>OX376373.1:67937973-68537973 GCA_947369275.1 Nemotelus nigrinus | reverse complement strand
AAAGGAGATTCTTGCCATCATTTGGGCTCTCCATTCCTCAAGAAGCTACCTGTACGGATCTCGGAAAGTAAAGATCTACACCGACCATCAACCTCTTACATATGCTCTTAGTAACAAAAATACAAACAGCAAAATGAAGAGGTGGAAGGCAGCGCTTGAGGAATATAATTATGAGCTCAAGTACAAGCCTGGGAAAGCTAACATCGTGGCTGATTCATTGTCAAGGCCTCCCTTAACCACCCTGATAAACTCATTGACACCAACAGTGCATAGTGATGAAAGTTCATCACAAAACTTGATTCCAACTGTAGAGACACCCGTCAACGTTTTCCGTAATCAACTTGTGCTAAAAATCGGACAAGAAGACAGTTACCAGATTACTTATCCTTTCGAAAACTATAAACGACACATTTTTATCAAACCACAATACTCTGACGCTAACTTGGTAGACATATTCAAGAGATACTTAAATCCCGGTACAATAAATGGGCTCTGTACAAGCGAAGAAGTAATGGGGAAAATCCAGCAAATATACCCTGCCCATTTTAGAGACTACCGAATTCGTTTTACTCAGAAGTTAGTAGAGGACATCCCTAGCGAGGCCGAACAACATGAGAAAATCCTTCAGGTCCATAAGCGGGCACACCGGAACGCAGTTGAAAACAGATTGCAGTTACTGGAAAACTTCTATTTTCCAAAAATGGCTGCGAAAATAAAAAACGTCGTCAACTGCTGCAAAACCTGCAAGGAGAACAAATATGAGAGGCACCCAAACAAACCCTTCATAAATCCTACACTCATACCATCTTACCCAGGCCATACTGTCCACATTGATATATTCTCTACAGAAAAGAAACTGGTACTAACTGCGATGGACAAATTCACTAAATTTGCCATGGCCAGGGTTCTGGCATCCAGGTCTATAGAGGACGTAAGGCAACCATTGCTAGACATCCTTTACTTCTATTGCATCCCTGAGAACGTTGTGGTCGATAACGAAGGGTCACTAAGCTCGGCTTCAATCTCATCTTTATTAGAAGATGAGCTTAAAATCAAGGTATACAGGACACCACCTTATAAGAGTGAAGTGAATGGGCAGGTCGAACGATGGCATTCAACAATCCTGGAAATTATGAGGTGCCTAAAGAGGGAAAATCCGCAGAGACCGTTCGAGAACCTTCTTCAACACGCTACTAATGAGTACAACCATACGATCCATTCAACCACCAATAAAAAACCTGTTGAACTGTATCTCGGAAGAGTTCCCAATATTGACTTGGAAGACTTTGAAAGAGTACGACTGACAAACATCGACAGACTTAAAGACAAACAGGACACCGACGTAAAGTACCATAACAAGAAAAGACAGCCCATGAAAGACTACATCATTGGGGAGACTATCTATGTTAAACAAAATAAGCGAAGGGGTTCAAAATTATCACCTAGATTCAAACAGGAAATAGTTAGAGAAAATAGAAACACCACCATCCTCACCCAAAGCGGCAAAACGGTTCATAAGAGTAATATTCGGAATTAATCTTCATTTTCAGGTTAACCCTACAGGCCATATCTGCTAAAGTACAAATTCTGGACTATTCAAGCTGACAGATTATATCATTCTATACCGGGCCCACAAGAATCCAAAACGGAAATTTTAAAATTATTCACACCATAGATATAAGCGAATATGAACGCCTGATAGAGAAGATAGAACCTCTGCTAAATGTTTCGGGAATACAACACAGCTCGTTAATACCTCTTCTATCGCATGAACTGCAGAAAATTCGAAGTCTGATAGCAAACCTGAGACCTCGCCGACTGACACGATCACTAAATTTCCTGGGCACTGCCTGGAAATGGTTAGCTGGCAGCCCCGACCACGAGGACGCTATCACTATTACGGAAAAATTAAATAACGCGTTGCAAAACAACAATAAACAAGTAGTAATAAATCGTCTATATAACGACAGGATAAACAATATCACTCGCATAGCAAATAAGATACAGGAATTAATAAAAGAAAATAGTCAGATAAATAACAACTACTTATTCGATGTACACCTTAGGCTAACTTTAATTAAGGAAGAACTAAGCAACATAGATTATGCCATACATTGGGCCAAGTTAGGCATTGTAAATTCCTTAATCTTGTCGAAATCCGAAGTAAAGTTTGCAACAAATATTTTGGACACCGAAATGATGCCATATGCAACTGTAGAAGAAGCTCTTGATTTAGCAGAGATTAAAATAATTACAAACGGAAATTTAATTCTTTATATTGTCAATATACCTTCAACAACAAAAGATATGTATGAATCAATTACAATAAAACCAATTAAAAGAGATTCAATTATAAGCGAAATTCCTTTCTGTCATATAATTAAAAAGGGCAACATCATTTTCGGTATTAAAGGAAACTGTAAGAAATTTAATCAACTTTCAATATGTAAACAAAATTATTTGGTAGATATAAGCAATACTACATGTATCCCGAATCTCCTTAAAAGCCTACCGTCGACGTGCCGCAAAATAATCAACAATGATATCCCGCCAATAGAAGAAATTTCAGCCGGAGTTGTTCTGCTCAACCAATTCATCGGAATTCTTAATAGCGAAGAGACATCCCACAATCTTAATGGAACGTTTTTGATTAAATTCGAAAACGCTACAATTTCAATCGACAATAAAACATTCATCGCCAAGGAGATGTCTTCTGTACAAGCCCTGCCTGCTATTCTGCAACCAGCATCCGACAGTAACTTTGCAATGCTATCTGAAAAACCTATGCAGGAAATAAACATAGAAAATATTGGAGAAATTGAACTCCTGCAATATGAAAAAAAACTGCACCAAATTTCAACATCGGCAGTAACAGTGGTACTCATAATCATCCTGGCCATACTTGCGCACCAAAAGCTTTGCGCAAAGAATAAAATTAACGCTGTCCTCAGTTCAAACGACAATTTACCAGCAGCCGCAGCTCCTAATATCCCACCAGCAACGGCGACGTACCTGCACACAGGAAGACCCACAAACATCAGGCTCAACGACCTTCCCTACTTTTAGAAACAATTGAGGACAATTGTATTTAACAGGGGAAGAGTTAACAACGAATTCCAGACACTTATGTAATTAGATAACTCACCTGCACGAGCATGCGAAATGTGCAGTATTGCACTTTCCATGTGAACATATTTTCATGGGAAAACATTCAACAGCGTTGCGAGCAGTAAAATTCGGATCAGCAGTTTTAGGTTACTTAAGCTAGAAATTAAGAATAATGAGTTGAGTTGTTTTTGAATTTTCAAGTAATAAAGATCGTTTAAATTCTAAAAAGTATTTTTTTTAACTGATTCTCGTCGTTATAACTTAACTTATACACTGAGCGAAATTGCTATGGTTCCACATCTGTTTCTTAATTTTTTTCTGCACCCTACTGCAATCGCCTGGCAGCGTTTCTTACAAAAGGAAAGTGAGATAACACTTTCTTAGAAATGCGCACTAAAATTTGTCTGAAAGCAATTAGGAGGGTCAGTGCTATCATAAACTGTAAATTAGTCCTATTTAAGAGCGAAATTGCTATGGTTCCACATAGTGTTTTCTGAGCATTGTGCGTCTGAGGTTGTGTAAAAAATAATTTTTGGTATTCATTTTTGTTTGTGAAATAGTTATTATAACATTAGGACAGTTTTCAAGTGAAAAGCGTAGTGGTTGATTAGAATTTTCCAATATGCCAAGTGGAACCAGGTTGACTGCGGAAGAAATAGCGCAAATTAAAGCGTACAAAGAAATGGAACTTTCGAATCGTGCCATTGCAAAGAAAATAAATCGATCTCATCATGTTGTCAACAACTATTTGAATCGTGGAGATACCTATGGGAAAAAACAATTTAAAGGTGGGAGTCCGAAAATAACAAAGAGGCAACGAACGGCAATTCTTCGTGCGGCATCGTCTGGAAACGTTACCGCAAGTCAAATAAGGATGGAACAGAACCTCCTGATTTCAAAAAGGAGAGTTCAACAAATTTTAAACGAATCTGGTCGTTT
This sequence comes from Nemotelus nigrinus, assembly GCA_947369275.1. NCBI lineage: Eukaryota > Metazoa > Arthropoda > Insecta > Diptera > Stratiomyidae > Nemotelus > Nemotelus nigrinus. The sequence continues at coordinate 68,533,926 of OX376373.1, read as the reverse complement.
TAAATGGGCTAAAAGAGCAAAAAAACCGGCTCTGACAAAAAACCACAAAGAAGCCAGACTGACTTTTGCCAGGACACACATGGGTTGGAAAGATGAATGGAAAAATGTTATCTTTTCTGATGAAAAGAAATTCAATCTGGATGGTCCAGATCGCCAACAATTTTATTGGCATGACTTGAGTAAAAATAAGCAGGTAGCTATGAGCCGAAATTTTGGAGGGGGCACAGTGATGGTTTGAGCAGCGTTTGGGTACAACGGAAAAACACCGATTTGTTGGATTTCAACGCGAATGAAATCCGAAAATTATATTCAACTTTTGGAGGAAGTGTTAATCGAATACGGCGACAGGATTTCCTCGGAAAACTGGAAATTTCAGCATGACAATGCTGCTATCCACAGTTCCAGAGCAACTAAGGAGTGGTTCCAACAGAAGGAAATTGAAGTCCTGATCTGGCCTGCCCGTTCCCCGGATCTTAATCCAATTGAGAACCTATGGGGGATGCTGGCGCGAAAAGTTTATCTAAATGGAAAGCAGTATAACACCCCTGCAGAGCTCAAAACTGGAATCAAAGAAGCTTGGGAAGAGATTTCTGCAAGTACTTTAAGAAATTTAATAAACAGCATGGAAGATCAAATTTTCGAAGTGATACTAAATCAAGGAGGCAGTACTAAATATTAAAACCTGGTTTTAGTAATATTAAACATTGATTTATTATTTTTTAATAAAGTGGAACCATAGCAATTTCGCACTAAAAATGTCTACATTTTCTCTTTTAATTTTTACATTACCTCAATTCTTGTATTCTTTTCACTTTCTGTCCTGAATCAGTCTTAATAAAGCTTTTTTTTATTTAATAATAATATAAAATTGTTTCATCTACGCATCTGTTTCATCTGGACGCAGCTTTGTTCCCATATTATGGGTGGAACCATAGCAATTTCGCTCAGTGTATATATATATATATATATATATATATATATATATATATATATATATATATATATATATATATATATATATATATTTATATATATATATATATATATATATATATATATATATATATATATATATATATATATATATATATATATATATATATATGTATATGTATATATATATATATATATATATATATATATATATATATATATATATATATATATATATATATATATATATATATATATATATATATATATATATAAACGTGTGTGTGTGTATGTGTGTATATATATGTGTGTGTGTGTGTGTGTTTGTGTATAAATTGGGATAACTTTGACAGAGCTATTGAATCATTATCAAACCAACAAAACATATTGATGTTGCTAAGTTGTATACTTATATGGTTTTGTTTGAACGTGCTGGCAACCCTATAGCTACGGTAGGCGCTGAAAGTGAAAACCTTCAAACCATCGACTCTCCTAAAAGATTTTCGCTTTTAAGCAAAAAAAGCAACACATATACAAATCTTATGCTTTGCCTACACAGTCAAAGTCAAACTTAGGAAATTCCATATCGGAGAAGAATGGTAGCCCATCCCCAATTCACTTATATTTTTAGCATCAAAAACTTCTTTTCACGGGAGCTCTCGACCCGATAATCAGATACAATTGACATTTACAAAATATATTGGCCTTAAGTAGGACCAGGTCTGATAGAAGCGATTTTGAAATGTGGCCAAATGTTGTGCCAGTGGTTGCCATCTTGAGAAATCACTAAGAAAAATAACTGCTTTTGGCCCTATAAATTCTGATTCAGTAACCAGATTCTGACGAAATTCAGACATTAGCTGAATCTTACACTATGCCACGTTTGATAGAACTTTGGTTGAAAATTAGGTTGGAGCTGCCAGATATAGTATGTTTGGTATCTTAAATTTTGAAAATTTGATCAGCAAAATAAAGCTCTTTGCCCTATAGCCTCCAGTGCAGTCATGGAATCATAACGAAATTCATATTGCAATTTAAACTTATTGTAGAAAATCTAGTTGGAAAAACTATGATAGAGTTGCCAGGTATGGTTGATTTTGTATTTTTTTTTTTGCATATCTTTAGTAAGTGTTTTTATCATAAAATTTTCAAATCGTAGTGATCTTGTAGTGAAAATAAACAACATATAATAAGATCGAGAAAATTTGAAAACTTTTGCGAGTGGCAGCCCTGAATTTAGCTTCCCTATATCTTCCAATGCAGTCATCGAATCAATACGAAATTAGCAAGGTAGGTTGACTTCAACGTGAAGCAGATGTGCCATATTTTTGGCTTCGGTGCTAGCAAAGGGTTGCCAACACGAAGCATTTTAGTTATTTTCGTACCAATAAATGCTTACATTAAGTATTCACAGCGCGAACATTTGCAATGAAAATAAGTAAACAGTGTTTACATTTTCTAAGGTCAGGACATTTTTCGGATGTCAATCCCAAACACCTTTCTATCGCTGTAACTTTCGATGAAGCCATAGAAATTAAATTGGCTTAGAGTCTATTATTACTTAGGTTGTATTGGTCTTAGGTACGAGAAGTAGGTACTGGCAGTGGTCTTAAGTAGCTAGTGGTAGAATACACACACAAAATCTGCACAAATTCTCTACTGTTCTTCGAACATTTGTGTTTCTAGCGGTTCTGATGCGCTAGAGGTTTTTTTTCAAATTTCTGGTGTCCACAGAAATATAGTGTTGCCTAGAAATTCACTAAAACATCCACTGCCGCCAGAGAGTTGAATATATTGTAGTTATTATATCACTTGTTAAACATTACCAGTTTGGCCCGAACTAACTCGTTGAGAGTATTTTACTCATATTTTCCATTAAAACTGATACTGCTTGAAGTTGGGAATAATTTCGAATAAAAATATAATATTCAGTGCATCGCGTTGGGAACCGCTTTATTTAAATTTCGGATAGGCGTGCATTTATCATATTTACCATTAAAACGAATGGCACTAAGATCAAATCGAAATGATTCTAGAAAAATATGTATTCAGCAAATGTTTGTTTAAAGTCTAGACGATGGATTCAGACAGTGGTGCTTAAATTTATAAAATTGATGACATATGGTATTTGTAGTAATAATTGTTACTATAATTACAAATTTCAAACTCAATAGAGTTTGCTGATTTTTTTAGCATTCCATTTTAAATGTGTTTTGTTTATCATTGCTGCTTGTGCATCTCTCACTTGAGCATAAATCTACCGTGTTTTTAAAAATAATTTAATTATTTGGTACAAATGAATTCAATACCTCTTCCGCTTTTGAAAGATATGTAAATCTTTAAGCTAAACATTTTTCACACTTCACCGTTTTGTTTTTGACAGTGTCGGAATCATAAAATCGAATAAATATTTCAATAATAAAATATGCAAATTGCATATAGACAGCATTGAAAACGGCTGCTGAATATTGGATAATTTAGACTGCTACCGCAAATGAATACGCGGATCTAAGCTACCGGTGACATATCATCTATCATACTTATTCAAAATAGGTTAGCATATTTAGCTAATTAGCTAACGTCGAGAGTGAACGAAAGTAGCTTCATTATAAAGAGAAGTGACGAACATAAGCGAAAATTCGGGACTTGTCTACCAGTTTTGAAACTAATGGATGTGTCTAATAACTAGTGAAAACAGAAAGTGTGGGTTGTGCTGAGAGTTCCATAAAAGATATCATCCGTGTTCGGATTGACAATAACGACCGTGGGAGAGTTTCTTGCGATAACGGGGACATCAGCAGTAAGAATATTGTAAAAATCGGTCCAAGGATGGAAATTTAAGGTATATCCGATTTTATATGGAACTCTTCGGGAAAAGTCCCCTTATAGGGGAGATAACGTCAAAACACAGCGAGCAAAGTAAAAAATCGTATAATAATTAAGTCCCAAATCTTCATGATGAAAGATCAACAATGCCGAGGATTTAGGTTCTGGTTTTGCATTTGCTTGATGCAATCACGCTCGAACAGTTTTTAGGATGGAACTTGGCAGCGGTCGTCATGCAGTAGGTACCAGGAAAATGGTAGGCTGAAATGCACGCCTACTCAGCCTACTTCCCTTTTAAAATCTTACTACCGTCACGAGCACGTGAGCTTAAGGCCCTGGTCCAGTGTGCTGAATTGGAGAGACTTAAACTTTTGTGGGCTATGATACTAACTCCAATCATAATAGCTGGAAGAACAACAAATGTATCGCCAGAAGAGACAAACATTTTGATTTTATAGCGTCTATGGGGGTTATGACTTTAAACATTGTGATTTCTCCCACCTTTTTCATCCCACACAGATGGGTGGCTATTGCCGTATCACTATGCCCACCTGGAATCATTAGATGATCAATAACTTGATGGCACTATCGTTTGAGGTCTCACTCTTTCAATCCAGCTACCTGGTTTTCTCTTAAGCCATGGTTACAACACTCATGGTAAAGACAAGAAATCAAAGAAACACTAATTGAGCTAAGTTCAATCGACTTCTTACGGACAAAGCGTGTCTTAGTGGTAGGAGAAAATGGCCAAAGTCAATAGAATTTCGGTTGAGCACTCCGGATAGAGACATAATAAGTAGCTACGATGAGGTCTGTCTGATCAGTAAAAGAAGATCTGGAAATACGATCCTTTAGTCGAACCGCGAACTGCGGAAGCTCAGGAAAAATACCAGGAAACTTCTCAACCGAGCTTATAAGAGTAACACTGAGGCTGTCTGGGTCGCCTACAGAGCCTCGCAAAGGATTCATAAAAATTTGTTGAGGACCTTCCACAAAGAATCGCTTATATCGTTCTGTGAGGGGCTTAAAGGTACACGAGAGGCTTAAAACCAATACAAGGTCATAGAGAAGGACCAAGCATCTGAGCTGGAATCTCTAAAGTCAAAGTTCAAAAAGGAGGAGGACTTTACTTGAAAATCAATTTCCGGGTGCTCCATTGATTGAAATGCAGAAGGCATCTGTGCCTCTAACCAAAACTTTTGCTCTTCTTCGTGGTAGGATATGCTGGTACACAGCTAGATCTATGTTCATCAGTGAAAAGGTTATGAATGCAATCTTGTCCTTTCAAAATTTCAAATCGTTGGGCCTAGATAGCATCTATCCGGTTATAGTAACGGATGGCACTTATCCAGTTATGCTAATTGATTACCAGATATAAAAGAAACCTTTTGGGCATGTCTAGCCCTAGAGCGTGTTTCAACACCTTGACGACAGGTTAAGGTAGTTTTTATGCCTAAACCGAGGAGAGATCCAAGGAATTTTGAGCTGATCAGCTTGACTTCGTTTATGGTGAAATGCCTGGAACCATACGCATTAGGGCGCTTAAGTCTAACCCGGCGAGACATCTCATTATACTGTTATATATATTGATTGAAATTAAGTCCTTACTAATTTCATCCCTGGACGGAAAGTTGATTGCAATATCAGCTTTTACGGCTCCCCCCATTACAATAACGTTGATCAGAGGCAATACTTAATATAACCTCATCCATTTTCTATAACACCAAATTCTATTCCTCATTTATTACCGTATAATAAACATTATTTAAATAATTCATTTTCAATCTCAATAATCATGTAGTGCATAAATATTCAAGATCGTTTTTTTTCGCTTTTTTTTTGGTAGCTACCATGAAGATATCAGAGCTTTTATTCAGGTCATGTAGCTCCCGTTTATTTGGATACCTTTCTCACCATTTTCCTGTTAATTGGCAACGAGTCGTGTTTATTTATACTCACGTTTGATTCTGCTACTAACATTTTATCAAGGCAGCTCTACTTATCAACTCAGTAATCACGAAAAGTTGCAACGTGATGTATAATTTTAGAAATTACAATAAGTAATGCTAAATTCAAGTATAGTAGCTTTGCGTGACCAAATATTTTATTCATCGTTGATTGCTAGATAAGAGGATTGAATTGAACCGAGTAATTGTAAATATACATTAGCTATCGCAAAAGACTTAAGTGTGAATCTGCCGAATAAGATAACACATTTTATAGCCTCGACTCGTGATATTGATCATTTTATGACGAATAACAATGGAGTGGATAACGATTGATATTAAATTGACTATTTTGCATTTGAGGCATTTAGGTTAGAAAACGCTTTCGGCTTGTTACCCACGTTGTGCGCTGTTAAAATATTTCCAGCAATATCATCGCAGCGGGATCTTTTGATTTCGAGCAAATAATTTAGCTGATTGGCTTATGCATACGTATCATCCAGCACACTATTCTGTGAAACTTTTGAAAAAAATGACACCCATCAAATAATCGCTAGCATATTATTACTGTGTGTTGTTTTATTTAAATAATTTATTCTCCACTGAATATTTATTCAGAAATGCTCGAACGAAAACAAACTGACGCCTAACTCAGCATCCAAGCTGAAAGTATCTGCGTTCGAAGAAAAGTCCAGTAGTTAAAACATCGTCCGATAAGAAATCCATTATCCGAATTTGTGGACGTTAGTATAGTGTTCGTCGTCATCGAGTTCTTCAATCCACATTTGAAATGTGTTTTTCTTCACGTATTTCGTTTTTGTCTTCTGCCTCGACTTCGATTTAATATACCGCGACATGACAACATTAGCGGCGGTCTTAGATCTTCAAAAAAGACTCTTTTGATGTTTCACTATCTAAAAAAGGTGATATAAAAATACTTCTCGAACCTGTAAAGTAGCTGCTGTTGGTCAGCGATGCCGCTAATATGTTGTACGATTGAGTGATGTCGAACCTTTTTTGAATGCGAAATACGATTTTAATGGACTGAGTAGTTATGTTGCCAACTTTGGGCGACTTATGTAAGAAAAATTATTGAAGAAGGTAGTCTCGTTGCTCACTTTGGCTATCGCACCCCTATATATGCGAAGTGGATCACATATTTCAAGTTGTCCGTGGATATAACCTCATTATATGCGATAGGTTCATAATTACTCATTTTCAATTTAAAATTATAGCAATTTGAGTCGAAAAGAGGTGAGATTGGAACATCTATTTTTTTTAACTTTATTTATGGTTGAACTTATTCAAGAGGAAAATCATAACGAGCTGAGGAAATTACAGGGTGAAGAAAAAATGCGGAGAGATTTAATATAATGCACAACACACAATAAATCACACGCACAACGGAAAGTTGAAATTGAAAGAAAAGCTGCATCATCAAAACTTGTTTCGTGGCTTGTGGATTGAAGCTTAAAACTATAGCGCACCAGAACCGCTAGAAATACTAATGTTCGATGAACAATAGAAGAATTGTGCAGATTTTTAGTGCATATTCTACCACACTTGCTCCGACCTGTTTCGAGAGCAAAACCACTTTTACCTTAGCAGCGTATTTAAACTCATAGGGTGGGAAGGATTTCTGGACTACCACTTGCATGAATTACAAGATTTAGGAAAGCCAAACACTGCAAAACTTTGAAAGCAGCATAAAATAACATAGCATAACATAAACAAAGAAAATGCTCAGTGCTTGCAACACTTTACCAGCACTGCAGCTAGAAGTCTCCCACAATTGACTCAAGTCAAAGTCAAATAACTCTATCAATCTCGATGAAAGTTACAAGGATAGAAAGATGTTTGGGATCAAAAAACAAAAGATGTTTGAAATGTAAACTTTGGTAACTTATTTTTATTGTGAATGTTCGCAATATGTATACTTAATATACGCATTTATTAATACGAAAATAGCAAAAAAAAAACGCCTCGCGTTGGCAACCCTTCGCTAGCAGCAAAATTAAAATTATATCACACTTGCTCCGCATTGAAATCAACCTACCCTGCGAATTTCGTGTTGATCCGATGACTGCATTGGAAGTTATAGGGATTCAAAGAAATTTAGGGCTACCAGTCGTAAAAGCTTTCAAATTTTCGAAAACTTAAGATTTGTTGTTTATTGTCACAACAAGATCATTACCGTTTAAAAATTTTAAAATAAAATCGCTTAGTAAAGATATTTTAAATAACCCTATCATAGTTTTTAACCAGATTCCTTCTGAATAATGCCTATAATAAGTTCCATATGTAATGACTTCACTGGATGTTATAAGGCAAAAAGCTTTATTTTCCTGAGCGACTTTTCAAAACCCAAGACACCAACATTACCATAACTGGCAGCACCAACCGAATTTTTCGACTAAATATCTACCAAACACAGCTTAGAATAAGGTTAAGCTACTGTGTCCATGTCATGATAATCTGGTGACTGAATCAGATGGCCCCACTGGCACAGATTTGCTCGCATTCCAAAATCGCTTATATCAGACCTGGTCCTACTTAACACCAATACATTCTGTGAATTTCAGATGTATCTGATATTTGGGCCGTGAGTTTTCGTGAACAGAAATTTTTGATGCTTAAAACATAGGTAAATTGGAGGAGGGTTACCGTTCTTGTCCGATGTGAAACTTCATAAGTTTTGCTTTGGTTGTGTAAAGAAACTATAAGATTTCTATCTGAGTTAGTTTTCACTGTAAAAGACGAAAATTCTTCAGGAGAGTCAATGATTTGAAGGTTTTTACTTTCAATGCCTGCCGTAGCTGCAGGATTGCCAGCGTGTTCATAAAAAACTACACTAGTCTACTACTTAGTAATATAAATAAGTCCTTTAGATATCATAATTATCTGACAATCTGGTCAAAAGTTATCGCAATTTGAAAATTTTAAAAGTTTTCCAATCTCATTTTAGGCGCCTAGCGCACACATAGGGTTAAACATATCAAAAATATTATCAAATTCACATTTAAAACATTTTTAAAATTCATTCCATGAACATTATTTTAGTTATAGTTATTTGTTGACAGAATAATAGGTATATTGAAAATATCACTAAAATGGCTAATGAAAATATCATTAAATTAAAGATTATTAACTTTTTGTGAGATTTAGCACTATTCTGCATACACACCAATGTATCCTGAAAATGTCAATTCAATCGAATGGCACGTTCCTGAGATTTTTTCACTGAAATTTTTTGATGATATATATATATATATATATATATATATATATATATATTAGGGCGGGCCAATTTGTATGGAGCCGAAAAATTCGATTAGACCTGCCCCCTAGGATGATTCTATGGACAATTCTAAGCAACTTTGCCGAAGGAACCATAGGTCTATCTCGATTTTCGAGTCTCCCTCTTTTCAAAAAAAGATTTTTTCCCTATAACATCATTTTGATTCAAAATTCGTTTTTTTATTCATCGTTATATTATCTTTTTTATGTGTATATGGGGGGTTTTTGGGGTCGAGAAATTCATTTCTGATCTTTATTTTTACCTATGACTACCGCCAGAGGGCGTTTCATGCATATTTTAACTATTTTTCGTCTATTTTCCGAGAAAAATTACAAGTTTTTCGGTAAAATTGATCTTTATTTAATTTTTTTCAATGAAAATTCAAATTAAAAAATAAGAACATGTGTAAAAAATAAAAAAAATGAATTTAGTGAGAAAAAAAGCGACAAAGTGTTGTTGCTTTCAAGTCAACAACGCATTTATTTAAAAAAAAACATCGGTAAAACATCATTACCGACATATTTTGTGAAAGAGCACAACACAATGACATTTATGAGTGTTCAGTTCATTAGTGTTTGAGCATCATTTCAGTGAAAGTGAATTATAAATTTCCTGCCAGTGAATAATTGTGAAATTCAAAAAGAATTAAAAGGTATGTGTTAAAATTTTGTAATTTAATACACATAGGCATCGATGTTGTTCTCTTGCTTGGTTACTTTTTTCTGAAATATGTAATACATTGTAATGTATTTATATGTATAGCATGTAGGAATAATGTGCGTTGGAATAATGTATTAACTGGTCCTTAGAGGCGAAATGTCGGTTGACATATGAGTAAATGCTGTTGATATACATATATGAGTTAGGCACATATGAGTTATGCCGTAGGAGTATGTGAGTCAAACCCGATGAATACCGAAGATGTAGTTTGACATCTTGTGACAACTTCATGCGATTAGATTGTTAAGAAATCAGACGTCGTAAAATACACACGCTAAAGCTTTGTGAAAATCAAAATTTGATATTTGAATATAAATAAAATTCACACCATTTTTACCACTGTGTATTTACCAATTTGTAGGTGGAAAAAATATATTCGAACCAAATGTTTTGAAATATACTAATTTCAGTTTTTTAAAATTTTTTTAGTAAAATTATACAATGGATCCAAATGCATTGCCGTCTACATCTCAAACCGCAACAACATCAACAAGTACCGAAAGTCATTTGAAGCATTTGCCTTCGCACGATGTTGCTGTTTTTGGTGCATCTTGTGATTTGAGTGGACTCGATCTGCCAACGAAACAGGATATTTTAAGATGTTTTTTTTTCTTGGCCGAACGTGCTAAACTCCAAAACAAAATGTTTTCGTATAAAACATTCGTACCGCACGTAACAGACAAATTGATTGAAATTTGGAGTCAACTTAATGTTGAAATTCTAACCAAACAAAGTGTTGTTAGAAAATTGGGTACATTGATTGACAAGTATCAAATCGAAACTAAACATTCAAATATCGCCTCATTCAGAACGTTCGAGCAATCTACAAAAGAATTATTTTACATCGGCAAATGTCAATGTGACTTGAAAGCAGAATTATGCTCATGTGGATTGATTCCAGATCATTTGAAAGAGTTCATGCGAGATCAAAATAATGACAGAAGATTGACGATACCGGAATTCGTGCTAGAAGTTGAAGAGCCAGCACCAACGTCAACAATAATACCAACAAGCGTTGAACAGAGCCATTCAGCATATGAACCAAGTACTGATATAGATCAGCCAAGTTCAAATCCACAAGATATTCCGCCAATGATACGAGGACCGTATACTCCCAGATACGATGCTTCGAACTTCGCTGCGATGTGTGATCGATTTGGTGTGTCTGATAGAATAGCAGCAGCACTCGCAACATCTCTTATGCAAGACGACGTAAAAGATGCACATGGCAATCCTATCATCATGGATAAAAATAAAGTTCGTCGAGAAAAGGCCAAATGCAGAGAAGAACTGCTTCGTAAGCAGTATGATGCATCCAATTTGATAGCATTTTCATTCGACGGCCGAAAAAATGATGCTTTAACAATGGAAAAAATCGATGAGAAGTTGCATGCAAGGATGGTGAAAGAACCACATCTAGTTGTTTTGAAGGAACCAAATTCTCAATTGATAGGCTACACAAAAGTCGAAAATGAAGATGCTGAACACAAATTGATGACATTTAATGCATTCTTCGTCGAAAAAGAAATTGCTCTCGATGCATTAATCGGCATATGCTGTGATGGTGAGCCAACAAATACTGGCGTAAGAAATGGGATTTTGCGTCGATTTGAATTGCATTTGAATAGACCGCTGCATTGGTTTGTGTGCATGCTGCACTTTAACGAGCTGCCATTTCGTCATTTGTTTGACACTTTGGAAAGATCATCGACCACTGGACCACGAACAACAACTGGAACGTTGGGCAAACAAATTGAAACTTGTGAAAATCTTCCGGTATGTATCATTTGTCATTTTTCTCATCGATTTTTTCCATTATTAAATGGTAAAATTTAATTCATCTCATTTCTTTTTTTTTCAGCTTGTAGATGAATTCGAGATAATCGTGCTAGAGAACATGCCACCTGATTTAGATCCATTTGAATTATCCACCGATTCAAAGTACTTATACAAAATGGCCAATGCAATTTCGAATGGTGTTGTTCCTGCGGATTTATCTCACAATAAACCAGGACCAATAGCACATTCACGTTGGCTCACCAAGGCGAATAGATTGTTGCGGTTGTATGTGTCAACTGAAAATCTATCAAGGAATTTGAAAATTTTGGCAACATACATAATGAAAGTGTATGTGCCGATGTACTTCAACATCAAGTACTATAATTCGGTGGTCTTCGGTAGTGTATTATTTTACAAATTCATTCGTTGGACACAATATTTGGATACAAATCTACGCGGAGTTGTGAATAATGTCATTAAAAACAATTCATATTACGCACATTCCGAAAATATTTTGTTAGCGATGTTATTTGATGATAAAAAAGAGACACGAAAAATCGCAATCAAGAAAATTTTACACTACCGAAGAAATCTGTACGACCCGGCACATCTTAGAGTTTATCAAAAACCTTTGATAAACTTCAATTGTACAGATTATACGAATATGATTGATTTAAATAGAGATGATGTCTTATTCGAACCACCGTTTACGTATAGCATTCCGTATGATCATTTGGAACAATATTTAGAATGCGATGATCCACCATTGCCTGATCCAAGAATTCCGGTACACATACAAGCAACGGAAAGACATGTTCAATTGCTGGCTAGCGTTTCTAAACGTGTTTTAGAAAAGAGTCGACACAGTGTTATGGCAGTTACATCAGAAAGCCGTGCAAAATACCCCCGACTTGAAAGCAAAAAAGACTTTCAAAAATAAGTTATTTCGCTTTTCTTCCACTAAATTCATTTTTTTTTTTATTTTTTACACATGTTCTTATTTTTTAAGTTGAATTTTTGTTGAAAAAAATAAAATAAAGATCAATTTTACCGAAAAACTTGTAATTTTTCTCGGAAAATAGACGAAAAATAGTTAAAATATGCATGAAACGCCCTCTGGCGGTAGTTATAGGTAAAAATAAAGATCAGAAATGAATTTCTCGACCCCAAAAACCCCCCATATACACATAAAAAAGATAATATAACGATGAATAAAAAAACGAATTTTGAATCAAAATGATGTTATAGGGAAAAAATCTTTTTTTGAAAAGTGGGAGACTCGAAAATCGAGATAGACCTATGGTTCCTTCGGCAAAGTTGCTTAGAATTGTCCATATAATCATCTTAGGGGGCAGGTCTAATCGACACAAAATTTGGCCCGCCCTAATATATATATATATATATATATATATATATATATATATATATATATATATATATATATATATATATATATATATATATATATATATATATATATATATATATATATATATATATATATATATATATATATATATATATATATATATATATATATATATATATATATATATATATATATATAGAAATATTCATTTTTAGCCAAAGTGATTTGATGTTCTAATGTTCATCAACTTTTACTATTGAATGGTTTAGGATGCAGCTAGATCTACAAAGCTACATCCTGGGTAACGCTAAATAATCTACACCCCTGACGACGCTTTTGGTTGTGGCGGATAAAAGGCAGCTCAAGTGGTCACTTCTTAGCATTACCAGAAAGATCACCTGGCTACTCCCTGACGCACAGCTTACTCCCTGATTCTGGTTATGATCTACACGTTGGGCTAATGATTTTGACACTCTGGACCTTGTAGTCTTGTAGTGCGGTAGCGAGTGATTAAAATCTGGCCGAACATTTTCACTGGAAGCCGAGCAGCTATGCAGTCAATTTCTGGAGTTTACATCTCCTCAAAGCTAGTCTTGAAACGTCTCTTAACTATATGTTAAAACATTCGATGGAGTAGTTGCTTTGGGTGCTAGAATGGACATAGTGACATTAAGGGGATTTTTAAGCGGACGAGTTTGCAAAAGTTGTTACTGTTGTCTGTAGTTTCCTCATTGGCACTTAAATGATTTGAATTATACTGAACATCAGACAAAATAACGAATGAACGCTATGAAGTCCCAGTCGACCTTTGCGATGGCTAGAAAATTGTAGAAAACTTTTGACGTTAACTATACTAGAGAACTACTCGAACTAGGCATGTTGCCCCTCCGCACAACGATGGTGGCTTTATTTGAATATTTTATCTTTGACAGGCATGCAATATGGATGGGTATCCATTAAAACGACTTCTCAGATAGCTGGTAATGTGAGGAGAAAAAAAACAGTTCTTCACCTCTTGCGTGAATGCCCGGCCCTTGCTAGAAGAAGAAGGACGCATTTTGGGCTCATACTTCTTCACCAGTGTAACCGAAGTAGCTTCAATAGACTACAAGAAGATGACCCAGTTCATTAGAATCCAGTCAAAAATGGTTTAGTGCTAAGCAATGCGGTATCGAAACGTTCAATACGCCTTCAACTCAGCGAGATGGACAGACATCCTTCGTGCCCTTAAGCTGAGCTTCTGCATCGCTGGCTACTTGGTAGTCATGATTAAGGACTACTTCAGAGGCCGATGACTACTCTACGACACCGAAGAGCGAGTCAGGAGCCTGCATGTGGAACATCATGTACGATGATCTGCTACGCCTGAAAATGCCTGTGGATATTTTCCTGATAGATTACGGTGATGACGTTGCAGCGGTAATCATTTCCACGCCTGTCGATTTCGCTCAGCTCAGGCTTAACCAAGCCATGAGGAGGGTGGAGTGGTGGATGACCAAGCACTGCTTCCAGAAGGCAGTCTCAAAGCCACAGGTTGTCATGCTGCCGAAGCGGAGGATACCAAATGTCATACTCATGGCTGCATATAATTTATACTCTTTTAGTCAACATGAAAAATTACATTCAGGGGTATATAGAAGGAGAAATGGGTCTGTTCGTGAATTTTTAATTTTGTTTCTACATTGTTTAAAGGTCTCCATTGAGTTCCAGACCAGTAAGTCAATCAAGTATTTGGGAGTGACCCTGGACACCAAGCTGAATCTCGCCCAGTGAGATGAAACGGAAGCTACTGCTGATAACGACCGATTCCATCTTGCTATATCGAGCTGAAATTCGGGGAGATGCGCCCCGAACTAAGAAGTTTCGGAAGTGCATTGCCAGTGTCCAGCACAGAGGTTCCCTGCAAATCGCCTGTAGCTACCGCACTATCTCAGAAGAAACTTTGATAGTGGTGTTGGGAGGAATTTCAATAGATCTATTAGCATGAGAACAAACAAAGGGTACTTCTCTCGTTCAGAGAGAAGTTTTGACGCGCACGCGTATTCTAACCATCCAATTTTGGTAACATCGTTGGCAACGAACGGGTTAACGCGGTGCTTAGGCGGGTCCCGACTCAGAAATTCGTGGGCTTGTAAGTGGTCTCTGTTAGTGAGTCAAACTTCACATGATCTAGTAAGTGGATTTTTTTTTACATCTACACTAGGGGAAAAAATGCAATATCACAATGACAAAATGGGACAGATTCGACTGCGTTTGTACTAAACGAAGAATTTAAACATGGGGACACTATTCTTGTATAATGATTCTAATGAAGTGGAACGACTCATAAGACTGGAAATATATAGTGTACAATGAGTAGATCGTAGAACTTTTGATGCATTAGACGTGATAAATTGCACATGAAGACCAACTTTTGAAGGTGACACCAGGGTCTTTATGTTGATATACATTTGACAAGAGACTTCTTAAAAGTGTGCAGTCAAAAGAAGTAGGTCGAGGCTCATTTGTTGAGAAAGGACATAGCCGTACATTTAGCAATATTGAGGAAAATAGAGTTGGCAGTGCTCAAAGTAAGTTTTTGTTTGTTTTATTTCACCAATGTAGAAAGCGAAATGGAGGTGAACCAACTAGGAAAGTAATTGATAAACAAAATTTATAAAAGTGGTCCACAGAAGGAGTCTTGAGGTATACTAGATTTAAGATAAAATGAATAGAAAACTCAGCCATTAAAGATGACATGGCAAGTACAACTAACAATGTAGGAGAACAATCAGGAAAGAAGGATACAAGAAATAAAGTAGCTTGCTAAACAAAACATTATGATCAACTTTGTCAAACAACTTAACAAAAGACCTGTCGCTGACGTTGACTTGTGGTCCATCATCCAACGATTCAGTAACGAAATTGACAAAGTCGACTATGAGGAATGATCCTTGATAAATCCGTGCTGTTTCGTCTAGAAAACATATAGCAAATGGAGCCATACACCTTACTGTGGATGTTTCAAAGTTTCGCTTAATCAAATTCCGTAAAACAGGACATAATTTACGTGGGACTACATTTGGAGTACCATTTCGATCACTGCTGATAGCCCAAAAGTGATATTAAAACTACAATTTTAGGAGAGAAGGCCATATTGATATAAAGAAAAGTAGACGCAAGTAAGCAAGTGCTACTGTTGTGTAGGGTGGAAGAGTTTCAAGGATTCATTAAGGTAGAAGAAAAGCTATCTTGGAAACAAGAGACAATATAACAGATTAAATTCAAGTTGGGCGGAAAGTGTTTGTAGTTTCTAGGGCTAAAAAGGTTTAGGATGATTAAAAACGTGTGGTTTGAAGAATAGCGGCCGTGACCAACATCAACGCTGAGACAACATGGCTGTCTGTCGCGACGTTTACAACCCGAGATTTTCTTAGCAACCAGCATGTTATTGTAGTGTGGAACATTGGGAGTAGGTGTTGCCACAGGTGTGGCGGCGAAACATATTTGGCGGGAAGGAATACCGATTCAAATTTACGAGATGATGAACATTTTACAAAGGGGAAAAAATGGAAAATATGCATTCAGTTGTTGAGCGTTGGTAGATACAGGCGTGTATTTTTGAGAAAGCTTTTTTCGGGGCCCTGGATTGAAAGTATGAGAGTTTAAAGAATTAAAGGCTTAGAGTTTGCGGGCTTAAGTTTGGAAAATAAAATCAGTGGATAAAGTAAAAACTTGGCACTTAACGAATTAATTTTATAAAGTACGAACAAATTGGAGTTCGAGATTGATATTTTTAAAAAAAACAACAAAGAAACGAAAATTCAAATCATTCGTGAACAGATGTGAAAAGTAAACAGAAGGGACGAAGTTGATAACCAAAGAATAGTGTGCGGGAGGCATAGTGAAGGAATTTTGGTGTTGACCAGCTGAGGCACATCAATTTTACGACAGCGAAGAAATAATCCTTAATGATTGACATCAAACATCAAGGCATAAAAGCAGCTAAGTACAAAAAAACCTTCGGTTGGTGAACGAAGTGTTTTTGTAATTTTAATAGCAAACAGAAGGCGAAGCCAATAAAACTACACTTAATTAAAGATATTGTATATTTTATCTAATGTTTCAGTATTTATTTATTTTTTATTATTCTCAAGTCGAGTAATAATACTTCTGGCATGGCCGTTACAATAATAAATACTTTTTTTAGTACTTTTTATCATTAATCTAAATCATGGTGTGGCCGTGTAATTCATGATTTGTTTTGCTTAATTTTCCCTAACAAACATATATACTTATTATCTATATTATTATGTTCATTATGTATTTAATATTATATTTTTTGCTGTATAATTTTTGTAAATGTCTAAAAATCACATTTTTTTATTTGACGGTTGAATTTTGGTTTTAGAATATTGAGTTTTATTAATAAATTTAAAATTTATATAAATTTGCTCGCTTACTGTTTTTTTTACTTTTCTCTTGAAGTTGTTTTGATTATAAAAGCAACAATGTCTCATCTCAGCTCGATTTTTTTTAAGTAGTAATAGCTCGTGCGCTGAATCATCCTTTCGTTCCCCTGTTTGCGTGATAAACGTAGTGACGCCAGCATGATGGAATTATCCGCCCTAAACACCCACGCCAAAACAACTAGTTGTCTGAATAAAGGGACGAGGGGCAAACATGAAAAAATTCCCTAATAATTAGTACAGAAATTAGAACATTAAAGAGTATATCGACAGAGCTTTGTCGGCCGCAACAAATGGAGAAAGAAGGTGTACTAGAGAATTAACGGGAATGTGCAAAATTAAAGGATAAAATGATAAAGGGTTTTCTCTATCAATATCCAGTTCATGAAACAAAGAATACGAAAAATTCAAAAGCAATTTGTACCCAATAAGCTTTGCAAGATTTGGAAGTTTCTTCGAAATTAATGAACATTCATGATATTTATAAAAACTGGCGGATGATGAAGATCCGAATCAACATAAGGAGGAAGAAAAGAAGAGTAGATAGAAACAAATAGAAAAATTCGAAGAGGAGCTATTACAAGGAATGCGCACAGGAACAAGCAGTAGTAGCATGTTTAACTGCACATAATCGATATCATTCTATTTCCATTCCGTGTTTTGAGTCACAAGGACATTAAGCTTTGGAAGCAATTAAAAAAGTTGTTTCCGAGACAATATATTATTTATACTAGGATTTGATATGAGCTCATTAGCCAGTGTGCGAAGTTTGTGACAAACGAGTTGTTGGTTCATCCCTTCAGCATTCAATTTCTAGATCAGAGTTTCTACCTCTCACTATCCTGATTTTAAATTATAATCGAATGCCGTTGAACAATAATTCAGGAAAAATCAGCGTAAAATCTATGACAAACACATAATGGCTTTAAACAAACATTCGCTCGCTGCCAGCTCGTTGCAGCCCTCTGACAAATATGTAATTGTTTCTTGCAGCAGACCCGATAACCGATAGGTCGCTTTGCCCTCAGGTTCGCTACCCGAAAAACTATTTCAACGAGCCCATCTCAAGTACATTAAGATCGCGACTTGGAATCCGAAAGACCTCCATCGCTGATATGGTGCGAAGGTATCGAAAAAGTGTCGCCACAATTATTATCTCTTGTGAACCACGCTCATCATTAGCGTTCTGCCTTAACATCTTGCCACCGTAAGTTGAAATGAAGATAAGGCAATTTCGAAAGTAAAAGAATCCGAGGAAAAAATTATCGATGTAAAACGAGTGACCAGCAAACATATGTTAATTGTTACAGTGATGCGAGAAATTTAAAACGAATATAAGGTTTAAGATTGTTTCGATATTTGAATAGTTAAAACTGTGAAACAGTTTTGTTTTTCTGTCGTTGAAGCTTAAACTTTACGTCATTTATGACTCCTTTTATATAAACTTCCATTAAGTTATTGCTACTATTATCCAACAGTGCAGGAAAAACTCTCTGTAATCGGTGGTTACGCCATTGATACCATCATTCGAATCAAATCAAATTCATCCTAATTCTTGCCAACAGCATTGTATCCAGCACTCAAACCTAGCGCATGGTCTGGTCAGAGGCCATCATCATCACCATCATCGCATCATCGGCGTCATCACAATCGGTAGCATGTGATGTTGTCTTTTTGTCGGCAAAGCACCTTCACCGCAGCTTCCCACCGCACCTCACAGCCCACAATCGAATTGGTCATCGGTCGAATGCTGAAGACAGGTTTCAGAGAATGACCACACAAACTCAATGGAAATGTGTTAAAAGTTTTGATAAGCCACAGAAGATCACTTTTCGGTTGCTTTGCCGTCTCTTCTTTCATGTGTGATCAGAAGGTGATATTAGCCTATTAACGGATTTCTGGAAATTCGCTCTATCTTCAATATCTTTCGGATTACGTGTACAATAGATCCCCATAAAATGAAGAGGAAACATGTAGCCAAATAAAGAACTATCCGACACTGGATCAGGTGAAGCGTGAGAGAATAGAAACATGTTCCTAGACAAAGCTCGTTTGTTCTTTTGTCTCGGCCGATCGTTGATTAGAACAGGAAATTATTGACTGTTTACTCTGGAAGTCGAGATGAGGTCAACCGCACCTGAATTTCATTTAAGAGCCTACACCAAATAGCTTTATGCAAATTCGCATTATCTTCGTATCATAAATTAGATGAGTTCTTTCACAGGAGTTGTTGTCTCCATCGGACTATAAGGAACCGTCAGTTATCAGCGCTGAAGAATCAAACAGAATGACCGTACGTACATTAGGCTACTGTTTTGTGAGTTTCAGGTTGCTTTTGGCGGAATTTCGGGTTGCACATACATTGCTGGTGTTTTGACCGAAATGACTTACAAATTGCTGAGTTCACTTCAGAGTATCATATGTGCGCTATTAAAGTCTCCATTTCGCTTCATTAAGATACTGAAAAACATTAAAGTTTCTTTTTAAGCTTTTGCGTATAAAGTGGCAAATATATTGTTCGTCGCTGATGGTCAGTTGGTGATGATGAGATGAGTTTATTTTGGGTACTTGATTTAAAAAAAAAACCAAAACAAGTTACGATTAAGTCTATTTTGTGTGGATCAGGATCTATGGTCTATAAAACGAAAAAGAGTGACTGCAAAATGGTTAAATTGACGTATTTGAAATTGATTACTCGTATTTTGAGTGGCGTGTCTATTCCTGTGTGTGCATTGAAGTAATATCGAAAATGAAAGAGCATATATTTTCCTCATAATACTGTGAAATATGTAATAAATACATAAAGAGCCCTATTTTTCATGTTCATACTAAAATATCTCTGCGCAAAACGTTTCGAGAGAATATTTTTTTTATTCAATAAATTGCAAGATATTAATCTTCTACATTGATACCCTCCAACAAAGTTCACAAGTCCCGCACCCTTTGACCCTATTAAATTTACCAGTCAATTTTATTTGGGGAAAATTCCGAGCTTAGACATTTTCAAGCTATTGCTTTCTGGTGCTATTCTTGTGAGGACCAGCATGAGTATTTAAATATTTTGAAGTCTAACGAATCAAAAATTTGTAATCACGTTTGGGCTCATGTCTGAACTGATGAAATCTTTCGGAATAGAAAATGTGGTAGCCAAAAGTTTAACGGTAATATATGAAAGAAGAATCGATAACACTACAATTAAAGGCAAATCCGACGATAAACAAAAAAAAACCCTAGCGCATCAGAACCGCTAGAAACACTAATGTTCGAAGAACAGTAGAGGATTTGTGCAGATTTTGAGTGTGTATTCTACCACTACTTACTTTTCCTACTTAAAACTAATACATCCTAAGTAATAATATAATCTAAGCTTATTTTAATTTCGGTGACTTCATCGAAAGTTACTGCGGCAGAAAGGTGTTTGGGGTCGCCATCCGAAAAATGCCCAGAGCTTAGAAAATTTAAACAATGTTTATTAATTTCATTGCAAATGTTTGCGATGAAAATACTTAATGCAAGCATTTGTTGGAACGAAAATAACAAAATGGCCTAGTGCTGGCAGCTCTTTGGTGGAACCGTAGCAAAAAATATGTCGCATCTGCCTTACGTTGAAGTCAACCTGCTCTGCGAATTTCGTATTGATCCGATGACTGCATTGGAAGCTATAGGGATGCAAAGAAATTTAGGGTTACCATTCGCAAAAGTTTTCAAATATTCTAGATCTTAATATTTGGTGTTTATTTTCGCTATAAGATCACTACGATTTGAAAATTCTATGCTAAAATCGTTTACTAAAGGTATGCCAAAAAAATACAAAAACAACCATAGCTGGCAGCCGTATCATTGTATTTAACTTAAATTTCTACTGAATATTGTCTACAATAAGTTTCATATGCCATTTTAATTTCGTTATGATTCAATGACTGTACTGGAAACTAAAGGGCAAAGAGCTTTATTTTCCTCAGGAATTTTGAAAATTTAAGGCACCAAAATTACCATAGCTGGCAGTTCCAACCAAATTTTTCAACAAAATTTCTACCAAACGTGGTTTCAAACAGGGTTCAGCTACTGTGTGAATTTGGTCAAAATCGAATGACTGAATCAGAATTTATAGGGTCAAAAGCAGTTATATTTCTTAGTGATTTTTCAAGATGGCAGCACTGGCACAAAATTGCCCGCAGACCTGGTCCTACTTAAAACCAATACATTCTATAAATTTGAACCAATTCTGATTATCGGGTCGTGAGTTTCCATGAACAGAAGTTTTTGATGCTAAAAATAAAGGTAAATTGGGAAAGGGCTACCAGACGTGCCCGTTGTAAAATTTAAAATTTTTTGCTTTGACTATAGAAACAAGGAGGCGGAGACATGGCGAATGAGCCAGCTTCGCGGACTGAGGATAAGGCTGCTGGTATTCGTGGAGACATGGCAACTGAGCCAGCTCCACTGCCTACCGGCACAGTGGATAAACATACTGAAAGCTGTGGAGATATGACGAATGGGCCAGCTCCACGGGCTTTCAGTTCTTCCTCAATCCCTGTTTCAGGTGTTTCCGGAGCTTTGGTTACCAAGCCTGGCCCCGGGAAAGCCAATAAGCCCGTTTGTGGCCAATGCGATGGAAAGGGTATGACGAATGAGCCAACCCGGCCATCGACAAGTGCTACCTCCGGTGCCGCCTCCTCTTCAGGCACGCAACGCTCTTCCCCCAAATCTCGGGCTTACGGATCTAGAAGGGCAGCCTTCAAGATTCTAAGTAAGTTTGTAAATGTCCCCCCTGACACAATGTCCGACAAGGACAAAAAGTCCCTTCAATGGGCAAGAAAACAAACTGGGGAGCACACGCTCCCTCTAAACCCTGCAGATTTAGCTCAGAAACGACAGAGGTCGGCTGAGCAGAAAAATCAGGGCAGGCAAGATTGTAAAAAGCGAAAGCTTTCCCCTTCAGGGATAACTCGGCCATTTAATGAAATGGCCAAGGAGTGCCTTGTCTGGGCTGTTATTGATGCCAGCAAGGGAGATGGTATCATCTCTCCTGAAAATTGGCTCAAGTTAAGGCAGGCTTTATTCGGAGTCTGCTGCAAGCTGCAGAAAGCCAGCTCCTGTCCTCCACCTACGGTGAAAGACGCGGGCTGGTATAAGGGAATCAGGCTGGTTGCGTGCGAAGACCAACGATCGGCCGATTTCTACAAGCAGGCAATATCCGAGCTGGGGGAACTCTGGCCAGGCGCCAAAATTAAGGCGGTGCTTAAGGAGGAAATCCCCAGTCGGCCAAGATGCAGGACATGGATTCCTTGCTTCCATTCGGATCCAGTGGAGGTCCTGGATATAGTGCGGCTCTTCAACCCGGATCTTCCTACGGGGGATTGGAGGGTGGCCAAGATTGGCGAGCCAGTAGACAATCGGCGGGAGGCTCTTTTCATCATTAATGATGAGGCACTACCAATATTGGATGCCCGCAAGGGTGTTATTAGGTATGGGGTCGAAACATTGACCCTGCGCATCTACCGAAGCGACAGGCCAAAAAGCTCTGTTTCGGGAGATCCGAAAACTGTAAGGCCTGACCCAAAGCGGGTGGCTCAAACGGCCGGAGAGCCGCTTGAAAAAGAGTCTGTCGCCTGTCCGAGGACGACATCTGATGTGGAATCGGATGTTGAATCCCTCTCTGTTGATGGGGTTAGCATCGGTACTACCTCCGAGTTGGGTGGCTGCCTGGACTTCATGACTCTGGATGCAGAGCAAAGGGTTGAGGAGGCTTCTATGTCCGAGGAGGACCTCGACCTAACCCTCATCAACTAAAGCATGATGGTGAAGGTACTGCAGGTGAACCTACACCATTCCATAGCAGCATCAGCTGCCCTGCTGCTCCGCTTGTCCAAGACAGAGGAGGAGCTAATCCTAATCCAAGAACCATGGGTTGCCAAAAACCGGGTTTGCGGGTTACGCACCAATGGATACAGACTGATAGTACCTGACGGCTTGCACAAGCCACGTGTCTGTATTCTTGCTAAGAAAACCATTAAAGTCCTTGTACTGCACAATTTCTGTGACAAGGATAACATGGCTGTCGCAGTGGAAATCGATCAGAGATCATACTGGTTTGTTTCTTCGTACATGGCACACGATCATGGAGATAGCCCTCCTTGCGACATTGTCAAGGGTGTTGTGGCTGAAGCCATGAAAATGGGGGTGCCTCTTTTTCTAGGGGCTGATTCTAATGCGCATCATGAAGTATGGGGTAGCTCCAACACAAATGGCCGTGGTGAGGAACTTCTTGACTTCATCCTTGCCCACGGCCTTTCCATCGCCAACACTGGCAGTGAACCAACCTTCATTACCTCAAATCGTAGGGAGGTTCTTGACGTTACCTTGGTCAGTGGGCGGCACTCACATTTGCTCCGTGACTGGAGGGTTCTACAGGAGTGCTCTTACTCCGACCATAGGTACATTTCGTTTAACGTGGCTGGCCACAGCTCTGATGTGCAGGAAGCCTTTGTTAACAGAAAAAAGACGGACTGGAACTTATTTAAAGTTATGGTCCGATCCTCACTGGAAAATGCTCCCAAGAGCATTGACTGCTACCATGAATTAGATCAGGCGGTTGACACCCTCACTAGTTCTCTCAATTCCGCTTCCAGGGCAGCGTGTAAACCACCCATAGCCAGGGGGAATCCCAAGCCTCCCTTGTGGAATATGAAGATCCGCACCCTGCGAAGAGAGTGTAGGAGGGAGTTCAACAACTCGAAAAGTTCTAATGACTGGTCGATGTACAAAACGAAGCTCAAGGCTTTTAAGTATGCCGTACGCAAGGCAAAGAGGTCCTCGTGGAGATCTTTCTGTGGAAACGTAGAGAGTCTCAGCGAGGCAAATCGCCTTCGCAAGGTCTTAAGCACGACACCAAAGGCTATGGGGTGCATCATGAACCCTGAGGGCATTTGGACTAGTTCGTGCGCAGATACACTAAACGTTCTTATGGACGCGCATTTTCCGGGCAATTATTGCCCTCTAGAAGCGGTGCATCAAACGGAGCAAGCTCACAACTCAACAACGCCGTTCAGAATATAAGATTCTCAACTAAGGTGGGCTATAAACTCCTTTGAGCCGTTTAAATCTCCAGGGCCTGATGGCGTCCTTGCGGCTGACATTCAGCAGTCCATGGAAGTATCGCTACCATGGCTCAGAGAGATCTACAAAGCTTGCCTACGCTTCTCGTATGTTCCCTCCAGCTGGCGGGAAACTAGAGTTGTGTTTATCCCTAAAGCAGGAAAAGTTTCGCATGTTAAGCCGAAGGACTATCGTCCAATAAGTCTTAACTCTGTATTGCTTAAAATATTGGAAAGGATCATTGATTACCATATTAAAAAATCAATAGATCCTGTGCTGATCTCGCAGTCTCAGCATGCCTATACCAGAGGCAAATCGGTTGAAACTGCTCTTCACGTCCTCATTGAGCAGGTTGAGAAATCTCTTGCTCTAAAGGAATATACGCTTGCTGCCTTTTTGGACATTGAGGGAGCATTCAACAACGTACAGTGTTACGTAATTGTTGAGGCACTCTCGGTGTTACACGTCGATGAGCGGCTGATCGCTTTTATTGTGCAGCTTCTTAAAAGTAGAGTGGTAATCTCTTCCCTGGGGAATGTCAGCGTAAGACGAGGAGTCAGTACGGGCACACCTCAGGGTGGGGTCCTCTCTCCGCTGCTGTGGAACATCACGGTGAATACTCTCTTAATGAAACTGGACCGTGCCGGCTGCAAAGTGATTGCTTATGCGGACGACATAGTTGTGGCAGTGTCGGGAAAGTATTTATCTACTCTATCCGAGAGGTTAAATCACTCTCTTGACATTCTTTCACGTTGGAGTCGTGAGTGCGGCTTGAATGTGAATCCTAGTAAAACGGAGCTAGTACTGTTTACAAGAAAGTACAAAATTCCCTTATTTGAGTTACCCAAACTAAATGGGGTCTCCATTGGATTGAACCAGAAGGTCAAGTACTTAGGGCTTATCCTTGACTCGAAGTTGCTGTGGACCTACAATATAGCAGAAAGAGCGCGGAAGGCTTTCAATGCACTCTACTGCTGTAACAGAGCCATAGGAGCGAATTGGGGATTACAGCCTCGTACTGTCGCTTGGCTTTATACTACTGTGGTTGAGCCAATTCTATTGTTTGGGGTAGCGTTCTGGTGGCAGGCTGCTCTTAAGGCAGCCTGCAAACGGCAGCTTGAAAAAGTGCGGAGGATGGCTGCACTGCTGGTAACTGGAGCGCTCCGATCCACTCCTACTAAGGCACTATTCGTGCTGCTTCATTGGCTACCGACCAATCTACTTATCTTACAGCAAGCCAATCTTGCTGCTGTGAGACTTAATTGCATCTCGGCATGGAATAGAACAGAAGTCGGCCATGCGAGAATTTTGGCCGAGGGAGTTCCTGCTCCAGCGGGGGTTGACTACATCGCACCGCAATGCCTACTAGATCTGTAGTTCACAACTCGCATTCCTGGTAGGGATGAATGGCGTGATGGCGTCACCCTCGAAAGTGGGCTTGTCCATGTGTACACCGACGGCTCTAAGCTTAGCAACAGAGTCGGGTGTGGTGTATACTCGGACGAACTGAATCTTAAGCTGTCCCTCCGTCTGCCAGACCACTGTAGTGTCTTTCAGGCAGAGGTTGCGGCTATTTTTCAGGCTATCGACTGGCTTCTGTGTAATCGAATATTCGGGGTCAATATTGGTATTTTCACAGATAGCCAAGCGGCTATTAGGTCCCTTGCTGGTCCTTGTACAGTGTCCATCATTGTTGCTGAATGCCGTGCATCTCTTAGGGAGATATCGAGACATTCGGTTGTTCAATTGATTTGGGTACCTGGACATAGGGGGTTTCAGGGCAACAGTGAGGCCGATGAGCTAGCAAGGCTTGGAACCTTGTTACCGGAGGTCTCTTGCTCCACAATAGGAATACCTATGGCATCGGTGAAATTGGCCATCAGGCAAAAATATCTTGAGGACGCTAGGAAGTCCTGGGCAGAGGAATCATCCTGTGCGATAGCAAGGCAGTCCTGGTTATCCATGGATGCGCATCGCACCAGGCAGCTTTTAGGCTTAACTCGAAGCGCTCTGCGTTGCACTGTCGGTGTGTTAACTGGCCACTGCCTCATAGGGCGGCACGCGCAACGACTGGGCGTAGAGTTTAACGATTTTTGTCGGAGTTGTGGCTCTGAGGATGAGGAGGAATCCGTCCTCCATCTCATGTGCCAGTGCCCGGCTTTGGCAAGGAGAAGATTGGCGGCACTTGGTGCACCCTTTCTCTCAAATCTGACGGAACTGTCCCCGGTCAATTTAAAGGCGATAGTCCGTTTTATCAAAGGAAGCAGATGGTTTCCTGATTTTAGTGAATAGGAGAGAGTCACTAATTTAGTATGGTATCACAACGGGCCTCTCGTGTGCCTATGTGTGCCGGTCGTCAGGTCTCTGGGGATCGGCAGCCATTTCAACCTAACCTAACCATAGAAACAAAGCATAAGACTTATTTCTGAGTGGCTTTTTTTCGAAAAAGCGATAATTTTTCAGGAGATTCGATGATTGAAAGGTTTTCACTTTCAGCACCTGCCCTAGCTACATTATTGCCAACATGCTCATCAAAAGCTACACAAATTTAAAATTAAATAACAATAATATGTTCTGAAAGGTTCATAATAATTAAATAGCTCTACCAAAAGTTATCGTAATTTAAAAATTTTCAGATTTTCCCGTTCTCTTTTTAGGCACCTAGCGCACACATGGGGTTAAAAAATTCCAAAACATTATCCGATTCACATGTAAAACACGTTCAAAATTTTTTTTGTCAACTTAATTTTGGCAAAAATTATTTGTGGACGGAATAATAGGTTTATTAAAAATGTCACTTAAATGGCTGCCGGCGCCAAAGGGTTAAAGATAATTGACATTTAGTGAGATTTGGACCTATTTTGCATATATTTTATTTCATTTATTGACCAAACAAGATATAAACACTATGAAATAAATATGAGTAAACGAAAAAAAATTAAATAAATTGAATAATTAATAACTAAATCAATAACAATTGATAAATAACAAATAAATAAAACATTAACATATAGCTTAAGATAAGTTGTTATGGATGGCTTGGAAAAGGGAGGATTTGAAGGAGAATTAGGAGATCGTTGGGGAACACAGAAAACACGAAAGTATCCTGAAAGTTTCAGCTGAATCGGATGGCGCGTTCCCGAGAAATAGTCACTGAATTTATTTGATGATATATATATATATATATATATATATATATATATATATATATATATATATATATATATATATATATATATATATACATATATATATATATATATATATATATATATATATATATATATATATATATATATATATATATATATATATATATATATATATATATATATATATATATATATATATATATATATATATATATATATATATATATATATATATATATATATATATATATATATATATATATATATATATATATATATATATATATATATATATATATATATATATATATATATATATGGAAATATGAATTTTTGGCCAAATCGAGTTTAATACAAACATTAGTAATAATATAGTGCTTAAGTAACTTTGACCCACGTACATCTCCTTTGGTTTTGCTGGTGTGTCATTAAATTCGATTATTCACTAGAAGGAATTTGCATTTTTCCTGCCAGAACTGGCATCATACCTGCTATTACATATGCCACTTCTCCTGAAATGGGTCTATGTAGCCGAATAACACTGAGAGTACTAAGTCGATAGACTGAACAGATATTCTTCTTGTTTTGCTTCACTGCTAACTGGTGTGCCCACATTGGCACTGCATACAGTATAATGGAACTTATAACTCTGAAGATCAGGATTTTTCGATTCTGGCTTGGTCCTCCAATGTTAAGAAGCGTCCTTGCTAGAGTTTTGCTAACGTTTGGGGCCTTATTCCAGACATGTTCCACATGGACTTTAAATTTGAGCTTACCATCAATCACACCTCTATATATTTAATTGCAGACTTGGACCCAATTTTTTGATCTCCCACTATGACTTCAAATGATCCACTGTTACGGCGGCTGCTAATCAATACCGTTTCTGTCTTAGATGCTGCTATTTTCAAGCCCGCATTCTCTAGCCACTGTCTCATGATACATACCGTTTCGTCTAACTTTTCAGCAGATACCATCACTCTTATGTCCACTGCAAACCCGATTATCGTTGCCATAGGTTGAAACTTCAGATTAAACACGTCATTATACACACTCAAAAAAATGTTGGTTGAATTTTACTCTTATAATAGTAGGAAACTGGTCTCCTACTATTAAAGATGTAAATTTACAAAAGTGCGTACAAAGAATATTTTACGTTTTAAATGTGTAATTTTCTTTACGACCAAATCGTGCAATTTTACCCTAAAAAGACGTAAATTTAGGACGGAAACGCATGAAATTTATGTATCAAAGGCTACTTTTTACGAGTCTTTTAGGATAATAAGCGTAATTTATTCGTGAATGTCCATGAAAATGTTTAAAAAAACGATAATAAAAGATGCGTTTTTTGCACCCTTGGGCAGGGTAAATTAAGGTGAGTTTAGGTAATTTACCCTGCCCAAGATTGCAAAAAACGCACCTAAAGAATGTTTTATCAAACAAATGACATCAAAAGATATCTATTGCGAACAATTTTAGAAAGTTTGCACTACTGAAGCAGGAATTTCAGCTAACCTCTAAATAAGTTTCATTTTCAATAAAATTGGAAAAAATTAATTATCCAAAAGTCAGCCACTCAAAACAGGTAACTGCCATAACATAAAATATTACCCCAAAATTAAATATCATTAATAAAAACCTGTAAATAGGTAACTTTAAATGTTAAAAAAGGTGAGAGTCCTATCAAATCAAGTAAGCAAAATATAAATATTTTTCTTGTCAAATAAAAACCCTTTTTGCAATTCCTTTAAGTTTATAATTTATTTTAATTTGATATATACACTATATACACATTATAAACTTATAGCACTTATAGCTACACTTTTAATTAACTTATAGCTACACTTTTACACTTATTACAAGAAAAGACTGACACTTAACTGATGCTATTCAAAACAAAGATCACCAAATGTCAGACTCGTTCGTTTAGTCTAGTCAAATCACCATCTTTCGTCACAATGTTACATCAATAGTAAGTCAAATTCGAGCAAATGATACAAATTTACAGCTTTGGTGGAAACGAGAGTAGCGAAGTAGTAAATTTACACTCTTTTTGCTAAGGTTTACAAAACACTATTTATTATTCAGCTGATATGACGTAAAAGCAAAAAATGCACATCAAATGTGTAAAAAAATTGTGATTCGTTATTTTAAACAGAAAAATGAATATATTTACTTACATCAAAGAATTAATTTTAGTCCCACTTTTTAGAGTGCATGTTATTCCAAAGAAGGGGCCCCAATACGGATCCTTGTGGGACACCGACTGCTACTACGTAATGGATCGTACCACAGAGCCCTGTCCCTTAGGTATTCACCAATTATCTTTGCAAGATACGAAGGAACTCTTAACTGAAGTAGTTTCTTCACTATTCGTTTCCAGTTCGCTGAGTTGTATGTCAAGTGTGATAAGAGCACAGTATTTTCATTTCACTTTTTGCGCTTCGATTGCAGGTTTTGATAGTTCCATAAACAATTTGATAACGTCCAAAGTCGACCGTGCTTTACAGAAGCCGCATATTCCATTGTTTTCCACAACTGGTAGAAGTCTATTGTATATTAGGCGTCCAGCATTTTTTCTTACACATCCAGTAAGCAGATAGGACGGTACGAAGTCGGTTCGCCAACGAGTTTGTTGGGCTTTGGCAACATGGTAAGCTTCTGTTTTTTCCAGCACTTTGGGAAAGTTTGCACGATCAAGCATGCACTGAACCCACTGATAAACATGTCGGGCCTTAGGCAATTGTTGGTGATACCGTCCAACCCCGGCGCTTTGCTGTCCTTGACCTGATCGCATACTTCCAACAGTTCCATTTCAGTCACTAGGGGTGCCTCACTCACCGTTCTTTGTGGGACTATTCGAATGCTTTCCTGATGACGAGGAAAGAGTGTTATGAAAATCTTTTCGAGGAACACAGGACAGGTGACTTGTGGTCATCTCAGACACTTTATACGCGACATGACGGCTGGACATGGGTCAACATTAGCTTCTTCGCACAATTATTTGAAGCATATAGTTTTATTGCTACTGTGTGTAGCGAGTTGGAACCTTTTTCTCGCTTCTTGGTATTCTCGCTGTAGCTTCTCATAGTTAGATCGGTTTACGCAGCGTTGACTCTTTCTCCTGGTCTTCAGGCGCTCAGTGCGAAGTTTGCTTAGATCCTCCATCGATTATTAATTTAACTTGCTATATGACGTCAGTTTCCACCTTGGCATTGAAACATCACATGCACGCGTTATCAGCTTAACGATATTTCTAGCTTTCTTTGAAGCTGTTCCTTGAGAAAATTTTGAAATTTTCGTTGATAATCAATATATCTACGAAAATTAGAAATATTGGCACTAGGGAGTCAAATACTAAATGTAACTTGTTCCTATGCTTTTCAACATTTTCATAATTGGGATGCAAATTATTCTCTAAAATAGCTAGCGAAAGTTTTATATAAAACATTAATTATACACAGCTTCAATCTCTCATAGGTGGCATTACCAATACTTACGTTTTCTTGCCGTCAATCAAAGCTTTGTAAAATGGCGATGGCTACTTACATACGTCTGAAGCGATTGAGTCATGACCACCCATTTGACATCACAAAATCTATGCTCGCCAAATAGAATTGCGACTTGTGGAAACCCTCGAAAAATACGGAAACTATGGTCGGGTGGTCCATCGAGATGGTATTCTCCACAATCATTGACTTGGCCACAAAGCGTGGTGCTCGACGAAATCGGTTCTTTGTCAAGTGTTGACTAACAACAGTTTGAAATGAAAATTTTTCAAAAGCCTGGAAACGCACGATGACACTCTTCTGCTAACTTCGAATTTTAACGTACTCATACGCCTCAGCCGCTGAGAAATCGTCGAAAAGGTTCAAATCGCAGACGAGTACCTAATTAGGCATTGGAAGTACTTCACCTCATCGTATCGGAGCTAACTTAGCTGGGTTACCGTAAAGTAACTTTTGACACCGAAAGATACCAAAAAAGATTCCAACCCAACATTTTTTAGCTTTGCTTAAATTCAATCGTATGACATTTAATAGACCTCAGTGACTCGAAATCCTGAAATGCAACACTCGTTTACGCAACAGGTTACCAAAAATCAAAACAAAACCAGTAACCCTAACCGTCGATAGCAAAACTTAATGCAAATTTAAGTGATACTAAGCACCAGCATGTCAACCAATTGATCATGCCAAGTATAGCCTGTTCCGACATACGAACTGATGATTGGGAAAACAACTTGTGGACAACAAGTCGCTCTCGTCTTAAGTGTCATGCTACTAATTACCATAGTAAAACACGAAAAATAGTACCTATCTCCAAAGTAGATCACTTCACCGCATACGAACATGCATGTTTTGAATTGACGGTCAGTCGCCAGTAGCGGTATGGGTAGGTGTGATACTGTGTGGGACTGTAGAGAGAAATCTGTCATTTATAATCAATGACAAAAGCGAGGGTAATGAGACAATTTTTCGTGAGGAAGAGATTTTGTTCATAATAGGTAATTGTGGACTTTCTTTTTAAATTCGAAAAGTACTTAAATACGATTTTTGGCTTGCTGACATTGTACAACGTACAAAAAGTAAAGTTTTATACCATTACTACTTTTTAGACATATTATTATTTATAAGAACGTGAGAACATCAGCTGCATGCACTCAATATAATATTGAAAGATTCAGAGGGAAGACTACCTTTGACAATCGTATTCAATTGTTCATCAAACCAACTTTAAGTAAAAAACTAATGTACGTATGCAAGTCCCCAAGCTGAATGACAGAATATAGCGGATATTCGAGAGGTTCTAGTGCTAATAGTCACGATACACAAATGTTAACTTCCGATCATAGCTCATTGGCATATCTTTGATTTGACTAGCCGTCGGAAAAGAATAACAAAAGGAAATAGTAGAGATCTAGTGAAAAACATACATCTCTTGATATTTACTCACGCGCAAGGACAAGTGGTTGTAACGGTATCAGTCATATGAAGTGGATATATTATTTTGCGACTGACATAACAGCTTTAAGCAGACCGCTAATTTAATCACTTCAAGCAATTCGAGATTGCAAATTAATTGTCGCTTGGAGGAAGCAACACTTGTTACGCGAGCCATGAAGGTTTCTTAGTCTTACGGGGACGGTAGTTGGAGCTTGGGAGTGTAGCTAGAGATAGCGACAGAAATGAAATTTTGAAACGACATAATTAATACGAAGAACATGGAAGAATGAAACTCCGATTTTATTAGATTTACTTTAACCAAATATTTTATATATTAATTAATTTATTCACAAAAAAGGTACAAAGTCACATATAAAATATCAAATAAAAAAATAGAAAAGTAAAGTAAAAAGAAAAATTCAAACAAGTTAAATAAGTCACAAACAAATTAAATAAGTAACAAACAAATTAAGAAATAACAATCAATAAATAAAACATTGCTAAGTAGTTGATAGTTTAAGGTTAGGGGGTACGGACGGCATGCAAAAAAGAGGATTTGATGGATGATTTGGAAATCGTAGGGGAATATATATTGCTTATGCTGTTGAATATTCTGCAGCATCTACTTATCAGCTCATTAGCTGCATATATGGTCGAATGTGGATATTCACCATTCTTCTGGAGGCTAGTGTTGATAAATTTAAATGACCCAGTCGTAGCTTATAAGGAGGTAGGCTATTGAAATCATAAGGGTTGTACAGTTCTCTCAAGGCGAAGAGTAAAAATTGCTTTTGTAGTGACTCGAGTCTGTCACTGTGGGTTTCAAAAGCGGAATTCCAGCTAAAGCAAGCGTATTCGAGAATAGGACGTACA
This sequence comes from Nemotelus nigrinus, assembly GCA_947369275.1. Taxonomy (NCBI): domain Eukaryota; kingdom Metazoa; phylum Arthropoda; class Insecta; order Diptera; family Stratiomyidae; genus Nemotelus; species Nemotelus nigrinus. The sequence continues at coordinate 68,500,538 of OX376373.1, read as the reverse complement.
AGTGAAGTGTATAAGGATCTTGTGACCCACAGGCTATGAGATTTTTTAGCACCTCTTTTGATGAAGCCTAGCTGTTTGTTTGCACGGGAAAGTATTTTACTATAGTCAGGGCCGGTTCTGGCCATATTTCCGCCCGGCGCAGAATGATATTTGACCCCCTCTTTCATGGCTGCGAATTCTTAGCAATTTTTCGCTAGCACTTGCGAATTATTATATTTATTATGTTTAGAAATTTTCATGAAAAAACTAGACATTTGCTCAGTCGAGCAATGTTTTTGTCTCAAGTTGAAACAAATGTTTTTGTCTTAAGTTTTCGATACGCAGAAATATTTTTCTTCTTCAATTTTTGGCTCTGTAATGCTGTTGACCGGATAGTAACCAATTGTTTGCACCTAATTATGTGCAGAAGTGAAGTTTTCGTTAACAGTTCATTTTCAAATCACCTACCAGATGCGTTTATTGAAAGAGGTTTCGCCTGTATGCCTAGTTCTCGTTAGCCAAGCGCAACAGTACAATAAACAGAAAAAAATCTAATATTTATAAGCAAATCAAATAATTCGTTCATTCAAATAAACAAAAATAAGCTTAAGATAAACATATGTTGCAGACATAAATTACATAAAAAGCTCAGATTTTTAAGCGGCAATGAAAAGAGTTTGCTGTGCTTCTCCACTGTCAAGCGCTTTAATACACAAACATTACACATTCTGTGGAGAGAAACTTTAGTTTTCTGAGAAGTCTTTTCATTTTCGCAAAGTCTTCAACTAAACAATCACTATTTAATTCGAAGACAAAACCAAATTCTTTGGATTAAATTACCAAATTTACAAATCTTTCTTACATCTTCGTAGATTTCCAATAATTCTTTAAAATTTTCAATTTTGTATCTGTAACTTTAAAGAGTAAAGTCAACACTATTTTCAATGATCTGTAACTTTTTTTTTTACTGAAAATGAATTTAAGGGTATGATTGGACGAGTTTGTGTTCCTTAATCAAAGTTGTAAACATTGACATTTCTTCATAAAATTTCCAAAGTTTAAATTTGAATATCCATTATGCGTCAACGCTTCTTGAAGCTTTGAGCAATGTCGAAGTGTGATTTGATTTGGGTTAGTTTTCAGCTTCCCTATCTGATGCACACAACTTAATAGTTCAGTATAGTGTTTTAGCTGTTCGGTCAAAGAAATAATTGCTTGATCCAAAGCATTAAAATAATATTATATAATAATATTATATAATAAATTAAAATAGGCGCATCTCTTGCTTCATATCTTAATTTTGTATCTAATATTTGTTGTGGGAATCTTCACTTTGAACCCACCTCAAATCTTCCCCCAAAACTGAACTGAATCCCGCAACAGCTTGAACCAACTTGAGAAAATGGTTATTATCAGGCTCATATAATGCACCTCAGCTTCCTATAAACGCTGAAGATTGCGAGGCTAGCAGTTGCACGAGAATTAATAATCGTGCAGGAACACTTCACTATACATCCACAAACACTTTACACTGCACAGTAAAACACAGTCGGTGGTACTCTCTGTCCTCAATTCTAGCTCAAAGTCCCTCCATCACTTAAAACTCGTCAGCTTTATGTTCCTTGATAGTTCGACTTAATCGACCCCAGTCCCTATAGCCTGTACTAGAAAATGAATGACTGCTTTTATGAATTGAAAATATGAGGGAGCAAAAACATTTGCAGTAAATATAAACCAGCCATGGATTGAAGCTGTCTTATAAATATTTCAATAATCTTTGGTAGTGCTGAGGACTGAATTTCCTATTTTGAGTGATAGGAAAATCGAATGTTTTAATTTGGTCGGAGCCATTCTGTACAATAATTATAATCATTTTCTTGTTCAGTGTGGGCCATTAATAAGGATCCCCAAGCTCTGATTCAATTAAAAAACTACGCACCTCTCTTAACATCGAAACGGAAGAACACGGATTAGAATTATTTGGAAGTCTATCAACCCGGTCTGTAGAAAGGTTTTTTTCTCCTGATTCTGTAAGGGAAGGGAAACGTTCATCTAGCACAGTATTCGGCACGTTTGAAATACTATTTCGGAATAAATATACGAATTCTCTGGTTGATGAAGTGGTTGTCACGAATTTATTTAGTCATAAAATTCTTTCGTTTTTGAAACACTATCATTTTTTCCGTTATGCACTACCAGACTATTTTTTTTTTCAAATTGAAATCATGATAGAGCTAAAACTGACAAATGAGCGGAAAAACTATTTTTACGAAATAATTTAAGAGTAAAAACAATCAAATACAAGTCAAAGAATTTTAAATTATAATTAAAATCGCTACTAATCAAACAATCCATATCAAACGTACTTCAGATAAGTTTTAAAACTAAGTTCCACAATTTATTTTGCTTTCCCTAATAAAAAGAAAATATAAATCGGAAGACCGATTATGACTTGTAGCACTATCATATGCATATAAACACGGCCTGCCTACTCACATGAGTTTGTTCATGCTAACGGACAAGTACACCCAAAGTGAAAACCGAGGAAAAATCATACTTCGGTATGTATATTTTCACTGGCGCAGAAATTATCTTTGCGCCAAAATTGCCGATATCAACCTGCGCACTTAGCAGAAACTCAGTATACATTAAAATATGAAATCAACAGAGAATGACGGAATACAGAGTGAGGAGAATGAGGTAAACTTAGAAGTAGAATGCTTGCAAAACGTTGATACCGCTGGCGGAAGAATTCATCCCGCACAAAAATCATACACGAAAATGCATAAAGCGAGTAGTGATGAATACGAAATGAAGTCGTGAATGAAGCAATATAAATTTTCACGCCAGGGCAATTGTCCTTGTGGATTTTTGTGTTGAATTGTTTGAAGGTGTGAAAAAAACACAAATGGAGGAGAATGCAGCATACAAGGAAGTGAGATAATGAGTAGAATGAAGTAATCTAGATTCATTCATAAACATTAACGTTGTGGAGTGCGTAATGTGATCAACGATCGTGTTTGTAAATTCTGCTCTTGCAAGGCAAGTGAATTTATATGCGAATAGGGCTGCTTTGAAACTTAAAAGACATATATCGATCATTGAAGAAAAAAATAAAAATAAAAATAAGAATATAAACTGCCAATTAAATAGAATGAACTATGAATATTTGTGTATTTTGATATTTTTGTTATTATGGACGAAAGATGTTATGAGCTTTGAACAACTAAAAAAGATGTTATGAACTTTTTGTTATAATGAACTTTGCGCCCCTTCTCACGTGCGCCCGGCGCAGCTGCTCCATTCGCTCCAGAGGAAAATCCGGCTCTGACTATAGTGTAAGGTGAAAGGAAGTTTTTCATCTAAGATAACACCAAGGTCAGCAATGTTATAAACTCGAGTTAACATATTATTGCCGAGGAGTACGTATTGTGCGTGACCATACATTTTCTGGAAAAACGAATAACCTAGCATTTATCAATGTTGAGAGAGAGCTTGTTTATTTTGCACCAATGAGCAAGTGAATCAAGCTTGGATTGGAGAAAGAGGGCATCCAATTTCGATTCAATGGCCTGATAAAGTTTGAGATCGTTTGCATAGAGTAAATGAGGTATGCCTGCTAGGACGTCAGATAGGTCGGAAATAAATATATGAAAAAGAATTGGGCCAAGATGGCTACCTTGGGGTACACCAGAGGTAGCAGTACTGTTTTTCAAAGAAAATCCTTGATATTTTACATATGTGTTCGATTATGAAGGTAGGAAGTCAGCCAGCTGAGTAAAGACCCGGCAACACAGAATTTCTGAAGCTTTAGAATTAAGGTAGAATGGTCAACTCTGTCAAACGCCTTACTGCGTCAATTTGGTATCCTTTTTCCATTTTGCATAGAACGTCAGAGATTAGGATTGTCAAATTTGTGGTATTTGAGCGACCTTTTCTAAAGCCATGTTGTTGCTCGTTCAGACGGGAATCAACAAGCGAAGAAAGTTTATCGTATACCACCTTTTTGATAAGTTTCGGAATCGAAAACAAAATGGCAATGCCCCTATAATTTCCGATACAGCGTCGATCACCATTCTTCAATATGGGTGTGACATACGAAAGCTTCCAACAGGATGGGAAACTTTCCGACGAAAATGATCTATTAAAGAAAATATACAAGGGAATTGTAAGTAAATATGCAAGGGAGTTGTTTGAGCCCAGGACTTTTGTTGCAGTTGAGCTTTTCGTATTTCATCACGTGACATTTCTAAATGGTTGACAAAAGCTGTTGCAGATGAACCCGAAGAAGAAAGGTGTGAGTTTGATGGTTCAGGGGCAATAAAAATTCTTTGGAAACTATCAGCGAATAGATTACATATCTTTTTAGGAAAAGAAGACGTTATATCATTAAGAAACATCGACGATCGATAACAAGTAGTTTTTCGCTTCACATTAACAAAATCGAAAAAAATTTCGGGTCACGGACTATATTTTCGCCGGTTTTCCTAATGTAAGTATCATAAGCCTCATGAGACTTTGCTAAAAATTGCTTAGCAACTTCATTATACTCTTCCTGAATAGCAGAACTAACATCAGTATTTTCTCTAAGCCGCTTATAAAGTTTGTTCCTACGATTTTGCATATGCCTAAGGTACCTATCAAACCATGGTTCAGACAATTTATTCTTTTTATCTTTGGTACATATCTTTCAACGGCGTCAAATATGTTATTTTAATAAGAGGAAATGGCTGTCTCGAGATCCTGAGTTGAAAGTGTATTCGTCCAATCGGTAGTATCAAGAAAATGTTTAATGCTTTCATAATCAGCATTAAGGAAGCCAAATACAATTGAGTTAGTGTAAGTGTTTAAGTAGGTGGAATCAGGAGTGGAAAGTTCGACTAACAGTGCTGTATGGTGTAAACTGTTGCAAAAAAGATGCTCAGCGTCACTAGTTGGATTAACCACTACTTTGTCATAAGCATTTGTAACAACAAGATCTGGCCAATTACCATTTTGGCTAGGAGTTTGGGAAACCTGCTGCAAACCATTACCATAAAATGCACTTGCAAGATTGAAATCTGTGGTGTCTAAAAGGTTTACGGGGAGAAAGGAAGAGTCCTTATCATCCGGAACAAAGCATAGATTCGGACGATTGAAATCTCCCAAAACTATTATTTTGTCTTTTTTGCTAAGTGATGTTGCTAACAAAGGTATTGTATCACATAAGTAGCTGTAGATGGATTCGTCAGATCTGGGTGGGATGTAGACAACAACGATGTAAACTGATTTGTTGTTAAAGGATATCCAAACAATTAAATATTGGAAAATAGCATTTGGGGCGGTATCTACGAGCTCACATGAAAATGCGTTGCTAACAGCAAGTAAGACACCTTCTCCTCGTGACTGACCCGTAGAACAATAATCACGGTCGCTTCTGTAAATAGTTCAACTACTATCAAGAATACCTATATTTTCAAATTCGTCACACATTGTTTTTCTGATGACGTGACTGTTACTGAGATAGTTAGGAAAGGTCACTTTTGATGACCTTTGACCCCGCATAAAAATTAACGCAGCACTCAGATCGATGGGGACTTTTGACATTTTGTTCAACACGCCAGTAACAAGGTTCACGCCGAAATTCAGCTTTCCCCTTATTTTTCCGGAGCACCATGTTTAATTTCCCTGGACTATTAGAAGACTCAGGCTATATAGGTAATTATGACTCACGTCAAAAAGAAACAATTAGATTGCGTTAACTTTAACAAGTCTGAAACGTGAATTAGCTCTTGACGTTAGCTCATGTTGTTTTGAATTAGCTCTTGAGAAAGACTAGGGTGATTATTCCAAAGATAGGCCAACTTGGTCCATACGTTCAAGCAGTTGGTAGTTGAGTTGAGGACAACACGAAACATTATTGGCCATATGGTTCCCATTGCATTTCTTGCATATTAGCATGCATACACTGAAAGAAAAGCACTTGGTTGGTTCAACTATTTTTAATAGTATTGCAACGATTCATTCAAAATCGTTAAACGAACTACGGAAAATAGTTATTTTTACTATGTTAATATAGTTAATTTAACGATATAAAAGTAGTTGGCTCTGGTTGTACAAAAAATATCGCAACGTTCATGAAATCAACTGTTTTAATTGTTTCATAACCACGAAAATTAGTTGATCAATAGAAAAATATTCATCAATTCACTCAAAACTTCAACGATTCGAATTATCAACAGTTTTTATGGTACTTAAACTACTTTACAATAGTTGATTTCAACAAACGTAATTCAGTGAGCAACGGCTTTGGAATAATTCTACGCAAAGTAGAATGGTTTCAACATTTGGACGTTTTTCATGCTTCGAATGAATTTTTTTTTGTTTATCAACCACGCGTCATGGTGCATAAAAGTAATCAACAATTTTCTTATGGTTGTTTTAACTATAGCCCTAGTTGATGCAAAAACAACTATGGAAAACTGTTGATTTTTCATACTCCTCATACTCATACTCTTATTCTGTCATAGAAGTTTCATATGCTACGTGGCAAAAACTGTGTTCGGTTTGCTGTTCGATATAATTCATATTCATGTATATAATTATATAATTCATATTCTGTGAAGCCTTCATATTACGCTGTATGACGCCTTTTGTGCAATTAATGTATGCATTTAAAGGACATGCGTTGCGATGCAGAGCAGCACAGAAGCAGTGAGCGCATACAGTGTATATGCTCTGACCTAGCTTTTTTTCGTACTTAATTATCTGTGACGCTTTTATATGGCTGTTTTGAAAAACATTAAGAATTATGGGCTTCAAATATTTTTTTTAGTCTTTTGGCAAAACAGTAGGATTTTATTAAACCCTTTACGTTTACCGCCCCGGAAAAATGCCCGGGTTGTACGTTTCTAGAGCTAACCCTGCCAGAACACACCAAAATGGGCTATAGTTATTTCGTACTATGTACATTGTTGGAATACCATTGTTTGTGGTTGCTTACTTTTTTTGCACCACGGACGTTGTTTATCAACCACGCGTCATGGTGCATAAAAGTAATCAACTATTTTTTTTATTGTTGTTTTAACTATAACCCGTAGTTGACGCAAAAACAACTAAGGAAAATTGTTGATTTTACCAAGATTTTTCTTTCAGTGTATGTTATGTTAAACAGGTCTACATAAAAACAATCAAAATATGAACGACGAAATTAAGTCGCAGGCGATTTAATATGCCACACGATCTAATAATAACAATATTTGTCTTTTTCTTTCATATATTTTCAAATCCAAATTAAATACAAGACAATTGTCAGCAGTAAAATATTATAAACCAAGTTCGGAACATTTACATTGCGACACCAAAAACTAGGCCCCCACTCACGAGCAGTCCATCAGTCCAAATAGCCAGAGGCCAGGCCAAAATCTCACCGTGTGTGGAAGAACTCGGAAGGACTCATGGGCTCATGGAACCAAATTAGATTTCCAATCAATCCAAAGTGCATGGACTCAGGCCATCGGGCCATTTTTTGGCTCCACCGTGTGTGGGTAAATAATAGGGCGAATTTTGACAATCAATACTAGTCGTGTGTGGTGAAGCCTCAGTCCAAACAACGTGGCAGTCTTGCTTTGCACGCTGACCTGTGACGAGCTCATTGACTGTTTCTGTGATTATTTTATTTAATCGAAAAATTCAGCATAATGGATAGTGGTGGCCATGATTTTGTTTTGGAAGTTATCGAATAATATAGGTCACATGAATGTATATTATATTATTTGACTCAAAGCCTGCAACCGCTTGCTAAGTACCGCAAAGTAGCGGTCAATCTTTCGTGAGGAGTGATAGTTTGCCTCATATATGTATCCTTTCGTTTGATAAAAGAGGTGATCAACTATAGCAACGTGTTATATGTCGTATCATCCATTCTTAAATATTTTTGACAATCAGAGAGCTCAAGTGTGAGTTCTTTTACCAAATCTAAAATGTTTACCACTTCCTTTTTGGCTATCGTTGCTTTATGTAGATGCAAGTTGCAACAGTAAAAAACTCCTCCACATGCTTCTGATCCATTAATAGGTTTAAAATATTTTTTTCTTCAAATTTATCTTCATTTTTTTCTAAATTAATGACAGAAAATGAAATGGACTGCCTGGATCGAGGCTCTATCGTGAGTGGCAAGCTAAATTGGACTTAAACCAAACGGACTCAAGCCAAATGGACTCAGGCCATTTGGACTGCTCGTGAGTGGGGGCCTAACATTCTTATCAAATTCTTATCATGTCAAAAAAATAGATTGTAAGGAATTCATCTGTTTCGAAAATTTTAAATCATTATAATATTTTAAATTGGTTTTTTTTAAAGAAAATATAGACGCATGTGGGAAAACTAAAACCATTGTTAGCAGGGGAATATCGCAAAATTAGCGTTTCATAAAGCCCTTTCAACGATGGTTGATGTTCGGTTTTTTCCCAACAAAATTTTCAACACATAAAAACTAATTTTTAGATCAAAAGATTTGAAAAATATATGTATTCAAAAAACGTGAAAACTTTTAAGGATAAACAATTACAATTAGTCCAAAAAATAAGACCAGTTAAATTTTCCCGAATAAAACCAGGTACATTCGACCTAAATTATCAACATAGAAAAGACGAGATAATCTGAAACACTGGCCACTTTAGAAATAGAAAAAGGTGAAAACTACACACCAAAGAGGGTTGAACAACAATTGCATTCAATATGAAGGTACACTCTAAAAAGTGGGTCTAAAATTAATTCTTTGATAAAAGTAAATATATTCATTTTTCTGTTTAAAATAACGAATCACAATTTTTTGTACACATTGGATGTGTATTTTTTGCTTTTACGTCATATCAGCTGAATAATAAATATTATTTTGTAAACCTTAGCAAAAAGAGTGTAAATTTACTACTTCGCTACTCTTATTTAACCCAAAGCTGTAAAATTGTATCATTTGCTCGAATTTGACTTAGTATTGATGTAACATTGTGACGAAAGATGGTGATTTGACTAGACTAAACGAACGAGTCTGACATTTGGTGATCTTTGTTTTGAATAGCATCAGTTAAGTGTCAGTCTTTTCTTTTAATAAGTGTAAAAGTGTAGCTTTAAGTTAATTAGAAGTGTAGCTATAAGTTAATTAGAAGTGTAGCAATAACTACTATAAGTTAATGTGTATAATGTGTATATAGTGTACAAATTGAAATAAATTATAAACTTAAAGGAATTGCAAAAACTTTTTGTATTTGACAAGAAAAATTAGGCGCCTTTTTTAACATTTAAAGTTACCTATTTACAGGCTTTTGTTAGTGATATTTAATTTTGGGGTAATATTTAATGTTATGGCAGTTACTTGTCTTGAAAATGAAACTTATCTAGAGGTTGGCTGAAATTCCTGCTTCAGTAGTGCAAACTTCTTAAAATTGTTGGCAATAGATACCTTTTGATGTCATTTGTTTGATAAAACATTCTTTAGGTGCGTTTTTTGCACTCTTGGGTAGGGTAAGTTACCTAAATTTACCTTAACTTACCCTGCCCAAGAGTGCATAAAACTCACCTTTTATTATCGTTTTTTAAATATTTTTGTGGACATTCACGAATAAATTGCGCTTATTACCCTAAAAGATTCGTAAAAAGTAGCCTTTGATACATAAATTTCATACGTTTCCGTCCTAAATTTACGTCTTTTTAGGGTAAAATTACACGATTTGCTCCTAAAAAAAAATTACACATTTAAGACGTAAAATATTCTTTGTACGGACTTTTGCAAATTTACACCTTTAATAGTAGGAAACCAGTTTCCTACTATTATAAGGGTAAAATTCAACCGATATTTTTTTGAGTGTAGAAATCTAAGAAAGTAAGGATTTACATACACCGTTGGGCTTTAGCTTAGGTTGCGATTCATAGAATCGAAAGCTTTTAAGAAACCAATTAAGATAACGGCAATTTAATAGTCTCTATTTGAAGAAGAAGCTACTGTACTACGAAATATTTTTGATAGCCTTTTTCCATCTAATGCACGTACCAAAGCAAATGCATTCAGAATTTATAGACAGCTTTCGAGATATTCAATGATTTGTGTTTTGATTTGTACTGGAGATATATGGAGAGTGCATTTTTCGCTATTGTTTTTAACATACTCCCACAGAAGATAGGTTTTTCAAATTTTGTAGAATGTGGTAATAGATCTAGAATGATCCGGTGTTAGCTCGAAAATGAGAAAAATGCAGATAGACCTTTAATCCTTAGGAGGGCAGTATGGGACTTGTTGGTTAAGTACTTCCTTTGTTTGCAAAACAAGAACACATGTCTTCAAAATCCAAATCAATTTAAAAAAAGAAAGCATATATCCAACATTTAAGTTTTTCGAGTATTTTCTTTAACTATTAACTGAAAACGCGTTCGTTCATCATATTTGAATATATCTGTATTTCTGTGGGTTGCCATAATAACTGTATATTTAAATTCATTCATTCATTTTTCTCAACAGGTTTGAGGTAGTTGCTATGAAAAGTTCATAAATACATCTAACTGCAGAAACTAAGCAAAAAACACTTGCAAGCGCAAAAAACCTGCAAGAATTCTGAAACATTCAAAATCTGAGTTACACGTGTCTGAAACAAAAAATCTTTTTCCTGTCTACACCTATTACTGGCATTCAAAGTTTTTACACTTGCATTCGAATCATCACCTTTGCCTTTCAAAATGCCATCACTTTCCACTCCAAGAAGATTCGAAAACTGTCCGCCCAGCTTTCAAGAAACTTACAGTCTTTTCATAGTTGCTTATTGCTTGCATTTATATTTTTAAAAAAATTTGACTCCACACTACATTCCATCAAAAACGCAATTGATTCATTCAATATTGAATTTTTTTACAGTAGTAGCATCGAAATGGATAACATGTTGTTCGATTCGAGTTTTAAAGGCGCCGTTTTTATCAGCAACGGATCTCGTGTAGATTTTATCGACTTCACGAATGCATAAAAAATTGTTGCCAAGGAATCTGAATTAGATCATCGAAATGAATATTCTGCTAGCTTTTCAGAAGCTAAATATGCAGATTGCCACCGAAGTTTTTTTGAATAATTTGGTGATTAGATTCATATTTATACCCGATTTGAAATTCGAATGTGTTCACGCGATTGGATCATAAAATCTTATCAAAGAATAAAGTGGTAACTGTCTAGTATGAATTCCTACCTGATTCAAATATGGCCAAAACAATATTCCCGCATTCAGATGACTGCTTTTAGAAAGTAAGATGTTTGGATTATGCAAATGTGCATCAATGGTAAAATAATTGGCGCAACATCACAAATGGCACTTTTGCACTTTAATTTGACTGCGATTTGCATTGTCTAAAAAAAACTATGAATTGATTTTACAAGCCAGAACTTTTGATATGATGCAGACATTTGCACCCTATACCATCGCAAAGTGATCTGGTATTTTCGATGTTGAAAAAACAAACCTTCGAAAGAATCCTGGATCACCAAACCGCGGTGTATGTATTTACATCCTAAAAAAAAGTCCAGCTGCAGGCCAGGAAGGTCCGGATCAGAAACCGATCTTGCATTACTTCAACTCGATCCTGCTTCGGAACGCACTTAATTCAGTAGGCTCTGCAGCTTGTGAGCAGTTTTTCCGCAACATATGTTGAGACTCTGCACCATTTATCTTTATTACGCAGCATCATTTCCGCAATCGACTTTGACATGCAGGTTGCTGCTCAAGCATGCAAATCGTTTGCACGCAAAGAATGTGTAGTGAGCATTATTGTAGTTAGCCTTACCCATTCGGTTAAGGTACCTTTAAAAGTAATCGTCCCCCGTTAGGAATTGGCATAGAAAGAAGTTTATCTCTTCGTAGCCACGGTTGACCCAGATGGCATGTTAATCTCGCCATCCAGCGACCTTTGTTGCTTGTCTTCCATCGTTGCTGCCGAAGTTGGACAAGTGTAGCTACTAGCGCTGCTCAGGACACATCTACGCAAGACGCTGTCAATCCGCGCTTTAAACTTTTTCGTTTAGAATGGGCTCACCCCGTAAAGCAACATGGAGCTGGTCGCCGCCATCAGTAGGCAACGTCCTCGTTTCACCGGGTCTGACTTACTGGTCTGGACCTCTGTGAAGCCTACTGTCATTGGGATGATAGTAGGTATCCTCCGCTTCGTTAGCATTACGATATTTGTCTTTGACAGTGCCATGTATATGCCATGGTTATTCATCCACAGCTTCACCTTTGGTTAAGTCTGAATTGACCGAACCCGGTGGTTCTGGAACTGATTACCTTTCAGCATAGCCCATCGAAAATACATTCGCTGACATTTCCAGTCCATCGTAAACCATGTTTCAGTAGCCAGATCTGAGGATTGACCTCTGTGCTTATCCCTGAGGCGATAGACCTCCTCTCAGCTTCTTTGGATGATCCTTATTCAATTTTCTGGTGCAAGTCTATGTTTGACAAACCGCATGATTAAACCAGAAATGTGAAAGAGTAGCTAATAATGACAGCGCGGTTTTGAAAATAAACTCTCTTCTCACTGCTCTTTCCAAACAAGATCTAGTTTTTTCCGTGACAGATCAGATCTGACACCAATTGGTCTAGTATTTCCTAAATATTTTGAGCAATTCACGGTAGATGGGTCATCGTTTTGCAGTTTTCTGGTAATAAATAACCAGCAAACCTCTTCGCAATGGAATATTTAGGAGTAATTTATTTTATTTAATGAAATAAAACAGACATAGTCCAATTATAGTGTAAAATATAAAGGAATGTATAGACCAAAAACTTAAATTACAAACAAAAAATCAAGTCGGTTCAACTATGCAAGAAGAAAATGTAGATAAGTTAAAATTGAAAATTAACAGGGAAGGAAATTGCTGCATTTTTCAAAGTAATTTTGAATCGCGACATTGACTGGGGTAAGAGAAAACAACTAAAGTTATTATAATTACTCAGAATGTACGTTCCTTTACATTTCGCGTAAGGTACTTCTATGATAGGAGAATATTTGCTGAAAATAAGATAAATAAAGGAATGAATTTTGGGTAAAAATTAAAAAAACAACAAGAAGAGACAAAAGTTTCAGTCGTTTCTCAGTGACCCATTGTCACATAAACAACGTAAAATCAGACAGCTGTGGGACTACTTGACAGCCGGGACAACATTGCAGGAAATCGCCAGCAAAATAAGTTCGGGTAAATTCTTGCAAGAGGTGAAAGCTACCAGTCAAAATACTTAATACGAAGAATATTATGCCTCGATTACACGTATGGTGTACGAAACAGTCGACGAAACGTTCGGGAAGGCATAGGGTGAAGATGGCATATCTTATGAAAGGATACCTAACCTACCTACCTACACAATAAGCATATCTGTACACTTACACTTCGCACCCTTCTACATAGTTTGAAATTTAAGTGGTAGGTAGGATTTTCTCTGTTCAGAAATTTGTCCACAAATATTCGAACATTGTACCTTTTACCCATCCGTACACGGTGAAAAATATTCGGATAAAATTGATCTTCACAATGGTGTACTATTATGTATCCTAATATTCGTATAGATTATATATGTTGACGTTGGATAAAATTGTTCTATCCTATTTTGGAATAAATTTTGTACGAGTTTCGTATAAATGGGTGGTTTATACCAAGATCGGATAGTATTTATCATAAATTCATATTAAAAATTCATAAAAAATAAAATGAATTATTTAGAATTACTTTTGCGTCGCAAGTCGTAAAGTTCGTATTTAAAGTTTGTAAGTGAACTACATTGGACGCAAAAATTTACTCGGGAGTGTTTTCGTGAAACGGATTGTTTAGAATTACTTTTGCGTCGCAAGTCGTGCAATTAGCATTTCGAGTTTGTAAGTGAAGTTAATTGGAAGTGTTTATTAAAGTGTTTATTAAAGTTATTTGTGAAAATTATTTGGTAGCCATAAGGAACATCTTTAATCACTACAGGAATATTGTAAAACTTTGATTTTGGTGAATAAAGTATATATGAATAAAATCTATCGAGTTTTTTTTTCAAATAATAAAACAAATAATCGTTATCCATCTCACAGTACATAATTGAATTTAATGCTCGAAAGTTTTACTTGGTGTACTATGTCAAGTGATTTCACAACACCTACATCCCGCAAAAATAATTCCAATTTGATTCTGCTTTCGGAGGCTGGTTCCGCAAAACGATCGAGTTTCCCGTATCAATATTCTCGGCTTTGATAAGCTTTGATGATATACGTTGTCTATGCTGATTCATAGACAAGAAGGGAACCATGATCACATTCAATAACCTTTACAAGTAAAATTATATCGATGGATATAAGTCGGAGATGTTAAAATTTGCCACAACTAGCGTAAATACAAATTAAATGATTTCCAACTGCAAGTGGTCACGCCAGTGAAGTATGCACTGTGCGCTGGTGTCTGATGAGAATCAGTGCATACTTTCGAAACCACTTTGTCAAAATAGAGTTTTTAATGTAGATTAAAATTTTTAATGTAAACAAAAAGTTGTTCAATTTTAATCATCCCGCAAAAATAATTCCAACCTACTTTTATCTTTGAATGCATAAATATTCAATTGTTTTCATTCTTTTTTCATCATAATGGATAATTGTTCCCAATATATATATATATATATATATATATATATATATATATATATATATATATATATATATATATATATAGGTATATATATATATATATATATATATATATATATATATATATATATATATATATATATATATATATATATGTGCATAATAAATGGGAGGGAAAAAACCCAGAATAATATTTTGGGGTAAATGATTTTGGGCTTTTGAATATGTTTTAAATTTATCGTGTGACCTCGAAATTAGAATAATATATTTCTTATTCTAAATGGTGTACATTTAATAAGAATGTGGTGTATTCATTTATATGCGATTCGGATACCGTTTATAAGAGCGTCTTATTCAATTTATATGAATAATTGGTATTGATTTTATCTTATCAGATAAAATTTATCTTACCAGATTAAATTGTTTGATCTTAAACAAACTTATTGGATTGATACTAACTTTCGTTTGGACCTATATGCATTCCAAAATTTATCAAATTTATCCGAAAATTTATAACCGTGTACGCATGCACCTTGTTTGATGTGATGCATCTTGTCCATGATTTCGTGGACAAACCAAATTGGTTTGTATATATCATCCGAGCCAACATCAGATCTTTTTTAAATTCCCTTTGACTCGATACGCAAAACCGACAATATTTTGATCGTCCATAAGCTCTCAATAACCCTCATAAAACCCTCATAAAACAGACGAGACCCGACGATGAAGCCATTCGCACTCTTGTGCTTGCCATGGCTTGAATTGGGAAATACAGGCGAGAATAGACGAGGTGACCATTTACACTCTCATGCCAACAATTGCCATATCTCGGGGAGAGTGTAAATTCGGCATTAAATTTAAAGGACAAACAAAGTGTGCTAAAGGAGTCTGGAACGAACGATAAGAACAGTTGCACATAGTTTGAAATATTCGCAAAAAATTTTAAAGCCCTATATATAGAAGCAGGCAATCTTTGTGACGGCAATGCTGGTCAAATTAAACTTTGGATACAAAGACAACACCTAGACCCTTAAAGGCATTGAACACATCAAGAAATGAACCAAAGGAAATGAGAAAATGTTAAAGGGGTTTACCCAAGAGTGAGGGATATGTTATGGCATTTTGAGATACTCAGAGTGAGGAAGTTTGCAGAGGTAATTTTCAAGATTGTTCAATGTGCAGAAGTAATTTTGCAGGTTTTCACAGTCTTCATAAAAATTGAACACTCTAAGCATCCGTATATAAAAGGGTAGTTGAATTTTTCGATGAGGAAGACCAGTAACGGACCATAAATGGATTCTTGCGTTCCTCTAGATATGGGATGAAAGGGAGTTGAAGAACATGAACATCTACATAGATACGGTCATCCCTTATATGCAAAGCCAACAAAAGAGTGATTTGGAGAACCCATGACCTTGTGATCAAATGATTTAAAAAATTCAGCATATGATCTAAAACAGACGCAATAGTTTTTCTGAAACCAAGCTACTTTTGCGCTAGGATGGGCTGTATAAACGGGTATCGATAGCTTTGCCATACTTAAGTTTAATGAAGAACGGAAGAAGGCAAATCAGATTGTAGTTGGAAATGGTAGCATGTTTGACAAACTGGTGTACTGAGTAGATTCCAGAAGTTTTCAATGGAAACTTTCCAGAGTTTAGACCACGTAATGATAGGTCTTACCTAGAATATAATTAGATTAAATTTCACAGATTGAGGAGTACCATGCTTTGATAATGATATGCTTCTCAAACAACAATACATTCTTTCAAGCACGGTGTATAGGTGGTCGCTCCATCTTAATGTTCTATTGAACCAAGCTTCAAGTTTTTAGCTTTTTCAAGTTATTCTAAACGTTTGCTCAAAATCCAGATGGATGAGAAATACCTCAGATCGAGCTTTTCTTTTGGAAATTACGGGACATTATGACTTATTCAGATTAAAGGTTATGGAATTGGCATCAACCCAATGAAAAATGCACTACAGATCATTATTCAACCTACGAGCACCAAGTTATCGCAATCCCAAGTTATAGCTAAGATATAATTGTAGATCATTGGCATGCAAATGAATCGAGAAGTTTTAGATAACACTCGGTAAATCATTGATGCGAATACATACAAAAAAGCAAAGGAACTAGAGTAGAGCCTTATGGTACTCCAGGTAGAATTTGTGCCAAAAAATATATTTCTTGGTTAACAACTACTGCCTGTACTCCCTCATCCCTTTCGTAAGTAAAAGCAAATCAAGTTTTCTGCAGTGGATAAGATGTTGAAAATATTTCTTAATTTAAGGATGAGCTGTGACTGATTGACAGGGTCGAAAGTCTTTGAAAAATCTTATAGGGTCAAAAATGATAATTGATCATCAATTAATGAATTTCTAATGTCTAGGCCGGTAACAAAACAAATCCTGATTGTTAAGTGGATAAAAGTTTTGTTTTCTGTAAATAATTGGCGATATTTTTATATAAAACTATTTTAATATCTTACATTGATAAGGCAGAATGGAAATTGGCCGGTATTCTGGAGGAGAATTGTGAGCTGTGACTCTTTTTATTGAAACAATTTTAGCTTTCTTCCATATTGTCGGAAAAGAAGATGTGAGAATAATATAATTAAAAACATGAATAAGGACAGGGAGCAAATATGGAAGCAAAATCTTTATAAAAAGTGGATGTATTTCATCAAGGCCAATGGCCTTGCATTTAAAATTGCAATTGTTTGAGTTATTATATGAGACATATGTTTGCATTGATAAATGGTTTCTGGGCTCATGTTATTTTAAAAATTCTGTCTAAAACTATAATCAAGTATTTCAAGGTTTGAACTGTTCTTAAGTACTATTCGTTGAAATTTTTCCATGAAGTTTTAGAAAGCAGCTTGCTATCAAGCATTTTGGAAAATTATATAAGGCATCTGTGGAAGACTGGATAAAGAAAATGGAAAAACCGTTCGCAAAGATCCCACAGACATCGAAGGTATTGGACACGAAAACTTTGTTTAGACGGACGTTCACTGGAATGCTTTAGGAATTTTCAACTAAGTTCACGTAACGCCCGAAAGATTTTTGGATATTAGAGCTGATAGACGACTCAACTCTATGAAATCAGCAGCTCATAGCCAAATTGGCAGTCCTCTTGGCTTCGGGACTTAAACTCTTCACGTTTGTACATAATAAGACCTGAATCTTCTGTCTTACGAGTGGCGAAAATTTCCAAGTAAAACCATTTGCGATAAGTTGATGTGAAGCGAGAAATAATATCAGAGTGGTAGATAGTATTGGGTCGGACAATCATATTACTATGCATTTGTATGAGTTACTCATTTTCAAATTTGAGGTGGTACAATGTCATACTTCAAATGAAGTGTCATGTTGCGTTCCTTCAATTATCTATAAGTTTCCAGCGCCGCTGGCAGCCATGCAGCCCCATACAATTACGCCGCCGTCACCGTGTTCTATCTACGGTAGGATAGAACATTTATGCTAAGTACTGGTTACGTTTTTTTATAGATGGGGGATTTTTCATTATTGATTTTAACATACTTTCACATAAGATAGGATTTTCATATTTTGGAAATTGATGTAATAGAGTATGTCGTTTTTGAATCCGGCGTTAAGCCAAAAATGAAAAAAATGTAGATAGAACGTTTACACTAAGGAAAGCAGTACTGAAACTAATCTACTAAACAATTTCCCAAAAATGGTAGTTAATTGCCACCAAATTTTCCGCTAAAGTATAGTGCAAATCAAACTCAAAACTAAACTCGCATGCATACATTATCGCCCTGTATATCAATCGGTGCGCCTCAAGTATCTCAAGTCAATCGCTTTAAAATTAACCGCAGCACCTCAATGTGATAAAAAAAATGAGGTGGTACAAATTTGGAGCTTGAGGTGATGTGACATTTGGTAGCTGTGTATGGGACATTTGTCATGCATCTTGTATGAGTAACGCAACACTAGTGGTAGATATGATTTTTTTCAGTTGCACAGTCGGTGTTGAGATGGTGGAAAAAGGAAAACAATTCACAAGTTTTATTTCTCAATTCAAACCCAAGAAACCAGCTTTCGAAGTTGAAACGGGGAGGGCAGCAATT
This sequence comes from Nemotelus nigrinus, assembly GCA_947369275.1. Taxonomy (NCBI): domain Eukaryota; kingdom Metazoa; phylum Arthropoda; class Insecta; order Diptera; family Stratiomyidae; genus Nemotelus; species Nemotelus nigrinus. Next base: position 68,481,834 of record OX376373.1, on the reverse strand, counting down.
ATTCCATGAAGAAGATTGGCCGCAAAATATTTTGAATTAAAGTGGAGAGTGATGCAAATCAGGAAATACGTAAGGTGATAAAGCAGCGCTTAAGGGGTAACACCACAGTAACGGTCGAAAAATAAGGCTTTTTTTGACAATTTTTTTCGGAAACCTGGAACGGGAGTAGGAAATTTCCGTTAAAGGGCTTTATTGAGCACACATTGAAGTATGAGAAAAACATTTTTATTATCATTTTCATACAAAATGGCGGCGGTAGCGCCGATCTTCAAATAAGCCTTTTTTTTAATTGATAAACGGGCGAAAAAATTTAGTGTAAACGATGAGACCTGGATCAAAAAAGAAACAAAGTTCATTATTCACATACAATAAGCTATAGAATCACGTAGGCATTTTTATTTAAACTGATGTTTGTAGAAATGGCGCACTTTTGAATTTTTTATAATTATTTATGATTGTTTGTAATTGTTTATAATTGTTTTTAATAAAAATGTTTACATCCAATCAAAAAACGGCTACGTGATGCTCAAGATATTGCATTTACAAAGCTACAAAAAAAAATTTGAGACTGATCGGACCAATAGTTTTCGAGCTATGATTTCGCCCAAGTAGAAAAAAGTAGTTTTGAGAAAAACGTTTTTAAAGTTTAATGTGCATTTAAATCATAAAAATGTTATATGTACCTTTAACAACGATGCCTGCACCATACATTTGGCTATCCGTGTTGGTGCTCACCTATATAAAAAAAAGCTATAAAAAGCTATAAAAAAAATTGGATTTTTTGAACCGGCTACTGTGGTGTTACCCCTTAAAGGCTGGTACTGAGTTCGAGTTCACGTGAAATTTTGACATGTTTCCATTATCTGGTCATTCTTTCGAGTGAAAATTTTGACAATGCAGAAAAGCAGAGACAATGCTCATTTCTGACGGATAAAATGTCATGAATTTCACTTTTCGATCGATTTTCTTATTGGAAATACATTTGCACTGCTCAATTTTCAAATTGAAACACTAAATGTCACTTTTTAGCTCGAAAGAATGAACTGCACAAACTAAATTGGCGTGAAATGATTGACAACATGTTTCAGTGCCATCTATGTTTTCGAAGCGAAAGCAACTTCAAAGCAACTTTTCATGCTAAGAACACAGTACCAAACTTGCTTATTTTCAAGCTAAATTTTCGCCGAAACACATTTCACGTGAAATTTTGTATGAAAATTTCACGTGAAATCGAACTCAGTACTATGCTTAAGAAAGCAAATAAAGAACGTAGGTCGGATAAAACAATGGCCAATATTTTATTGCTCGAATTGTTGACCAGTGGAAGCCCCGTTTAATTTGTTACCCAAATTAAACGGGGTTTCCATTGACCTGAGCCAGAGGGTCAAGTACTTAGGGCTCATCCTCGACTCGTAGTTACTATGGAACTACAATATAACAGAAAGAGCGCGCAAGGGTTTCAACGCACTTTACTACTGTAAAAGAGCCATAGGGCGAACTGGAGATTGCAGCCTCGTGGTGCTATTTGGCTTTATACCGCTGTGGTTGAGCCAATTTTATTGTTTGGGGTGGCGTTTTGGTGACAGGGGGCTTTTAAGGCTACCGGCAAAAGGCAGCTTGAAAAAGTACATAGGATGGCTGCACTACTGGTAATAGCTGCACTAATGGTAGCCAATGAAGCAACACTTTTCGTGTTGCTTCATTGGCTACCAACCAATCTGTTGATCTTACAGCAAGCTAATGTTGCTGCAGTGAGATTGAATTGTATCTTGGGATGGAATAGAACAGAGTTCGGCCATGCGAGGATTTTGGCCTGTGGAGTTCCCACTCCAGCGGGTGTTGACTACATCGCTCCGCAATGCCTACTGGATTTGGAGTTCACAGCTCGAATTCCTGGTAGGGGTGAATAGCAAAAATTAGTCATCACAGTAGAAGTATCATCCAAAATTTTCGTATGCCAGATAAAAAGTTCCACCACATTCACCTGGACATTGTCGGACGAATGATTCCAACACAAGGATTTAAGTACGTTTTGACAATCATCGACCGGTTTACAAGGTGATCGGAATCAATTCCACTTGCTGATTAGACTGCAGAATCGGTCACCAAAGCCTTTTACAGCCAATAGATAGCACGCTTCGGTGCTCCGCACACGGTAACAACAAAGAAAGGAACTCAATTTGAGTCAGCTCTGTTCAAAGCTTTTGCGAAACGAGTCGTTTGTGAACGAAAAAGAACATCTCCTTATCACCCAGAATCGAATGGCTTAGTAGAAAGGTGGCACCGATCTCTGAAGGTCTCTATTATGTGCCGCGATAATAACGCCAATTGGGTCGATTTACTGCCAACAGTCCTGTTAGGGCTGCGGAATAGTTTTAAGAAGGACCTGCAGACTTCAAGCGCGGAGATGGTATATGGCACGATCTTGACAGTCCTTGGAGAACTTATTCTTGAAGACAACGTCTTCATTATTTTCGTATCGAGTATTTTGGAGCTATACGAGTATTTTTACTCGTATAGTTCCAAAATATTTGTTTGAAAATACTTGCAAGTATTTTGGAACTTGCAAGTATTTTCGTATCGCGTATTTTCGTATCGAGTATTGTCGTACTTGCGAGTATTTTGGAACTTGCAAGTATTTTATTCAATTATTCAAAAAGTTTTTAAGGCAAAAATAGGTGAAATCGGACAATTTTGGGTTAGAGTGGTTTGGGGCATAACGGGCCAAGACCTCTGCTGTGGTACAAAAATGTCGGTTTTGTGGGGGTGTAAGGGTTTTTTTGGCCATAGTTTGGCAAAAACTACCTTTACAGCGCTTTCGATGATTGAAAGTGGTCGGGGAGTATATTAATGATATTTTAAGGACAAAAACATTATTGATAGGGGAAATTGGGCAAAAACGACAATTTTTTCTAAAAAAAATTTTTTTTTTGTCTAGCATCAATTCTGGGACCTTTCTGAGTTGTTTCGGGCGAAATTTCCATACAAATCTGGGAAAAAGGGGCCTAGTTTCTAAGATACGGCAAAATGAAATCCGCCGGAAAAACTGAAAGTACGAAATACTCGTGAATATGAAAGCACTTGCAAGTATGAAATATGAGTGCATATTAATATTAGGATACTATTACGGCGCTCGTGTGCGTACTATTCAAGATTGTCACGAGCGCGATAGCGCTTACAAAATCAGTTGTTGTTTAGCGCGCTGCGGGTTGCTGTTTAGCGCGCTATTGTATAAGTTGTTATAAATGACATCAAAAACAAAGATTTTTTTGGCATTTCTAAGTGTATATGAGTAAAAAACAATGGCACTAAAACGGTTTATGTATATTATTCTTGTGAACTTTTAGCTCATAAGACATTTTTACAATAGGTGGGTTTTTTCGCTCCAATACAGAACAGAATAGAACTATGCCGCAAAAACAACGGTCTAGTGCAAAACAGCAGTGCATTCGCTAAGATTGACATAGGTTGCTGCATTTTCTGTGTTAGCTCAAAACAGCTGATAATAAAGAGAGAAAATAACGAGTATAAACTACCAAAATCGATAGAAAATAGAAAAATAACTAACAGAAAATTACCTCTTTTAACTTTCTACACATTATGAGGGCTTTTTCTAATTTCCTTACTACCAAAACATTCAAAATAACCATGAAAAACCCAAAGCCATCTCACAGCAAAAAAGACAACTTCTCATGAGGTTTTCTTTTTTCTATCAGCACATTCTATAGTTCAGCACGTGAACTACATATGAGGAATAGCATTTCTGTACCAGTGAATTCACTGGTACAGAAGTGTTGTTGTTTCCAATGCGTATCTTCTGTTCTCTGCTAGATAGAGGAGCAAAAAAACGCGCCTAATAACTGACGATTCCGCAGATCAGTAAGTTAGTTTTGTTCTTAACTGTGGTGTCTTTTGTTCATGTCTATGTTTCTTTCACTGCAGTTTGCGTTCAATTTTTGCCTAGTTGTTGATGTGCTCCCTGTATTGCTGACCATTGCAATTTGTGTTGTTCCGCGATGTCATTTGTTTCCTTTCCCGTAGTGACGATTTGTTGCTTCTTGTAATTCAATGCTGACAGGTTCCTTATTGTTTCCGTACTAACAACTAATATAATTGTGTTGTACTGAGCTTATTCTGCAAATTAACTTTTCTAATCGCTAATCGCTAAGATGATTTTTTCTATGCGTAACGAAGACAACAGCTACAAAAACAGGAGCTCCTATACAATGTCTTAATGTTCGGTGCCTTCCCAATATGGAAAAGCTTCTTGAGAGAATATGGATTGAGGAAGTTTTGATGATTGAGAGATATTCTGCGTTTAATCTTGTGTAAATTACACATACAAAGTTCTTCCACATACAAAGTTCTAAAACTAAATGCAGCAAATTTGGTTGATTTTGCGCGAAATAATTATGCACAACGTACTGCCATCTGGTAACTTGTGCTCGTTAGCACTTGACTTGAGCGAAAATAAACTGACACCAGGTGAGTTCGCGTTCAAGAAAAACGTTTTATAACATGTCAAATTCTATGAAAAGCCATGATAATATTGTTTAGAGGTTGTGTTTGCATATTTTTACTCAAATTTTGTGACCTTGGTCTTCGAACATACTGATTTCTCAAAATCAGAATGACAATCATCAATAACATATTAAGTATCAGAATAATTCCAGATATATTTGGTATAGCAGACCAGCCTCTCCATACCCTTGCGTCACTACACACACTACGCATTATTGTCAGAAAAAATCCATTCGCCAGCTTCGTGCGGCGACAACAATTTTCCCAATCCGTCCTAATTGGAAACCATAAGTTAGCATCTAATTAACCATATCTGTATCTTTGCTTTGAATAATGACAGAGTTGTTTCGAAAACGCTAGAAGATATCCACTTATGAATTATGCTGAAAACAGAAAATCACCTAATGAGGTGTTGAAAATTACATGTTTGCCAGGTATCCGATCCCAAATAGTAGTATGTGTATCTTCCTTAGTTCACCCAACACTACGATTAGCCGCTTAGATTATTATATGTTAATTTGCTCCAAAAACGATCAGCAGCTTCACTAGATTTACATTTACGCCTCCATGTCGACCTATGGATGAAAGAATAGCTAGGTGTTTTTTTTCTTCTGTTTCTTCCATTCGACTAATTTATTGGCTCGATGTTTGAGGGATCGAGTGCTGATGCAAGGCCATTTTCACATCGACGCCGACCAGAGAAGTATCGATTGCAACAGAGAACAATTATGCGAGCATTAAATCAATCAAGTTTTCAATAGTTTTGTGTGCTAATTACAGATTTGATTTTCTATGTGTACACTTTCATCAGACTGACCAGTTACTTTTCATATCTACAACAATAATTGAAATTAATTGAAAAGTAGGGTTCAGTAGCTTTCAAGGATCGCCTGTCTCATCAGAACGACTGCACCAAAATATCACCTTGCGGCAATGACATTAAATATCAATTACTACCAAGCTCCAAGGCATCGATATTTACTCTCCAGCCCCAAAAATCGAAAATGAAAATTGTAGACGTCAGCAACAGTTCGAGAAACACAAAAACTATTTCATGTTTAGCGCTACGTCCGTTGTCGTCTCGATCGAATCTATCATATTGGGCATTCATGGACTATAGACCCTGAGTAATTATAATTAATTAGAAAGTCTTTGGATGCCTTTTGTTTCCCACTGGTTTCACTGGTCGAAACAACTGTTGCCGGGACGTTGTCTGTCACGGCCTCGGGTCGGGAATGTTTACTAATGTTGCTGTAACATGGACCGAACGAGATGCCACGCTAAATAGAGTCCAAGTCCATTTCATTCCCTGCCGGAATAATTTATGGGAGTTCGGTTATGGCGATTCTCATCGTAATTTTTTTAACCTTTTCAGAACCTTCTCTGACGAAAAAAAAAACGAACAAATAAAAATGATATTTTCGTTGTGTTGCTTGAGAAGTTTACCTTTCCGATCGTCTTTAGCGTGTGTGGTACGCAACGCATATCGTTCGCCCCGTACAGTCTTCGGGCAGCCGTGTGGCGCCAGGTAGTGAGCACTCTGATTCAATGTTAAAGAAGAAAATTTCATACCTCAATAAAGTCCCGTTCCCGCTCGATGCCGAGCTGAAAATGATTTCTTGAAACGTGTCTTTGAAATTATTGGTTTGAGGCGGGTTCGCGCCTCTTAATTACTATTTTTCAGCATTTAACAAGATTTAGACAGATTTCGAGAGCTTGAGACTAGTATAGTTTTCGGAGGTAATGTTCGGAACATGTGAATATAAAAATTTCGAAATAGGCATAACTTCTTTGATTCGGCGACTCATGTTGCTTTTATGCTTCCCGTTTTATGGAGTAGAAGTCTTTGGCTAGTTTATTTATTGCGGAGATAATTTACTTTCGAGTATTTGATTTGAATTTTGGAATGGGTGTAAATTATATGACCGAACATTTTAGCGAGCTATTGATACGAAACTGAAGATAAGGAGCGGATAGCTATTGTAGAAATTAATTTATGGCCAACAATCAAATAATAGTTATGGAGCAATCACTTATAATTCAAACAGTAAAAACTTATCAATACTACTGAGAAGAAAAATTCGTTGTTATTCGTTGTCAGAATTCGTTGTTAAAAACTATCATTCGCGCTTCCACTTGAATTCTATGAAATTTAAATTAATTAAAAATAAAAATAAATATTTTTGTCGTAAATTTAGGACTTTATAATTAAATAATTACTAATGCGCCGACGAAAGACTTTCATGGAAAATTTCATGCGCAAAAGTAGTTTCCATTTATTTTAGTGAAAGAAACGTATTTTTTTTTTGTTGACAAAGAGAATGAAAAGAACTAATTCTGAAAAGTAACAAGCTGACAAACAAATTTTCTTAGGTGCATTCTAACCGTGGACAAAACCTGGATTTCGGAACGAAAAAATCAGTCGATAGCTTGAAAACGACCATATTCATCGACGCTGACGAAATTCAAAGTGTCATGAAGTCAATTTTTTGGATCGCTGAAGGAATAATTATGTATTTTTGGACAAACATTTTTGGACGAAAATGGAGTCACTGTTACCATCTATTACTACGCAGACCAAATAAAAAGATTACGGGATGCTTTTAAAAAAAGTAGAGCACTCGCTCACAACACGTAAGTCGCGATAGCTGCCATTCGAAAAGCAGGTTTTGAACTGCTTGAATACCACCTTATTCTTTACATGACTCTCAACCTCTTTCCTATATTTAAGGAACAGCTCAGATGCTTGAAATCTGAATAACATAGTGAAATGATGCGGCTGTACAGGAGCCAGGTATTCAGTGTTTAGAAAAAAGATGAACTAAATGTACTGGCTTGGTAGGAGACTATGCAGAAAAATAAAAATAATTTTAATACTTAACTAATGTTTTATTTTTATTTTTTAATACTTTATTTTTTAATACTTAACTAATGTTTGGGGTGGTGTTCTGGTGGCAGGGTGCTATTAAGGCTACCTGCAAACGGCAGATTGAAAAAGTGCGGAGAATGGCTGCACTACTTGTAACTGGTGCGCTTCGCTCCACCCCTACTAAGGCACTCTTCGTGCTACTACATTGGCTGCCAACCAACCTACTGATCTCACAGCAAGCTAATCTTGCCGCTGTGAGACTAAATTGTATCTCGGCTTGGAATAGAACAGATTTCGGCCATGCGAGGATTTTAGTCGAGGGAGTTCCCGCTCCAGCGGGTGTTGACTACATCGCTCCGCAGTGCCTACTAGATTTGGAGTTCACAACTCGCATTCCTGGTAGGGATGAATGGCGTGATGGTGTCACCCTCGAAAGTGGGCTTATCCATGTGTACACTGACGGCTCAAAGCTAAACAATAGAGTCGGAAGTGGTGTATACTCAGATGAGCTGAATCTAAAGCTGTCCCTCCGTCTACCAGACCATTGTAGTGTCTTTCAGGCGGAGGTTGCGGCTATTTTACAGGCAATCGACTGGCTTCTGTGTAATCGAATATTCGGGGCTAATATTGGCATTTTCACAGATAGCCAGGCGGCTATTAAATCCCTTGCTGGTCCTTGTACAGTTTCCATGATTGTTGCTGAATGCCGTGCATCTCTCAGGGAAATGTCGAGACATTCAGTGGTTCAATTGATTTGGGTACCGGGACATAGGGGTTTTCAGGGCAACTGTGAGGCCGATGAGCTAGCAAGGCTTGGAACCTTGCTACCGGAGGTCTCCTGCTCCCTCTCAATAGGTATACCGATGTCATCGGTCAAACTGGCCATTAGGCAAAAATATCTCGAGGATGCTAAGACGTCCTGGGCAGATGAATCATCCTGTGCAATAGCAAGGCAGTCCTGGGTATCCATGGATGCGCGTCGCACCAGGCAGCTTTTAGGCTTAACTCGAAGCGCTCTACGCTGCACAGTGGGAGTTCTTACGGGCCATCGCCTCATAGGACGGCATGCACAACGATTGGGAGTGCAGTTTAACTATTTCTGTCGGAGTTGCGGCTCTGAGGATGAGGAGGAATCCGTCCTCCACCTCTTGTGTCAATGCCCGGCGTTGGCAAGGAGAAGGCTGGCGGCAATTGGTGCTCCCTTTCTCTCAAACCTGACCGAGTTATCCCTGGTTGATTTAAAAGGGATAACGCGATTTGTCAAGGGAAGCAGATGGTTTCCCGATTTTAGTGAGTAAGAGAGAGTCACTAATTAGTGTGGTATCACAACGGGCCTCTTTTGTGCCTACGTGTGTCGGACGGCAGACCTCTGTAGACCGGCAGCCACTTTAACCTAACCTAACCTAACCTAATGTTTATATGTCGCTCCGTCAACATTTTATGCTTGCGTAAGCTGCTGTGTACTTCAGTGGCGTGGCGTGACAATTTACCGAAGGGAAGCAATTGGTTGATGTCCATGGTTGATTACGCTTACCGCAAATTCGTTACGTATAATAAAACCCCTCTATAAAAGCACCCAGGAATTACTAACGGGGATGTGAGAGTAGACATTATGTATTCTTATGAAAATAAAAGTTCACAGTCCTTCACACAATAAGAAACCATATCAATATTTATCAGTAAAATAATAACATTCCCAGAACTAGAAATATAATATTTTTGAAAGTGGCCAAACTTCTTAAAAAGGCTTAAAAATCTGAAACTTTTTATGGATGAAAACCTTGACTTTATTTTAACGATTATGCTACCAATTATTTCGATATAAGCACTTGTAAAGAATGGTACAACATTTTCATTGCTGTCAATTATGTATATAATATATATTTTACGACGTTGTGGTGTTTCACAAATCAACCATAAATCGTTCCCGATTCCCGTGAAACTATTTCTTAAAGACTGTATTTGATCTTCAAATTTTGATATTTTGTGAATATGATACAGTATATTACATTGTTAGGACTGAAATATATCGAATATATATAAAATATATAAAAATTTTTTTCTTTTTTTTTTTTTGAAGTTTGAGCATTAAACAGAAAAATAAACTAAGAAATTTACAGTAAAATAAAAAGCCCACTCTCACTATTAACGATCTCTTCGCCTCAATTAGCACTATCATTTTCTGGCATATATTCCACGAGTTATTTTAATTTCTCTTTATTATAGAAAAATTATTAAAAATAACCAACCATTAAAAGTCCAACATTTTGGAGCTAATTTTGGAAGCCTTTTGTGACGAATAAATACAAAGCAAATAAACTGTTAATAGATTGGGAAAAAATCTGTATTCGCGTATAAAATCAAATTTAGTCGGTGTTCGAAAAAATGAATAAATATTGCGTTTTTATACATTTCTTTTATACATGTTTGCAATCCAGTTGTTTTGGCATTTATTACAGAGGCTCCGCAAGGCTTTGAAATTTCGGGCCAAAATACAAAACAACAAAAACAAAGTTAAATTTTGGTTATCAGAAACATCTGTGAGATTTATGAAAGTTTCTTTAACTGCACCGAAAGAAGTAATTTAACCGAAGTTTGTTGAAAGTTGCGATCGATATGATATATCGGTTGTTTTATCTAATATTATTGCTATGAGTTTGCTTTTCTTAATTTCATTACCATGAGATCGTTTTGAAACTAATGAGATCGTTTTGAATATAATTTGATGTTCCGGAAAAAAAACATTTGCTTGGTCCAAGTGAGCTGGCAATTATCGGTTATGTACTGTCAAAAGATTTATTGTCTTTAGGTGATTTACATCTATTGCAGGAATGCACATTTTCATTATAACTATGTAATGCTTCTTCTTGATATCCTAAATGACAAAAAATGTTTATTAGAATCTTCATTGTTTCTCAATTTCTCCCAACTATGAGTTATATTGACTACTCAGCAATTCTTCAAATCACCAGAATCAAACTTGGAAAGTAAAAGGATTGAACTGAAATGATCCATGCTGTTTGTTCACAGCTTTAACATTATTTAAATTACAAAATCCGACGTTTCGCCAAATGTCTGAAACGCTTGAAAATAGCACACATGACCAGCAAAATTATTTTTGTTCAATATTACAACCGATAATCCGTTCCGAGTTCTTCGTTTATTAATTTTGCGATCAAACTACCAAGTAGGTACATTTCTTTGTTATAGAGACAATTTACGAATTCTGTTTCGATCGATCCTGGTTGATGATGTCCTTTTTTTCAGCAAACTACCGAGATCCAATTATATAAACATTAGATAAGTTGACGAATTCTAAAATTTTGAGCCACAGAACAAGTGAACACATTCACCTATTTCAACCTTTCACTATTTCAAATATCAATCAAAAGTATCATGCAATTTTGCACAGCAATTTTACACATTCAATTCGACACAATTCTAGTCGACAGCTTCACCTATTACTACCATGCAATATTATTACCAAATCCTATAAGCTGGAAGTGACTATAAGCCTTCGCCAATTGAAAACACCTTCATAAAAGTTTCTATACAAAATAGAACATACAAAATATAATGTCAAAATATAAATCATAAATAAAACACATAAAATAACGACTTATCGAATCCACAGCATCTGGCAGCCTTTGCCACATCTCGAAACTCAAATTCGCTCACATCAAGCACTTTTCATTCGCAAAAATCTGTACAAGCAAAGTAAAATGATAATAACAATTTACCCTGCTACTAGTGAGGGAAAAGCAGAAATAAGTTCCACAGTAGTCATGCGTTCGCAGCTCCGCTCTGAGTCTCTCTCGTGAGAAGATAATTTCCCCTCATTTTTTTTAATGACGTCACAGTCTAGTCTATATGGGGGTCAAATAAACGCTCGTAGATGCAATTTTTACATTGTCGTGGTTGTTCTTTCATTATTTTCTTTCTGTGGTGTTACCACATCAACTGTGTGAGATGTTCACAATTTGATTTGAGCATTTTTTTTAATAAATGTTTATACGCGATTATTTCACGGTTTCGAAAAAAAAACAATTAATTTAAAATTAATGTCAGCCAAATATAAGGGAAGCAATGCTTCCCTTGCTTCCATGAACGCCACGCCACTGGTGTACTTGGCCTGCAGCTCTTGCAGTGTACTTGGCCTGAATATTTTCGACAGACCTAAGCAATATTTTGCAGGATAATTTTTCACAGGGACAAAAGTATTAAATTGAAATCAACTAAACCTGCTAGAATTGATATTATCGTTGGGGGTAGCAAAATATTTTTTCCTCATATTTTCAACTTCCATTTTTGGTTATTTACGACGAAATTTGTATATTTGGTTGTTGACCAAATTCACGAGACAGCATACTTTTGAAATCAAGCAGCTTTAATAGACTTTTGGTGGTGGAGGCTGAGCTATTTGGCCAATCTTGTACTGGGAAAAGTTAGGAATCAGACCGATAGACAATGGAGTGGATCCATGAAAAACTATTTCTAGCTTCTAAAAGAAAAACTTTTTCCAGCTTCTAAAAGATATTAAAATATTTGAATTTGTTTAAAAATTAAAATCTTGTGTCTTCGTAGTAACTATTGTTATAAACACTTTTGAATATGTTGAAGGCGTTTTAATTATATTTTCTTCAGCCCAGCTTTAGGGGTCAGCAGTGTGAAGTGAGTAAAATGTGATCAAAGTGTATTCGTTTTATTTTTGCAATGCTTATATGGTTTTATCAAGAGACAAGTACAAACACAATAACAATTCATTAGCAACCGAATTCCCCAGAAATCTTTCACAAAACAAGAACTGAACGAAATATTTGACTCACGCAACCTTTCTACCTGGGCGCATAAAAACGACAATGATAAATTCGATATGAATTTTAAGGAGATACTTCAAAGATCTGGATGAAAAATTTTCACCAATTAAATGCTGGATCATTAATCAAGGTAGTGCTTTGATGAAAGAAGTGTAATTTGTGTAATTGGCAAGTCTGACTGGGCTGTGTTTAGAAAATACATCAGAGAGTTTGACGCCCGATTGATTCGCAACAAAGAATATTGAATATATAGCTTCCACCATAACCAACCTCTTATGGTGCGGAATGTATCTTTTTGCCTCGTATGCCCTAAAGAGCACTAAATCAACCACTACCTCATGGTTTAGTAACGAATGTTAAGAGGCCATTCTCATTAAGGAGGCAGCATTCTAAACTTACAAGCTATCTCCGTTTGAGGAATTTGAAAAAACTTTAATAAGCTGCTCGCAATACATGCAAATCCACTATCAGAATAGCTAAATTCTAGTTTGACTAAAATATTTAACAGAAGGTCCTTATAATTCAGAAAGGAAAATCATTTGTTTAAAGGATCAAGAACAACTTCTCCGGTTATTCCGTGCCAACTTTTCTTCATGGTTGTAAATATTCACTAAATCACTGCATAAGCTAACCTCTTCAGTATAACTGTTATATATGGACTGGGGCAATCCGCACTGCTTTGATGGAACTAGACAAAGTCCAATGCAAAGCTTTCAAGCTTATTGACGTTGAAACCATTACTTCACGTATTTAATCTCTTGAGCATCGACGTAATGTGGGCTGCCTTTCTCTTCTTTATTGCTATTACTATTGTTTTTGTCAAGTCTGATCCCGTATAGAGCACCTCGTACTCGCAATACCCGAGCCTTTCAAATCTATCACACTCTCATACCCTTTCGATCAGTGCCAGTCGTACCGTTAAATTTCACGATGCTTTCTTATATTGAGCAATACAATTGTGGAACAGCCTACCATCTACTGCAGAGATTTTCCTACACCCCCCTAACACCCCCCTAATACACCCCCTGGAAAGTGCATACACCCCCCCTAGCACGGACAATTTTCCTACACAAAGAGAACTTTGTGTCCTTTATTCCAAAGGGGACACCCCTCCTAAAATTCTGAGCACATCCCCCATGAAACATTCCTGAGAAAACCCCTGATCTACTGTTTTCCCCGCCGACTATAAGCCACAGCAGTTTAAACGAAACATGCGCCGCTATGTACTGCAAACTTAGCCATGACTCCTTCCTTTTCTTTCATTTTCCTTCTGCCAAGGCTGTGCTAGAGCAAATCAGGGTATCTCCTGAGCCTAGGCATCATCATAAAAAATAAAAATCGTGATTTTTCGCACTTAAGCTTAGAATTGTAGAATTAAAAACAACGAAGCTTGAAACCAGCAGCTTACACACTGACAGGTCGATGTAATTTAAACATAAATGTGAAATCATTCACATAATAACATTAAACAACTACTTGGTAAATTAACTGGTGAAACAGAAAATTTCTTGGTGTATTGAAAAAATACCGGAACTGAAGCGAGGAAATCTTCAGTGCAGGCGCAAGGCACAGCCAACCATAATAAGACAAATAAAAGAACTGGAAATAGATGTAAAGGAAAAACCAAACGTGGAAAACTCTCTGCGAAGAAGTGGAGAAGAGCAGAAAACCATCATACAGTCAACCACGAAACTTGTCCTTTTTTCACTTAAGAAGAGCTGCACAGTGCGGTCAAAAGCATGAAGACCCTAAAAGCCCTAGACCCGTCCAACGTCCCAGCAGAAGTTCTGAAAGCGGTGGTGCATATATCATGAATGTTTATTTGCGGGTGTCTTTCGGTCACGTTGGAAAGTGGCGCGACTCACACTGATCGCAAAAGGAAAAAGAGACCAAAAACACCATGAGCTTACAGACCCCTCTGGATTTTTGATAATGCGGGAAACTTCTAAAGATGGCTATACAAATAACTGGTGACCTCTCGAAAAACTAATACGTGTTTCGCAGTGACCATTCTGCAATAAGTTCCATCCACGAAGTTCTTCGCTTAGTAAACCGTACAGAAGCCGCATGTCATTGTCTCTTGCACCTTGAAATGTTAGAAAATGAGCTCTCAAACTTGATGTAGTCGCTATCATCACGTCTAAAAATCCTGTCTTGTTGTACTGTGTCTAGATGGAAGTGCATTCCCAAATATGTAACGGATTTCTACACGAATATAGTTACTACTTTAGGCTACACGATTTGTGGGATATAGTTCCAGTTTGGCTAGCTTCTAGAATACCTCCTACATCGTTTTTTAGGAGATTAAATTGTTCATAGATATTAGGAGAGGCATGGCCGAGTTAACTCATGAACGTTTTCTAATATACTGCGAAGTTCCAGAACGTGCAGTCCTTGTAGTGTAATATGCTTGTATGCCAATAAAGTTATCACAAAACGTTTTGGAAAAGTTTCGACATTGTTGCCCGTTATTTCGATTTTTTCTTTCCTTTGTTCATTTTTTTTTCTTTTCCTTCGATTTAAGGAAGTGGCTGGTCGCAAAAATTTTAACGAAACTAGATTTCCAGCTTATAAATGTTTACTATATATTGAAATGTTGTGCACATTTTAAACCATTCTGCATGATTGTCAGAAGAGTGAAAGTGTACAAAAATGAATCTGAATGTAAAAGGCCCATAAAATTTAGTTGATTCGTGCTTCGTACGGCGTACTCTTTCCGTCCTCTTTCAAAGCTATTTTTGCCTTACTTCTTGCACTACGAGTAACTTTTGATAGATTTTTTGACAATAGTTTGGCCTTTTTATTAAAGTGTTTGGTTTAAAATGACAAATCTTCAAAACATGGCATCGAAAGACATTTTTAACTTTGATTACGTTTCCTGTATCCTATTTTGCACTTATGTACCTTTTTCTCATTAATGTTTTGAAAAATGACGATGAAGATTTTTTTTCGTTCTCAAATAATTGGACTGCAATAAAACTGAAAAGTCGCACAGTTACAATTTCGCAAAGTAAAAAAAAAACTTAAAAATTCATATATTGTTCCTTCAAAAAATTTAGATTCCTAACGGTATATTTGCAGTTGACAGAGCAACATACCAAATAGTTTTTTTATGGGATTTGAAACGACCAGCCGCCCCCTTAAATGGTAGTTCTTATATAATCCGTATGTTTGGATCAGTTATTTTAAGGTTCAGTTTTGACAGATTTGAAGGCATTTTTTTTACAAATGCGATATCGGCTTAGTTTGCTTTCTTTTCTACTGATGCCAGCCACTCTTTTATTTAAAAGTTTATTCTCTCAAAGATTGACTTCGAAATCATTATTTATTCAAACACCAGAATCCATTGTTCCAAAATGGTGGTAGTATGAGCCATACTGCTAACATTTTTTAAAACATGTTAAGGGAATTAGCTTTGTTGCTTGATGGAACTTCGATTTTGATCAAATTTGCTAAGTCAACAAACACCTCATTTTCGATATAAGTCCTGTTAAATATTCCAATTTGATCTAAGCAAATTTGTATGTGCCCTATAAGACACTGACGAAAATATTAAAAAATAAAATAAATGGTTTACGCTGAAAATGTCTTTGGCGAGTACCAAGGAAGCTTTAGGTCTGGTCGATCAACTACGAATCAGCTCTTCACAGTCAAACAAGTGCTCGAAAAATGCTGGGAATTTGACATCGACGTCCACCAGATTTTTGTGGATTTTAAACAAGCATATGACAGTATTGACCAAAACGTACTGTACAAAATAATGCTATACTTCGGCATCCCGGCAAAACTAGTCCGACTGACCGAAATGACGATGACGTTGACAGCATTACAAGTCAGAATCAACAACAGCCTGACTGACGCCTTTGACACAAGTGTCGGACTAAAGCAAGGAGATGGGTTGGCCCCTCTGTTGTTCAACCTAGCACTTGAGTACGTGATAAGGAAGATTTCTGTCGACACAGGGGGTACGCTTCTGTATAAGTCGAACCAATTAGTGGCCTACGCGGATGTCATTAACATCTTGTCACGTGCCTTCACATCCGTCAAAGAACTCCTGTTGAAACTTGACCAGGAAGCCAAAGAAGTAGGCCTGAAGATCAATCAGACGAAAACAAAAATCATGACGCAAACAAGAAAGAAGACCTCCATTAGACGAAATATAATTCTGGACGAACATAATTCAAAGAATGTAGACGAATTTATATACTTAGGCTCGAAATTGACAACGAAAGGCAGTGAAACTGATGAAATTAAACGGAGAATATAGCTCGCTAATAAAACTCTCTAATCCGTTCTGGCCCTACTGAAGACCAGCTGCATACACAGGAAGACGAAGCTCCAAGTCTACAAATCAATAATCAGACCTGTATTGTGCTACGGATGTGAAACGTGGACCCTTACCCAAGCATCTGCAAATATGCTGAACGCCGTCGAAAGACGGGTTCTCAGGCGTATAATTGGAGCTAAACAAGAGTGCGGCCAATGGCGGATAAGGTACAACCACGAGTTGTACGAGGTTTTTGATGAGTCAGAGGTTGCTACAATAATCAAACTGCGAAAGGTGCAATGGGCTGGTCATGAGCAAGGAATGGACGAGCATCGAGTACCTAAGAAGATATTCGATGGAAGGGCCGAGGGTCGAAGACCAGTGGGAAAACCCAGAAAACGCTAGTCTGACTCTGTCGACGAAGACTGCGAAAAGCTGCTCGGTTTTCGAAATTGGAGAACGCGGTCATTGGACCGAGACAACTGGAGGCGTCACCTGCGAGAAGCCAAGGCCCGAGAGGGGCTGTAGTGCTATGACGACGACGACGACGAAATTTGTATAATATCCAAATAATTGGCCTTGGTTTTTATTAATCCGAATCTCACAAATAGATCTCAGCAAACAAATCAATTGTCAGTAGTTTGATTTAAAGATTTTTTCGTAGCAGGCATATTAGCTCATTCAAATAAGTATTTCGAGCTTAATTTTTCTAAAGGGCATTCCATAGCATCCCACTTTATATGAACACAAAAATTCTTCAGAATGAATAAAATACCAAAATGATGTTGAAGATTCCAAAAACAAACATTTGGAAGATAAAATAAACGTTTTATTTACATAGACTACGAATAAATTTTATGGCAAGCTAAACTTCATTAAATCTATTAAAAAAAAAAAACTATTTAAACAAAAAAAGATTTTTCCTTTTGTAGCTAGATATATTTAGTTTCACAAAAAACGTTTTATTGAAAATCTATTAAAAAAAAAACTATTTAAACAAAAAAAGATTTTTCCTTTCGTAGCTAGATATATTTAGTTTTTTGTGAAACTAAATATATCTAGCTTCGAAAGGAAAAATCGGTTTTTTCAAAATAACTTTTACAAGCTAGAAAAAAATTGATACACATTAAAAACAATTCGTAAAATCATTAATGATCCGCAGCAGATTCTAAAATTCTTGATTATGTAAAATTATTGAAAATCATTTTCGGAACTGTGTCAATCCGTAATTTATTTGGACTCAACTGATTGATTTCCCCCTTTAACGCGACGCATTTCATGAGAAAAAAACGAAATCAAAAGTCTGATACAATATAAAACTGTGATCAACACCGTGGCCATTCCGAATGCACTATCCTACCAACAAATCTGCACCGATCGACTGCAGCCAGACCTCGAAGAGGCTCACATGAAATTGATGTTCCGATCCATTACGATTGTCTTTAAGAAGTTCAGCAGGTGGTCCTGGCGCCAACCTCATTTTCGTAAACTAAATCGAAACTAATATCGAATACGGTTCCTCGCGAACTAGAATGCCGAAGATGCTCCTTCTCCACTTCTTGTGCGATGGATCACCATGGATACGCGTCTGCAAGCGTACACTTTTGTGACGAATCTAATGGCTGGCCACAGCGCTAATAAAGAGCTGTGAACGTTTGATGTTTTATGGCGGTTCGCTGGGAACTACACGGCTAAAGGATGTGTACAGGCTCATTTTGGTTCGTTCGACATGACATCTACCTCCGTGCCTCGATTGCCGATCTTGATCGCCGACGCTGATACAAGTGATACATCGTTAACGGACTTGTTGTACACAAGATCGGTTGTTGATCAAGATAAACTCGAAGAAGACGGTTACATGGACGTACTGTGAAAGAAAACATCAATCGAAAGAAAGATGAGTGAATTGTTGGAAGGAGACAATCTGTAAAGTAAATGTCGGTTGTGTCAGTGATTGATATTCAAATATATGACGTTGTATCCTGACTGGTTGAAATAGGGTGCATGAGTGTATAATGAGGAATAATGAACAGATCATAACTGAATTATTTTTTTACTGCAGCTATGTTCCAAATGAATACACCATGTACTGATTAAGAGCTGCATATACAAATATTATCATCTATTTGTGAAATATGAGCTCCGAAACTGCGAATACTAGTCTGTATCATCTAGATCTTTTGTCGCTCCAGATCTGCAACTATAATAACCGTGCCACGGTCACAATCGTCCCAGCAGGTCCTACACGTAGCATATCCACACGCAGTAACAAATTCTATTTTATATGCATTCAATGGGCGAATACCATGCATCAGCCTGCTGGACTGAAATTTATGTGATTCCCATGCCAAGGGAAAAATGTAGTCGGCTATCAAGTATGGTTGTAAATGAAATGCCGGAGTTAGCAGAATGCTGCACCAGCGGAACAACAAACAGCGACGACGAAACACTAGAATATTTATTGAATGGCCCGAGACACAAAACTCGACAAGTGCTGAGAGTTTTATGGAAACTGAAATTTGTTCGAACGAGCCGCTGAAGAGAATTGAAAAGAAAGGATGAGAAAGGTATCCGGCTATTCAATATTGTGTCTTCACAATATGGTAAGTAGTAGTTTGATTGTTCGAAAGATTGGTAGCACATAGTAAGATGATCGAATGGAGTTGTAACATACATTGTATCGTGTGTTTGTGAAACGAAACTATACATATGTACATATCCAGATTTGTTTAGGTTTTTGGAAGGAATTAAATATACTTATTTATAATTCTTATGTAATATATTTACTGCATAATTTAAATTTATTATAATTTAGGGCCTTATTTCGAATAAAAGAGTATTTTTTCTATGCATTAACAATTCTTAATCTATTGAGTAGCAGGGACGACGCGGTCTGAATAAACATAATGGCAACAAACACACTTTAAAATAAGAAATATGAATAAGTACTATACAAAAAAGCAAAGAAGCTCCGTCTTGCGGTGTTGTGGAGTGAAGGTTCATGTTGCTAATCGAAATTTTTATGAGTTGGAAATGAATACTTTTACATCTTACTTTGTTGCTAATTTTCGAAGAAAATTAGTATTAAACTCGCTTGGCCGAAAATTCGTCATATATATATATATATATATATATATATATATATATCTATATATATATATATATATATATATATATATATATATATATATATATATATATATATATATATATATATCAGCAAAATGATTAAGGGATATAATCTCTGGAGTGGCCGATTCGATTATGCTGAAATTTTCGGAGAACATAGATGTATATACCAGGTAGGTCCATGATTTGCTAGAATTCAGATATCTTAAACCTTTTGGCGTCGGCGGGCATTTTAGTGAATTTTCAGGTACTCCTATATTTCCAAGCAGTGTAAATGTTTGCTAAAAAAAGTATAAGGAATGAAAACTTATTATGTTTTTAGTTTGTTTATGATAAAGAAGTGGAATTTTTGAGCCTTTTGTAGGCGCTGAGTGCCTGAAAGTAGGCAAGGATTTTTTTTCAAATTTCGTTTTTCATAACTTCTAAGAAAAACAATGGATCATCGTGAAATTTTCAGAGCGTATTGATGTAGACTAGAATTTAACACACATGGACTCTAACGGCTGTGTGGTCACCTCTGTAGCTACAGCAGGCTCCTGAAAAAAAATCCTTCAAATCATCGACCTTCCTGAAAAATTTTTGATTTTTGAAAATGAATTCGAATTATTGATAAATTTTGACTTTTTTCCACCAAGTCAAATAAAATATTTCAAAATTCCGTGGTAAACAAGAACGGCAACCCGTGATCAAATTACCTCTATTTTCAGTACTCAAAACTTCTGTTCACGAGAACTAACGATCCGATAATGCGATCAATATGAAATTTACAGGATCAATTGGCATTAACTAGGACCAAGTCTGATAGAAGTGATTTTGAAATACAGGCAACACTATGGCAGTGGTACCATTTGGAAAAATCGCTGGAAAAAAAACTGTTGTTTTGGCCTAAAGCTTCCGATTTAGCCGCCAAATTTTAGCGAAATTCACGCAGCAGGTGAAACTTACTCTAAGATAGATCTCGTAGAAATTTGGATGAAAAATTAGTGTAGGGCCGCCAACTATGGCAATTTTTGTCTCCTAAATATTGTAAATTTGCTCAGGAAAATAAAGGGTTTGCCCTATAACTTCCGATGCAGTAACGAAATCAAAACGAAATTCATGTGATAAGCGGATCTTGTTGCATTTCTAATTCTGTAGGATTTTCGTTGAAAAATCGTGAAAGGGCTGCCAGCTATGATGAATTTCATAATTTATTGACATTTTTTTATCGAGCGATGTTTTCATAACTTTTCCAAATGGGAATGAACCTGCAATGACAATTAACAACAAATATTTACGTTTTTTTAAATTTAAAAAGTTTGGACGGTGGTAGCCCTAAAATTATATTCACTTCTATAACTTACAGCGCAGCCATTCAATCGAAACGAAATTCATAGGGTGAGTTTAACACAGCGTGAAGCAGTTATGGTGCTAGCACATGATTGCCAGCACCAGACAATTTCGTAAATATTGCACAAACATATGCTTCCATTTTGTATTCATAAGCAAAGCATTTACAATAAAATAAGCAACCGATATTTAAATTTTCCGAGTTTTGGAAATTTTTCGGATGGCAAACCCAGACATTGCTGAAACTTTCGATGATATCCTTGGATGAAAACGAAATTCAAAGGATAGGTTGATTAAGCACGAGCATGTTATGGTAGATTTATTGCTGCTGTGTTGAACAAATGTTGCCAGCACTGACCATTTTCATAATTTGTGTTGTAGGAAATGGTGTCGAAAAATGATATTTGTTCTTTTGAGTAAGAAATGGTTGATATGATACTACAAAGAAGAGTATAACGTCTTCACACATTTTTAAATCCCTCAAAGATAATTTCTTCGAAAATTAGTTTTCTAGCGGTTCTGATGCGCTAGACTTTTTTTTAATATTAATAAGATGTGCTTGTCATTCCGTTCAGCTTTCAGTTTCTGCTGGATCATTTCTTTCCCAAACGTTAGAGTTTCTAATTGCAGAACTTTAAAATTGGTTCTCTAAATTCCTTTGAAGATGATACGGAGCTCATAAACAAGGTGGTTGTCAATAAAGGGATCGGTATCAAGGATCACTAGCCAATAGTAAGGGCTAAAAACGCACTTCAGTCTAGTCCAAATTTCAGAATGATGTTATTTAGCAAAAATAAATTACAAGGAGTATAATAATTACAAAACCTTTTTTATTTTCTGTTTTTGCAACCCATTTTAAAGGATGCTTCTATCATTAATAAAAAATAGAAAGCAATTCTGTTGAACTCACTAAGCTCGTTAACAATTTTTATACTATTAAATTAATTAACTGCTCACTATCCGATGTGCATCCAATATTTTTCCATATGAATTATAAACATTAGCTTAGTAAAACTGTTTTCAAAAACCTTGACTTTTCTATTGTTGGAGTTAGCTAATCTTTTTAGCTATAATGGAATCTTTTTAGCTAGTTTTAGCTGTGTTTTCCCTAAATTCTAGCTACAACGGCTGGAAAAAAGTTGACAACACTGGTCACTATAAACTCTCAAAAATAAAGCGAATGAAATCCCAGCCCGCGGTATGCTTGCGAAAGACATCACCATGAACGAAGCCACAGCGAAACATCACTGCGAAAAATCACAGTGAATAATTTACACAATTATACTTTATATAATATATATGATTTATTTTTAAATCATTACACTCAGAAAAATTTCACCACTTAGCACTTTTTTAGAATCACTTTAAATCAAAAGTTGAAATCACTTTGAAATAAAAAGCGAATCTTATTTGAATTCCACTTTATTATAAAAATTATATTTTCAAATCAAAATTTTTCATCATTGAATTAAAAAAAAACGTATATGGTGCCAAATCATATTTGAACATTTTTGATTCAAAAATTTTCAAATATGATTTGGCTCCATATACGTTTCTTTTTAATTCAATGATGAAAAATTTTGATTTGAAAATATAATTTTTATAATAAAGTGGAGTTCAAATAAGATTCGCTTTTTATTTCAAAGTGATTTCAACTTTTAATTTAAATTTGATTCTATTAAATGACATTTTTCTGAGTGTTATGATCGAAACTCACAGAGTCTGCACAAACTCTGATTCTCCTCGCTGTTATTTGTTTCTCTGTGACTCTGATAGTGTGAATTTGGAGCTTGTGTTCGTGTTGAATTTTGTGAGTGAGATTATCTCAGCGGATTATGAATCGATCAAACTGAAATTTTCAGAAAATATTGATGTACATAAGAAGTAGACCTACTTCTATCTATTCTAGTCTTCTGCGAACTAAATTGACTAAAATAGCAGCCACCGTAAAAGGTTTGAGCAAATCTATATTTTAACGCAACACATACCTATATGTGTTGCGTAAAAATATAGATTTACTCAAACCATTTACGGTGGCTGCTATTTTAGTTAATTTTTAGGTATCCCTATATTTTAGGTATCCGACAACTCCTGTTATGTTATGTTGTTGTTTCCGATGCGTCTGCACTGGTTAGCATTATTCTGTTATAAATAGGGGCGCAAAAAACACGCCTATTATCAGAGAATTGCTAGCTACAAAGATTTTAGTTGCTCTCGTACCAAGAGATCAATCAATTTTCACATCGTAATCATGCTGCGCCAATCCTAAAAATATTTCCACCTCTATAACCAACGATGAAGCCATCTAATCCAAATGCAATTCAGAAAGTGACTTTACCTAGGCATAAAACAACACTCTAAAAAGTGGGTCTATAATTAATACTTTGATAATAGGAAATATATTCATTTTTTCGTTTAAAATAACGAATCACAAGTTTTTTTACACATTCGATGTGCATTTTTTGCTTTTACGTCATATCAGCTGAATAATACACAGCTTTTTGTAAATTGAAGCAAAAAGAGTGTAAATTTACTAGTTTGCTATTCACCTTTGCGCCAAAGCCATAAAATTGCACCATTATTTAGTGTAAAATTACACCATTTGGTCGTAAAAAAAAACATTCTTATTACGCACTTTTGTAAATTTACATCCTTAATAGTAGGAAACCAGTTTCTTACTATTATAAGGGTAAAATTCAACCAAAATTTTTTTTAGTGAAGTTTGATAAATTTTTTGCTTCGCTGCTAGTTCATAACATATTCCTTAAACTTCGAATCTTTTTGGGTGGCAGCGCAGAAAATCTTTTCATGCTTGCAACTTATGATGCAGTTATCGGATGAAAACAAGTTTCCTGGAGTAAATTCGTCTGAAAGTGAAACAGATGTAACGTGTCTGTGCTAGAAAAGGGGCTAGAACCAGGTTATTTAGTCGTCAAGAGATATTACCATTATATTTTCATATGTTTGACACCTTATAATCGACGCATGCAGCAACTGATTGAATTTCTTATGCATTTAAATTTTTGTGGGAGATAACCCTCGAAGTTTTCCTGCTCCTATAGCAGTCATCATCACCAAAACTTAGGCCACATGCACTCAAAAAAATGTTGGTTGAATTTTACCCTTATAATAGTAGGAAACTGGTTTCCTACCATTAAAGATGTAAATTTACAAAAGTGTGGAAAAAGAATAATTTTTTTACGACCAAATCGTGTAATTTTACCCTAAAAAATGATGTAATTTTATAGCTTTGGCACAAAGGTGAATAGCAAACTAGTAAATTTACACTCTTTTTTGCTTCAATTTACAAAAAGCTGTGTATTATTCAGCTGATATGACGTAAAAGCAAAAAAATGCACATCGAATGAGTAAAAAAATTTCTGATTCGTTATTTTAAACGAAAAAATGAATATATTTCCTATTATCAAAGCATTAATTATAGACCCACTTTTTAGAGTGTGCATAATGAGAAATGTTACCATTAAATTTTAAATGCTATATATCTAGTGTGATGATCTAGTCGTGTCGTAAGTATAAAAACTGCATTTAAAAAACATTTCAACCATATTCAATATGGATTGAATTCTACATTATTCTCCACTTTCTTTGAAAATTAATCTTTCTAGTGGTTCCTAAGCGTTACAGCTGACTTTATATTAAATATGAAACTTTATAAAAAATCGGATTTAAAAAAATATACTTCTATTTACAGCTCACTTTGCAGATATTCTTAAAATTATGCTTATCCTTCTATTTGGTACTTGTAAATGAAGTTTTGTTCATCTTATCTTTTCCCCAATTCACTAAAGTGATTAAAAATCACTGCTTAAAATCAAAATTGGTGCGAATCACAGTCACCATTTCATTGGTTATTGAAATATCACGACATTTTCCAACACTAATTATTATATGTTACTATAAGAAAATGAAATATACAATATTTCGATTCTTCAACAGCTATGCACAAGTAATTGTGGCATCGTTTGTACGTATTAACATATCCTTCAAATAGGAGCATCACTAATCTATTAGAATCATCCCAAAAAATTACTTTACAGCAATCACTTCAGATGCATACACACTCGATTATCTTAACGGTAGTAGCTACAGAGATAATAAATCTCTATTGTGTTGTTATTGCGGTCTAAACTGAAACCACCTTCATAAGAATGGAAGAATACATGAAATACACAAAGATAACAAACGGGTGCAAAAATGGACAAATTTTCAGTGGCAATTTCTGTTGCAAAATTCATTAAATGATTTACGCAGAAGTGTATGAAGTATGCCATTTGTGAAACGATTAAGGCTACTTGCTTTGGGCCATTAAATATTTTTGGAGTAATTATGTATGCAACGCATAGCTTTGAAAACAATGATTATATTACTTTTAATTTGTGCGAAAGCCCAGAAAGCAATAATTGACATAAATTCAGGATACAGTTATCTGATTTTACTTACCTCTCAACTGGAGCAATCAATTTTTGCTTGCTATCGCAGCAGCCTAGTAAACAGGGCGCATAGATAAACCGTTGACCAAATACCTTATGACAATCCACAAACTTCAATAAAGTGTAATGTAATCTGTCGGATCATTCCAAAGGACCTGAGTCAGCGAGCGTAGAGACGATGAGTCTTTCACTGATGGCACCAGTGCTGAGTAACAACCGAAATCAGCTCTAAATACAGGGCTTCAAATATTATTCTCAAGGCGATTGTTGTCTCGTAATTCACACTGGCTCAAGAAAAACATAATCTCAGACAGCTCTAATTCCTTTTAAGACCCTTTGACAGGAACAATGTGTGAAAGGACGTGTATTTGGTACAGCTATAATAAAATCTCAAGTACCTAGTCTTTTCAAGCCATTATGCTTTCACCTCAATGGAAATTAGTCAAAACCCTAATTTCATTGTATCTCACAGCTTCACTCTTAGCCTTTGCCCAGCTCTTTTTGAGCCTATTTATCTCTTATATTCTGTTTGTGCGCCTTTGGAATTTCCAAAGAATTGTTCAATGGTATTTAGACTATGGTATGTGAGCCATCGGTCGGACTTTGACAGACGCCTTAAGTATGCCAGGGTCAGGAAAATATTGATCTACCGGCGACAAACCTCAACTAATCCTTGAAAGCAGGAGTTAAAATAATGCCTGATGGAAAATATTAGATTCCAGTCCCACTCAAAGTCATAAAATCATTTGCGAAGGTGATAAGGAAAACAACACCGATGGCGTTTCAGAATAAATTAAGATTAAGGAGCAGGAGCTTGATGAACCAAAATAGTTTAGAAAATTAATTTGAAGGTAAGGACGATGTTCCTTTCTGGTCAGTTAGCGAAATGTTGTTTGGATAAAATATTCTTTTCCGGCAAATTTTACGATTTTTGGGATTAAATTCGTTGGTGATTCAATTCATTTATCTATGAATATTAAAAAAGGGCGCAAAAGTGACAAAACAATTCTGAGCGAATCGAAAAGTTAGTTCCATTAGTTGTACGCAAATCATGAAAAACTTTTTAAAAAAAAATGTCTTACTTCTTTGAACTACGAACATTTATTAAAAATCTGCAAATAGTTTCCATTCCCGGCCCACAAGAAAATGGAACAGAATGCGACTGTATCACTCTCTACTGACATTTTATTTCTATTACTAGCAGTCCAAATACATTTTTGTGAAAATTTGAAATTATATTTTTGCGGCTTTCGAAATTTTCAAAGATGGTTTCAACGCTGAAAAGCTAATTTTGTTTAAAATCACTACAATGCTAATTTTTATTGTTCGTTTTACTTAATTCCACAAATCTAAATATGAATATGCACCGCTAGTAAATACTAGCAGCTTCTCTTACATGGACGCAATCCCTAACTAATGGAGACGCCATTCAGACACACCCAGATCGGTTGTATCTGCCCACTCTGCAGCAAAATGCAATCAAATATGACTATATTTTAAAATATGGGAAAATTGCATTCCATCTTTTCCTATGCCAAAGTAAGGCTGCACTTTAATAAAACTCAAAAAAAAAGTCTATGGCGCATCGTCAATCTAACAATTCTTCAATGGCCAATTTAGAAAACAAATGTTGCACAAAAATTTTACAGTCGAAGATCAAGAGGAATAAACCGATAATTAACAGGTGACCAATGAAGCAGGCGCCTTCAAAATCAGCAGGTAGTTTATCACTATGCGCCTTGTACGATCAAAGCTAAAGTATGTACATATGTTTAGGTTCATGTTATTTTCAGGATTAGGTATGTGGAACACACATGCAGGCGACTAACGAGAAGGTCGAAAATTCTCGCTCGCTGAAAGCCTGTCACTGTTAAGTACATATTTTAGACACGGAACATCCCTATTTTTATCGCAAAAGTGCACGGTGTCAGTGGTACCAGCCTAAGATTAGGCTAAAATTCTCCTGATCATCGACATTTAATATCCTATTTTCTCTAAATTCCCGCGAGGTCACTTAAAACAATCCAATTCGCGAATATTCATGTATGTGCATATTTTCTACGGTAACTAGGATTAAGTCTCAATGCAGAACGAAAATTGTTCTTTCCTCGGAATCTTGAGCTTCTGGCAGCACTGTAATTTGAATATCAGTGTATCATTTTCATGGAGTATACACTGAGCCCTTTGCATTGTCTTCGGGAACTGTAATTATTGAACTTTTATTAGCTCTTAGTCCATTTCTGTACACGCCTTGATAGCTGTCTTTAATACTATGGTGTTGAATGCTTTCTGTCTCCACGCTAATTAACCCTCTTCTAATAACTGCTCTTATCGATACGAACAGGTAGTTCTCTGCTGGAGGCGCAGTCAGCAATCCTGCATAGTCGTGGTCTTGGACAAATGTATGGTGGTTTTGTTGGTTTTACCTTTCCATGACTTGCTCCTGTCGAATTGCTTTTGAATTATGTAAGGACCTCATCAAGTCTATCACTCAACATCTGCTAGGTTTCATAATATTTATGGTATCCTCTGCTCCGAATCCATGGAGATGCATCTTTTGCCTGCACGTCTTTGTATCGCGGCTAGTGTAAATATTTGGATTCGCTTCATTTGAAAAATCGTCCGTGCACGCAATATCACTCGTATGCTGGAGATTTGTTTGTACTGTGCGTCCATGCAAGGATGTTTCTTTTAATAATTTGTTTCATTAGCGGGGGTAAGATTATTAACGGATCTCCAATTGACTGTGAACAATTTTATGGTTTATGTGCTTTTAGCATATGAATAATGATATTGTTATGCATGCTGGTTCGCTTTCGAGCACTGAGTACATTAGGAGCACGTTGAAAGGGTACCAAATTTTTTTGTTTTCAGTTTTAAGCATTTAAATTTGAGTGGACAAATAAGAGATGGCGGTTAAATAAGTGCAGCCTATATTACAGGTCAGCGAGCAAGTCTTGATCAAATACAAAAAAAAACCCTTTCAATTTATCTGGCAGAACCAACAATTTTCAAATTATAAAAACAATTCATAAATTGTTGCTATTTTCCTTCGAATTGGTCAGCCTAACGAGAAGGAAATAAAACACTTTCTGATACAAGTAAAGAAGAAGTATCAGGTTAATATCATGTAAGTTATTTACTCACTTATTAGGCTACTGACATACGAGTTTGTTTTCCCAAAGGACCTAGTATACCCCTTCTGATTGTTTTGAGCCCAAATTATGCGCGGTGTTACGAATTGAATAAATTGAAAAAGATTTTTTTTAAATTAATTTGTGCATTCTTACCCTAACTTAAGTACTATTAACTGTAAAAAATTACAAACTAGCGGCTATATTATTTTGGGCTGCTGGAACTTATTACTAATGTTCGAAGAAGAACATTAGTATTAAAATCACTTTGGCCAAAAATTCATATTTCTATATATATATATATATATATATATATATATATATATATATATATATATATATATATATATATATATATATATATATATATATATATATATATATATATATATATATATATATATATATATATATATATATATATATATATATATATATATATATATATATATATATATATATATATATATATATATATATATATATATATATATATATACATATACATATATACATATCATCAAAAAATTTCAGTGAAAAAATCTCAGGAACGCGCCATCCGATTGAAATGAAATTTTCAGGTTACATTCGTGTATATGCAGAATAGTGCCAAGTCTCACAAAAAGTTAATAATCTTTAACCCTTTGGTGCCGGCGGCCATTTTAGTGATATTTTAAAAAATATGTCAAAATAACAAAAAATAGCTTTTGCAAAAATAAAGTTTATGTAATGAATTTCGAACGTGTTTCAAATGTGAATTTGATAATGTTTTTGAAATTTTTAACCCTATTTTAATGTGCGCTAGGCGCATAAAATGAGATCGGGAAAATTGGAAAATTTTTGAGTTGTGATAACTTTTTATTAGATTATCAGATCATTATGAAACTTACAGAACGTATTTGTGTTGTTAAGTTGCACACTTGCATAGCTTTTCATGAACGTGCTGGCAACCCTGCAGCTACGGCAGGCACTGAAAGTGAAAACATTCTAACTATCGAATCTCCTAAAATATGTCCGTTTCTTAGAATGAAAACCTAACTTGTATACAAATCTTATACTTTGTCCAAAAAGTCAAGGGAAAACTTTGGAATTTTCATGTCGAACAAGAACGGTAACCCTTTCCCAATTCACCTATATTTTTAGCATCAAAAACTTCTGTTCACGGGAACCCACGAACCAATAATCAGATGCAGTTGAAATTTACACAATACATTGGACTTAAGCAGGACCAAATCTGATAGAAGCGATTTTGAATTGTGGGCAACCCTGTGCCAGTGGTGCTATCTTGAAAAATTACAAAGAAAAACAACTGCTTTTTGCCGTATGAACTCTGATTCAGTTACCATATTTTCATGAAATTGACACAGTCGCTGAACCTTACTTTAAGCCGTGTTTGATATAAATTTGGTTAAAAAATTCGATTGGTGCTTCCAGCTATGGTAATTTTTGTGTCTTTAGTTTTGAAAATTCGCTCAGGAAAATTAAGCTTTTTGCCCTATTACTTCCAGTGCAGTCACGAAATTAATACGAGTTTCATACATTTAATGGAACCTATTATAGGCATTATTCAGGTCACATTTG
Organism: Nemotelus nigrinus; assembly: GCA_947369275.1. Classification (NCBI taxonomy): domain Eukaryota; kingdom Metazoa; phylum Arthropoda; class Insecta; order Diptera; family Stratiomyidae; genus Nemotelus; species Nemotelus nigrinus. The sequence continues at coordinate 68,451,736 of OX376373.1, read as the reverse complement.
GTTGAAAAGTCACGATAGGGTTGCCAGCTATTGTTGGTTTTGTGTTTATTTCCAATATCTTTTTTAAGCGATTTGATCGTGAAATTTTCAAATGGTAATGATATTGTAGTGACAATAAACAGCAAATATTAAATTTTCGATTATTTGAAAAATGCCGCGGCTGATAACCCTAAATTTCTTTATACTCCTATAACTTCGAACGCAATCATCGGATCGAGACGAAATTCGCAGGGTAGGTTAATTTCAACGTGATGCAGATGTGATGCTGGCAAAAGGTTGCCAACACGAGTCTGTAGTGCTATTTCTGTATCAATTAATGCTTACAGTTAGTATTCATACCGGAAACATTTACAATGAAAATAAATAAATAATGTTTCTATTCCCAAAGTTCTGCAAAATTTTCGGATCGCAGCCATAGGCGGGCCGTGGCTTAAAATCTGGCAGGGGCCAGGGACTGAAAGGTTCAACACATGCGATGATTTTTTTTTGTTTGTACACGTACTGTTCATACAACTTATATAATTTACTAATACATTATATATTTGTTGATTTATTCTTTATTATTTGCTAATGCATTATCAAGTAAACTTCTTGTTTGTGGATACGTATGAGCTACTACCACATGCATATAATGTGAACGGTAGGTATGAACTACACATGAAGAATCAATGACCACTAAGAAAGAAAGCTTGTATGAATTATCGGGAATAGAATGGAAATAATTAGAAATGTAAGAATATTTTTTCGTTTAAAAGCTAAATATATTTCAACTTATACTTGAAGAAGAGGATAGCTTAGCTTCAAAATATCTTTAAAAAAATTGGAATATATTAAGCTTAGAAGGAAGAAACTGATTAAGCTTAGAAGGAAGAAACTCTTGGTTCAAACATTTGTTACCTAGAAAACCTAGAAAAATCGAAAATAATTTGGCAAGAATAAAAAAACTGTAACTTATTCTTTTCGAGCCATTTGGTTTGCAGGAATATCTTTGTAGCCCTAACTGTGTGTCCGAGGCTAGATGAAACAGCAAAACCTTTGAAACTAGTGCTTTTTGCTGTTTTCCGTTTTCGCGATCCCCTGATAAATGTGAGAGTCAGACAGTTCTTTTCTGCGAATGACTTAATTTTTTCCCAAACTACATACAAGTCTTCTCGCTAACTTAGTAGTGTTCCATTCACAAGATCTATCCCATCCCTAAGAATTGCGTTTTTAGTTTGGAAATATGTGCTTAACATTTTCGTTCTAAAAAGTGAAAGATGAAAAGATTTACTACAAATTTAGGAATACTGATTGAATGAAAGATCCTCAATGAATAAACTGAGTCGTTGTATTTTCCCTCATTCATTTCTTTCTCTAAAACCTCTTTCATAGTCCCATAGCTATTGATCACATATTTGCAATTGTGAAATCTCATTGACTAACGAGTCGAGCTTAAACTTCTCATTCCACGCCTTGTGTTTAGACCAACTGTCTCTTCAAGCCGCTTTAACAATTCGTGTTGTGATGGCTTCGTAGGTAAAGGAATTCGATGGCATTGAAAAAGGATGTACACGTTTCGATTGTGAAAAATGTGTCCATCAAAACCAGGATAATTTTATGAGCTAGACAGTGTAAAAATGTGGCTGCAGGGTGTTTCATCTTAATTTAGATTTGCAAACTACCTTTTTGTCCTGACATGACACTAGCTCCATCATAAGACTGTCCAACAACAGACAATTCGCTAAGTCCGTAGCTGTCTAACAGGCTCAAAATTATATGTACTAAATACGAGGCATTTCTAGCTCTTGAACAGTCTACAAAGCTTGAGAACCTTTCTTCGACTGCTAGCTCTTTAGCAAATCTGACAACCACGGAGAGTTGTTCCTTCTGTGGACCCTTGTTGCGTCTGTCAAAATGGATATCAATCCGCAATCTTTTATTTCAGCTGTATTGTCCTCGCGAACGGTTTCAGCAATTATTTTCATCAATTCAGTTTGTGTTTTGCTACTACAGTAGTTCGCAGCCTTGTTTTAAATATTAATAATGCACAAAATTCAAAAAAAAAATCACGGTTATCACTGGCACCACTTTCATCATGTCCTCTGAAAGCACGTCTTTGGTGACTGAGACACGTCGTAAGGTCGATAACCTTTTCCAAATAATTTCGGTTCATCTTGACAATATACCAAGATTGTTCAAGCACCATATCATTTACTGTCTTCCAAGCACTATTAGAGTTTTCAGATTGTGCATGAATTTTACTATCCGGATAATTTCTCCAGATCGCGAAGTTTGGTTGAGCTGAAATTTTGGTGTACTTTTGGCGACAATGGAAACTCTATGGAAAATTTCGCATTGTGATAACTTCACACCGAGTCATCAGATCATCACAAAATTTACAAGACTCATCAATGGGCACAAAAAATAAGTTTCTGCCGTTTTCAAATAATGTCTGGGCAACTTGGTAGCTACCATAAGTACGTCAACACAAATCTTTCACACGGCTGTTAGAATAAAACGCAAATAATTGATGAATTTGATACTATATTTATATATTCAAATCTAAACTTGTAAAATTCTCAATCGCACAAAAATCGCACCAAATTATTTATATTTTTAGCACCTGGACATTGCGTTTACGGTATCTCTCGACCAGATAAAATTCATAGGATATACTGGTCTTGAGTAGATACAGGTCTGACAAAAGTTTAATGAATATGATAAAAACCATGTGGCGGCTGTGTCACTATGAAAAAACGCTCGGTGAAATTGAAGTGCTATACCTTTTAACTTCCGATGCAGTTATCAAATTATAATAAAATTCACACACATTTAACCTGAGTGTAAACCAAGTAGGTCATAGTTAGCATAAAAGTGGCAGGTATGCCATTTTTATTCGTGAAATGACTTCGAAAATTGTATTCTACGTTAATTACCTTATTGCCTACCATTTTAATACGACTATGTTTTGTGAAAAACATAATTGCATATAACGCCAGTTTATAAAAGTGTTTTTATCTAAATACCTGTATATTGCCTAGTTGGAATGAACAGATAATCTTAATAAAAAAAAAAGATAATTGGCGAGGTGCTTTTCGTCTTTTTCTTAACGTTTAACTTGTCGAAATTAAATATTGCCGTCCATTTCTCGAAGTAAAACCCATAACATCGTAATTAATACCGCAAATAACACAGTCTCTATGTTATAAGTAGTGTGTATGCTTTGGTATAGGCTTACACTACTGCACTACTCAACTCTTGCTGGAACCACAAACACCTAAGAGGCGAAAACTTAGGTGTCTGCTGTTGGAAATATTTATTTTTCTGGGAGGGGCCAAGCTAGGGTCTGGGGGGGTCCCGGCCCCCCCTGGCCCCCCCTACGGCGCGCCTATGATCGCAGCCCCAAACACTAACTTCAGTTACAGTGCTGCAGGCACTAAGCATTTTCTTCATTGATGTTATATGAGATGCTGCTTTCAAAGTTTTGTGAAATAAGCATCTGATAACGAATATAATTAACAAGTGTTTTGCTCTCATACACTTTGAAATTCATGCCAGTGGTAATATCTGAAATTTTTCCACCATATGAGTTATAATGCATTCTTGAGACCAAAGTAAAACGTGGTGTTTATAACATTTTGGCTGTAATAAGCAGCTCGTGTGGTAGAATATGCACTCAAAATCTGCACGATTCTTCTACCGTTCTTCGAACATTAGTGTTTCTAGCGGTTTAGGTGCGCTAGAGTTTTTTTTTAATTTCAATATGTTTTCTTATCCAATTTTTTTTCCTTACACGCTAATACGCAGTCTATAGAGGGGCTGTGGACATCTTGGTAATTACTACTTAAAACTACCTTCCGCCACGATTTTCTAGCTTATGCCTAATTAAAATTAACTTTGCCTAAATAGACCGACACCTTAACTTTGGCCTTAAATCTAGCCGCTCCTATTCGTTGGGAGGCCAACATTACTAAATAGCGCATCCATGAGCTGTCTTCGTGGGGCGCATAAATGGCTCATTGAAGCTACCTTGACGCCCAAGTGGCCAAATTAGTCCGTTCTCATGTGCGTCTGTCTGTCCGTAAAATTTCGTCGTTAATTCTACAAGTCTACCTCTAAGTGACTTCAGTTTCGAATTCTGATACAAGAGAAGTTCTTGGACCACCCTTTAATTATCGGGTTGTAGAGCTTGCCAATGCAGAGGCGCAGGATTCTCCTTTTGGATGCCTCTGCTTTTCTATGACAGTTTTGGAAGAAGTAATCCAGGATGGGGATTTTTAAGTCAGGATAGGTCGGATTAGGGTCTGATAACAAATGGATTAAGCTCTGGTGATCATGCCCATCTTTTTGAAGAAAATATGTCTGATGAGTTGCGAGGTGCTACGATATATAGTAATTTATACGATTTCGACCATTACGTATGGTTTTGTGATATTTGGAAATTCGACTGAGTCAGGTGTACGATTTTCAATTGATATTTTTCTTTGTTTTCAGTTTAATCATCTAGTTGACAGATTGGAAGTATTTAAAATCTAATGATTGAACTATACCTGAAACTTTTTGTTTTCTGTTTTCAAATTGGGAAACACAATTTTAAAAATAAATGGGGTTTTTCGAATAATAGTGATGTAGAAAGTGTTTTAAACCAAGAAGCCAATTTAAACCGGAGTGATATTTTCGCGTTTGTATTAACTAACTGTTCGAATTGGCCAATTGATATTGTGATTCTAGGGACCACTAGCTTTTTGAATTTGTAAACTTTTAAAATGCCACACTGTAAATTTATTTTCGGTTTCAAACTAGCTTCATGTATTTTGAAGGGAAAGACGCGTGAAAATAATAGTATCACATATATAAGTTGAAGCTTTATGGCTAAATTACAGCCCTATTCATTTATTTTATTTGCTCATGAAGCAAGGTATAAAAAATACACGAAAAAGTAGGTCTGTTCCCGTACTACGATTAATTGCAATTAATTGCAATGAAGCGTACTAAAACAGAGGTTTTTAGTCCGTTTTAGTACGCTTCATTGCAATTAATTGCAATTAATCGTAGTATGGGAAGAGACCTAGTGTCAAACGCAATAGAAAAGCAAAGTATCAAATTCAAATGAATAAATAACACATTGGAAATTTTCTTAAATTACGGGTTGCGAATGGTTTGGACAAGGTAGCGTTTGAAAGATAATTTGGAAGTCGTTGGGGAATAAAGATTGCTTATGCGGTTGAATATCCTGCAGAATCTGCTTACCGGTTGATTAGTACACAATTAAACCTGGTCTTCCTTACAGGGATGTTTATCGCCATTTTGACATTCAAGATATCAATTCTAACAGCACCTCAAATGACGTAGAATGTGAAGCAGGCCAATATCACCATTCTTCTGGATGCAAGTAGATTAAGTTTAACTGATCCAGTTGAAACTCATGATGAGGCCGTAAGTCTGTTACTGTGGGAAGAGGGAGTAATCGTAGAGTCTTTGGATGAAGCTGCAAGCTTTCTGGTCTTGTTGCGAAAAGTTTGAGACCCACAATACTTTGAAGGAGTGTGATGTGCACAAAATTATATATTGCTGTTGTTTGGCTTTGATGCCTCATCCAACGGGAAATATAATGCTTACGGATATATTTGGTAAGCATTTCGCGTAATGCGTGGAAGCATTACCGGACCTTTGCATGTTGCTTTCTTTTTAACATTGCATGTCCTAATAGGCTGGGAAGATTTATACACGGGAAAACTTATGCTTTTAGCTTTATAGCTTTCTGTATAAGAGCTTTTTGGAAAGTACGGCATCGTATTCTCGCATTTCCGTCACACCGGGCCTCGATTGGCAATTTACTCTGCCATTTCCGATGGCAACGGCCTTGTTTATGCCGTAGCTAAAATAGCCTTGCCAAACTGGCGCTGCTATAGTAGTAGCGTTTACACCGTACAGCTTATTAACCAAAGCAAAAATGGCGTAATATCTGAAAGGAGCTCAATACTAAGAACAAAAACACCCTTGCACCAAGGCTTCCAGATTGCGAATGTCACTCGAAACTAGAAATCCTATTTATGACTGTTATAGTGTTTATACCACTGCTACCTTCACACTTATTGCCGCGCTAAATTTTAGCAGCGCTAAAGTAGCGTAGCCAAAATAGCAGGCTCGGCTAATTTAAAAGTGGTTTATACCGCTGCTAAATAAGCAGAGCTCACTAATTTGGCTACGGCATAAACGCACTCAACGACTGTCAAATTTATGGTATGCCATCTGTGCGTGGGCAATTTCATGGTATGCAATTTCATTTCGAAAACGCCTCTGAGCGGGAAGGACGTGCGCTGTATCTGAGTGTCAAATGCTCTTAAGGAGTTATTTGAAGTGCAGAGCGGAGAAATTCTGCTGCTTATACGAGATCTTCACGTGTAGGATAAATTACTTTTTGGATAAGCGCGTGAAATTTCAGACGAAAATGTAACTATTATATGATTTGCTGGGGTACGAAGGGGAATGCGATAAAAGTCAGTTGAAAAATCCGCCAATCATCAGCAGTGAGCCTCATATATTTACTCGTCGTTCAAAATTGAAATTATTTTTATTTTAAATAAAATAAATATATATAATTTCACTATTCCGCATCAAAATCCGATTTTTTCGTAATTTCCCACCATTTCATATTCTGTGGACTATTTTCATCGCTCAACGAGATCTAAAAATCCCTTTGAATTCAGAATCCCTACATTTTCTTATAAGAAATACAGCATTCTCACGGTTTAGCGCCATTTGGAAATCAAGAACTGTCAAAATATTGCCAGGCAAATGGTCAAGCAAATGGCATACCATATTGCCTACCATATATGGCAGACCATAAAATATGGATAGGTAGCCTCCACTAGCTATTTAAAATGTTATGCCATGGGAAATTGCTAGTGGAGGCGGCCTATCATCTACAGTGAATACGAATAAGCTTTGGCTGGCGGCCGATCGTATCTCTGCATATGTGGTTATTGCATGTTGAGTGATTGTGACGCTCATTGGAAATTCCAATAGCGAATTCTCTTAGCTGCAAGGGAAAATTGGTACTGCTGTTTTTCATTCGTTTTACTTACCCGTGATGATTTGAAATGCTCCGAAATTTTCATCACTCCGCTTTATATAGCAGACTACCCATAGCCGATGTATGCTCACAAGTTCTTTTCTCCTTATTTCTGCGAGTGATGTTCATTAGCCAGTCATGGATTTTTGGAAACATTTTCATTTGCGGTCGGCGACTTATAACATATAAGCTTTCTCCCTTACAGCATTCCCCATTCTCCAGGTCATATATACGAGTATATCGTATAATTGCTGGAAAATAGCTTTCTAGCCCATTACATTTACATTACCAGCATTGTTTGATTCAAGCATTCCTCCAGAATACATTACCGCGATTCCCGTTGGGTATTTATAGATTTTATCTTTGTAGTTCAATTGCTGCATTAAATATCGTATATGTATACGCCTGTTTCATTTCTTTAAATCACTCTGTTCTGAGATTGAGACGCAATCTGATCAAGATGCGCCTTTAACTAATTCCAAATAACAGATGGGGAGTTATTAGAAATTATTAGAAATTCAAGACAGAAATTATCATTCTAACCTCCGTCTTACCTCTTACTCTTACCGCTCTGCTTATCAAGTTATTTTATTATAAATATTATAGTTTTTGTACTTTTGCTTTGAACATTTTTGCCATATTGTAAAAAAAATACATGTTCTCTCTTATCTGCAGTATTTGAAAGATGCAGATGTGACTGACTTTTCCTACCGAAGTTTGCCTGGAAGAAAACAGAAGCTCACAATATCCGTCCCACAGACCATTTCGAACGATTACGTTTTCAGTGCAATCGCTCCAGTTTTCTTATCTCGCCTACAGAAGGACCGCATCTAAGTCGATGGCGCCATGTCAAATGCTCACTGTCGGTCAGTTCGCTATTAATTCATTTGTAGTATCTACGCTTGGATCCAGTTTCAACCGTAAAATAGTTCTTTATTCAAATTTGGTAGCTCGAAAAATGACGCTTGAAACTGGTCCACATACTACGGACCATTGCTCGTTAGCTTCTTTGCAAGCACAGCCACTTTGTATTTGCTTTATTGACCCCCTACACGTTGTTTTTGACGTTTGCATCTATTCATTCGTATGTTGTAATATTTAAGTCTGTAGTATGAAATTCGATTGAAGAAACCTCACACCAAACTATTAGCAATAAATTGTGGAAATAATATCAAACACGTGTGCTTGTAGCGGGTCAGTAAAAATTAAAATAATCCAGGTGTATCACCATCCGTCATATGTATTCTCTCATAACATGTATGTGTATCATCACCTTTATTAAAAAAGCCTGGCGCCTGCTTACTTCAAGACCTATCGATTTTCATAGCCACCTTTCTTCAACTCCTCCGGCTAGTAAACTCGAAGAAAAAAGTTTCCCGGCTCGAATCTTCTTGTCACTTTTTTGTTGCTCACTTGTGGAACACGCTTCGGAAATTGAGAGTTGAAACGCCAATTGTTTTTGTAGCACGATGAATTGAACGTGCGGTCATGCTGATGATCATAGACATCAACAATAAGCTTACGAGAGAATTTTAAGCGAGGGTCGTATAGACACCGGCGAATACTACAACAAATAGTGTACTCGCAGCATACGTGCCGCACGAAAAGGAACTTCTTGTACTTAATTTAAAAAGAATAAATTCTTAGCAGACTTCCAATGCATTAGTTATGTCTGCTGTTACAGATTTTGTGGCAAATGAGTCCGCATCTTAAGAAGATTCAAACAGATGAACCCCATTATATTAACGAAAACGATCACTGAAGGGTTGAGCTCAGGTTGTAATGTCGATTGGAATTGACACCTCCTGAATAAATCTCGGCAGGAATACCATGAGATAAATCCTGGTCTCCGAAATCATCTTGACTCGCCTGTACTACCTTCGATCACGTGAATCATTTTTTACCATGACTACTATTTCGAATGTGTCTCTGGATGTTGAAGAATTGAATATTTGATATTATGTGACATGTGTGAGACTTCAGACCGGAGCATGTAATGGTACGTATATGTCCGTGCTATGACGTATGAAAAATGATTAGTCCAGGTCTGAGAGATGAACTCAGTTCGCCTTGCAATCGATATGCTTCGGTGGTAGGATCTAATTAAAAATCAGTTAACGAAAACAAAGTGGTTAAGAGTAAGCACGGCACAAAAAATATATAAGAATGTCGAGAATTTTCGGTAGAATTCAGACTGACGCCATTGTTCGGAAAAATAGTATGTATGTTCGGAACTTGACAGCGGTGGAGGGACGCTGACCACAATACGATGATATTATCTTGTCGAAAAAATTATTTTCATGGTCTCACTGTGTCCGTTTTGACATCTGATTGCTCTACAAGCTTTCATGCGAAATTAACTAACCGGAAGGTTTCATTTGTTATTGCAGGACATTGATTATTTTTCTCTCGGAATCATTTTTTAGTATGAACCAGAAACTAATCAAAATAACATTTTTTTTGCTTTCCAATGACATTTGAAATCAAGTTTGATTATACTAGATTTCAAGCCAAGCCTTTTTCAAACATACATACATATACAGCTAGAAAAGATAGTATGGAAGATTCTAAAAGTTCTTCTCATACTCAAACGGATGGATTTTTGAACTTAGGAATAGATTTTCACTTCCCATAAGTTTGAGCAGAATCCGTTAAAAAGTATCGATTTGACTATTTAATGCTGCCGCAGTCATTCTGTGCTAGGTTTTTTCGCTTTAACTGGTCCACAATTTTTTGGTGAAATTCTGCAACAATGCTTCAAAGTACGAAGTCAATCCAGATAAACTTCAGGAGAAGCTCGGGAGCGCGCAGCAAAATACAATAATAACTGGTCATCTACCTGAACAGTCGTAAAATGCTTCAAAGGCATCCGTACTGCCTCCTCAATATTCAAAGGACTCAATTTGCAGTTTTTTCATAAACCGTTCCAAGACATATAAAAAAAAATTGGTTGGCTATTTAAATTGAACTAAAATAATATCTCAACCCACTACTAACGAACTAAATGTGGGCAAAAATCAGTGAAAAGAGTCTGGAAGATTGCTCAAACGTGAGCCACCTACCAATCGACCAAGGACAAACTAACCATTGATAATTTATAGAACGCTGGGAGTGTGGATAATCGTGTTGTATGGGTAGCATTGCCTGTACGAAGAACACCTAGAATTAATCAAACCGTTAGAGTAGTGAAGGATGAATATGAAGTTGAACTACATAGCTTGGGTCAATAGTTGCAGCCGATAAATATAGAAGAAGAAATACGCGAACAGCTGCTCAAATCGCACAAAGTTCATTACAGTCTGTCATGGAACTTCGAATCCCGAAATACAACCAGATATTCGAAGCTACTGCTGTAAAAGACCCTGGTCTCATAATTACTCATGCCTCGATCCACGATATTTTTGCTCAGTAATAGACACAGTGAACTGTTAGCCACATTCAAGAAGAAATTCTGGTAATTAGTGGCCTCATATATGAGGGAAGGCGATTTCAGAGGCACTTAATCATAAATTGCACGCAATCCACCCAGGGATAAATATAATCAAAATAATAAAGCTCAGGAGAAACCTAGCCTGTAGGAAGGAGCGAAGAGAAGCCTGCTTGGAAAATCCTTTGTTGCAGAATTTAAGACGAAAGAAAGACGATACCTTGTTTGCGATGAAGTGATAGCAGGCCACTTACTGGATGACATCAGACCAAGATCGGGTTCGATGAAGGTACTTGTTGGGAAAGGCCATGACCGGTCTCCGGTTCTAAAGGCGATACCAACTGTGACTTTTTTTTACATCTAACCCTCAGAAAAAAGAAATAAAGCTCCAGCACTAAGTTAGGTTAGGTTGAACTGGCTGACACAAGGCCACACATAGATTTACTGGTCCATAGTGATACGAGATAAATGGACCTCGAGAAGAAAGTTCAGTCCACGCGGCCATCAAAGGCCTCGGACTTTTTCACGAACTGAAGGATGTGCTTCAGCTTTTGCTCTGCCACGATGCAAGAGATCCACCAGCCAGGGCTCACCAAAATATCGCAATCTGGTTTTCCCCAGTGCCAGGCAGTGACACAGGAGATGCTGGATTGTTTCTGAGATCCCCGGCTCTTGACACATCCTACAGGTGTCGCTGGTTAGGAGTCCCATTTACATAGCATGTGCTGCTACGAGACAATGGCCAGTAATGATGCCAACCAGTCATTTGCAATCATTCCCTGTTAGCTCAAGGAGGTATCTAGTCGATGCGAGATTGTATGACCCCCACATGATTTTGGTTACCCTGCAGGTCTGAGTTGCGCCCTGCATCATTTTGGAGCCGATTGAGTACTTAACCGTTTGTATAGGAGTAAGGATGCCTACCGATCCCGAAAGGGGAAGACTAGCCCCATACTTGGCTAACGCATCTGCCTTCTCGTTTCCATCAATACCCTTGTGACCGGGAACCCAGAAGATTCTGACTCTTCTGCTGTTACCCAGTCTGTTCAGGGCCTGGGTGCAATCGAGTACGCACTTCGATTTGTATGTGTGAGACATCAGGGCCTTTACCGCCACTTGACTGTCCGTAAAGATATTTATTTCCTCACTTGTATTATCTTTGGCATATACCAGATCTGCGGATTTACGTATCGCAAAAACCTCCGCCTGGAAAATACTGCTGTGGTTTGGAAGCCTGAAAGCTGCTTCCATAGCTGCATCTGTAGAATATACTGCAGCGCCTACACCTGCAACTGTTTTAGAGCCGCCAGTGTAAATGCTAAGAGCTGCTGGGCACATTTGCTGATTCCATTCCTGCTCATCTCCCACAGTCGCTCGAAGCACAGAGTGGGAGCCAGATAGCCAGTGCTTCCTGCTTATACCCGTTCAATACTGCTGTCGCCGAAGGATCCTGACTCGAAGTGCTCTGATTCCCGAAGCCTGACAGCAGCTTTTGCGGCAGTTCTTCTAACAAACAGATCAAGCGGAGGGAGATAAAGCAGGACGTTCAGAGCAGACGAAGGAGTTGATGCTAAGGCACCTGAGTTTGTAACAAGGTTCCACGAGAGAGTGGATAGAACCCCTCCCTGCGGTGTGCCTCTGTGGACCTTTCTTGTGATTTGCGCACCCAACCACTCCGCCGATATGAGCCTGTGCTTAAGCATGTTTCTTATGAAGCTACAAATAGCGGGATGAGTGTTGTCTCCGTGATAGCTGTTGTGTCCACATTATCAAAGGTGCCTTCAATATCTAAAAAGGCTCCCAAAGCGTATTCTTTGTAATGGAGTGCCCTTTCAATCTTGAGGACTACCCTATGGAAAGCCATTTCAACAGATTTCCCTTTCATATTCGCATTTTGGGCTCTCGATAGAGTTTTGGTACCAAGTTTTTGTTTGATATGTACAACTAGTAATCTTTCAAAAACTTTAAGGAGGAAGGAAGTCAGGCTAATTGGCCTGTAGTCCTTTGGGTACGCACGGTTGACTTTACCCACCTTGACTTTACAACCTTAGCAATCTTCCAGGCTGCAGGTACGTGGCTTAGCACCCGACCTGGAGACTTGAAGGGCTTGAAGGTGTCAATTGCCCAGATAAGCCTCTGCTAACTTCGCCAATGCCTTCGATGTCATGCTGATCAGCCGCCTGCCGATCAGACGCCTGCTCACCAGTGAAAGGGGTGAAGTCATCCAAACAGCCCGGAAAGTGAGTATCTAAGAGTATCTTCAGCGTTTCCGAGCTGCTGCTCGTCCACTTCCCATCAGGGTTGCATACCAGGCTAGGCGTAACAGGGCGCCTAGCCAGCAGATTTTTGAGTGTGGCCGTCTCCGAGGTGGATTCGATCCTGCCGCACAGCTCATTCCAGGAGCTCCATCTGGATTTCCTTATTCCTGTTTTGTAGAGCCTAAGCACGCCTTGTATTCGTCCCAACATTCCCTACAGTCAGCTACTCTGGCTAACTTAAAGAGTTTTCGAACTTGTTTTCTGCTACAACCCAAGTCCCTGTTCCACCAGGGTGGCTTAAGTTTGCGCTTCCGACAGACTTTGGGACAGGACCGTTCAAAAGATTTTACCAGTTTACCAGTGAAAGTGTTTACCGCAGATTCCAGGTCAGCTACAAAGCCTATCCTGTGAAGAGGGCCTAAGCCGTTGGTCACTTCCCGTTTGAAGTTCTCCCAATTTGTTTTTCTGGGATTACGAAACGATCGAGAAGTGCGAGCTAGGTTGAAATTTAAACTGTAACTTCTGTAACAGTGGTCAGAGAATGATGGGCTTTCAAGAACCCTCCAATTCTCTATCACTAAGGCTTTACCTCAATCTCTTTGATAAGCCATCCGTTTCAACTTCAAAATGGTGGATCCAGGTCTCGTCCATTGTTACGAAATGTGACAAAAACTTCTCCAGATCTGCATGGAACTTTTCGAGATTCACCCTTGAAATGTCGACTTGTTTCTTCTTTTGCTCGTCGGTTAACATTCTCGGCACCCAACGCGCAGAGACCTTCTTCATATGTAAATCGTTGCCAAAGATTCTTTGGACATTGCCATACCAGATCATTGTGAACTCAGTCAACCGATCTGTCAACACGATATCTTCGACTTTTTTCACGTTGTCTTCAGTGAGGGACGTGGATGGACGTCCTTCGCGGTACTCATCTTCAGTGGGTGTTCTTCTTTGCTGAAACTCCTTGGTCCAGTGTGCAACAGTATAATATGGAGAAGCTGAGTCCCCTAGTGTTTCTACAAGTCGCTGTCTATGTCTTTGGTAGATATTTGTTTCATGCACAGGTACTTAATGACAACTCTAATTGCGTTTTTCTCAATTTCGATGTTCTCTCTTTGACTATTCGTATTCAAATAAATGTACCTCCCTCGAATCGTGGTCTATTTATATAGTTTTTTATGTTGACTTGGTGGATATACGAGGTAGTAAAAGAATTATTGTTTTTGAATTTTATGCGAACTGGAAATAGCCGATTATCACTACTTTTGGATCAACCCTCGCAAACAAAGGCTGTAAATCTACGAATGAAACACTCTGCACGCTACAAGGGCGGTCGTGGCATTACTTTGTTTGATCTAGAACCTTTGCTAGATGATGCTAGATGGCCTTGGCTGGAAAATGATCTACAATTTAGAGAAAAAAATGGTTTCAATCCCTAAATATCAAAATTGTTCGAACAAATAAAGCTTTCAACAATGAATGATGAAGTTACACTATCCTCAAGGTGCAAATGCTGAAGAGTTTCAGATGCCTTTGACCACAAATTATTTTTTCGGAATAACTTTATCACTTTTAGATCCAGATTTACACCTTTTTTGCATTATAATACAACCCTTTAGGCTCCTCAATTATTTTAGAGGTTTAGCGGAAATTGTACTTTAATATTTTCCTAAAAAAAACTTTCACACAACTTTTTGTATTTTTACTTTAGCCTTATTTCCGAGCCGAATTGCTAGTTAGGAAGGAACAATTGACGATATTTTTTTTAGTCTTTCTTGTGTCTTATTTTTTCATAAGTTTATTTTCCTACCTATTGTCCTTATAGTTCCCATACTTCTATGTCTCTTGTATGTTACAATATTTATTACACTTTTTACGACACTCTTTATTCTCCATATGACATTCCTGGTATAATTTTATTTAACGCCATAATTTTAACCAGCCCCTAAGTTTTTTATATTAATTTTAAGAAACGAATACACAGTACAAATGATTACTGCCTTAAGGCTGTTGGTCAACCATTGTTCCTAAGAAAAGTGCAAAATCGCAAAAAAATATTTTAAGTACATTATCAACTCATTTTGCCTATATTGCTCGAATCATATCAAAATTTTTACCAAACAACAAAAACAATTTTTTATTCCACCAAAAAACTGTCAGACCGATATGCAAATTTGTTAACATACAACATAAAGTCATAATAATATTCATTAAAATAGCGAAAAGTCAATATTTTCTCTTTTTGTTCCTTTCAGAAACATCAATTTCCACATAATTTCCTTCGTGTATACAAGAGCATAGTCAGTTATCAGCTCAGATCAATCAAGTGGTGTCTTCATCTCGTTTTGATATACAGGTAAATTCAACCAGCGGGTGTTATGGACATATTCTGCAGAATGTGGCAGGTGTAAAATTTCGGTTTCGGTATCGTAAACGGCGTTACCTCTGTTTGTTTTTAACTGACATGAATCATTCGTTCGAATCTTTTTCGATCTTGTTTTCGAGTCACAGTAGATTGGGAATTTTGACAATAATCATTCGAACAAGGCTATTTGCTCATGCGATCTTTCTGCTTCACATCAGATCAATCAAAATCATCGGGATGACGTGACGTTGCGTTGGGATCGAGGTATTTTTTTTTATCAATGATTCAAGAAGTAGAAAACGCTCTCAGGACATTTTTACGTATGTATTTAATCCAACAAATTTCTCATAAAATATTTTTTTTTACAGAGAAATCCAAATATTTTCGCAGTTAGAATTTTAATTATTCAGTTTGGCTCATGCTACCATCAAAGATAAAAACTGAATGGCGAAACCTGAATTTTCTTTCATGATGATTTAGTTAAATTCTATAATGACATCTTGGCACAGACCAATTATCAGACTGTTGATATACATGAACAATAGAACTAATCAAGCCAATCGCGTTGTCCAAAACAATCAACGAGTTTCCCGTTAAAATACTAACTGGAAGATCTACACCGAAGCAGTCAATCTACATTCTAATAAATTATCATCTGACAAAAACGGGGATCAAAATCGATAAAATTTAATGCATACGAGAAGACCAGAAGTACGAGTAATTCACAGGCAGCCGCAAGATGTTCTTCAGAAATTCACTCTAGCCACCTAAAAGTCAAAAACAATGTGCTAATTGTTATTAACGACATTCCATCTACGAGACTAAGATCGAAACCTACGCGAAACGTTTTCCGCTTTGATATCAGCCGCCACATTCGAAGATATTTAACAATAAATAATGCAAACAGCTAACTAGATACTAGGCTACCTAACTATATTATTCGTGAGTTAATGGTATACATGAGATTTTAATAAAGCTGCCTAGCTTTGTTTAATTTAATCGCAGCGGTGGATGATAAGCTGTAGGGCAGAGGGGGTTCCTGTTGGACATGCATGGACAGTATTTAGATGCTTATAAGAAATTTAGTGATGTGCACTAAAATATACATCAACTAAATAAGAAAAACTGTATCTTCTATCAAATGAAGGCCGTTTGCATTGAAAAGAATGTTTTTGTCGAAAAAATGTTGTAGAGTTGTTCCTCGACTACTGTACATCAATGAATGAAAATAAGAAGCTCAAACTGGATATTTTGATTAGTTGCAAAACGACATGAATAACAGCTTTGTTAAATGTTCGGGCATGAAAAATATTAGGCGAACAATTCCTAAATTCTTCAAACTCTTTACCAAGTGGCATATGAGTATATGGTTGTAGTTTTTCCCAAAAAAAAATCCAAATGCGCCTAAAATTCTTCTTTCGAAAATTCTGCTTGAAGCTGGCCTATTTTGCAAATAATAGTTTCTATCAATGCCTACTTATTTGACCACGAATTATTTATTTGCTAAATATTCTTTCTTTGAAAATATATAAGCAACCTTGTGAAATTAAACTACTGTCTATCAAAGCGGTTGTGAGTAACAATCCTCTTAATTCTAATAGAAACAAATAAAAACAAGAGAAATAACAAAATCATGAATTAGTTATACGAATGAGATGAAACATTTGATATTGTCAAGAAAATAGAGTACAAGAACATCATTAATAAGTTGCATCATATTCAAATAAACAATTAAGTACCCGCAAAAATAATAAGTCTCTAATCAAAAGCTCCCTACGCGCCCTAAGCAATCGATATATTGGTAGCCATTTTCCAAATTTTATAACATTATTGACCTCAAACCAATAGTAGTCATAAAAGTCCGGAAGCGGTCAATTTTTTCTAGTTATAATTTACCGCCTAACAGTCAAAAATCACCTTCTACGTTCTCTTCAAAGTCGCGCGATACAAAATGAAGAGTCGTTTTCTTTTAGTAATTAGCGTTTAATTTACATAAACGACGCTTGATCAGCCGGCATAAAATGTGACAAAGAATACAGCCAAAAGATAAATACGATCGAAAGTCTGATGAAACAACGCGCCGCCTACAGTCTACCATCATTCAGGTGGTTGTTGTTTGTATCCGATCGAGCGTGTTCTGCGCAAAAGAAGAATCCGATACCGACAAGTCGAGCTTTTCAGGTGTCAAAAATGCAAATTTTACATTTACTCAACCTACACGATTTCGCAGACCGACCTGACCAGCTTCAAGCCAATCAAGCTAATTTATAACCACAATCTGGTTCTCTTGCCATAATTATAGCTCTTCACTGTTTCAATCGACTCGCCTGTGTTGTTTTTTTTTTTTTAAGTTTCGCGAATTAATGAAAGATTATTTGCCTTATAGCCCAATAATTCAAAAAAAAGGCTGCTTGCGTTGGCGTATGGAAGAAGATGCAATCGAGTTTTGGAGGAGGTATGCGCTTGTTATTTGAAGGTCAGCTAGGTTTTCCTGCGGAGCGTTTCATGACCATCCAGTAGTACAGTATGCCCCACAATTTCAGTGAAAAATCTGTGAATGCACTCAAAAGAGAGATTCCAAATGTCACATAATAATCGACGAATACCATGAGATGCTCTTTAGTCTACAAACATTTTTTTAAAGAATGAAGCATTTTCAACAGAAACGGCAGAGAAAGCTCAAAAACTTCAGCGTATAACTTCAAACTTATAGCACTGCTGGAAAAGCTGAGTTTCAAAGAAAAACAGAGCTATTTTGTAGATTTTGTATGCATTCTCTACCAAATGTGCTCATTGCTGCAACCAACCTGCATCGAAGGTCAAGTACTACATTGATTTACAAC
Organism: Nemotelus nigrinus; assembly: GCA_947369275.1. Classification (NCBI taxonomy): domain Eukaryota; kingdom Metazoa; phylum Arthropoda; class Insecta; order Diptera; family Stratiomyidae; genus Nemotelus; species Nemotelus nigrinus. The sequence continues at coordinate 68,433,789 of OX376373.1, read as the reverse complement.
GGAAGTCATTGGTTAGAAAGGTTTCCAATGTTACCACTCGCATGAATATCAAAGCACAGAAAAGTAAAATTATTTTTTTCATTATAGGATTTTAATCATATGTATAAAAGTGTACAAAACTTGTATAATAATGAAAAAAATGATTAGTGGTGGCAGCACTGTATTAACATTGCGATCAAAAATATATCACGACTTCTCCACGTCCAGATCAATTTCGTTTTTGAATACTGTACTGTATTGTATTAATGTATTTTAATACTTACTAAATATTACACTTGTCATTTTGACTTTCCTTAAAATTAATACAGTCCATTTGTAGCAAGAACTATACTATAAAGTTTTTACAGCATATGAAAATACACTGTACATTTGAATATATAAACCTTGATAATCCAATAATTACCAGTAGTATAACAGAGTAAAGAGCTCATTAGTACTGAAGACCTGTCGGATTCACTTTGAATTCTGTAAACAGGCTACTGAAGAAATGTCCCAATAGTTTCACTTGCTTGCGGAACTTTCACATACATGTAGCGCTGTGAAGTGTATACAGTATCATAAATTGCGACACATGATATAGTGATATTATCTACAAAAAACATAAGGTAGCAATTATGATTAGGTTTCAAAAAAATACTTTGAACAATATTTTCATACATGGTATGTTCATCCAATTTTGTACTTATGGGAAACAAACACTTTTTTCAAAAATTGTCAAACTCTTTTAAAGACGCCTAAATTTTTCGGAAAAGAAAAACAGTTGGCTGCAACAGTAATTTGCACTTCATCGATTGAGTTCGAATTTATTTATAGTTAAAAAAAAAATTTATAAAACCTTCATAAGGTTTCCTGTGAAAGATGCAGGATTAAATTATATTTTTACTCACTAAAAAACAACACCTGTTGACCACAGGAGTCCGAACCGGACCCGCTTTTGCATTATTTCGATTCGGCTGTACCCAAGTGGAGAAAGTTGATCATGGATATTATTCCGACTCATTCCGACCAGGACTACGCTGATTTTTATGCTGCTGCTAAGAATCAAATAAGGCTTGCCATGCGCAACTTTTTATCACATATTGAATCTTCTTTGCTTTCGAATGACCCTAAAAACTTCTGGTCATTCCTTCGCTCCTTAAAATCCTCCTCTTCTATGCCTGACTCCCTTACATTTAATAATATCACTGCTGCTCTTCCTCAGAATGTTTGTGATCTCTTCGCAATGTTTTTTTCTTTTGTATACTCTGATTCAATGATTCCCTCTTCTTATAGCGTCCCTTTTAATCTCCCTCCTTGTCTCTCTTCACTCTCGACTAATCCTCTTGAAGTTGAATCCCTCATATGTTCTCTTGATTCTAGTTACTCTCCTGGATCTGATGGCCTTCCTAGTTTTTTTTTTGTGAAAAATCTTGCTTCTTCTTTATGTGTCTCCCTGTCTATTTTATTCAATTTAAGTCTTTGTTCTGGTAAATTTCCTTCCTCCTGAAGCCTGCAAGCGTTTTCCCTATCTTCAAATCTGGTGAACGCAATGTTGCCTCAAATTATCGGCCTATTTCTATCCTTCCCTGTTTCTCAAAAATCATTGAACAAAATTTATGATTCTCTTAAGTATACTTTCGCACCTCCGCAGCATGGTTTTACTAAAGGTCGCTCCACATCTACGAATCTCATTGAATTTACTCATGCTGTGTCCTCGGCCTTAGATCGGAACTCTCAAGTTGATGCTATGTATTCAGATTTTTCTAAGGCATTTGACTCTATCAATTTCGATCTTCTGCTACTCAAATTAAACCGCTATGACATCTGTGAACCTTTACTTTCTTGGATATCTTCGTGTTTGACTAGTCGCACTTGTTTTGTCTCTCTCTCTCTCTCTCTCTCTCTCTCTCTCTCTATCTATCTCTATCTCTCTCTCTCTCTCTCTCTCTCTCTGGTGTTTCGTCCTTACCATGTTCGCCCTCTTCTGATGTACCTCAAGGTTCTATATTAGGTCCGTTATTATTCAACCTGCTCATCAATGATCGTCATCTTGTTTGCTCTATGCAGATGACTTAAAATTATTTCGAGTAATCAATAGCTCAGGTGATCATCTACTTCTTCAGGATGATCTGAACTCTCTTACTGATTGGTGTAACTCTAACTGCCTATCGTTAAATGCTTCAAAGTGTTTTGCCATGTCTCATTCTCTGAAGTCCCAGACTAATACCTTTCCTTACCTACTTTGTGAATCCGTCCTTGCCTCTATGGATTATTTTACTGATCAGGGAGTAACGTTGGATCATAAACTTAAATTTGTTATCCATGTTCGCAACATTACTAATAGTGCCTCGCGAATTGCTGGCCTTCCTATATATGTGCCTGTCACAATTCTTTTAGTATTTTTACTCGTGTTATGATATTTGTTACCCTTGTTCCTTCCAAACTTGAATACTGTACTCAAGTTTGGTCTCCTCGTTTTGCATATCTTTCCGATGCCAATGAATCTTTTCAACGGAGGTTCAGTCGCACCCTACTCTTTAAATATAATCTTCCCTACATGTCTTATATTGAACGCTTATCGCTCTTTAATCTCCCTCTCGTCGCAAAGCGCAGAGTTTACCTTGATGAATGCTTTCTTTTCAAAATTTTCCGTGACCATCTGAACTCATCTATTGCATCCTTGATTAATGGACGGCAGTGTGAGAAGCAAATTAGATCTTCCGTTGTCTTTGATGTACCATTTGCCCGTACTGAAACTTACGTTCATTCTCCTGTTTGGCGCCTATTACGTGCCCATAATGGCCTCCAACTTGGTCCTCTTCCACACTCTATTGCCATTTTTAAAAGAAGTGTTCGCAACACAATATTTGCTGATGTTTAATTTTTTTTTGTCATTCGTTTCTTTTTTTCTTACCTTAATTTTCTAAATTTTTTAGTATTAAGCTATTCTATTTGTAATTGGGCTTTTTGCCTGTTAATGGAATACTTAAATAAATGAAATGAAATGAAATAGACAATCTTTTCAAAAGGTTTTGGAATTGAAGATAAGATGGCAATGCCCCTATAACTTTGGATACAGCGTTTATCACCATTTTTGAAGATGGGTGTGACATATGTGGGTGTGACAAATTCGAGACGAAAGTGCTCTGTTGGAAAAAATATGAAAGAGTGTTATAAGCTGCTCTACACATTTGCGCAAGAAAGTTGGAGGAAGATCGAGCCCAGGACCTGTATTGCAGTCGAGCTCCGAAATAGCTTTACGTATTTCATCACAGCCGACAAAATTGGCCGACAAAAGCTGTAGGAGTATAGAATGAGAGAAAGAGATGTGTGAGTTTGATGGGGGTGCATTAAAATATTCTGGGAACTATCTACGAATAAATCGCAAATCTCATTAGGAGAAGAAGAAGTGATATCATTAAAGAACATCGACGATGCATAACCAGTAGTTTTTCGCTTCAATAACATTTTTCGGGTCAAAATCATAAACATTTTTCGGGTCGCGTATTATATTTTCGCCGGTTGTCTTAAGTAATTGTCATAAGCTTCGTGAGACTTTGCTAAAAACTGCTTAGCAACTTCATTATATTCATCCTGAATAGCAGAACTAACGTCGATATTGTTTTTAATCCGCTTATAAAGCTTGATCCTACGATTTCGCAAATGCCTAAGCCATGCCTACTAACCCTAAGCCTATCAAGCCATGGCTCAGACAACTTTTTCTTTTTTTTATCTTAGGTACATATCTTTCAACGGCGTCAAAGATTTTGTTGTAAAAAGTAGAAATGGCTTCCTCAAGGTCTAACGTTGAAAGAATATTCGTCCAATCTATAGAGTCCAGGAAATGGTGAATGCTTTCATAATTAGCATTACGAAAGTCATACACAATTAAATTATTGTACGTTCTTAAGTAAAAAGAATCAGGAGTGGCAACTTCAACTGAGAGTGCTGTATGGTGCGAACTATTACAAAAAAGATGCTCCGCGTCATTAGTTGGACTTACCACTACTTCGTCATAAGATCCAACCAATTACCGTTTTGGTTAGGAGTCGGAAAAACTTGCTCCAAATCGTTGCCATAGAAGGTACTCATCAGGTTGAAGTCGTTGGAATCTGAAAGGTTTACAGGGAGCAAGTAAGCATCATTTTCATCGGGAATAAAATATAGATTGGGGCGATTGAAATCTCCCAGAAATATAGTTTTGTGTTTTTCGTTAAGGGATGATACGAAGGAAGATACTGATTCAGATAGATGGTCGTATACCGATTCGTCGGATCTGGGTGGAATATAAACTACACCAATGTAAATCGACGTATTATTGAAAGAGGGTTGAGCAACTAAGTGCTGGAACATTACGTTTGGTGTGGTATCGATGCGTCTGCTTGGAAGTGTGTTACTCACAGCAATTAATATACCGCCTGCTCGCGTCTGACCTGTAGAGCAGTAGTCGCGATCATCTCTGTAAATAGTCGAGCTGCTGTCAAGAATTTCTTCGTTTGTATGTGAATCATTAAGACAAGTTTCGGTGAAGGCAAGTAAATTAAAATGGCAGTTTTTTTGTTACGGTTAGAAATAACATTGGATAGACCGCTAAAGAAGCGGTCACGTTGAGTTGTAGGAGACTGAAGGTCAGTACCTATAAGAAAAGGAGTTTAAGGAGCAGATAGAAAGTAAGGTTTGTGCTTGAAAGGAATATCGCAGGTTAGGGCATTCGGGTATATACATATTTTCTTTACAATATTCTTTTTTGTCTTACTGCTAATTTTTTTGCTGACTTTCTTCCAAGGGGTGAACGTGATTCCTTTCCAATCAAAGCTGCCACTATTTCCATTATTGACCTTGATGTGTAATTTTTCCGCACTCTGCAGTAGATTTTCCTTCAAGATATTCAAATACTGCAATTTGTTCAAGTTCCCCTCAATGAGCACCAAGTTTCCCACTCCGGAAGATGCCATGTACCTCCACTCCATCACGTGGCCACCACCGTGTACTGTATAAATTCCGTGGTTGAAGCCCAGCATATGGTTGCCTCTGCACATAGCCCCTTCCATCGCTTCCGCGTATTTGTAGCACTAATATAGGGCTTCTCTGGGTACTCTTCCCTTAAAATTTGCATCCCTTAAGATTCTTCTTACGGTTTGTTGGTTATACTTCTTGTTAAGAATTTTTTCCGCTTCCTGCGTTAGTTTTGGTACGTTTAGATTGGGATTTTGTTTTCAACTGTCCTGTAATCCAGCGAGAATCGCAAGAGGAACATATTTTATTGCAGGCTGTTCTACCCTTATTTTCTATGCGATTTTCATGAACAAACCATAGACTTTGATTTGCACGTGATTTTCGCTAAATCATTCCGAATTTTCCCTTTTTTGTAATGTTCAATAATGAGCTCAAGTTCTGCAATTGTTGTTTGCCGACACATTTTCAATTAAACTGTTTATTCCTACTTCTACTGAGCAGTCCAAATGGTAATAAAGTTTCACTAGTATCGCACTCCCCGGCTAGAATAATAATGAAAATGCAGAAATGCGTAAGGCTCGTTTCACACATATGAGGTTCCATTCGGTTCGGTTCGTTTTTGGTTCTTTTCCGGTCGCTGCCGACAAGTGTGAAGCGGTGCTTCGGTTTCTATTCGGTACCTAATAGAAATCGTACAGCACCGAACACTCCTTGGACACGAATAGGTTTCATCAGGTTTCGATTAGGTGTGAATTCGTGTCCAGGGAACAGAAAGCCATCAAGGCATTCACACATGCACAGTTTAGTTTCGGTTTTAACCCGATTGGATCATTTGAATTTTTTTTTAGATTTATAAATTATTAGCATTGATTTCTTAATTTGAAATGTTTAGACGTTTTACCTAGTTAGTTAAGTCAGTTTTAGTTAGTTTTATTATTACCTCAAATTTGTTTGAAATTATCAGTCGCAGTTTTTCGGACAAAATGAGCGAATTATAAGATGTTGATGTGGATCGGCTGATTTGTGCTGTGCAATCTAAAGTAGCGCTGTGGGACAAAACTTGTGGAAAATATGACGATAAAGTTAAGACGCAGAAGGCATGGAAAAACGATTGTGTGGAAATTTTTGAAAACTTTTATGAATTTAACGTCACTACGCAAAGTTGAGGAAGAAAACACAAAACCTAATATGAACCGTGTGAGAACCGTGTATGGGTGAAGAAATTTCGTTTGGTTCGGTTTGTTTTCGGTTACAACCGAAAACGAACCGAACCGAATGGAACCTCATATGTGTGAAACAAGCCTAACGTACATCGTTATATGTATGCTCTTTAAATGGCGCATAATTTAAGCTGTGAGGTGAAATTTGGTGTTTATAATGAACTTTTATTTTTTTATGTGCTAATTGGAATATTTTGCTGCTGTTTTTTTCATTGGAAATAATAAATAAATCCACAAGATGAAATATTTTGTTTGTTTGAAGAAAAGGATTTTCCATTTTCCGGGAGTTTTTATGGGTTTTCCTCGTAAAAAGTACTCACATCATTTAAGCTGTGAGCCATTGTAGATAGAACGTTTATGCTAAGCAGGGGAGTACGCACAACGTGACTCAAGCTCATTTAATTGAAATAACAGCATACTAGTTTGTTAAATTATTAAATTTATAAAAAAGTATGTTGGTAAAACAAAGTCTAATATTTTGATTCATAAGACTAAACTGAAGTTAAAATATGTACTAACTATTTAGAGACTAGAAAGAAAGAAATTAATATTGAAAATACTATAGAAAATAATATTATTTACAAGGACACTAGTCAATACAGGCTATTTATTGGTCTGGTTTTTTTTCAGGACAAAAAATCTATAACATAAATACAACAAATACTATTTTCAAAGCGATGAAATCTTTGCTCATACCAGTGCAGTAAAACTTGTGAGGTTGGCTACCATTTTAAGTTATCCATAATATAACTATACCAAAACATATCGTCAAAAAATATTTGAAAAATCACTGTTACTGTTGGTCACCTGCGTAATTTGGATATTGATTTAAAATGAAGATATTTTTTTGGATTTTTGCGACACATCTTTTTGTGGAACACAGAAAACATATCGTAAATCTACAATATTTAAGAGACCAAAAATTGCCATAGCTGGCAACCCTATACTAATTTTTCAACTAAATTTCTACGTAATCTGTGTTAAAGTTCACATACTATGTGAATTTCGTTCAAATCTGGTGGCTAAATCGGAAGCTATAGGCCGAAAACCAGTTTTTTTTCTAGGTGATTTTTCAAAATTGTACGCCGTATTTCAAAATCATTTCTATCAGACCTGGTTCTAGCTAATTCTAACATGTCCTGTAAATTTCATGTTGATCGCATTATCCGGTCATCAGTTCTCGTGAACAGAAGTTTTGAGTACTGAAAATATAGGTAATTTGATCATGGGCTGCCGTTTTTGTGCACCGCGGAATTTTGAAAATTTTTATTTGAAGTCAAAAGTCAAAATTTATCAATAACTTGAATCTATTTTCAAATATTAAAAAGTTTTCATGAGGGTCTATGATTTGAAGGTTTATGATTTCAAGAGCCTGCTTTAGCTACATGGTTGCCCGCACAGTCTTGAAAGTCCATGTGTATTAAGCATTTGTCTACATGAATACGCTTTGTAAATTTCACGTTACAAGTTATGACATCTCGAAATTTGAAAAAAAAATTCCTTGAATACTTTTAGACCCTCCGCGCCAACACAAGGCTCAAAATATCAATTTTTTTGTTATAAACAAACATAGAACATAATACGTATTCATTTCTAATATTTATATATATATATATAATGATAAATATATATATATATATATATATATATATATATATATATATATATATATATATATATATATATATATATATATATATATATATATATATATATATATATATATATATATATATATATATATATATATATATATATATATATATATATATATGATGAATTTTAAGCGAAACGAGTTCTACTTCATCTACTTCAAATGAAGTAAAGTGTGAAACCTGCTGTTCTATCATGCAAACGTTGTGAGCTTGTAAAAGAACGGCTGAGCATTTTATTTTGCTGCAGCGCAAATGGAGATAAGTTTGAAATTTGTGGACATCCTAAAGTAATGAAATGCGTCATATGTTGTTCGACGCATAAAATAAGTTAGTTTTAAAATTTGGTGACTATTTAAAGATTCTGTTTTTCTCGAAAACTGCTGAAATTTTCGCTGTATATTCTGGAATAGAATTTTTTGTAGTTGATTTTATAGTTTTTCAATTTGATATCTACGAAGAAACTTTGAAAAACACTAGTCAAAACCACATTATTTACAAGGAACTATGTTAACCTTTTCTTCATAAATTATTCTTCTGAATGAAAAAGACGTGTAAAATCGACCGAGAATGGAGATGCTAAAAGACGAAGAAAAAGTGAAAAGACTTGTACTACTATACTTTGCGTATTTTTTGGGTTCCTTTTCTTGATTTTTTTGTTCCTATCCAGTTGTCTACAAAACACCAGTCAATAATTCAAAACAAGAGTTGTTTTCTTCTCATTCAAACTTTCACAAAATCAGAAGTAATTTTTTTTGTGATATGACTCAGTTATGAAATGATTTGTAGCATTAAAAACATTTCAAACGAATTAATCAGCTTGAAACATGATTATAATTGCACATATACATCAAAATGCAAAATAATTTTATTTATCACAAAGGAATTATTATGCAATATTGTTTTCATTGCATACTGATCACGTTTCGAACATTCAAAAATGTCGACCTAGTTATAAAAATGAATACACGACATCTAGAGCATTAAAAGCAACACTCCAAGCTCACTTAAATATCTGCACCGCAAAACATAAAAAATCCGAATGTATAAGCGTGTATCTATAGCACAAAGGCGGCATCGAGCAGATACCATTTAAGATCACTGAGGATAAGCAGATAATCCTTACGGCGGCATTTCTGTGTCCATCTCATTGTTACCGCTCACATATTAGCCTCGATAGATAAAATAAAAGAAATTTTGACCACGGTCTAGTGAGTCGGTTCGCCTAGTTTCAAGGCTCTTATAGACAGATCACAGCTCACCAAAAATTAAGAAGTTGAGGTTGTGTTAAAAGCGATTCTCGAGCCTACCCATAAACATCACCTAGTAGTACCTACGGGTCTTAAGTCTTCAGCTCGGCACCGATCTTGTTTGTTGTATCTTGTCCCCCTGTACATTGTGCTTCATTGCATTATTGTCGGTTGCACGACTAATAGCACTCCCCGTGGTGTAAAGTAGATCACATGTTTCAAGGCGACCGCGGCACCATGCTGCCAAGCTACAGAATGTAGATATGACTTAAGATTCGACATTTCAATGATCGCAATTAGGACCCTTTCTTATCGCACCCGATTCGGCATTTTGGACGTTTGATCAGTCATGCGAAAGCTCTAATCTGTCGCCGAGGTCTCACATTTTTCGAGTGCATTTTAGCGCTTAGGAGGAGACAATACGGGACAATGATAATTTGGAAGAGGTGCGCTTTCGTGTCGGATACCAATATTGGACTTCAGAGGAACGATTTCAATGTGAATGTGTGGGCTGAGCGTGATGGCTTGTTATTTCGCATTTTATTCACTGACGATTTTATTAATGTCTTAAAGTTGATGCGTACCTATGTTGTATGCAACACAACGTTCCTTTTTAAATGTCGGAACATGCTACTGGAAATTGACTCAAATGTTACTTTTGTATCGTCTATTAAGACAATTTTTTATGTCCATGGCCAAGATTAGTTAGGTACGTATTTATGAGTCAATATTTTTTTTTTTATTTATTTTTATAATTAATTTTTATAATTAATTTACTTTAAAAATAATAGATAAAAACTTTAAAATAACAGATTGAATTTAAATTCATAAGAGTTTTTTTTGTTCTTTTGACACAGTTTTTCACTGAGCAAAGGAACGAGTGGTTAAACCACTGGAACGATTGTACCGTATCGCAAAGTCAGGGAGTCATTTGGATGGACTAAAAGAATTCAAAGGGTATGTAGTTCGTCAGCCAGGTCTATTGTGGAGAATTTTGTTTTGCCATGTAGTTTATGGCAGAAATCTTGAATAATTGGGATCGGATATCTATCCGAGACGGTAATGGCGTAATTACAGCAAGGACACCATTCCGCATTGGCCTTACGGACCATGAAAAACGGTGATGACCAGCTGTTAGACAGGCAGCATTTACCCTGCGGTAGCAGGAAACCGATTTCCTTTTTATCTACCGCGTGCTGACTTGGTGCTAGGCATTGGCATACGGCATGTTCTCGACACTATAAGAAGGCCAGTGGTAATAATGTGCTATGTTACCTTGTGTCTGCAGGGTTGAATGAAACCTGTGTTCACTGTGCTGGCATGATATTTTTGGCGAACGGCAAGTGCATATATGAACCTCTTCACTAATATTCTCTTAAACACTATCAATTAATATAAATATTTCTTAACTACTATCATTTAAAATATATATAATGCTAATAAGGATTCGAAAATAATGTAGGATTTGAGCGGGACGTCCCGATTTTCAGGGGTTTGGTGACACGTCCCGATTTACTCTTGATCGGGACGCCAAATGTCCCGATTACTTATTAGCTCCTTTGATAAATAATTTTTACAGGAGAAACGAATTCATCTGTAAGCTTTTACTACATAAAAAAATTTTGATTTGTTATTTTCATATTTTCTCACCAAACTCTGACTAAATAGGCAGCAATAAAGTTTTAAACTTCGCGCGTATCTAGGGGCGGATTTGCCACTAGGTCCGGGCCTAGGGCGGCAAATTTCGGGGGCGGCATTTTTCGATTTTTGTTGGGGTGGCCACTTTTCGATTTTTTTTGGGGTAGCATTTTTTTTCTGTAATATATATCTGAGTTGAACAAGCCTAACATTTCAAACCTATCGGATTCTCTAAAAAATCAATGCACACTGAAATTCACCTCTGATGATTTTTTTCGGACATTGAAAAGTTTGACTTATCGTAAATATCGAAACGCGATCACGGTAAAGAGCCAAAGAAACTCAAAAAAACCTAAAAAGTGCCTAGAAACTATCTGCAAATACCTACAAAGAGCCTAAAAAGACCTAAAAAGATCATAAAAGGAACCCAAATAATATCTCTTCAATTTACGAAAATCTAATTAGAGGTAAATATTTGCGTGCGTTGATTTTTCAGAGAATTTTTTTTTATTATTATGGTACAGGGTATATGAACTGCATGCGAATCTCTTTTTATTTTTGATGTATTTTTTCAAATTCTACTTCATTACTGAAATTAATTTCTATAAAAAAAATGGAATCTAGAACATCAAAGGTCAAAATATCCTGGGTTCACCCTTAATTAGTAACATATCGTACATTAATTTACAGTAGTCGAATTCATAGTTGATCTTCAGTCAAGTGCGGAAGCAAACTTTGAACGAAATAGTAAACTTACTTATAAAAATATGAGCGAAGACGTTGGAATTATATGCGTTTTTTTAGGTACTTCTAGGCTCTTTACCGTGTGTATTTTAATACTTATTTGTGTGGTAAGGATGCAATAATAGAGACTTTTTACGAATGAACCGGTGCCGGCATTATTCTGATATTCCTTTTTTGTGAGCTTGGGCGCAACGAAAAACAGCAAAATTTTCTAGGGAATCGAAAAAAAATCGCGCATTGTTGCATATATTATTCACGAAAATGGCGGCAAATATTTCTAATGCCTAGGGCGGCAAATATTTCTAAGGCCTAGGGCGGCGAAATGGTCAAATCCGCCCCTGCGCGTATCATACACATATCATTAATTCATGCTGTCTCGTTCTTTTCTTGACACTTGCCGACACCGTTCCATCAAGCACAGTTTGTTGTTTGATTCTCAGGATTGTGAAGCTAAGCCTGATAGTGTTTTGTTCTGCGATTCAAAAATTACTCAACATCTAACACTTGAAAGAACTAAGGTCAGTGCAATTCCACATAATATTTTAGGTCCGGCGTCTACTCAAGAGGCGATTGGTGTCCTTCAAAATGTTACGTTTTATATTGTTGCTGCAAATGGTTCTAATCATGGTGCAATAAAAATGTTTGCACTGTTGATCAGATTTTACAGCCTAGCTACTAACATTAAGACATGCGTATTTGATTTTATGGAGGCTCAAATGAGACTGCATGGCCCATATGTAATAATTTATTAGCACGATTGAGAGAGCGTAGTATTGATAGTAAATATATTACCAGCTATTGTGCAGAAAATGCAAATGTGAATTTTCGACACTATAATTGAGTGTTCCAATTATCATACAACGATAATAACAATATTATTCCAGAGAGATGTCTTACTCATATTTTGCACAACAGTGTGATATATACTTTCATCATCACCATCGGCGCTACAACCGGGATCTGGTCCTGGCCTCCGTCAAATAATTTTTCCATTGGTCCCGATCGCGAGCCGATGTCATCCATTTGGGCACCCCTTAACTCCGAGCCTCCTGTTCAACGCCACCCCTCCAACGCAGGCAAGGTCTTCCACGCTGTCGTCTCCCGTAAAATCTGCCGTAAAGGCTTAAAGGCCGAGCAGGATCTTCTACGCTCATTCGAGCTACGTGTCCTGCCCACTGGAGTCTACCGAGCATTTTCTTCGTAATTATATCTGATTCTAGGCAGATAGCGTACAACTCATGGTTGTAGTGTCTCCGGAATCGTCCTTCTTATGCCAACTATTCTCCGCAAGACATTTCTCTCGAATGCGGCTAGGAGGTCAGAGCGCCTTTTGCTAAGCATCCAAGTCTCGGACCCAAACGTGAGTACTGGCAGAATCATGGTGTTATACAGTAAGAGCTTGATGATCGGGTAGGATTTCGGGATTTGAAGAACCTTGACAGACTGTAGTAGGTTTTGTTGAGTTTGAGTAGCCGCTCGCGTATTTCTTCCTTCATGTTGTTATTAGTTGCTACGATTGACCCAAGGTAGTTGAAAGATGACACTACTTCAAATTCATGCTCAACTACCCTGAAAGTTTGACCAACTCTAGGTTTTCTTTCTGCAAATGCTGCCGCCACGTACTTAGTCTTTCCTTTATTTATGTGCAACCCCAGTTTTTGTCCCGCTAGCCCGATCTGGATGAAGGATTTTCGTAAAACTAGATCTGGTCTTCCAATTATGTCTATATCATCTGTACAAACCAGTATCTGCCAGGACTTGGTGACGATAGTCCCTCTCGTTGACGTGCCAGAGTCTCGGATTGCTTTCTCCAACGCCAGTTTGAAGAGGAGCCTGGCCAGACCATCCCCATGTCGGAGTCAAACATGTAGTAAGAGCTGCAGTACAAAACAAAGACAATGAAATTACAGAAATGGCACAAATTATTTGAAACGTAAAATATTCCGAATCTGCAAAAAAATATTTGCATTCAGGATATCGATACCGGTCGCGAATGTCGCGACAGAAAGAATATTTTCTCAAACTAATATAATTTGGTCCGAGAGAAGAAACAGATTATCTCTCGAGCATATCAAAACAAGGATACAAATAAAGACCAACTTTAAGTTTTCGTGTAGTGAATTTTATGATTATGTGATAAAAAAATAAAGACTTATTGAAATCAGTGAAATCTAACGTTAAGTACAATATGAATAAAAAATAACGTAAAGAAATACATGCAAATGTTTCCAAAAATTATAAATTAGGTAAGATGGTTACGATTTGATTTAATTTGTCAAAACAATTACGAGTATGTTTGAGTTTTGTTATATCCCAAAGAAGTTTATCCTAGCTCAAGGCTCATTTGTTTCATTTATTGTATTAAGCAATGGTTTCTTGTACCAAGTAATGGTATTCACAAAAATATTTTGTTTCTATTTCGTTATTGTAGCTGTCCCGATTTGAAATCAAGAGTCCCGATTATTTTTACCTTCCGTCCCGAAATATAACACACTAAACCTGGCAACACTATCTGGCAACCTCCTGACAAATACAAATTAAATGATATAGGGCCAAGAATAAAACCTTGGGGAGCTCCGACAGGTATATTACGCAATGACGATTTGGATTTTCCCAAGTGTACTGCAAAAGATCTTTCATTTAGGAAGCTGTGAATGATTTTTATTAGATGCACTAAGAAATTGAATACGTTTATCATGCGGATTAAGCAATCATGCCAAACGGTGTTGAAGGTTTTTCCAATATCTAGTAAAACTAAGGGCGTTATCTAAACTAGAGCAAATATGAATTTGGTGGGTTGCGCGGTGGTGTTTCCTGAGCCCCAACTGTTCGTCAGGAATAATATTGTTAGAATTCATAAACACTTCAAGTTTAGACTTGATGATTTGTCCAGTACTTTTCGGAGAACGCTAAGGCTGCTTATTGGCTGATAGCTTTCTGGTTTATCCTTGGGTTTACATGGGTTAAAGATCTGGATTATTTTCGCTGTCTTTAAAGTTCTCGAAAAATGAGAAAATTTAAAGCACTCGTTCTATATCTGACTCGATATTTCAATACACTTTTTTTATGAATTTTTGTAAGAGTAAATTGTCGGCTCCAGGAGTTGTTTAGCATTTGAGTGAAATACGTTTCAGAAGATTGTACGATATGTATGTGACTTTAGTAGAATGACTTGGCAAATGCTATCCTGATGAATGGTGACTGGCTCGTAGTAGCAGGGGAAGCCTGCACCTAAAATGGATCTAGAGACAACGGCAATAATGATTTATATCCATTAGAAATCATTATTGCCGTTCTGGGGATAATTAAAGTAAAGTAATCCCACGACAACTTTTGGCGGGTCTAGGGGTTGAAGCTGCCAGAGAGCTTTATTCATATATTTACAATCAATATGAATACTAGTCTAGTGTGATTAGTTCCACTACTGATTCAAATCAGGTACCTATTCAGAACTAGGTGAATTCAAAGCTCGGTGCAGGGTCTCTCGTCCGAGCCTGGATTCGAACCAGGGATCACAAGAAGCCAGTGCTCTACGCACTAGGCTACTCAAGCTTGCTATTACTTACAGTATAAATTCGTAATAAGTCTAGGCTTATTTTTTGAAACAGGCTTGAAATTAAATAATAACCCAGCAAGTGTTAGTGCACTAAAAAAGCCAAAACATATAAGCGATATGCGCTACGGTGAACAGGCAGAAACGCAAACTGTGGTTGCTAGCATTACTTAAGAAAATACCGCCTTTATATTCATTAATACTATTACTTTTTGTTGCATCTTCAATGAAATAATTAGAAAACAGTAATTTTATGATGGCATATCTCTTGGCTCAGTAGCAGCAATGAAATCATATTGTTATGTGGTTAGGCTTAAAACATTCATATGACTCTGCTTTCTAGTGGCGCAAATTATTTTTCACAGCCACTTATTGGAAACTCGTTTAATTTGCGCAAGACAAATAAAAGATCACGTCTACTACTATCATTATGAGCAATCCTAGAAAGCTAATGGAAAAGTTCTCAGTTCAGTAAATTGCTAGGTCTAATTCAGATACGGTTTTGTCTTTCACAAAAACCTTTCGAATAAAATCAAATGGTTGAATTTTCGAAAGAATCTTGATATTCAAAGACTTAAAACTGCAAAAAGTAGTAAGTCTAGTTGACAGTAAATTTTAGTCCAAGAAACCGAAAACGAAACGTAAAAACACAATTCATCTGATTAATGGGTAACACCTATGTGGAACGCTGTTTTCGAGGGTAATTTTTTGCATTTTTTTCCAAGGAAACTTTATATTTGATTGAAGAAATAATTACACGGCTTTATTAGACATGCTTTGAAGTATACAAATTAATTTTTACAAGGTCCTAAAATACAAAATGGCGGCTGCACCAGCCTACGAGCATCAGACGATTTTTCAAAGGTGCCTCAACGGCCCGCAACTTTTCGTCGTCGCAAATGGTCTGAAACACAAAAATCAAAATTTTTCTTAAAGTTTGAACTAAAAGCAAGGGAAGTACGTACGGGTTTTCCAAATTATTGAATTTTGAAAGATTGGCGTACGGTTTTGCAAAAAAAAAAAAAAACTTTTGTAAGAAAATCGTACAAAATCAGCCGTAAAAATTAAAATTTTCGATTTATCAACAAAATCTTACGTACTTCCCTAGAAAATGATGTTGTGAAGCTTGCACCAAAATTTTAAATTGATCGGATAATCGTGCAGGCCGTATCGAAAAATGTGGTTTCGAGAAAAACGCATTTAAAGTTTGAAAACAAAGGGCGGCTCTTTCCCTTTTCTCGTTTTCGCTTTGTTGATTTATTGCATTTTTTTTTGGCAAATGTTGGTCTACTACCTGTCATACTGAATGATAATTTACTAATGAGAAAAGTCGCTAACGGATACCTGTGGTAGGTATAAGGACTTTGGAGCAGAGCGTGCCATGCGCGCGCCGCATAGGCCCCGACCGCACGGTGGGGCGTCTAACGTTTATGCTCATAACTCGGAAAAAAATTTTATTTTTGAAAATAACTTTGATAATAACTTAAGACGTTATTCTAGACATGTTTCCCTGCCATTTTAGCAAAAACAAAAAAATAGATTTTTTTTAAATTTCGACATAGGTGTTACCCCTTAAGTACCTACGCTGATAAAATCGATAGGCTTGGTAGTAGTAATGAAAATTAATGTTCGAATTGTGGTGGAGATTAAAATACAACCAGTGCATGGAGTGTGTCCAGATGACCGGTTTCACTGTGATCTCATTTGCCATTTATATAAAATTATCTCCTACAGGATATCCAAAGTTCTAGTTTGTATGAACGGGAGGTTTATTATGTCCTAGGTGGAGAAAAGGTCAGAGTCAGAGTCTTCGTCTCGCTGGTGCTGAGCAGCATCTGAAATGTGCGATTGCTAGAGCTCCTACCGTTTTCCTACATTCATACCACTCTTTACCTATTCCATTGAGGTATTTTTTTCCACGAAATGTAGCCTGTTAAGGCAACCTTAAGGGCTTTTATGTCACTTTCACAGAGATTCACTGGTTCTTTTGCTGTTTCGCCATCGAAGCTGGGGTAATCTTTTGGTTGTTTTTAACCTTCCATATTAAGCTACTAGCTCTAAGTTTTTTCCTTGGCTCACGTCATGATTCCCCTGAAAATAGTTTGACTGTCCAGTCGAATCTTTATTCTGGCCTTTTGAGTCCTCTTTTTCTTTATTATATGCGTAGCTTATTATATGTATGGCAGATAATTCTTATTCTAATTCTCCTAAGAGGAGGTGGATATACACTTTTATCTGAATATTACCATCCTTGTTCTTATTCCACATTCCATTTTTGAAACACTGTTGCGCCACATTGGCACGCCTTTGTGCGAAGTGGTAGGCCATCCTTTTATTTGCTCCTTGATGGAATTCTGGCCTTGAGAACATTTTCATGAAGATTGCTTTCGGATTTGTTTGATCGCAAAAGCTCAACGTTTCCATTAAGGAATTGATGTCTTTCAGGATAATAACGTGCGACTATACTAACTATTGGGACTCCTAATTTGTTTTTGTAGACTTTTGATGCTTGACGCTGTTTTTTTTAAGGCTCGATACGAATTATATTATTTTTCTGTTGATTGCACCAAAACTGTAGTAAATATGACAATACATTTCATTTAAGTTTGCAAAAAAAACTCTAAAACTTACTCTAAATAATGAAGTCCTGATTTTAATTCAGCTTTCGGAGGCTTATTTCGCAAAATGATCCAGTTTCCCGTATCAAATATGTTCTGCTTTGGTAAGCATTAGAGACGATATACTACGTTGTCTATGGTAAGAAGGGAACCGTGTTCACAAATTGATAGCCTTTATGGGTAAATGATATCGTTGGATGTATGTAAGTAACAACTAACGTAGATAAAAATTAATTATCTCCCATTGTAAGTGGTCACAGCAGTCAGGTATGCACTATAAGCTTATGTCTGATGAGAATCAGTGCATACTTTCGAAACCACTTAGTTAAAAATTTTCAATTTTAATCATCCCACAAAAATAATTTCCATCCTGAGAAAGCTTTGAGTATAGTATAAATATTGTTAGCGGACGCTCAATTCATCATCATCATCAACGTGGCACAACAGCCCGGCGTCGGCCCTTGGCCGCCTGGATTTCCTCCAATTGTCTCGGTCACGTGACCGCGTCCTCTAGTCTTGGAAACCCAATAGTTGCTCGGCGTCTGCATACACTGAGCTCTCCCAACGAGCTCTGGGTCTTCCTCTTAGCCTCGCTCCGTCGACTCGTCTTGCGTTCATGACACGTTTTGGCATGCGATCGTCATTCATGCGTTGCACGTGCCCAGCCCACTGTAAACGTTGTAATTTGACGATCTTGGAGACTCCCAGCTCATCGTAAAGTTCGTACAACTCATTGTTGTACCGGATGCACCATCCATATCGGTCGCGAACAGCCCCAAAAATCCGCCGTAGTACTTTCCGTTCGAAGGTGTCGATCCTATTTTCGGAGGCTTGGGTCAAGGTCCATGTTTCGCAACCATAGCACGGCACAGGTCGTATGATAGTCTTATAAACGCGGAGCTTAGTTTTTCTGTGCACATATTTCGATTTCATAATGGGGAGGACCGAGAAGAATGTCTTATTTGCTAGATGTATCCGTCGCTTGATTTCGTCAGTTTCGTTGGCGTCACTCGATAGGTTGCTACCCAGGTAAACGACGTTGTCCACGAATTTGATGCAAAGGTCCCCTACGTTGATGGTCGTGTGCGCTGGCGTCCTTGTCCTAGATTGCATCATAACTTTCGTTTTTTCCTCGTTGACTCGTAGTCCAACTTCCTTTGCAGAAGTTCTTCTGCATCGGTCAGTTTTCGAGCCATGATGTTAATGTCATCCACGTACGCTGCCAATTGTGTCGACTTAAAAAGAAGCGTACCGCTGGTGTTTAGGTTCATTGCCCGAATAGCGAACTCAAGTGCCAGGTTGAAGAGCGTGGGTGCTATTCCATCGCCCTGCTTCAGGCCACCCAAAGTTTCAAAAGGATCCGTCAATCTGTTCTGGATCCGGACTTGCGAGACGGAGTTGGCCATCGTCATCTTTACAAGTCTCACTAATTTGGCCGGTATACCAAATTGCAGCATGATGCTATATAGAGCGCCTCGGTTGATGCTGTCATATGCTTGTTTAAAGTCGACAAAGATTTGGTATACGTTGACGTCGTATTCCCAGCACTTTCGCAAAATTAGCTTGACCGTGAAGAGCTGGTCGATTGTGGAGCGACCAGATCTGAAACCGCCTTGATACTCGCCAATAATTTCTTCCGCAAACGGTTTAATTCTACGCTCCAGGATTTTTGGCAGGATTCTGTAGGCCGTACAGACTAAGGAGATGCCTCTGTAATTCTCCCACCGCAGTTTATCTCCCTTTTTATGTATGGGACAGATGATGCTTTTGCGCCAATCGTCTGGGATCACCTCAGTCTCCCATATTCGCAGCAGCAGTTGATGTAGCGCACTTAATAAACCCGTCCCACCAGACTTGAGTAGCTCAGCTGGTATCTCGTCGGCGCCCGGCGCTTTGTTGCTTTTCAGTGAACGCAAGGCGAGATCAACTTCTTCTACTGTAGGGGATTGTGTGGATGGGGGATGACCAACGGAATCGTCATAGAGCTCAGATTCTGCTGCCAGGATGTTTGATGGCGGATTCAGAAGCTCTTGGAAGTAGGACGCCCATCGTTTGCTAATACTTTCGGTGTCGCTGATAATATTTCTATCTTTGTCTTTACAGAGGCTAGTCCTGGGTTGGTAGCCGTTTTTAATAATGTTTACTAATCTGTACGCTTGTCTGGTGTTCTTACTAACTAGGTTTATATTAATGTTCAGCAACTGCTCGTCAAAGTATTTTCGTTTCTTATGCCTGATTATTCTATTGGATATTCGCCGTAGCTCGTCATATTTTTCCTTTTTGGCTCTGGTTGTACGTTGGACCTATTGTCTGTAGGCCTCGTTCTTTGCGTCAAGTGAGTTTCTGCATTCTTCGTCAAACCATTCATTTCGCGCTCGTCGGGCTTTGTATCCCACAACGTTTTCTGCCACATTCTTGATTGTATTTTTGAGCTCTTCCCAGAACTCGTGGACACTTACGTTGCTGGAGTCGCGCAGCATTGGTGAAATTCTTTCCTCAAGCGCGGTCGTATACACCTGAGCAGTATAGTCGTTCAGCAAATTCTCAACCGCGAAGATTTTGGGAGGGCTGAATCTCGATTGGTGCACTGAGGAAATTCTGCACCGGTATGTTGTTTTAATCAGGAAATGATCGGAGTCACAGTTAGCTCCGCGGTATGACCGAACATCCATAACACTTGACGCCCATCTCTTGCTAATAAGGACGTGGTCGATTTGGTTGACGGTATGTGCATCTGGAGAATTCCAGGTCTGCTTGTGAATGCGACGATGTGGAAAGCAAGTTGAGCTTACAACAAGGTTCCTGCTGCAAGCGAAATCAATTAGACGATGGCCGTTATCATTGCATTCTTCGTGGCGGCTGTGTCCTCCAGTGGTCCCCCTATGCCAACTTTCATTCCCGACTTTTGCATTGAAATCTCCCAGTAGCATTTTTACATCACTTGAAGGAAGTGAGTCGAAGAGAGTTTCAAGGCAGGCATAGAACTCGTCTTTTACAGAGTCATCTTGTACTTCGGTGGAAGCGTGCACGTAGATGAGCCAGAGGTTGAAAAATCGCGCCTCGATGCGAATCGCACACAGCCTTTCGTTTACGGGTTTGAAGTCGGTAACGTGCGACTTAAGCTGCTTATTCACTATGAATGCTACTCCAAACTCCTTGCGGCCCGATGGTTTGCCGCTTGTAAAAATGGTGTGCAATTTCTTGTCGTTGATCTCGCAGCCTAACCAATTTGTTTCCTGGACTGCAGTAATGCTCAGTTTGTACTGTTCGACCTGATGAAGGAGGGCCTTTTCGGCCCACGGTTTGTTCAGGGAGCGTACATTCCAGGTTCCGAGAGAGTAATCCGTTGTGCGTTTGCGTGGTCGTCGATTTTGATCCACACAATCCGAGGCTTTTGCTCCAGGTTTCTTGACAGAGGAAGTTTTTACAAGGATGAGTTGTCGGCACATCGCTCAACCATTTCCATGGGGGGCCTCGGCGATAGTTGCTTCAGGAGACTTGCCTCGTGCCAAAGTTCACACAACTATGTTGCAGGTCTGACAACGTGGCTAATCCTCCCTAATGACCTGAGACGCTTAGGTGTAATTCAGCCATCAGGCTGCTCGTTGCCTCAAACCCTCCTCCTTTCTCCGGGCTTGGGACCGGCATATCACAAGTTAGACTTGCGATCGGCGGAGTTGGACACTCAATTGTCACTACCAACATTTTTTCTTCTTCATACTTCAAATTTGACTAGGTACATTTCAACCATATAGCAAGGTCTATTTAATCCAAGATAGTAATTACAAGGACTAATTGCATAATGAATTATTCATAAATTGGTTTAAATATTTTTCATGGTCTGATTATGCATAATTATAAATATTTAAATTATAGCAGTTCTTAACAATGATGACAATTTTTTTGGGGATCATCCGAGGTTTTCGTTTTCCCATAGGGGAACATAAAACTGGTCACCAAATCGTTACCAACAACTGATTGCCATGAATATCTGGCGAGCATATATTGCTTCGTGAAGTTACACAACGCAACTAGAGTCAAAAGGCAAATCACCGCCCAAGAAAGTGAAACATACATTCATTTACAGCATTGGTGGTCATTACTTTTTTCATCCATTATTTGACAGTCATTTTTTTGTTTCAGCTTTTCCATTGAATACTTACTCACGTAGGATTTCATTCATAAAACCTGGGTGGCGTTAACTGTAGTGTCTTGCTGATTTTCTATTTTTGGTCTCCGGAGAGACGACTATCAAGGTACGAACCAACTTCATGCCAACACCTAATTGCACCAAGCAGAATTTCGCAAGTCACCCATCTGGTTACGCGCCATTAAAGGAGATCCGAACCAAATTAAAGCAATCTCAAGGCAAAGACCATAGCCGGGCATGAAAGACCCAATGGATAAATTATTGGTTTTTTTTGTCGCTCCTCCCTGCAAATCTCGCTGAATGAACTGCGGTTAGACGAAATTGAATACAGGCCACTTTGCGAAATATTTTCAAAACACTGCTTTCATCGCAACTAAAAACTAGGTGTGCAGATCTCTAATTACCATGATAGTATTTTTCTCAAATGCCTTCACAAGTGCTCTAGTCATCAGTCGATGAGGAAAAAATCGCATAAGAAAGCCAACGCGAGGACTAGACACGGCTATTCCGGACCAGACAGAAAGTAATTAACGAAATCAGCAGTCAAGAGTAGGCACTCTTCAACCACCTCCTCCACTCTTTTCGTAGATTTTTTTTTTAATAAATCATGCTGCCGTTTAGCCTTTAAGATCTTAAAGTTAGAAGTCGATTTTTTCCATTGTCTCCAAATTTGTAATTAAATTTCTGGTCGTCTGTGCGTTCAAAATAAAAGTTGAAGTTAATCGTAAAATAGTATCACTCTTTTTCTAGACATCGCTACAAAAGATATTATTGAGCAATAAAATCTGAATTCGAAGTCATAAAAATGACGGTAATATTTTGTTTTGGATACATCAGAACAATGGGAATGCGTTTTATTGTGGTTTGCCTGAAAATAAGATTAATTTTGAAAAGAAGGTGTAAATTTTGATGGATATTAGATGATGATTTCGTGTGAAGCAGATAAAAACGTGTCGGAATTCGATCGAAATCAATTTGATAAAACATTAGATTTCATTGAATTACGTACACATCATACGATTGTGCTGGCCAAGAAACTACGAAGGATTGATGTGTCGCGTGCAATTTCATTTAACGGATTGATTTTCTGAAACGTTAAAAGCTTTACGTAGATAAGGCGTTCCATTAATTATTTGAAACTGAATTTAAGAGAATGGTTGGCAATAAGACACCATGCAAACTAAAATTAATTTTCGGTTTGAAACAAACACTGTAGGTATGATATAATATATGAGGCATTATTACAATCACTGCATTAGAATTTCATCCATTTTTTGATAATAATTGGGCTAAGCACGACTAGGTTTTTTCTTTAGACGGTAGTCTATACAACCCACAGATGTTTGACTGGTAAGTGAAATGAAGCTAATTTAAATTGATCCAATATTTTTTGAAAAATAATATTAGTTCGTTTCGCGCAAAATGTATCTTTCTTATATATATATATATATATATATATATATATATATATATATATATATATATATATATATATATATATATATATATATATATATATATATATATATATATATATTGTTGATAAATAGATTATAAGTTAATTGATATTTTCAATCAAATAAATTGTATCGATACTAATTAAGTTCAACCCTGCATATGTTATTTCCATAAATTTATAAATTGATGATGATTGATAAAATTGATGAGTAAGTTTATTCATACTAGCAGAAATAAAATTGAAAATGTGCATATTGCAGAATCAGCAATTTGAAGTGAATACACTTGCTTGTACTTTGGTCTATGCAGAAAACAATAATTGTATTTTGAACATGTACTTTTACCAACTAAGCAATAATTACTGATCGAAATTTAGTACTTAAGCAATGAACAGCTTTGGTTCATGCTTTTTCAATCAATAAAGCTGCGATTATTCAGGTAATCTGTTGTTTTATTGATGTTACTATAATTTTAGGATTATAGTAATTTACGTCAATTAATTTTAGGATTAATTGAACATTTGGTCCTTCGAACCGGATTCTTGGTTCTAGTACATTATTCAGAGTTTCGAGCGATTTATACGAAGATGCCAGCGGACATGGCCCAGAAGTTTAACCCAACAGCAGTGGAAAAGCAGAAATTTAATATCGACGAAGTGCATCGATTCGTGCGGAATTTTAAGAAGGATTCTTCCGGAAGGCATTCGAAGAAATATTTTCAATGCAAGATTCAGTCATTGGAAGCAAAGTGGGCAAAGTGTGAAGAGCTGCATCATGAAGTCATGGCGATTAAGGCGGACAATTCGACTCTGTTGGAAGATTACGTCAGCGCTTATGAAGAGGCAGAACGTTTGGTCGAGGAGTACATGGTGATGTTCCATGAACATGTGGTGGAGTATGACGACGTGTGCAGACAGGGTGAGCAAACTACTTCACTTCAGCCATTAAATCATGAGCAGAGTCCTGTTTCGATAAAGGGAGCAGTACCTCTAGAGCGGATTAAAATCCCCAAATTCAATGGGGACTTGAAGAATTGGAATTCGTTCCAGGACATTTTTAATGTGATGGTGCATCGTAGCGGAAATCTCGGGTCAGTTCAGAAAATGCAGTATTTGAAAGCGTCGTTGGTCGGAGACGCAGAGCAGGTGATCAAGCACCTGAATATCACTGAGGCTAATTATGAGGAAGCATGGTCATTAGTTGTTAAACGGTTCAACAATCCCAGAGCCATTGCTAACGGCCTCATGGGGTTATTATGGTCCATCAAGCCATGTGGGCAACCCAGCGCATCATCAATAAAGGAGATACTCAACAAAACGAACGAGGTTTTGTGCAGTATTAAGACAACAGGGCAGAATATGGCAGATATATTATTGGTATATATGCTACAACAAAAACTTGATGTCCAGTCTGGCATCCAATGGCAGAATTCAATTGGGGCGTCAATTGAAGTTCCGACGGTTGAGCAGTTTCTCGAGTTCTTGTCCAGGCGTCTTGCAGTACTAGAGGTGATACAAAACAAGGAAATTAAGAAGACTGTCAAAGTCAATGCACTTACAGCCACATCGGTACCAAGGGTTAAGACTCTTGCAAAGTGCTCAATATGCAAAGGGGAGCATAAGCCGTTTGCATGCAGAAAATTTACGGACGCCAGTGTTAACAAAAGACGCGAACTGATCAAACAAGCACGTTTATGCTTTAACTGCTTGAGCAGTCAGCATGTGGCTGCAGCGTGCCCATCTACGTCTCGATGCAAAAAATGTAATGGGAAGCATTACACTGCACTTCATCTAGACAACGAGACCAAGGAAAATACAGACACAGAAACAGCACAACAGCAAATCCAGCATGTGTCATCTTTCAAGACTTTGTCACCGAGCACAAGGAAGGTTGTACTTTTGGCAACCGCCATAGTATGGACAAAGGATAGTCTGGGCAATTACGTTCCACTAAGAGCATTAGTTGATCAAGGCTCACAGAAATCGTTTATAACGGAGTCTGCAGCACAAGCTTTGGGAATTCAAAGGCTTCAAAGTAATATTAAAATATATGGAATCAGTGAGACTACAATCAAGACAAATGGCTTCTTGACAGTAAGTTGCAAGCAAAAGTGGTTACCTCAGGACATAAGATTCAATTTGCATGTTTTACCCAGATTAACGACATGGTTACCACAGAGTAAACTCCGAGACTTGAATCTCGGGATAGAAAATGAAGCACTGGCAGACCCCAGTTACAACATACCTGCAAAAATTGATATATTGCTCGGTGCAGATGCATATGGTGGAATTATTTTAAACGGCCTCAAAAAAGTTAGTAAAGGACAGTTGTTGCTTCAGAAAACATGCTTGGGTTGGATAATATCTGGACCTACAAATGTAGAAAATAATAATGACGATGAATTTAGTCTAGTCACTCTTGAAGAATTGGATACAATTTTAAAACGGTTTTGGGAACAGGAAGAGTTGACATCAATGAATCCTATGTCAGAAGAAGAGAGGGAATCGGAACGACATTTTTCGTTGACTACAAAGCGTGACATGACGTCGGGAAGGTATATAGTGCGCCTGCCTTTTAAACTGGAGTCTTCTCCAGCAACTGAACTACGCTCTTCGATGACAGCAGCCATCAAAAGTTTCCAAAGAATGGAAAATCGGCCATTAAAGGACGAGTGCTTAAAAGCAGAATATAATGACTTTCTGCAGAACTATTTGGAATTAGGGCACATGGAGGAGGTCCCGTCTAATTTAGTGTACAAGGAGGCATCGTATTACCTTCCTCATCATGCCGTAATCAAGCCTTCGAGCACAACGACGAAGGTCAGAGTGGTCTTTAATGCGTCTTTTAAGACTAATTCCGGAAAATCGTTAAATGATTTGTTGATGGTTGGCCCAACAATCCAAGACAATATATTTGATATACTTCTACGGTGGAGAACACATGCAGTAGTAATTACAGGAGATATAGAAAAGATGTTCCGCCAGATCACAGTTAATACAGCGGACACCGATTTTCAACGTATCGTGTGGAGACCCAAAGTTCCTGGTCCAATCAAACACTACCGCTTGAAAACGGTAACATATGGTACAGCAAGCGCTCCATTCCAAGCAGTGCGAGTGCTTCATCAGTTGGCTGACGATGAGAAATTTAAGCATCCAACTGCATGCGAAGTTATAAAGAAAGACTTTCACGTCGATGATTTGATGACTGGTACAGCGGATACAGCTAGTGCTATAGCTTTGCTGAGTGAAATAAAATCCTGTTTGGCAGCCGGCAAAATGAATATTCGGAAATGGGCTTCCAATCGAGACGAGGTGCTTGAGAGCGTTTCTTTGGAAGATAGAGCTGCGATTGGTCCAATCAGCATCAACATGGAGTCATTTGTTAAAACACTCGGTTTATTGTGGCATCCGAAAGATGATATTTTCTCCTTTAAAGTAGACATGTCCCACATTAAACAGGATTTGACGACTAAAAGAAACGTTGCATCAACAATTGCAAGACTATATGACCCACTGGGATGGCTACAACCCGCAATCATCCAAGGCAAGAAAATTTTGCAACAACTATGGGTACAAGGAGTGGATTGGGATGAAAACATTCCAGATAATATGATGGCAGATTGATTGCAATTCACAAATCAATGTCAAGCGCTAGAAAGGTTGAGAATTCCAAGGTATCTGGGAACTTCGGCATCAGATCAGTTTGAAATCCATGGATTCTGTGACGCTTCAAACACTGCTTATGCAGCTGTTGTATATTTGCGTGTGGTATCAGTGTTTCGAGAAGTTCGGGTTTCCTTGATTACAGCCAAATCAAAGGTCGCTCCATTGAAAGTGCAATCTATTCCTAGACTGGAACTGTGTGGAGCAGTGCTCTTAAGTAATTTGATTGCAAGAATTAAGAGGGTCATGAAATTCGGAAATGAAATACCAACCTTTTACTGGACCGACTCAACAACAGTACTGGCTTACATGAATGGACTGCCGATCAGATGGAAAACTTATGTGGCGAACCGTGTTAGTGAAATTCAAACACTTAGCAAGCCTTCTGACTGGCATCACATAGAATCACAGTACAATCCAGCTGACTGCGCATCGCGAGGTATACCGCCCAATGAATTAATCAATCATCCCTTATGGTGGTCAGGTCCTCAGTGGCTATCAGAGCCATCAATCACATACAAGTCAAGAGCAGAAACTGAAAGGGCAGATTTAGAGCGGCGGGAAACAAGCGTTCACTTAGCTACTGAAAATTTAGAAGACAACATTCTAACTCGGTTTTCGAGCTATACTCGTTTAATACGAGTTGTAGCGTATTGCCTTCGTATGAGAACCAAAGATTCTCGACGCACATTTCTTACTACAGAAGAATTGAGGCAAGCAACTTTAACTTGCATTCGAATATCTCAACAATCGTCATATAGAAATGAAATTAGAGCACTGCGTTCAAAGGGGTTTATTGATTTCGCATCCAACATTGTCCCGTTGAATCCATTACTGGACTCTGAGGGTATCCTCAGGGTGGGCGGAAGAGTGGAAAATGCTAACTTACCGTATGATAACAAGCATCAGATACTCATTAGCCCAGACTGTCATTTCGCAAAATTGATTGTGGAACGGTTTCATCAGCAAACACTGCACGGAGGACAGCAGTTAGTGATTTCAACGATTCGCACAAAGTACTGGATACCACAAGTGCAAAAGTTAGTTAAAAGCTGTATTCACAAGTGTATAAAATGCTTTAAATGCAATACCCAGACGCAAAAGCAATTAATGGGAAACCTGCCGAAGGAAAGAGTTACCCCGAACGGGGCTTTTTTGAACTGCGGTTTGGATTTTGCTGGACTTATAACTTTGAAATGGTCAGCTGGTCGTGGTGCCAAGAGCATGAAATCATATATTGCTTTGTTCGTGCGCCTAGTAACAAAGGCTATTCATCTCGAAGTTGTCAGCGATCTGACATCAAAGGCATGTATTGCGGCAATAAAACGATTTGTTGCAAGACGTGGATTGTGTAGGAATATCTACTGTGACTGCGGGACTAATTTCATCGGAGCAAGTAAGGAGCTCAAGGAACAATTCGCTAAGGTACGTCTAGAAACTGAAGCCTACTTAGTAAATGATGAAATAAAATGGCATTTCAACCCTCCTCGAAGCCCCCACTTTGGAGGTCTGTGGGAAGCGGGTATAAAATCCGTGAAACTGCATCTAGTCAAAACCATAGGGAACACACTGCTCAATATGGAAGAAATGTACACCGTTTTGACTCAAATTGAGGCAGCTTTAAACAGTCGTCCTTTGAGTCCTGTAAGTGATGATATTAATGATGAAGCAGCACTGACACCTGGACACTTTTTGATTGGTAGAAATTTGACAGCAATACCAACTGAAGTGCCAATAGGAGACGTCAACCTATTGAAGAAATGGAAGCTGACGCAGAAAATAGTAGTCAATTTTTGGAAACAGTGGAGTCGCGAATATTTGTCAAGACTTCAAAATAGACCTAAGTGGATGAGAAAACAAACAAATGTCAAGAGGGGACAACTTGTTTTAGTAAAGGATGAGAACTATCCTCCCACTAAGTGGCCACTCGCGAGAATAATTGATGTACATCCGGGTGATGACGGATTGGTACGTGTAGCTACTGTAAAACTCAAAGGTAATCTTACGAAACGTGCTGTTGCCAAATTATGCCCCCTTCCCGTTGACACCACTTCGGAGGATGAACATGGCAATCACAATGACAGCCGGACGAGCGAAGAAAGCCAGGCAAATGATTCGAGCACGGAAGGCACAGCTGCTGACAGTCATCCAACTCGGCGAACAATGCCAATTTCATATGCAGGGCTCGCACTGTTCTTATGCATCGCATGTCTTATACCGTTTACACAGGCGCTACAAACGTCCAAAGGAATTGATCAGGATAGCATCCAAGCAAACTCAAGCCTGACCTATTTAAAGGGTGGTCTAGTGATAGAAAATTTAGGACAAGCTTATTTAAGCAAAGGGACCCTGCAACTGAAACTTGTAATGAAATTGAGTGACATAAGGAGGGACGAAGATAACATCAATGACGTATTAAACAACATCACTAGACTTTGTAAGGCAGGATCTGCTATAACCGAAGAGATAGACTGCAAGGACTTAATAGACCACTTAGTATCTTATGTGAACGAGATTAAAGACAAAATCAGCACGCTATATTTCATGCGAACTCGACAAAAGCGTGGCGCATTGGGAAATATTCTCACTGCAGTTTTTGGGGTAAACGACGAAGTTTATAAGGACATTGAGACACTGACTACCAACCAACAAAATTTAAGGAACATGCTAGAAAGGGGAAACAAATTGATGTTGCGAGCTACTCACGTGTGGAACAAAACCAATTCTCATGTGGATATTAATTTGAAGCATTTCAATGAAAGACTCAATACCGTCATATCCCGAATTAATGAGTATAACAGCTGGTACAAAGCAACAGATCACAACAAGATCAATCTTCAGTTTCTGGGAACCTACCAACGAGCGCTCAGTTACTTGCAAAGCATATTCAACAAATACTCATCAATTCTGGAATCAGTCTACAATATGAAAGATATTTTGAATATAGTTCCCACTAGTGATGGGCGTTTCTGTTGTTTTCAGAAAACGAAAACGAACTGTTTTTTTCCAAAAACAGCTGTTTTTTAAAACTGTTTGAAAATTTTTTTCACTCGACCAGCAGCAGATTGATACTGGGTGTTACCATTAGTGATGGGCGTTTCTGTTGTTTTCATAAAACGAAAACTATTTGAAAAAAAACAGTTGGAAAAAAACAGTTTTTTTCAAACAGTTTTTTTCCAACTGTTTTTTTCAAATAGTTTTCGTTTTATGAAAACAACAGAAACGCCCATCACTAATGGTAACACCCAGTATCAATCTGCTGCTGGTCGAGTGAAAAAAGTTTTCAAACAGTTTTAAAAAAACAGCTGTTTTTGGAAAAAAAAACAGTTCGTTTTCGTTTTCTGAAAACAACAGAAGCGCCCATCACTAGTTCCCACAAGAACTGTTAGATCCACCATCCATGCAACAGAAAGTATTTTACCACCTTCTATGAAGGTCTTACATATATCTCTCAAATCACTGAAAGTACAACATGAAGCAGAAACATTAAACATCATTGGATTCCTCCCTATAGTCGATATTCATAAACTTGATCTATTCAAAGCTTCAGCCATACCTCACTTAATTAGCAATCGAACCTATATAGTTCAAGATGTCACGACCAATATTCTGGGAGTAAGTTTTGATCAACAAGTTTATTTGGAGCTCAATGAATCTCAATTTGACGATTCTATTATGATTAATGAAACCAGCTTCGTAATCAACTCCAATATGCTATATCATATAAAGAACAAACCAAACTGTCTGATTAAGGAAATATTCAATACCTTCGACGGAGAATTCTGCTCAAAGCGTATCTTCACCTCTAATTCTTCAAACATACTTTGGAAGCAGCTATATGCCCGCAACAAATGGTTATTTGTCACTGCCAAGCCAATACCAGCACATCTTATCTGCAACGGAAACCGAGAAGAGGTCGTTTTAAATGGAACAGGCATGTTAAACTTAAAACCAGAGTGTGTCTTCATATCGGCACAATATACACTATCCGCCGATAGACAAGAGTTCGCCAATATCGCATGTTTGATTACGAAGCCGATGCAAATAGCTCCAAACATAAATGTATCAGCAGCCCCGGAAATTCAACTGAACGAGATTTTAAAACCATCCGAGTCATTCGCGACTTTAATCAATCAAGCTGAGGACATACAACAGTCTACAGATGAATTAATTTGGGCTCGAATACGCAACCACCATTCGATTGCGGCAACTTCAATTACAATGTCAACACTCCTAATCATGGTCCTCATGTGCAGATATCTTTACCGCAACAGATTCAAATGCAAGACCACGCAGTAGCACACTACACCTCGATGGTTTGATTCTAACACCGCCGAAACTGCACCGAAACAGCAATCCAAGGAGTAGTAAGAACACTAGGTTCTTGGTGGGCGGAATGTTGATAAATAGATTATAAGTTAATTGATATTTTCAATCAAATAAATTGTATCGATACTAATTAAGTTCAACCCTGCATATGTTATTTCCATAAATTTATAAATTGATGATGATTGATAAAATTGATGAGTAAGTTTATTCATACTAGCAGAAATAAAATTGAAAATGTGCATATTGCAGAATCAGCAATTTGAAGTGAATACACTTGCTTGTACTTTGGTCTATGCAGAAAACAATAATTGTATTTTGAACATGTACTTTTACCAACTAAGCAATAATTACTGATCGAAATTTAGTACTTAAGCAATGAACAGCTTTGGTTCATGCTCTTTCAATCAATAAAGCTGCGATTATTCAGGTAATCTGTTGTTTTATTGATGTTACTATAATTTTAGGATTATAGTAATTTACGTCAATTAATTTTAGGATTAATTGAACATATATATATATATATATATATATATATATATATATATATATATATATATATATATATATATATATATATATATATATATATATATATATATATATATATATATCTATATATATATATATATATATATATATATATATATATATATATATATATATATTTATATATATAATATATACCATTGTCTAGTGAAATTCATATATTATTGGTAAAAATTCATAATATTTTTGAGTCTAATTTAAATTTTTTCAAATCGAATTCGTAAATTTTCGACACCTATTTATAAACTTTTAAGTACAATTCATAATTTTTTTTGCATCAAATTCATAATTTTCTTAACTCAAATACATAAATTTGACAAATATAATTCGTCATTTTTTTCATGTCAAATTTCTAGTTTTTCGGGAAGAATTCTAATTTCTGCACTTCAGATCATAATTTAAGAATTTGATGGACAAAATATGAACTTACCTTAAGAATGCATGAATTTAACTCGAAAAAATATAAATTTCACCTGCAAAAATTATGAATTTGTCTTACAAAAACTTTGAATTTGAATTGAAAAAATTATGAATTTGATTCGAAAAAAATATGAATTCGACTCAAAAAAATATGAATTTCAATCGAAAAACAATGAATAGGTCTCGAAAATTTATGAATTTGATTTGAAAACGTATTAATTAGACTCGAAAATATTATGAATTTTTGTCATAAATCTATGAATTTTTCAGCAAAAAGATTAAGGGAGATAATCTCTGGAGTGGCCGATTCGATTGAGTTGAAATTTTCGGAGGACATGGTATTAAGGAGTAGGTCCATGATTTGTTCAAATTATTCAGCTAAAACTTTCAGGACACATTGGTGTATATGCAGAATAGGTCCAGGTTTCACTAAATGTCAATTATCTTTAACCCTTTGGTGCCGGTGGCCATTTTAGTGATATTTTTAATATACCTATTGTTCCGTCCACAAATAATCTTTGCAAAAATTAAGGTAACGAAATGAATTTCAAACCTGTTCTACATGTGATTCGGATAGTGTGTTGGAGTTTTTTAACCCCATGTGTGCGCTAGGTGCCTAAAAAGAGAACGGCAAAATTTAAAAAATTTAAATTGCGATAATTGACAGAGCTATTCAATCATTATGAAACTTTCAGAACATATTGGTATTGTTCAGTTGTAAATTTGTGTAGCTTTAAATGAGCATATTGGCAGCCCTGTAGCTAGGGCAGGCGCTGAAAGTGAGAACCTTCAAATCAAGAACTCCCCCGAAAAAGTGTCGGTTCTTGGAAAAAAGCCACTCATATATAAATCTTATACACAGCCATAGTAAAAAATTTGAAATTTTACAACGGGCACGCCTATTAACCCTTTCGCAATTAATCTATATTCTTAGCATCAAACATTTTTGTTCACGGAAACTCACGATCCGATAATCAGAATTAGTTTAAATTTACAGAATTTATCGGTCATAGGACCAGGTCTAATAGAAGTGATTTTGAAATGCAAGCAATTTCGTGCCAGTGGTGCCATTTTGAAAAAACACTAAGAAAAATAACTGCTTTTGGCCCTATAAATTTTGATTCAGTAGCTGAACCTTACTTTAGATCACATTTGCTAGAAATTTGGTTGAAAAATTCGGTTGCAGCTGCCAGCTATAGTAATTTTGGTGTCTTAAATTTGTAAAATTCCTGAGGAAAATAAAGTTCTTTGCCCTATAGCTTCCAGTACAGTCATGGCATCATAATGAAATTCAAATGGCAAATAAAACTTGTTGGCAATATTCAGTAGAAATTTAATTTCAAAACAATGATAGGGTTGCCAGCTATGGTCGTTTTTGTATTTTTTGGGCATACCTTTAGTAAGCGATCATAGAATTTTCAAATCAAATACTAAATATTAAAGTCTAGAAAATTTGAAAACTTGCGAATGGTAACCCTAATTTTTTTTGCATCCCTTTAACTTCCAATGCAGTCATTGGGTCAGTACGAAATTCGCACAGCAGGTTGACTTCAACGTAAGGCAGATGCGACATATTTTTTTGCTACGGTGCTAGCAAAAGGCTGGCAGCGCTAGGCCTTTTTGTTATTTTCGTTCCAATAAATGCTTGCATTAAGTATTTTCATCGCAAACATTTGCAATGAAAATAAGTAAACAATGTTTAAATTTTCTAAGGTCTGCACATTTTTCGGATGACAACCCAAAACACCTTTCTATCGCCGTAAAGTTCAATGAAGTCACCGAAATTAAAATAAGCTTAGATTCTATTATTACTTAGGGTGTATTAGTTTTAAGTAGGAAAAGTAATAAGTGGTAGAGTACACACTCAAAATCTGCACAAATCCTCTACTGTTCTTGGAACATTAGTGTTTCTAGCGGTTCTGATGGTCGGACCGTATCATAAGAATTTTCATCTTGAATACACTTGCCTGTCGTATAGTTTTCTTATTAGAGCCAAATCTAAAAGAAGTGACATATGCAGTGTTTGCGCTCGACCGAAATATATAAATTTTAGTGAAAACACGAAAATCAAATTGAATCTTACCTGGTGATGGTCACCGGTGACAGCTGCGGTGGGATAGCATGTCAGTGACATCAGCTGTAGTAAACTCGACGAAGAATCCAGTCAGCTGATATGTTGGATTGTTAATGTTGTATTTTAATTCAAATGTTAATGGTGGAATGGATTTGTAACAAACTGGAAATGTAATGTTAACTAGTATATTAAAAGTTACCGGAATTTTCACTAAGATAAAAAGGTGGACCATATAGTTCTTTGTCTAGTTATGCTAAAATCGTCCCGTAAAATAGAATTTCGAAAAATCTATCTCGTGAAATGTAGCTTAAAGAAATTATAATCGTTATAAAGGTTTAAATAAAGTGAAATAAGTTTAATAGTTGATATTGCATTTTTTGATTGCTATAATTGTCGGAAACATTGTCGTCATTGAAATTGAGTAGTTGAATTTGAATTCGAAAATAGTGTTGTAGTCGAAATTGAGTATTTGGAATTGAATCTGTTGAAATTGAATAGTGTTTATTACGAAATTTAAACTTGGATTTCTTTGATCCGAACATGTAGCTACCTCTCAATTACCGCTTTTAACTCAGTGGAGTTTCCCATGTAATGCTGCAGCTAAATAATTGGGATTTTTTTCCATTATAATAATTAACCGTTATTATATTTTGGTCTTATTTTAGGGAGCTCTTTCCTAATTATTTCATTTTTACGTCGAAGGGTGGGGTTTTAAAGTATGATATCCCCCATTAGAAATCGCACTGCTTGTTGGGATTCGACAGAAATTTCGTTTTCGCTTAGACTAAAAATGATACCCGCTGTCTAAAACTTACATGACCTACTTTCACAGCCATTTAAAGTTAATAATATTCCTTTGTATTCGTGTACATGTCCAATCAAATCTTCACTACAGTAACAATGCCTCACCTCGAGTTTTTCCAATGCAAGCAAAACTAATAAAATTAAAAAAAAAACAACTTTCCACTTTTTGCCGATTCATTGCATTTGTTACAGCTGTGTCACGATGTTTGAATTTCTTGATTACATGCAAGCTTATATGATGACAACTGACGAGCAAGTGCAATCTCTCCAAATTTCAAGCATTTCATTTCCACCTTCGAAAATATGCAAATGAATTTTGACACTAGGGCGACGTTGTGCCACCAGTTTTCATAATGACAATTTGTTTGACAAGAAATCATTTTGATGATCTTCTAGTGAATTCGAGTCAAGTGACCACTCGTGTGAGCTGCTTCCTCTAATCGTCCGCATCAAATAATCGTAATGATAATTATGTGAAATAAAAACACGACGATTGAGTACTTATGTAGCAACGATTGCAATAGACGCCTGGCTGTAGCAATTACAGGGTCTTCGACAGAATCGATTGGATTTGGAGCCTTGCCTATGAATCGGAGCTGATTTTGCTTGCAAGAGACAATTTATTTTGTTTTGAGGCAGAGTATTCCATCTTTTTTCGATAACGTTTCAAGCTTTATTCACTGTGGATCTAAAAGTTTTTAATGCGATACCCAGACGTGACTCCGATTCCCTCAGCCCTACTCGCTCCTGTACAACAGGTGACTCTATCTAGGTAGGTACGCTCGTTGACCAAGACTCTTCAAAATAATACTTTCAGACGCGAATTGCACGCTCGTAACGCTGGAAGCTGTATCTTGAAATATCACAATCAAGTTGAGTGGGCGTGAGCGATAAGTTTTTGGCTTTTATTGTTTAATCTCGAATTTCCTGCAGACGTTGCGAACGTGAGAGTGGAGTTTGTTTTGGTACCTTATCGAGCCTCTGATGGCGCACCTCATTAATGGCGAAGTGCTCAAAGATCCACATTTGCTTGTATGTCCATTAAGAGTGTCTTTTTTCTAATATTAACATTTTTGATTTGATGGATGCATGCTTCACGTTACATCTCGCTGGATAAAGTTTGCTTTGCGTTTGCTTCATACGGTTCTCACAAACACTTGAAATAATTGAAAATTTCATTTTGAGTTTGTGAAATGTTATTGCCACTCAGCCAAGTGATGGGCTGGAATGATAGGGAGAAAAAATCAAACTATCGTATTTATTCTCATGACACAAAATGATTGGCATACAATGTTATTTGTTTATGTAGATTAGTTGAAATTATGTCAGCAATAATGATTTTTTATGTCGATGTCGAATTTCGATGCGTTTATAATGGAGTTTTTCACATTTACGATTGTTTGAACTCCTCTTTTATTGAACATTTAAACTTATCTGTATTTTGAAAGTGATTTCTTATTGTATGTACATATATAGTTATGTACATATTGTGCATAAAACAGTAAAATAAACATGAGTACAGTAACATACTACATACATAAAGTACTGTGTTGACAAAATTAATTTGTGTGCCAAACCATATCATATCCAAAAACTCTATTTAGTAATTAAGCAGTTTGGTCAGACAAATTGATTTAGCAGACTAGTCGCCTAATTACATTTTACATATCAATGCGCAAAACTTAGTATGCTACTTACTAACGATGTGAACAGACGGGCACAAGTGAAAATACGAAGGTTGATCCAATATAGTGATAATCGATTATTTCCAGTTCGCATAAAAGTAAAAAAAAATGTTTTCACTACCTCGTATACCCACTAGGTCGTCAGCATAAAAAACATATAAATAGGCCACGATTCCAGGAAGGTACAATCAGTTAAAGAGCGGATCAAAACACAACGGCATCTAAACACAGGGCTCAAAACTACGGAGGTGATCTGCACAAACCTTCAACTAGGGAATGACCAAATAGTTTTTGTATGCACCTATGTCCATCATGGTTTCAGTGGTTCGCTACTAATTGAGGATCTCGACTACATTCTAGCGACTGCATCTTGACTTGGGCTGATCATCCTCGGGGGTGATTTCAATGCCAAGTCGCAATCATGGGGCAATACCATCGAAAACACACAAACCTTATCAAACCTATCTTTCCACAGGAACCTACTTTCTGTCAGTTTTCATCGATAATTGACTTCTTCCTTGTGTCCCCGAACCGACTTCCACAATTCGGCACTTACGAATGCCAAGTCCACCGTGCTGATTTTGATCATCAGTTGATCCAGTTATATCTCAAAAGAAAACGTGCCCTAGACTTTTTAACTGTTGATCCCGAGCTTTTCGTTCCCTACGATAAAATCAACTGGGGCCGATGCGCAGCAAACGTTTCAATTCAAATTCAAAACTTTGATCTTAACTGCTCCCGAAATCTTCGCTCACAGGAAATTGACGAGGCCCTCGACAAGCTCAACCAAATCACCTCCTCGTTCATTGATAGTTTAGCTAAAATCCACAAACTTAGCCTCCCGTGACTTACCGCAAGATATCATTCAGCTCCATAAAAAATCTTTATGACGACATATTACTAGAATCTATCACAGATATATTAACACGGAAAATAATCAATATAGGTACACTTTTGCCTTCATTAAAGGCTTAAACATTCTCATCATGGTCAAGACCAGAGCCCATCTGAACAAGAAATTTGAAGAACGTCTCCAAAAACTAGTACCTGGCAAAAACATGTTTCAAGAAATTAACAAAATCACAGGTCGGAAAAGAATAAAATGTAATTTTACTTCTAATGGCAACTCACTCCCAGATTATAGAGCCACCGCTGATGCTGTCGCTGCCGCTTCTTCTCTCATCTATCGTGGTGAGAAGCATAGCTCTGACCCCAGCATTGCTTCAGTCGTCTCTTACTTTCGGCAAGAAAATCAATCGTTGACCCTTTCTAGGTTCAGTGGATGGCTTTAAAGCCAAACACTCCACAGTGGACGCGCTAATGGTTCTCAAAAGCGCAGTTGAGGAAAGCACCCAAAACAAACAAGTTTTAGGTGCCTGTCTGATTGATCTACAGAAGGCTTTCGACTCTGTTTGGATTGAAGGTCTCCTGTACAAAATGATCAATTTTGGTTTCCCAACATGATTAATGAAATTCGTTGACTAATTTCTATGTGCCAGAAAGGCTTTCGTCACTTCAATGGGGCTCTTTCTGACGAGTTTTCAATTGACTCAGGTGTACCTCAAGGCCCCATTCTCGGTCCTGTTTTATTTAACATTTTCACTGCAGATATAACAGGAATTACAAATAATTCACCCATAGGTGCTTCTGTCAATCTATATGCAGATGATCTCCTCTTCTGTAACAACGGTGTTACAAAAGTACGCGAATCAGCTCGTTGCACATAATACATAATGGGGCTTGCAGATAAATGCCAACAAAAGTGAGCTGATATTTTTCAGAGGCACCCATGCAGATTTCAAGAGAAGAATTAAAGTTCTCAAAAAATCTAAAATTATTATCAATGAACAGTCAATTACCCCTTCAAAAACCCTTAAATACCTTGGCAGAAAGCTTTACCCTCACTGAAGCTGTAGTCAACATGTTCACAGATAAGCATCAAGGCAGCCAGCGCATACCACCACATAGGCTGTATTTTCAAGGCGAACTCTATTATCTCTACTCGAGCTAAAATCATCGTTTATAAGCAATTGATTGACCTATCCTCAATCACGGTGCCCCTATCTGATCCTCGGCTCCTCCTAGCAAACTTGAGAAGCTGGCCAATTTTGAACACCGTACTTTAAGGCCTATATTAACTTTTATAGGAATAGTGACCTATACTACAAATCAAAAATAACACCTCTTTCCTCTTATTTTGTTGAACTAAAAGACAATTCCATTCGACGTGCCAGAAAGCACCTCAACCCCATCATCCAACCGCTTCAACCAAGACCTGGATCTTAATGATCAGATCTTCATCTTAGGAATAGCTCATAGGCAATGAGCTACTCACTCACCACAAATTAAGTTCCCAGTGAACTTGTTTATTTTTTATTCACCTAATCCAAACACTCCTTACATTCTTCATTTCTTTCTCACTAAAAAAAACTTTAGCCAAACACGAACTAACTTTTCTCCTTTCTGTTCTCTC
The DNA here is from genome assembly GCA_947369275.1 of Nemotelus nigrinus. NCBI lineage: Eukaryota > Metazoa > Arthropoda > Insecta > Diptera > Stratiomyidae > Nemotelus > Nemotelus nigrinus. The sequence goes on along the minus strand of OX376373.1, from coordinate 68,394,576 downwards.
AGAACATCCATGTTCACTAAGTAATCGAAATTAGCTATGTAAGATATTTGGTAATAAACCAACTCCCGAACAGTTAAGAATTTCAATGGTACAGCTCAAAAGTACATTATCATGTTAAGAAATGGTTTCAGGCTATCTATTTCAATTCTTCCCGACTTTACTGCCTTAAAACCTACCTCCCAGAGAGGAGGTAAATTCATTTGAATACGAATAGTCGAAGAGAGAACATCAAAATGGAGAAAAACAAAATTAGAGCTGTGATTAAGTACCCGTGTTTGAAAAAAATTTCTACCAAAAACTTAGATAGCAACTTGGTGGAAACATTAAGGAAATCTGTTCCTTCATATTCGACCGGTGCACGCTGGGCCAAGCTGGGAAAAGCTGAGGAAAACATCAACTGAAGGCGAAACCGAGAAAGACGTCCATTCACGTCCGTCACTGAATACAACGTGAAAAAATTCGAAGATGTCGTGTTGCCAGATCAAAGAGTGACTATCAGGCATGTAGCTGAGGCCACAACGATCTCGTACGGCAGTGTTCAAAGAATCGTTGCCAACGAATTACATATGAAGAAGGTCTCTGCGCGTTGAGGGCCGAGAATGTTAACCGACGACCAAAAGAAGAAACGAGTTGACATTTCGAGGGTAAATCTCGAAAAGTTCCAGGCAGATCTGGAGAAGTTTTTGTCGCGTTTCGGAACCATGGACGAGACCTGGATCCACTATTTTGATCCAGAAACCAAACAGCAATCGATGACGTGGAAGCAACCCTCTTCACCGACGCCAAAGGAATTCAAAGTGTCGAACTCCGCGGGGAAGACTACAGCATCAGTTTTTGGGACGCTGAAGCAATTATTATGGTGGAATATTTGGAAAAGGGAGCCAATTTATCAGGCTTTTACTACGTTGACCAAATGAAAAGATTGCGGGAGACTATTAAGGAATAAAGACTCGGTAAAATGCGAACTGGAGTGCTGGTTCATCACGACAACGCACGGGTTCACAAGGCTGCAGTTGCGACGGCTGCAATTCAAGAAACAGGATTCAAGCTGCTTGTACATCGACCTTTTTCGCCAGATCTAGCTCCCAGTGACTTCTACTTCTTTCCTCGGTTCAAGAAACACCTTCGGGGCAAGAAATTTGAAGATGATAGCGAAGTGATAGCCGCTGCTGAGGCGTTTTGGGAGAGTAAAGACAAAAAAGTTTTTTCTAAAGTTATCCTGGGTTTTGAAAAAAGATGGACTAAATGTTGAAAAATAAATACTTTTTTTTTAAGTTTCATCACCTTGATTCATATTCATTATCATTACTTTTGGATCAACCCTCGTATTAAAAACAACGAATAACAAATCCTGACACTCTTCACGCTTTCTATGAGATAAATTGAACAAGCAAATCAAATTTCAGATGACTATCAAAGATAGCACCAAAATCCTTATGTTGATTTGCATCCAATTAAAGGGTAGAGTCAAAGTAGATAGGAATTGTTTTGTTAATAAAGGACATAGTAAAACATTTAGAAACATTCCGGGAAAGAAGGCTAACAGCATACTAATAACTCAAAGCAGTAAGGTCTGATTGAAGATGCAGGCAGTCTTCAAAAGAAGAAATCGTACGCAGAAGTTTAAGGTTATCCGCGTAAAGCAGGGGAACGAAATCGAACCAACTGGTAAGGCATGAACAATTCGAACAAGAGTGGCCTGAGGATAGAATCTTGGGGAGCACCAGAGTAGACTGAAAAGGGGAAGAAATACAGCCATTGAAGATAAATCGACAAATACGGTTAACAATATAGGAAATGATGATAATCTACTTTGCCAAATGACTTAACGAAATTCGTGTAGATGATGTCAACTTGTTGTCCATCATCAAGCAAATCAGCAACAAAATTGACAAATTCAACCACGTTTGTTGACGTAGAACGGCCTTTAGTAAATCCATGTTGCTCCCTGGAGAGCAAATGGTTCATTTCGGAGCGATTTCGGAAAACAGGAAAGGGAGAAGGAAAATAGGTTATAATTAGAAACAGTTAGCAATCCCCCATTCAAAAGTCGGGAAAACATTTACAATTTTCCAAACAGAAGGAAAAATACCGGCGGACAAGCTTGGATTCAATAAAATTGAAAGAGGAGCACATAAAGATGAAGATAGAGGCTTAACAAATGTATACGGAATTCCATCAGGAACCTTACTGGCTGTAGGATCCAAAGGGGGATGTTAAAGCTTCTATTCCAAAAAGAAAGGTCATAATCAAATCAAAACGAGTAACTAAAGACTAACTACTGTTGGAAAGATTGAATGCGTTTGATGGTACAGAGATAGAGAAACAATAGCAGCAAATAGCTCACAAATGTCAGGGAAAGGAGGCAACATCACCATTAAACATAAAGCTACACGGCAAGTGATTTGAAGTTTTCATTTTTTCAAGTCTCTATGTGCGCATAGTATCTCCGCTTAGCCGTTTCAATGACTACTTTTGCCTTTATTTGGTATTTGTGGAAATTTTGAAGCAATTTGTCAGAAAAATTTCGCAAGTGGTCCAAGTGTACCCGGTCTTTGTTGGGAAAAGCAATAGATACACTAATAGAGAATCAATGTGAACTAAAAGATTTGCAGGAGTGTAAATAGACATCAAGTTGAAAATTAGAGTGTAAAACGATGAAAGACCAGTATCTATGTTCAGCCTATGAAGACAAGTATACCAATTAATGGGATCAAGTTCAAAAGCAATCCGTAAGTTAAAGTTGAAAAACCAGAACTGCGGAGAAATGATACGGTTTTTCGAAGTGTTTGAGCAAGCTTGAAATTCAAGGCTAGTGGAGGATGATGTGGATCAGAGTCAACATAAGGAGTGATAGCAGAAAAGAGAGATACTTTTGTAGGGAAAGTATTTTTTATAAGGCCAAAAAACTATTGTTTATATTTGGAATGTAATTAAATTGAGGTCTAGAGCGGTAAGAGAGGAACAAGGAGAGAGAACTGGAAACTGCATTTCTGAAAACAATTTTCAAAGATGTGGACGTTGGATGGATAGAAGGTTAAAATCACCACAGATAGCCACAGGAGAATCGGGGAAGTTGATAAAAATATAATTAAACAGTTCACCATAAAACACTTATAAGAGGATACGAAAGTATTGCAAGGATTACAATATAACAAGTAGTAGGAAGGTGACATGTGATAGAGGAATTCGGACATTAAAAAAAAAGTGTACCACGAAGGATTTCCGAATGACTATCAGAACCGCGCCCCTACCTCCATTTGGGTTAAGGCTCTATTCCTGTCATTTCTAAAAACGTAGTGTAGAGGAAGATATTTTTCGCTGAAAATGTCAGCAGAGAGCCAAGTTTCCGTTGAACAAATAATATCATCAAAGGATCATTTATCACCAGGCAGCAAGCTTGAATGAATTGACCGCAAACAGTTTGATAATACAAGTTATAATTTATTTGTAAAGTATTGCCAGTGAGATTTAAGTTGCTTGGGTAACTGGAGCTCAGGTCCGACCTTCCTGAAAATTTGCACAACGTTGACACTGTTCAAAGGTCTTTATTAAAATACCAGTGGGCCAGAAGTCAAGCTGACTAACAACACTATGAGCGGCTGGGAGAGTCAGTTTAAATGAGTCCACAAAATAATCGTTTCGACTTAGTTTTTTGCACAACGCGTTCGTGGAACTTTCCAATATCTGGTGTATCTTACCTTCCTTTGTTACCTTGCTATGTTACCTTACCTACCTATGTTACCTTACATACCCATGTTACCTTCAGATGTATCAGCAGAGACTCTAGATGAGAACAGGTACATAGGAGATACAGTAACTCTCATAAGACCATCCACATTCGAATTGGCTGTAACACTTGACATAAGCAAAACCTAAACGTGCAGAAAACGGTGCTCTTGATTATGTATAAGAATATCTGGCTGTGGTCCACTTTCCAGATGTTGCTGTTGCAACTGCTGCTGAGACTCAAGTTGAATTCATTGGGTTTGTAGCTGTAGCTGTAGCTGTTCATGTTCATGTTGCGCGAGAGTTGAAGGTTAAATATGATAGGTTATGCTTAAAAACAAAGCAACGCGTGTCCTTCTCTGTCCTTCTCTGGACAGAGTCAACCACCTGAGGCAAATAACAGAAACGAAACTCCCGTAATACGGAGCAATATACAAGAATAGAGCGAACAAGGAAAAGAAAAAGATGCACAAAAGTGTAATAGGAATTGCAGCAAACATCTACCGGGAAGCCTTTCGAGTTATGGTAAGAATTTCAACACCAAACTTAAGCTTCCGATTGAAGCTAACACCGAGGTCAGTAAAATGACGCTAGAACTGAAAGAGTGATGTCGCAGATAGTGTTACGGAACTCAAAACCAGAGAAGTTTTCAATGTAAAAAAAACATAGAGAAACATTTGGAGACGTTCAAAGACAAGTAACTACAGTCACACCAAGAAACAAGACCATTTGAATCGTTTTGATGAGCTAAGTAATTAGAAAGAGTATTGATACACGAAAGATTTTCAAGTCATCAGCATACACTAGGCAAGGAGAAGCAATCACACTACACTGAAAAAACACATAGCGCCAGACGCCATAATTTATAGACTTCTGGCGCCATGTACATAGTCGATTATGGGATTGTGATAAAATATAGCGCCACACGCCATAGTACATGGCGAAAAATACATAGGAGCAAACGCGATGCTTATAGTCCTCCACGCCATGTATTATAGTCCTCCACGCTATGTAATACAGTCCTCCACGCGATTACATGGCGTGGGGGACTATAGTACAAACTATGGTGTCTGGCGCTATGTGTTTTTTCGGTGCAGAGTTAATTTTCTTCAAGAAATTGTATGTGTGGTAATTTTATAGTTCCATTGTTCAGGTGGTTCGATGTGTCCCGGTTAATAGGTTTTACTGTACAGCCCAAATATAGTTTTTCAAAAAAATATATAGCCCAAATATAGTTTTTCAAAAAAATATATAGCAATAACATAGTTTTTCAAAATAATATATATCCTAAATATAGTTTTTCAAAAAAATATATAGCCCAAAAGCCCCCAACCCATGATATCAAAACACATCCCGCCAATTTAAATTTTAGATAGCCTAATTGGCGGGAAATGATACTCAACTGTCACTTGCTGACATTTATACGTCCCCTCACACAGTATGGCTGCGAGTTATAATTGGAGTTATCTTACATTATGAAAGAAATAACGAATCGGTATGACAACTGAAGCCATATTACATGGCTCATGGTACTATGTCCCTAATTGTACTATGGCCATAATTTAACATGGCGACATAGGACCACACGCTATGTAGATTCTGACATTATGGCGCTGGGAGCCATATTGCATAGCTCAGAGTACTATGTACATAGCGTATGGGGCCATAAATAATGCGCTATGTTACATAGCTCTGGGCGCCATGTGGATTTTTTTCAGTGTAAGAAGATGATTGAGCAGGAGATTGAAGAGCAAAGGTCCAAAGATAGATCCTTGAGGTACATCTGAGGAACGAAAACAAAGAGGTAATGAAAGACCACGGAGGTTACAATAGCAAGTACGATTAAATACAACTGACAATATCCATAAGAGTATAGGAAATCAGATATGGAATTATGCTCTGATTTGTGTTGGAAGAGCTCATGATTGGTTGAGTCAAATACCTTGGGATTGTCAGCGTTTATGACGTGTATTTGATCTAAAGCAGAAGTACCTATGTGGGAAAAATCAACTAGATTAGGTGCAGTACTCCGGTTTTTCATGGAACCATATAGTTGAGTAACAAAAACGTGGCGAAGAGAATCATAGACACGATTAATAACAAAACGCTCACAAATTTTGCAAAAACATAAAAGAATTTAAATAAGACGATAGTTAGTAATTAGGTTTAGTTTGTTAGTCAGTAAGTAGCTAGTAACTATATGGATTTTTGAATTTCTATATGAATTTTTGAATTTTCCTATAGATTTTTCAAATTCTATATGAATTTTTGAATTTTTTTGTAGCCCACATTGGGCGCAAAATTTATTCTCCATTTTTAGCATGTAGTTAGCATCTCTGAATAATTTCAATATTGCAGGTGCCAATCTCAATTCAATTTAAGCAAGATTTAAGCAGTTTTTAGTCAAACCCAATTTTTCGTAACCCACGTAGTGGAATGTTTTCGACTAGGAGTGTAGGGGTAATGTTTTCGGCTAGAAGCGTGAAACGTGCATTGAGACAAGGTCACTTTAGTGACAATAGACAGTGTAGGCAATGAAATACGCGGTAATGAACTGTGCGTTCTGGCTTACAAATGGTATGTGATGCTTGAGATTAGGACGCAAAATTTATATTGCGTTGCTGTAAAGTTACCTTCAATGTTGAACATATTTTGATTATTCTTAGTAATTTGAGTCCCAATGATCCCCGATGTGTCGAGTTTGTTCGATGTGCAAAATTTCGCCGTCCTTCAGAAATTGGCTGCCTTGAGCGATTACTCCTGCAGTAAAGAACACTCTGGCTTGGAGTACTATGTATATAGCGTGTGCGACCATAAATGCTGCGCTATGTGGAAATTTCATCTGAGGATAACTACCTATCGGAGCAGTCACTTACCAGCCAGAGTATTTGTTGGCGCCATTGCTCTTAAATACCGATATTGCCAACCCCTAATTTAGAGTATCCTTTTAGTTGCATTATTAATATGTATTTATGCAGAATTGACATTTTTCTACTTTAAAAACCCACTCAAAAATCGAATTGATTTTTTTTGTGTTAAATATAGTACCTAACCACCTGATGTAAGTGCGAATCAGAAATTTTGACATATTTAAATATTTCAGCTTGATGGAATTACGAGTCTTTACTAGGATTATGCTTAATTATTCAAATTTTTATAGGATTATTTCTAGCCATACACTATACTGCTGATATTGAAATAGCATTTAACCGAGTAGTTCATATATGTCGAGATGTAAATTATGGTACATGCAAATGGGGCTTCTTTCTATTTTATTTGTATTTATATTCATATTGGTCAGGGAATTGACATTTTTTTACTTTTCAAACCCACTCAAAGATATAATTAGTTTTTTTGTGTTAAATATAGTATTTAACGACCTGATGTAAGTGCGAATCAGAAATTTTACCATTCTCTGCAAGTCACCAATTTAGCGTATCATTGTGATTTTTCAAACACCCACTACAATGGTCTAGCTAAAAATATTCCATTTTTTTCTCTCTTTTGACACAATTCTGAGCAGGTTCGATTGATGAATCGAGGTGAGAAAATTCTTACGAAATCCACTCGAACAATCAACAAACAATATCAATCCATTCATCGTAAACGATGCGCTCACGATCAACAAACAAATCATATAGTGCTGCGAACGAAATTGTGTCTCGCGACAATTGAGCCTAAGGCAGGCCGTATATCAAAGCTGCATGTGCAGCTTTTCGTCACATGTCGCGTGGTAATATGTGTAGCAAAGCAGCACATGCCGTTTTGCTCTTTGTTAAAATCATGCAAACTGAGTTGGTAGCCGTATACTGATCATGCAACTGCAGCATAGCTACATGTGCCGCCTTTAAGCAAATTGCACGCGCTGCCTTTAAGCAAGTTACACGTGCCGCTTTGAAGCAAGTTGCACATGCCGCTTTGCGTCAGTCTTCATCTGAATAGTAGGGACATACGAAGTTCGAACCGGAAAAGTTTTGTGAGTGGAAAAATAGTATAATAAAAATCGAAAGATAAAAATTCTGTCAGTGGAAGTGTATTATTTTGCAAAATATTATTAATTTAAAGTAAAAATGGATGAAAGGCAACACAATGTTCAATTTGTGGAGTGCGTTGAGCGGTATCCATGTTTATGGAATTTCTGACTGCCTCAATACAGCCAAAGGAATGTAACGGAAAAGGCGTGGGAAGAAGTATCTCGGGAAATGAAGGAAACAGGTGTGTTCATTTTAATTTTTTTTATTCGCTTAAGCATTCACAAACCTAACAATTCAATTTACATGAAAACTTAAAATCAAACACTTGCATGAAAATATAATTTGAAACCAATAAAACAAAAACGCACAAATTTTCAAGCATATTTCCATTGAATAGGAATAGATCCGGCACTGGTCACAAAATATTCTGTTAAGTATTCTCTGTTTCTCATTGCGATTGTTCTGGGATTGTAACTGTCTGCAGGACAGTTTAATAACGGTATCTGCTTTTCTGTGGCAAATTTATTAGCTTGGCCTAACACACCTTCTTTCATGCGAATAAAATTGTGTAATACACAACCAGCTTTCACTATATTTATCACAGTGTCTACGTTTTTGGATATAATAGGCTTATGAAATATTCTAAATTTCGAAGTCAGCATTCCAAAGGCACATTCAACTGACTTTCGACCTCGCGACAATCTATAATTAAATATTCGTCGCTTTGGATTTAATATTTTTTGAGGATAAGGTCGCATGAGAAAGCTCGTCAAGGGGAAAGCCTCATCACCAAGAAAAAAGTAAGGAATTGCCATTCCATTCATATCATTTTCCAATTGTTTATCGTTTGGTATTCCAGAATTGTTGGATTGTATAAATTTTAATATATTTGATGAACGAAATACACTTCCATCGCTATTGCGGCCCATGTCACCAACATCTATCATTGTAAACATACCGTGTGCATCTGCACAAGCCATTAAAACTAGTGAAAAATATCCTTTATAATTAAAATAGGCAGATCCAGTTTTGGGAAACTTGTTCACTCGAATATGTTTTCCATCTATTGAGCCAAGACAGTTGGGAAGATTACATATATCATAAAAATCTTTTGAAATAATTTTCCATGCCTCTTCGTTTGGAATAGGCACAAATAATGGTTGCAAAGTATTCCATAAAACTCTACAAGTTTCTTTGATAATTTGTGCAATTGTTGTTTCTCCTCGGTAAAATGAATATGTTAAATCTCGAAAGCTCCGTCCAGTAGCAAGAAACCTATAATGAAGTTGTTGTGATTAATCCCTTTATTTCTAGCCTCAAACTGTCGTGAAAGGTGGAAAAACATTCGCAATGGATTGAGTCGATCCTTAAAGCCGACAGCAAGTGGAAGTGGAGCGAGACAAAAGAAGGAATACTACTTGCTAAAGCATTTACAATTTTTAATGCCGTACATGCGAAAAAATCCTTCGACCGGAAATTTAGATAAAGCCAATCCAAACATTCACCAAGAAGGAAATATTGAATTGGAATGCAGATCTGAAAACATGCATTCGGAAAATGAACTAGAGGCATTTGTTGCGCAGAATACATGTTTGCTGGAAAATCTTTCTGACCACGGAGAAAGTGAAGAAGTGAAATTACCAGAAGAGTCGAGTACTCAAATTTCCAATATGTTAAAAAAACACGACAGCGAAGAAAATAAGCCTACGAAGAGGAAAATCAAAAAGCAAAATAATATTAATGAAGTGGATTCGGCTTTCATTGAATGGATGAACTCAAAAAAAAGAAAAAAAAGAAAACGATAACGCCAATTATTACTTTTTAAAAAGTTTGCTTCCATTTATGGAAGAAATGACTGCAAAGCAAAATAGAAGATTTCGGCAGAAAGTTGTTAAGTTGATCGATGATATTATCGAAGACCAAGATGTGGAAGAAAGGATAACAACACCTGTGCAATCATCATCATCATCTACGTTAATGGACTATGCTGCCTCTCCTATTTTTGTTTTATCACCAGAAAACTGCTAATGAATTAATAAAAAATAAAGTTACATACCTTAATGTTATCAAAAGTTTCTCATTTGGTTTTATCGCAACCTTGTAATTAGTATCCTTTTTCCTTAATTTAGCTTCAACTAGTTGGAGTAATTCAGCAAAATTGTTTTTGTTCATTCGATAATATTCTTTGAATTTTCTGTCATCCTGTTCCAACTCTTTAGATATTATAAATGAACTATGATGTATATTGTTTTTCAAAAACGGATGTGTGCCGTATTTCCTTTTCCTGTTTCTTCTTTTTCTCAACAAATACCAAGCGAAAAGTACGTCGTCTTCACTAGAACTCATTTTGTTCTTTTGACATATTTCATCTATGCAGCTTGTATATGCGGCTTATGCAACAAAGAAGCAGATGTCGCAAAGCGACATGCTAGCGGCATATGTCGCCAATAAGCTTTTGAAGCTTTGGTATACGGCGTGCCTAATGTTTATTCATAGGTGTGGAACTGATAAAGTACCAAAAGTCGATTCATAGAGTCCATTTTGGGGTAGATATTTGTAGAATATCTCCATAGAATCAACCATATTTGATTATCTACGGCACAATAGATAAGTAACGAATGGAAGTTCAAATAACCAGAAATTTCGGGTCCATAGTGTGGGCTCCAAGATATTGTAGTAAGAACCCAGATCATGTTCACGTGCTCATGAATTATGTATGATGTGAGGTATTATCTGTGCATATGCATGTATGTACTATGTCTATATGTCAACAATTTGAAGATGCACAGCCCGTACGAGCAAACAATTTGTAGCACCGCGAAGTATGATAAGATGCTGGCTACCTGAAGCATTGTAATCCGATCTGAGAAGGTGGTAATGGAGATTTACGTTCATTACGCAAGGTGCGCATTCAACTGGTAGTCTAAAACGTGTGGAAAACTAGTATCTGGGAGCCATATCAAAATCTGTGATGATGGAGAGATAAGACAGGTAGGCAGTAGTTTAGTAGATGAAGATCTTGATATGTAGAGTTGGTATTCCCGAAAGGCGGAGTAAATAGAAAGGGGAGGGTTAAGTACAGACTTTCCGATATCAGCCGCAAGACCGGGGCTGTGCGATTTAGCTCATTCAAGTCGGAGCCAACGAGGAATTTATGTTTGCCACCTAATTAGAATGAACTAGTCTGAGGTTTCATTGAGTATTCTCTTCAAAGTCTGGTTACTATAATAGGTACGAACTAGAGATGAGGCATATATACTGGAACAGGTTTTTTTTGGAACAGCCAGTACCTAGTACGAAATTCAAAGATACTAGGTACGAGTATTTTTGTGAACTATACATGTAATCAAGAATTTACCCAATAAATTTCTTCCATTTGATTCATTTCAATCAAACAGTGACGTAATAGTATCCTAATATTAATATGCTCTCGTATTTCATACTTGCAAGTGCTTTCATACTCACGAGTATTTCGTACGCGATACGAAAATACTTGGAAGTACGAAAATACTCGTTTTTTAGGGCAAAAGTAGCTGAAATCGGACTAAATCGGCCAATTTTGGGCTAGAGTGGTTTGGGACATAACGGGCCAAGACCTATTGCTGTGATACAAAAATGTCGGTTTTGTAGGGAAGTAAGGGGTATTTTGGCTATAGTTTGGCTAAAACTGCCTTTACGGCGCTTTCGATGATTGAAAGTGGTCGGGGAGTATAATAGTGATATTTTAAGGGCGAAAAATTTTTGATAGGGGAAATTGGACAAAAACGTCCATAATTTCCAAATTTTTTTTTGTCGAGCATGAATTCAAGATTTTGGGCGAAATTTCCATACAAGTCTGGGAAAAAGCGGCCTAGTTTCGAAGATACGGCAAAATGAAATCCGCCGGAAAACCGTCCGGAAAAACTGAAAGTAGCACTAAAAGTGCTAAGGAGGAAAATGTTGAGATCCTTTTTGGTTCGCCAGTTTGCTTCTCCGGCTATGCTGAGGCCCTCCTCGTGACTGCATGTCGCCACGAGGATATATCCAACCCTACCGGGGTTGTAAAATTTACGAGACCGCGTGAGGTAAGGTGCTCCTGGGCTCTTGTCCAGCCTTACCGAAGAGGTTGGGTGCATGTTTAATAGGCGAAACATTTTTTTTATCATTAATAAAATAAAATAAAAAAAAAATAAAATAAAATTATATAATAAAATTTAATAAAATTTTCGACAAACTTCATGCTTCAGTGAGGCGAAGTGGAAAACCGACTGTTTTAGATCAGCCAATTTGGTATCACAGATCGATCGATGAAAAGTCATATAGTTGGCAACAGGATTAGTTGATCCTATCTTAGTAAATTTTTCGACATTGGTCATTTGAACGAATACAGGAGGTGTTTTGTACATATATTAAAATGAAAATCAAATTAAATTGATTGAATTTGATGGCTCCTAGATTGGAGAAAGACTTGCCAATTAAGTGACCGATCATTGGAAAGTTACGGACAAGCTGCACGGATTAATGACTCGGTATTCTTTCACGGTCATCTGCACCATCACCATTCTAGCCCGGGAATTTTGTTTCTGGGGGGTGGGGGAGGGTACATCATACCGTTTCATTCATCATTGCAAATCGCATGTACTTGTGTGTATATATGTACATACTTCAAAAAATACTAGTTAGTATTTTTGGAACAGGTATTTGGGACAGGTATTTTTTTGTACTCGTACTAAGAACACCTGCACTGAAAAAAATCCACATAGCGCCCAGAGCAATGTAACATAGCGCATTATTTATGGCCCCATACGCCATGTACATTGTACTCTGAGCCATGCAATATGGCTCCCAGCGCCATAATGTTAGAATCTACATAGCGTGTGGTACCATGTTACATGGCGCAGCATTTATGGTGCCATACGCTATGTACATAGTACCCTGAGCTATGCAGTATAGTTCCCAGCGCCATAATTACATGGCGCAGAAATTATGGCCCCACACGCCATATTACATTGTGCCATGAGCCATGTAATATGGTTCATGGTACTACAATTATAACTCGCAGCCATGCTGTGTGAGGAGATGTATAAATATCAGCAAGCTTCTTGAATATAGGAGAAGATATGATCTTTGATATCATTAATCCTTCGGGAATTTCTTTGGTAGAATTCCATCCCCTAACATCAAGTGCTCTACCTCCAGATGCTCCGAACTGAGAAGGTTCGTGGCCTTTTACTGGATGCAAACTGGATCATCTTCAGATGCACTGAAAAAACACATAGCGCCAGACGCCATAATTTATAGACTTCTGGCGCCATGTACATAGTCGATTTCGGTCGATTTGTGATAAAATATAGCGCCACACGCCATAGTACATAGGAGCAGGCGCACCATGCCATGTACTATAGTCCTCCACGCCATACAGTATAGTCCTCCACGCCATACAGTATAGTCCTCCACGCCATGCACTATAGTTCTCCACGCCATATGCTATAGTCCTCCACGCCATGTAATATAGTCCGCCACGCCATGTACATGGCGTGGAGGACTATAGTACATGGCGTGTAGGCCTATGTACTTTTCGCCATGTATTATGGTGTGTGGCGCTATATTTTATCACAATCCTTAAATCGACTATGTACATGGCGCCAGAAGTCTATAAATTATGGCGTCTGGCGCCATGTGTTTTCTCAGTGTGGTATGTAAAAATCCGAGTACGACCCAACTCTAGTACCAACCAAAAATCGGGAGTTAGGTTGCTGGAAATTTTTTTACAATAGATTTCTATTCTACCCTTTTAATAAACATTGAATTTTTCATGTTATGCAAACATTTTCTTCACTTTTTTTCACAGCCTACTGTTGTTGAAATGCGAACAGATGCAATTTATTCTAGCCCTTATTTCCACTATTCAATCTATAAATTATACAGTTGAGCTCGCTGTAAAACTTTTTAATTAAGTTTATCAACAGCCTGAAAATTATTAAGTTAACCAAAACAATTAGAAGAGGGAGCATGGTATTTAGTAATCCTGTGAAACGATTGTCTACGAAATTGCAGTCCACAACTAATGACACTGGAAAAAATTCTCGAAAACAGTTTAATTTGTATGAAATCAACAAATGCAAGTTACGTTGCATGAAGCTTCACCACATTATAAAAATATTGTAAATAAAACATATGTCATAGCAACGTGACAAGGAAGGCAACGTGACAAAGAAGGCAACTTTCGTTCAGCCAGATTGCTAATGATCAATCTGCGAGACCAACTATTAAATTAACACTCAGGGTGGAAGATGACACTCCAGGCCTTGAACTCAGTTTTAGTGAATAAAATAAATGATTGTAAATTGCTATTTTTATTAGCTATAGAACAGTAAAAAATCGAGACGAGGTAGTGAAGCGGCTTGGAAGAGTGGCAACAATAGGGGAAGATGAGCTAGTTGTATCATTTGATGTCAAGGCTCTGTTCCCAAGCGTGTCGGTAAAACAAGCACTCACGTTCTTTGAGGACTGGCTATTAGAGAGAAATAGATCACCGGAGGGGAGGAGGAGAGCTAAAGACTTTTTGAAACTCGCTTCGGTTTGCATGACTGAAAGTTATTTTACTGTCATGGGGAAATAATTTAAAGCGATGAAAAGTGTTGCAATGGGAAATCCTTTATCCCTACTTATGATGGAGATATTTATGGATAGACTAGAGAAGAAACTTTATGAAGAAGGTTCGCTTCCTCGGGTTTGGCTGAGATATGTAGACGATATTCTAGCTATAGTTAAAATAGATGGTTTGGGAGAAACATTGGAGAAGTTGAACCAAGCACATAAGGACATCCAATTTTCAATGGAAATCGAAAAAAATGAGAAACTACACTTCTTGGATTTAATGGTCATAAGGAAAGAAGGTCTTCTTAGATTTAATATCTACTGGAAGCCCACACGCACCCAGAGGACAACACCATCCACGTCTGATCATTGGCATTCCCAAAAAATGGCGCCCTTTAATTCGATGATTCACCGGCTATTAGCACACTGAAAAAAGTCCACATAGCGCCCAGAGCCATGTAACATAGCGCATTATTTATGGTCCCATACGCCATGTACATAGTACTCTGAGCCATGCAATATGGCTCCCAGCGCCATAATCTCAGAATCTACATAGCGCATGGTGCCATGTTACATGGCGCAGCATTTATGGTGCCACACGCTATGCACATAGTGCCCTGAGCCATGCAGTATGGCTCCCAGCGCCATAATTACATGGCGCAGAAATCATGGCCCCACACGCCATATTACATAGTGCCATGAGCCATGTAATATGGCTCATGGCACTGCAATTATAACTCGCAGCCATACTGTGTGAGGGGATCTATATATGTCAGCAAGTGATACTTGAGTATCGTCGATAGATCGACAACATTCTCAATCGGCTAAGGGCGCATATTATTGAATGGCTCCTTCGGCGACTCTAAATGCAGCCAGCGCCTGTTTGTTGCAAGCAAGGGACTTCCCCGTGTGCTCATTTATGGTAAGTAGCATTATTTTGACTGATTTGCTTCTTCAATGTACTATAGTCTTCCACGCCATGTACTATAGTCTTCCTCGCCATGTACTATAGTCTTCCTCGCCATGTAATATAGTCTTCCACGCCATGTACTATAGTCTTCCACGCCATGTACTATAGTCTTCCACGCCATGTACTATAGTCTTCCACGCCATGTACTATAGTCCTTCACGCCATGTACTATAGTCCTTCACGCCATGTACCATAGTCCTCCACGCCATGTACTATAGTCCTCTACGCCATACAGTATAGTCCTCCACGCCATGTGTTATAGCTCTCCACGCCATGCACTATAGTTCTCCACGCCATGTAATATAGTCCGCCACGCCATGTACATGGCGTGGAAGACTATAGTACATGGCGTGTAGGCCTATGTACTTTTCGCCATGTATTATGGCGTGTGGCGCTATATTTTATCACAATCCCTAAATCGACTATGTACATGGCGCCAGAAGTCTATAAATTATGGCGTCTGGCGCCATGTGTTTTCTCAGTGCAGTGCCCATGGATCAGGAAAGTTTTAACTCAGAAGTTAAATATATTACAGATACGGCGAGGAAAAATGGGTTTGACGAAAGGATAAGAAAAAGTATAGAATACACCGTGATCTTTTAACGACGCTCTTTACGCAGGAAAAACAAAAAACAGCCATAAGAGTTCCAATTATTTTTTTGTCAATGTTCAAAAAAGTTCGGGAAATTCTTGAACGCTTTGATATTAAAGCAGTTCCAACCAGTAAAACTAAAAAATTCGGTACTATACTATGTCATGTGAAGGATAAAAAGGATAAAAAGGAAAAATGTGGAGTTTATAAAATTACCTGCCCAGAATGCGACAAAATATACATCGGTCAAACGAAACGATTAGTTGGTGTTAGACTAACGGAACATAAACGGGAAGCAGCTTCAGCGAGGAAAAGGAATACAACATTAGTACGATCAACAGTAGCGAAGCACATCTTGGAGGAGGATCACAACATAACATGGGACAACGTGGAGGTGTTTAAGGAGGTACAGCAGGTACGAAAACTGGATGTGTATGAAAGCCTGAACATATGGAAAACCCCAATGAATAGAAGACTAAGCGCCGACCAAGGAAACTGTATATCACCATTGTTCAGGTTAATTTGAACATTTATTTGATAGTAAGGAAGAAAATTTAATTAATATAGATCGTTTAATGTATTTAAGTAAAGTAATTAATAAACAATTAGTTGGTAATTAGTATAAGTCAATACTTTAAAAGTAAGCTCTATAAATAACATACCTAAGTTAAATTAAGATTAGACCGATAGGCACTGAAAAAGAGGGCAGATAACCCTCGAAATATCGATATTTGTCACAAAATTCAATATATCTACCTTCGAAAGGGAAAATCGGTTTATTTTTATTAAAATATTTTTATTGTATTTATTATTTTCTAATTGTTATTCATTTATTTTATTGTTATTTATTTATAAGATATTTCAATTTATATATTTATTTACTTAGTTATTTGTTTATGCGTTATTTGCTTGTACCTTACTTTTTTTGTTTTATTATCATTATTAGTGTTGTATTCATTTGTAGTTTTTTTTTCATTTTTTTATTTATAAATATGTACTAAATTTATTCCTTGTTTGGCTAGTAAATTAATTAATCAATCGAAAGATCAATGATAACCTACATTTTAATGATCAATGTCAAACTTTCTTCCATATGAAAATTTATGAAATGTAGTAGCGACTGACACCAAAACCAATGACGAGTTGAATAAAAACCAAGCAGGCTATTAAAGAATTATAGAGCAAAACGAAAAAATAGTAAAATCGAAAATAGCGGTTCATCAAATCATAAATAGCTGAAAAATTCAGTTGGATTCGATTACATGATCCGAAGAACTGTGTTTGATACATACACACTTATATTTTCAAATATTTTATCAAGTTAATTAAATTTCCTTTGAACCTATACAGATGATCTGATCCGGCCTACGCTACTGATCGAGATTATGTCAACCGGGATCATGAACAAAATGTCAAATGTCACTAACTAATACGTAAACAAGTAATCCATTAACAAGTTTTACTTTCATTTGACTGGAAACATCGTAAACATCTTCGGAACATACATTTTGGCAAAATTGTTGGTATAAGTACATACATATATTCATTAGCATTCCTGTGAAAAAAAAAACATTCCAGTTAGATTCCACCCGATTTTTGCAAAACTCACTATTCTCAGCTTATTTATTTTACCGTTATATCTGAAATGTTCGTTATATCTGAAATTTCGTCTCAAAACCCTGCGTCCCCGACCGGAATGTAAGAGCGGCGGTTTTCGAGCGGCCTTTGCTCATGCGAAGAAAAGGGGTGCGTGGGCGCCACTCACTTCTAATCCGAAAACTCGCCGTCTGCCTGCCACTCAGAAGCGAAAAGAGGGTGACGGGTTCCACTAAATAGCACCGCGTAACGTAACGAGAAAGAAAACCAAGATCTGCCAACAATATCGCGGAAGCACAAACACCAGTTTTACAATTTACAACGAAGGCTCGTTTTCTTTAATTTTGGCTCGATTTATAATTAACACTAATTATTACTTAATCACTACTGTCGCCAAATCCGATTAGCAAATGACTTACGAGCTATTTTTTTCTATGATAATGCCAAAGCTCAGGGGATTGCCCTTTGAAGTGAATGCTTAGCGATGGCGGTAGGGAGACACATATGGGAGAAGCCGATATCAATTATTCCATTATTCTTTTAAGTGCCACATTTATTTCTTATTTTCTAAAGCGCTAGTGTTATGCCTAGTTGCTGCTAAAGTTTTAATGTTACACTTAATTAATGGAGCGCTGGTATTATGCCCAGTCGCCGATTGTTAAGACAACACGAGACGAACAAGTACAGTTTAGCATTTAATTAATTTTGTTTAGCATTTAATCAATTCAATATGTTGAAAATAGAAAATATAATAATAATAACTAAAAATAAATAGCCTGGTTAATCCCTCGTTGGGGCCCTGGCGTAGTCGACACTCGATGTATTTCCGCGAAGTTCGCAACTCCTTTCACCTCGATGTATTCTGCTTCGTCATGTACTGTTTCTCAAATTCTTCAAAAACTTAAATAAATCGTAAAGTGAAACTAAGAATCGTGATTAGAACAGCAAAATAATACGAGTAATCGCATTATGGAATTACTTCCGCTAAACCCTCAACCGACAAAGCGTACACTTGATAGCCACTTTGACACTGAGATATGTGTAGACCAGATCCAAGCCACAGACAAAGGCGCTTTAGCGCTATTGCACGTAAACAATTGTAGGGCGAGAAGATCGGAATAGTCGGCTCCTTAATTTCGTACTCTTATCAAAACAGAAATTTCAAACTTGCCTATGAATCAAATCTGGAGTAACATTGAAATCAGAACTAATATATTGAAATACTAAACAGTTTCATTTTCTTTCTTTTGTTTATTATTCGTATTTATAAATCATGTAAACAACAAATTTGAAGGACAAATTCGAAATTTTAGCGTTTTCCTCCATATCCGGTAAATACATACAGAAAACGTTCAATGCTTTCTAATGTAAGGTCACCTATCGGACTCTAGAGAAAGAATCATTACACACGATAGTGTACACCAGCCGTATATTGTCATATGACTTTGGCAGCTATTAGTATCGTCTACAGCGGACGTTTAGTCCGCGGACTAAACACCAAATTCCACCTAAATTTTTTAGTCCACGTGCTGTAGACACTCGTGGACCGACCTAAATTTAGGTCGGTCCACGATTTCAAGCGACCTGACCTAAATATAGGTCGTGGACTATAATCGTTGTAAACACACGCGACCTAAACATTGATTTTTGTGCGACTATTAATAATGTATGTATGTTGAATATAAGCTCATAACATTCCCCTTTGACACAAAATCATTGAAATAAACATGTTTGAGAGACAAATGAAACGATAAATACAGTGCATGAAGGAAAATTAAACTAAATGACAGCTGTCATATACGGACGAGGACTAAATTCCACCTAAGCAAATTTTAGGTCGGGTTCGTTGTAAACACCTGAGGACTAAGTTCATTTAGTCCGCGCTTTAGGTCAGGTCACTTTTGGTCCGACTGGTGTAAACCGGTACATTGTTGACATTCGACACACTTCTTTGGCCGTAGTTGTGCACGAAATGTCATAGGTCCATAGCAGTGTAATTGTCAAGTGTGAAAAATAAAAACATGGAATTCTTACGCCTCTAATCGGAAGGACAAATTAATGTATCCGAATCTCTTGCAATCGTCTCTCCCATCGATATTTCACTAAACCGACGTTTTTCGCTTAATTGAAGTGCGGTGGCAGCGGTTCTTTCTTCAAGAACGTTGCTGCCTTCTGTGTTCGGCGAGCGCGAAGGAACGGGGTAACGCCAATAAAATCAACTATCGCATTCGGTCATTTGATTGCGCTCTAAGTGCGTGTTCAATAACTATTTGATCAAAAGTCATATGCTATTGCCTGGCCTAGATGGTTTCGCGAAAATATCAATTTTGCGGTGCTAGTGTGGTTTTGTGATGCATTCCAGTGCTTAATTGTGGATCGATGCAGTGATCGAGTTGCCGTCGAGTGATTTTTCAGGGCATTGCAATGTTTGGAGTTGCAGAGTCCCAAAAGGATTCGTTCTTGGAGCAAACTAAAGCAGCCCGTGAGGAACGAGCCCACGAAAAACGTCGCGAAAATGCAGCTGTTTGCATACAGTCACGAATCCGAGGATATCTAGCGCGCAGGAATTATCAGCGAAAAATACTGTAAGTTAATTATAAGGAGCGAATTGTAAGGAGCTTTGTCCAAGTGACTTTCAGGTTTATATTGGATGATAGTGTTTAACTAATATTATTAAGTAATATGTTTTGTTTTTTTTTATCAACACGACAGGATTTCAGATCCAATTAAAAGTTGGCAAGTAAAAATCTTGTCAGCAGATCGTAAATTCACATCAGCAGAGTACAGTTTATTCACAATAAACTGCACTCTCAATGTCATATCATGCACACTTTTAATATTTGATTGTCTAGATAGACAAAAAGTTTATTGTGTTCACAAGAGTGTGTATCCTATTTTATGTAATTACTTTGATATATGAAAGTATAACACGAACAGTTAACTTTAGCCCTTTTTCTTCCCAAGCAAGTCCTTGTACAGGTGTAAGAGAAAATAACGAATGGACGACTAGCTAACAATTCAATATGCTCAAATATGTGAAGAAAGTACCTATCTTAAGATAAAAAAACGTCAACAAAAAACAAATACCTCCGAAAAGTCTGAAGAAAAACATGTGGTAGAGGTCACAAAACAACACTTGCTGTTTGGCTTGCAACACTTTATTGCTGCAATATTTTTCTTAATGTTAGGGGATGTTTCAAACGTCAGAGGCTCAGAAGTTGCAGTAGAAAAGCCAATGCTCTAGTGATAAATTGCACAACTATTGCGCTGGTAAAGCAGAAAGTAAAACATGCCATGAATATTTAAACCTTGTACGCTTCATAGTTAAAAAGACAAACTATTCGTCTTGAGCCTCCCATTAAAATCGACAAAAATATAAGCAACACACTTCATTATTAAGGGTATGTTCTTAAGTCAAACTTGCAACAAGAGTATTGTGTTTTGCACGTACAGTGGCTCACATTTTATTTCGTGTGATCAACATTTTTAACAAACCAAACACAAAATTGGTATATTTTATTTTGAACTCATCAAATAAATGATGCAATTTTGTAGATAATTTAGTCTCCAATATAAAACATCAGAAGAATATACCCAAATATCAACATAGAACGATTTATTGGAAAAAAAAACTACACAAACACATAATTCTCATATCACAGCTTATTTTGTGTGTTTATTTTCATTCTTATCTTTCTTGGAAATATTCGATTCTAATAACGAACGGTAGATCAAAACATAAACAATGCCCGTGTTCCATTATTACTAATTAGTACTCGCAAGTACTTCTAGCTACTTCCAACTACTCGCGCTCTCGTTCACGAGTAGTTCATGAGTAGTTACGCCTTTTTTCACCGTGAGGTGGCTATTTAATTGACATTAGGCGGCTTTGATTTTTTCATGGTTTTGTTGAATGTTTTCATAATTGGGAAATTAGAAATAGCCCTCACAATGTGTAGAAAGTTAAAAGAGGTAATTTTCTGTTAGTTGCTTTTATATTTTCTATCGATTGTGCAGATTCTATCTCGTTATTTCCTCCCTTTATTTTCAACTGTTTTACATTTGAAAACTGCATACAATTTGACAGGTTAGAATCTGCTCGTATGAACGAAGATGGCGTTCCATTTGTGATCTACTTGGAAATACTTGGGAGTACTAATTAGTAAAAATGGAACACGGCAAATGATGATTGCAGGAAGAGTGCGTCTACTCAAAAATATTAAAGTCAGTTATAATTGTGTGATTTTACAAGATGGGTCGACGCACTTCGATAGAGTTACGCGAGTTAGTTATTAAACACTTTCAAAGTGGGAAAACTCAAAAACAAATTGCTGAAATTGTTGATTGATTCAGCGTTTTTTTTTTTCGAGAAAATCGTGTGCACAACAAAGGAAGAAAGGCTTCAAACAAAATTTTTACTGAACACGATGAGAGGTGGATTTTGGGAAAAATTAAAAAAAGATCCCATGTTAAGTGCTCCAGTTGTGGCCAAGGATGTTGAAATGTTTCTTGACAAAAAATGTCATCCAGAAACTATACGCAGAGTACTTAGAGATGCTAATTTTCATGAGCGAACAGGAACGAACAAGCCGTTTATTCATAGGAAAAATCAAAAAGTCCGCATACAGTTCGCTAAAGACCATGAAAACCAAGACATTTCTTTCTGAAACACAGTAATTTTTGCCGATGAGAGTAAATTTAATATTTCTGCATCAGATGGTAAGGCATACGTGTGGCGTCAACCAAATATTGAGCTCCAAACAAAAAATTTACGTGGTACAGTAAAACATGGAGGCGGACATGTAATAGTTTGGGGGTGTATGTCGTCAGCAGAGGTCGGTAAATTGGAATTCATAGAATCTACTATCACTAAAGAGGTAAACTTAGATTTGCTGCAGCGAAATTTACTACAAAGTGCTGAAGACTTAGGCTTACGTGATACATTTCGCTTCTACCAAGATAATGATCCGAAGTATAAATCCGGTATAGTGCAATCTTGGCTAATTTGGAATTGCCCACACGTCATCCAAACACCCGCTCAATCCCCAGATTTAAATTTATTTGAAAATTTGTGGCATTTGCTAGAACTAGATATTCGAAAACACCATGGGCCCTATTCTGAGAGTCACCTCACATGACAAATGAGGTGACGCTCATGATTTCGTATTCTGAGAGTCACGTGAGGTGTTGTTATTTCACCTCAAGTGACGTTTTCGATCTGTTGGCTATTCTGAGAGTCACGTGAAGTGACGAGCGTCACGTGAGGAGAGATTTTTAGTCATTCAATAATATCAAGTGACTGCGAGCACAAGTGTACTAGAATTTGAGATTTTTCACAAGACGAAGAATAATTTTGACGAATTTTAGATCATTTATGGAAAAAAAGTAAGTACATTTTATTACGTACATTTTATTACGTAAAAATACTCCTGAAAACCGGAATGAAGCAAACATTCAAATATTCTTCATAAATACAGAACTTTCCGTAATTACGAAATGTACATGCCCGAGTCTGACAGTCAACCTTTTATGTACAGGCTACATGAGTCCTACCATTTATGACACTACTCCTAATAAAACCGTTTTTCATATCCATCGTTACATTTTCATCATCCTTACATATTTAAAGTCTGTTCCCGTACTACGATTAATTGCAATTAATTGCAATGAAGCGTACTAAAACGGAGTACAAAAAACGGCTTCATTGCAATTAATTGCAATTAATTGTAGTACGGGAACAGACCTTTAATCTTGCATATACCTGTTCTAGCATACCTGTTCCACTTGTACATATCCTCCTCTTTTTTAATTTCACAAATCATTTGCTTACCCTTGGAAATTCCCTGTTTGCATTTGCTTGATTTCCAATTAACCTGAAATTTTGTTTAAAATATATTTTACTTCCTTCAAAGTATGCCGCGCTCTAGTGATTTGAAGGGAAGGAAATATTTTTTATGCATGCCAAAATATTCGGTGCTACCAAGCCGTCCCCCATCTAAGTAGAGACCGCGCATGACACTGCTTAACTTCGACGATCGGCCAAGAATCGGTCGATGTCAGTGTGCTATGGACGTGGTAGATATCGAACGATGATAAATTTCAATTGGGTGATAAATTTCAAACGCTCAAGCGTTGCCATTTAAACGCATATTCGTATTCACCTCACCTAGAGTCACGTCACGTGACTCTCAGAATACCGATTCGTAGGTGACGTGACTTTCCAAGTGACGTGAGATCTTCTGTGAGATGACTCTCAGAATAGGGCCCCATATTTCTAAGGTCTTAAGTTTGAAAGCGGCGCTAAAGGAAGAGTGGACAAAAATATAACCAGGCTACTTATACTCAAAAGTTGGTTGACTCTATGCAGTCTAGATTATAGCAAAAAATAATATACGAGGGTGGTTCAAATATGATCGAGACAAATGCTCTGACACGTTTATTTATTATCGAAAAAATTTACAAAAATTCACAGTTTTTCCAGGTAGTTCCCCTCTCTAGTTACGCATTTTTTCCACCTTTCCGGAAGCTTTTTGATGCTGGTATCGAAGAGTTCCTTGGGCAACTTGGACAGCCATATGCGCACGAACTCCTCTACCTCGTCGTCGGTGTTGAATCTTTGACCTCCGAGGGCTTCTTTCAGTGGTGCAAACATGTGGTAGTCGCAGGGTGATAAATCCGGACTGTAGGGAGGGTGTTCCAGTACCTCCCACCCCAATTCCAATATTGTATCAAGCGTGAGACGCGCGGTATGAGGGCTCGAACTTTTTGCTCGAAGTTCAACAGTTTAGGAACCCATCGCGCCGTTATTTTGCGAAATTGAAGGCGTTCGTGGATGATAAACTCTACACTACCAATACTGATGCCGAGTTCAGCCGAAATGTCTCGAACATTCATCCTGCGGTCCTCCAAAATGAGTTGTCCTACGCGGCGAGTGGTGTCTGGTGTGATGCTGTTTCGCGGTCGACGATCATGCGGCTCATTCTCGACGGTTTCGCGGTCATCCTTGAATGCTTTGGCCCATTTAAACACACCAGCCCTACTCAGGCACTCACTACCAAACTGATTTCGCAAACGCAGAAAAATTTCCGTGTTTTTAACGCCTTACCACACTAAAAAACGAATGACAATACGTTGCGCAACGGCGGTCAGCACTTGACGTTCACTTATGGTCGTTAGCACGCGCGTGAAACATGCGCTCCGACATAAACTATGCCACACTGTTCGTAAGGGACCCAGCTATCACATACTCAAGCTACGACCTTCAAAACATGCATGCGCGCCATCTAAAGCATTTGTCTCCATCATATTTGAACCACCCTCGAAGCAAAAAGCTTACTCTACAAAATATTAAACTACTTTTTTTGAACAATTTTTCCAATGTTTTTAAGTGTTTTTGTTTCTACACGAAATAAGCTGTGATATGAGAATTATGTGTTCGATTAGTTTTTTTTTTCATTATATCGTTCTATGTTGGTGTTAGTACAATTTTTTTGATTTTTTATATTGGAAACTAAATTATCTACAAAGCTGCATCATTTATTTGTTGAGTTCAGAATAAAATATACCAATTTTATGCTTGGTTTGTCAAAAATGTTGGTCACAAGAAAAAAGCTGTGAGCCACTTTATATCTTTCCAAATCGTATCTGTATGAAAGAATAGCATAACTCGTCATGTATTTTAAACACGTAGATTTCATTTACTATTTTATTCGCTAAATTTTCTAATCTTGTTAGTAACACGGACTGCTGAAGCCAATAGTGATTGCCCAAAAAATAATGATATCTTTAACTACGTTCACTTAATTTTATATTGACAAAATGTCTTTAATGTTTACTTTTTATGCATCTACTTTATTTGTTGGTTTAGATTGTTCTTTTGACTGCTTTATTAATGAACAAGTTTTTAACTTTAAGTAACTTATTGTTGCTCTTGATTCAAGGCTGAGTTGAGGAAATCAATCTTTTTATTTAAGTTAATATTTCAATAAACTGTTAAAACAACTTTATCGTGTAAGCATGTACTGATCGTCATCATTTCTTCAGCAAGTTTATATAAGTCTGTTTAAATCTCAGGTTTATATATAGCCTGCTGAAATTTCTTGTTTGCAGCATATCAGTTGAGCCAGCAACAAATGCAACACCTAAAGAAGCAGACTCTTTGATTTTAAAGCGCCTGCGGGGCTAGTGAATCTAAACACTAAGAAAACTCCCACCTTTATCGCCTCTAACAGAATTGCGGTTATTGATATATCACAATGTTCACCTATTCTCGAATAAGCTTGCATTAGCTGGAATCCCGCTTTTGAAACCCACAGTGACAGACTCGAGTCAATACAAAAACAATTTTTACTTTTCGCCTTGAGAGAACTGTACAACCCTTATGATTTTAATAGCCTACCCCCTTATGAGTTTCGACTGGGTCATTTAAACTTATCGACACTAGCCTCCAGAAGAATGATGATATCGGCCTGCTTCACATTCGAAGTCATTAGAGGCGCTATTAATGTAGAATTCTTAAATAGTAAAATTTCGATAAATATCCCTGTGAGGAACACCAGGTCTAATCGTTTCCTAAAAGAATATTCACATTCGACGACATATGCAGCAAATGAGCCAATAAATAGATGCTGGAGAATATTCAACAGCATAAGTTATTTACATTCCCCTACGATTTGCAAATCATCCTTCAAATCCTCTCTTTTGCATGCCATCCATGCCCCTAAACCTTAAGCCATAGCTTATATGTCAATGTTTTTATTTATTGATTGTTATTTATTAATCTATTTGTTACTTTTTTCATTTGTTTGTTACTTATTTAACTTGTTTGTTTTTACTTTTTACTTGACTTTACTTTTCCATTTTATTTTTAATTTGTTATTTTATATCTGATTTTGTACCTTGTTTGGTGAATAAAATAAAATAAAAAATAAAATAAAAAATAAAATATTTGGATCAAAATCTGGATGCCGCGTACTGATTAAGATCCTATCTATTAATCATCGCTACTAAGTTTTCTCTTTAGCTACAGGTTCAATGCACGTGGCGTAGAGGAGAATCCTGAAAACACTGATTAAACCAAGTTTAATCGACTTCTTGTACACAAGGCGTGTAAGTGATGGCATAAAAGATTTGAGCACTCAAAATATAGCCATATTAGGCAGCTATGGAATGACCAGCGAAAGCAGATACAGTAAGACAATTCTTTGGTCAAACCAGGAACAACATAAGTTCAGGGAAAGTATCAGAAAACTCCTTAATCGAACTTACCAGAGCAACATAGAGGATGAATGGTTTTCCTACCGAATTTCACAAAAAACTTATAAAATTTCAAGACAGAATCTTTCAAATCATTCTTTCAGAAACTGAATGGTGTAAGAAAGACCACGGGACTGAATAAGGTGCCAATAAAAGACAGATCAGCAAAGCAGGACTCTCTAAAACGCCCAGGTGAAGAGTTCACCAAGTCGAATAAAACGAGTATTTGCAGACTTTACTTCAGAATCACTTTTTGGGCGCTCTGGCGACTAAAAGGCAGGAGGTTTCTGTGCATCTGACCAAACCTACTGCTATTCGCGTCAGCAAAAAATACTAGCTCACATCATCAAACAGAGACGCAATCATGTTAAGTGAGAATTTCAAATCGCCGGGCTAGGATGACATATATCCGGCTATACTGAGGGGGGAATTGAGGCAGACCTATAGAAAATCTTTCGGGCAGGCTTAGTTCTGGGGTATGTCCCGATACGTTAGTGATAAGTTGAAGGTATCTTACCAAAGCCCACAGGAGCTGCAAGGAACACAAGCCCGATCAGACTAGCATCGCGAATGCCGAAATGCATGAAGAAACCTGTTGAGTGACACATACATATATACGACATACGTACCAGCGAAGAAAAACATACGAGTCGGACCTTCATTCTCTGGTTTCTAGGGTTGACGAAGCGATTTCTAGTTGCCAGTATGTGATGCAAGTATCTGTGGAAATTGAAAAGACCTTCGACTGTGCATCCTTTCAAGAGTCAGGACCAGGAGTTAAGATCTTTGTTGGCCTTTGCAATCTCCTCTCTAGATAAATACATTTCACAGACGATATTCGGTGGGAATGTGTGAGAGAAAAGAACGTTAGATAAGCTTGTACGTGAACAAAATACTTCGTAGAAATAGTCAGCGAACAGGTCACAAACTTCGTTAGGGCTTGACGAACAAAAGTTCTTTTTGTACATCGATGTACGGTAGCCCGATGTTTTCCGTTTGGTGTTTACGAAATCAAAAAAATTTTCCAGGATCATGAATTATATTTCGCCCATGATATTAACATAGCGTTCATACGCTTCACGGGACTTCGTCGGGAATTTCCAAAATTTCCAATCCAATAATGAAGAGTACAACGTTTCAACTTTCATATTAAGTTAACAAGGAATATCTCTGGAAGAAGCTTGTAGTCGAAAAACACCTTAAAAAATGATGTATATATGCAGTGAATTTGTTAAAAAAAAATAACTTATAACAAAACATAAGCCAAAATAATAATAAATGTGGGGGGAAACTACTAAATTTTAGTGATAAATGAAAAACACATATACCAGCACAGCAAATCTGTGTACCACTACAACGCGTGCGGGTCGGGGCTGAATTTGGTAGAGACTTTATTCAAAATCAATGATTACAAGGGTGAAGTGATTAGTTCTACAACTCACTTCATCTCACTTTCATTCTAGTTTAACTGCAAGCCCGGTGCATGATCATGGTTTATCGTCCCTAAGTAGTTTCGAGCTAGGAACCACTGCGCACCAACCGTTGCTGAATCTATTCGGTTGTACAAGAAAATGTATAAAAGCCAGATGCCCATTTGTTTGAAATATTTGGTTTAGATAACTGCCAGATATCATACATGGCGAGCACACTCGACTCGTTTACAAGAACTCGAAACCATAAGACTTCATGACAGGACTCGTATGTCACAGTTTATTCTAACGTGTTTATTAAATCACTCTGTAACTAGTTCAGCGTGGGCACGAAAGCTTTTATTGATTAGTTTTGACTAAGGAAAAATAAGCAGTGTGGTGACATTGATTATTTTGGCATTCAATCGCTATATTGCTTGTTGTAGTGTACCATGTCTGTAGTGAGTACTCACTCCCATTCAAATCAAAAGCCCATTTAAGGCTATGAGTAGCATTGGAAAATAATGTAAACAATAAGATTCGAATTACAAAACAAGTCTGGTTTGCTATAACAACTTGTCTATAGGATGCCAAGAGTTAAATTTTCATTTAAGAATGTTGCACCGAATCTGGTGACTCAAAAATGGTAGTATGCAAATATTCTAATAACCTACTCCCAATTTTCAAATGGCTAGTAAAAAAATGCAAGAGAAATTCAAAACCATTTCGATATCAACTTTATATATTGAAACGGATAATCTATCCCTCAGATTAATAAATAACCCTTCAATTCGACTTGCGTCACCATCGAGAAAATGATTTTTCTATTGTTTCAAGTCTAGTACAGTTTACGGTCAGAAAAATGAAAAGTTTATGTGATTTGTTACGTTAAATATTGGGTTTTGTATGTCCATGGGTGCAATGATATAATTTATTTTAACTGCTATTCGATCAGGCTGAATGAAGTATGCGATAAGCTCATGTCGTTATGATTTGAAAGTCTTAATCTGGTCGAGAATGTTTTACTTATTGGCTAAAATTTATCATTGAAAAGTTCACTAGAAAAAGTTTGAATTACTTCAAACTGAATTCCAGTTTACGAAAAGAAAAATATTTCGATAATTTGCGATGCTAATGATTATTTAATTATGATATATAATACAAAATACATCGTATATGTACTATCGTACGTAATCTCGATGTTTTTCAGTCCATAAAAATTTGGTAAAACTATTCTATAATATGCTGCCAAAGTTTCGTATACTAATTTCAATTTCTTTCAGATGCTATGA
Source organism: Nemotelus nigrinus (assembly GCA_947369275.1). Lineage (NCBI taxonomy): Eukaryota > Metazoa > Arthropoda > Insecta > Diptera > Stratiomyidae > Nemotelus > Nemotelus nigrinus. The sequence goes on along the minus strand of OX376373.1, from coordinate 68,365,180 downwards.
GCGTTTAAGTGAGTTTAAGAAGCGAATGGTTGGTTTCAAACCGGGTTTTGTCGAAACGACTTTTTTTTAATTTGTGTACATTCTAGCTTATAAATAAGCGACACAGTCTCCATTTGTCTCGAATCGGTAATGAAAAAAACAAATATTGAAGAACAAAAGCAAGCAAATATTAACCAGTAAATTTTGGTAACACCGATTGTCTGACGAAGACGAACAGAACCGTCAACAATATATCAGAGGGAGAAAACGAGCAACAGCTTTGCAAACTTGTAATTTCAGATGCAAGGGAAAATAACTTCTACGTGACTCCCCTAAAACGTGGAAACCTCTCAACATTTTCAGAAAAGTGACTAAAGAGATTGTTTCTCAAAATCGTCAAAATTACACTTACCTCGGGTATAGTCCCTTCCCAATCGAAAACTGTAATCATTTTTCCGTCACACAAAGCTGGTGAACCTATTTTTTCTCGAACTATCGCCCCATTTCCCTTCTTTCTTGGTTCAGTAAACTGTTTGAAAATGTGGTTTATAATGAAGTTTACTCTTCCGTCCAATTTTTGATAGCTCCAAAGCAGCACGGGTTCATAAAAGGCAAATCTACGTTGACCAACTTGATATCTTTTATCATATTTATATTTTGCCCGTCACAGTTTTTCGTAGGGATCGAAATAGATCTGTGTGTAATCTTTCATTAGGAGGTGGTGTTTTATTTGGTTGTAATGTTATAAAAATATGGTTACTTCCCTAACTGGTCACTTGCATGGCGAATTTAACCGCCTCTTTAGCAAGATTACGATGCATCAGTGACCTTTCAAAATAAAACTAATCTGTTAAATTTTGAATTAGTCTGATTGGTTGCCGAGCGATTTGGCATCCCGAAACAGACTGACTTTATTCACTCATATACCAGTCTTATATAGTAAAATTTTTAGCCAATGAAAAATATACTAAAATGTATGGATTTGGTTTTTAATGTTGTTTTTAATATTAAGTGTACGTGTTCTTGTCTTTGCTAAGTCAAGTCTACTTTAATTTTAGTGTTCACCACTTTCGTGGAATATCGCTAGAATCGCAAAGTGGACATATTTAATATGTTTTGACATTTATGTGTGTTTACATTTTAGTATTCACAACATGGTATACACCAATTTCTGAACGCTCTGCAGTGACTGAATTCCCTCTGCCCCGGTTGAATGTGTGATTGTCCGCATTTCTCCTTCACCATCATCAGTGCTGCTTGTTTCCCCAATCTACATCCCTTGTAGTAGCCCCGTACTGATATATGAACGTTTCTTTGCGGAACTCTCGTCCTACTTCAATGGCCGCTTTCCTTCTGCTTCCTTACTTGTATGTGGTGACTTTAATATGCCGTTGCTGGATTGGGATGATACATTTTCAAGTATACGTCTTCAAGCAATATTTCTCTCGCTACTTCTTCCTTTATGTCCCTTTGCTCAATTTCCCAATTCAACAACGTACCCGATACTAACAACAGGATTCTCGATTTCGTTCTCACTAATCTTCACCCTTCTTCCTTTTGCTTGAGTCCTTCCGTATGTGCGCCCTGATCCTCATCATCCTCCTCTTTTTATAGAATTAACTCTTAAGCGTTCGTCTAAAGCCAAATCTGCTTCCTCTTTGTTTCAATTTTAAAAAAGCAAACTATTCCGCTTTGTCCAATGAAATAAATGGTACTAACTGGTATAATTTCTTCAGAGGGCTAAGTGTGGATGATGCTCTCTACAAATTTTATTCCTTCTTTTCCAAATTAATTTCGTGCTACACTCCTTCCTTCCGCTGTAAAAGAAGTTCCTACCCTCCGTGGTTCACAGTCGATGTCGCGATTGCTCTTAGAACCAAAAATGCTGCGCGTAGCAACTACAAAAGGTTTGGCTCACTTAATGACCTTTTGAGGTTGCAAAGGTTACGGGCTGCTGCTAAAAATGAGGTGCAATGCGTGCTTACCTTGAGCATGTCGAAACTTCTATTACTTTCGACAATCCTAAGCCTTTTTTATCTTTGCCAAGGCTTTCGATTTGTGAACCATGATATTCTTCTGTCTCTCTGGTGTCCTTTTTTCTTGGTGCTCTTCCTAAGTTTGTGATCGCTCTTTTGCTGTTACTGTTAACTCTTGCTCTTCCACACTCTTTTTTTATTGTTCCTTTTGTTTATTAACGAACTTCCTTCCCTCTTTAACTCACCCTGCCTTTTGTACGCTGATGATCTTAAAATTTTCAGAATGATTGAATCTGCTAGTGACTGTACCATATTGCAGAGCGATTTGGATACTTTGGCTAACTGGTGCACTGCTAATTACCTCACTTTGAATGTTGCGAAGTCTCATCACATGTCTTTCACCCACAAAACATCCCCTTTGCACTTCTCCTATTCTGTTCTTGGCTCCCCTCTCAATGCTGTTGCTAGTTTCAAGGAACTTGGCGTGATTTTTGATTCCAAGTTGAAGTTCGACTTGCATATTTTACATATCACTGCCAAGGCTTCTCGTTTTTCCGGCTTCATCATCAGATCCTCTAAACGGTTTGTTAATCTTTCCACTTCACTATATCTGTTTTTTCCTTCGTTCGTAGTGTTCTTGAATACTGTTGCAAAATTTGGTGTCCACATTACGGATACTTGATTGATGCGGTTGAATCCGTGCAACGCCGATTCACCCGTTCGTTATTCTATAAGTACAGCATTTCGTATTGTGATTACAGTATGTGCCTCTCCATCCTTCAAATTCCCTCCCTTGAGTCACGTAGAGTGTTCCTCGACGAGTGCCTCCTTTCTAAACTTTTTAACGGCTGCATATTGGTTGACCCAAGCATTTGACCCCTAGCTCTTCCTGATTATCCCAACAATTTAACCAAAAGGGTCTTAACTCTTAGTTTAATGTTCATTCTTTTTTCAAGATTACAACCAATTCCACTTTTTGCGAATATTATATTCCCTTCCATTTTCATGATTAATAAATATTTTACTGCACCTTATAATCTGTGAATAAATGTAGCACTAGTCTTAGTATAGAAGATTTGCTTATTAGTTGAAGCTGCATGTTCAAAGGTAGCATTTAATGAAATTTTAGTTTGGCGGAATATCATTGTTTGTAATATATTTTTTTATTGCAAAAGTTTTGCAAAAGAATGACAAAAATGAATCCCATTTGTTTAAAAACCTCTAAATAATGTAATTGTTTTTTGTTTAGCGTTAAGTTCATATAAAAAAACCATGTTTTGATACGTTTAAAATATTTTTAATATATAAGTAAATTCCATTCATTAACTCCTCGTCAAAAAAAATCATGAAAATCACTAGAAACACGTATTTCTCGATTGGGGGGGAAACGGTAAACGGTAAACATAAATCTAACTCGATGCCGGATCAAGATTTACTTCATACTTTAGGATGTTCCGCAGCTGACAGCATATACGAAAACCACGATTTCTTTCAAGAGTATCAAGAAAAATTGTAAGGTAAATCTAAAGTCCGAGTTATAAGAAGAAGGAAACTCATCCAGATCTACGACTTGAATCGGCTAAACTAACACATTTTTCATATTTTCGCTCGTATAGTTTGGAGATAAGATACTTTCGATAGACCACCAATAAGCCTCTTCAGTATTTTTTCGACATTAGCTCATCAATTTATTGATTTTTTCAACTACAATCATCTATAACGAGCGTAACCTTCTTTTTCAAATTTTCAAGTATTTAACGGACATTAACTTCTTGTTTTATTGTATGGCAAAATGAAGAAGTACAAAAACTTTTTTTTTTTTTACCTCCTTCCTTCCACTCTCTCCATCACTCAATCAAAATGCACGGTCCGTGTGCATCAATTCTCCTCAATATTTGTTAACTTCGTACTTCCCAGACAATAAAATATTGGTATAAGGGAAAGCACTTCATTATAAACTATCGTCTTCAGATGATATCGCCTGTTTCTTGTCGTCAAGACTTATGCCCAGAGAAAAGTTTTGAAAAAACTCTGGTTGGCGTCTTCATTATCTTTGTAAAAGGAATGATCGTAGATTTTCCTTAAATTTAACCAAATTCGCTGAATTTCTTATATCCTCAGGTAAGGTATTGTAATAAGCCAAAGACTGTTGCACTGGATCCATTTTCAAACGATCTGTCCTAGCTTTTTTGATTGCAAGGTTATTCGCCGATCTTGTGGCTGTCTGAGTTATTTCTCCAACATTTCTTATAACATAGGGCCATTTGAGTTTTTTGTTAAGTATCTTAAATATTAGCTTTCCTTGTTCAAGACACAGTATTTGTTGTATGCTTAGTAGCCCTGTTTCACGATACACATGTAAGCTTGGAGTCAAAGTTGGCATTTTGTATATAGTCTTGATAGCCTTAGTGATTAGTCTTCCGATCAAATCGATGTTTTGTTTCGATGTTTGCTTCCACAAAACTGCTCCATAAGAGATGTTCGACAAAATAAATGCATTGAATATGTCAAGTTTGATGTTGAGAGATAAAAAATCATATTTTTTTAGGATTCCTATCATAGGCGCTACTTTAAGTCTGATGTTATTGATATGTTGTAGCCAAGACATTTTCTCATCTAAAGTTAGTCCTAAGTATCTAATTGATTTGACCTTTTCCAATTGTATTCCATTGATTTGTAATGACGGATTAATTTGCTGCTTGTTTTTTTGTTGGAATACTAAATATTTAGTCTTTTGGATGTTTATTATTAATTTACTTTGTTCGAGCCAATTCCAATATTTCCCTAGGTCATCATTTATATTTTGCTGGAGAATTAATTCGTTTTTACCGGAATACAGCAGTAGTGTGTCATCAGCAAATAAAACTATTTTTCCCAACAGATAAATGTCCTGTACGCTGTTAATTTACAGTAAAAACAGTAATGGCCCAAGGATTGATCCTTGAGGAACGCCGATGTTAATAGTGCATTCCTGACTTTTATACATATTGTTAGTTGTAATAATACGCCTGTTGAACAGATAATCCTTTATTAAAAGCTTGAAGTTGTGATGGATTCCGTATATTTGAAGCCTCTGAAGCAGGATTTCGTACACTTCAAGTACATTTCCAAGTAAATCTGACAGATAGCTTAAAAAATGGTGCAACAACATATCTAAGCTCCAAATGACCTGGTTTTTGCCACCATCATCCAGCTCGATATTCTCAGCAATTCTTTTGAAATCGTAGCGCACCTCATCGAAAGCAGGGCTTACTGGCTTTTTCTAATAATCTCACTTCATTCATAACAGTGTCCATTCCGGAGCAGGCTATTGAACTAGATTTTACAAATGACCTTATGGTAATGACTTGACTTCCCCTCCTCGTGTTCCCTTAAACGAGCTTCACCTTGGAAAAATTCGTCCTTGTTATAGCCCGTTGTTACTACTAAATAACATCGATATAAACCAGCATATACATATGACACATGCTATACTAATTATTATATTTGGACTTTTCATCAAACAGCTCCTTACAAACAGGTCTTACATTTACAAACATTCAATTGATTATTTTTAGAAATCGTACTGTAAGATTTAACACATTTTGTTATATTTTCAGATCTGATTTCGATTCTGTCATTCTGGACATAAAATTCGGTCAAGAGAATGTCGAACTGGTCGTTGCCATCGATGTCTACCATGTCACATGCCGTTTCCTATCTCAATTTCAAACAGCCGATGCCGGTCATCGTGAACGTTTCGAAAAGCTATGTCGATACTTAAACGCGTCCCTAGAAGCGGATTCGCCGAAATTCAGCTACATTAGCCTGGCTTTGAATAAAACCTACAGGTAATTACTATGACATTTCCAGCCACAAATCATTATTGTCACGATATCATGTATGTAATTGCAGTCTGCAGTGGATCAAGCATGTAAAGCATATGCTCTGGGTTTGTTGTCAGCTAATTGAAACACTGAAGCCAGGTAAGAACGATATGAATTAATGATTTAAAAAGGGTAAACACAAGTATGTGGTGTCTTCTCGGGAGAAATAATTGTTTTATGACGATGTTTCGCTGATGACATTATGTTTCGCTGGCAATGAATGAAATCACAATACGAGATAGTATTTTCCCAACAATTAATCTTTAAATTACTGAATGAATATGCCAAGAGGTAAGGGTCTGCGTAAGATATAGCTTTCCGTAAAGTGAAGTGAGAAATACAGTAAGATAACAAATATATGTTCCGCATATTAACAAACGAAAATTGTGTTCAAAAACTACATTCTACTCAAATATCAACAAATGTTTATCTAACTATGCGAATTTTTCAAGAACATCACACGGATAGCATATCTCTCGCACTCTACCTTCACACGTTGATTGTATTTACATCAACGAAAACATGGGGCATTTTACGCAACAAAACTATGATCACCATGCAACCAGCTCTTCAAAAAATCTGTCATAATATTCAAGGAGATATTGTTCAAAAAGGATTCTTCCTAGTACTCAGAGTAAGCAACCTTCCATTCCATAAATAAACACACTTAAACTCTACCACTGATTCAAATTTTTCAGAACACACTGCTTAAAGGCTCTATCCGCGAAGAATTAACACTGAAGCCAATTTCCCTAAAGGCTGTGATGACATTGGCAACCCGACCACTAATCGATGGTGAATTTAGCAAAAATCTGATGTCTCAATTTCTCACCGAAATCTTATCTGTTCCTGCTTTAATTTGGCATTTGGAGAGTAACGTCCCAGAATGCGTGACAATGCTACAAGCATTGTATATCTTAGAAAAATGTTTGAATATATCTTCGGATTACAATTGGTTTCGAAACTTCTCAGCGACAAGTGCTGTAAGGAAATCGCCTTCATTTTAAAAACATTAAATTTTGTGCAACCATATTTTAGGGAACGAAAACTGTAGCATTCCTAGGCAATCTCATTCATCTATTCGATATTGAAATGCGAGAGAGTGGTGGCGATACTATTTACCAACAAATGTCTGTAAGCATAGAAAGCTAATTCCCTTCAGATTTTAAATTGAATAGTGCTTAATAATCTTTACCTTATCGCCAGACTGCTATATCCATTTTACTGGAGCGAATACCAGGTGCTGCTGGCAGCAAGTCCGGACAATTCTCACAGTGGCACGATCTTCTTGGCTGGTACACGCCCGGATCCGATAGTGCTCAGAATCAAAACGTTCCACTAATCAAGCGGCAGTTTCACATGCTTTGGGGTCGTCGTTGTATACGGGTCCTTCTGGGCGACACATTAAAAGATATGAGTGCAAATTACGACAGAGTCGAATTTCAAAGCCCTTCGCAAAATTCTACAACGAATATTCTTCGTCGTGCTCTGGAGCGGAGCTCAACTAAGAGCAATCTGAGTAAGAGTGGAAAGCCATGGCGAAAACTCGATTCGCCCGAAGTACTTAAGGTGGCGAGAGTATGTGCAATGTATCACTCAGCATTGAGTACCTTATCGCAATTGAAATTAGATATTTTATCAGGTAAGCGTGCCATTTATACCAAATGTTTTTTATGCTATTGATTTTGAATTTTTTTTTTGATTATAGGCCTATGTTACAACGATACTGTTTTGCATGATCTATGGTTACTTATTGCATCGTTTGGACCGAATTGCGGCCTTAAAGATTTCTTGGAGCTATTCAAAGTCGATCCGCTTGGTGGAGCTACACAGTTTTTAATGCTTATGTTATTTTGTGACTGTATGACGCACTATGTGACGTAAGTATTGTATTCAAAGATTTTAATTCATAAGTATTTTGAAATGTTTTACAACGAAAAGGATGAGATGTTCGCACCAGCCGCATTTGTCGTGGAACGGTCAAATTAGCATTTATGAATATCATGCCTTGGACTTGAGTTTTGCTAAAATAAATGTATAATTTCCTCTGCAGTGGTATTAACGCCTAATTCCTCCTCTCCATAGAAAAACTTACAGGCTATTCGCTATTTTCTTCGCTGCCTTGATGTGCACTCTTGATGCCAACACTGGCTACAGTCGTCGTGGTAGTATTACAGCCCGTCTCGGGCCTTGGCTACGGTGCTGATAGCATTACTAACCTTTTTGCAAAGATACTTCTTCCTTTTATGAATTCAATCTTAGTATTGCGATGGATATTTTACGGTCAATTTGTAAATCCGCTAATATAAACCGCATCCACAAAGCTGCTGATACTTCTAGCATATCCAACTATCGCCCTATATCGTTGTTATCCTGCTTTATTTAAGTAACACTAGTAGAACGACAGAAAAATCTCCGAGAGAAAAAGCCCACTTGTCATTCGATAAAAGCGGGTAGTCGATAGGTCCTGTTCTAATGTCAAAATTTCGGAGTATTCCCTCGTGCAGATATCTGGACATCATACACCTCCCATTCACTTCTGCTCAAAAATATTACTTCATAGCATCTGCTGAAATCAAATGGCACTTACTGGTTCGGAGGTATCACGAGAACTGGCAAGATCTCTCGTATCAAACTTCTAATACAGGAGCCGTAATCTACTCATAAGCCAAGTAGTCTATGGGCAGATCTCATCGCTGCACTCCAAATTTAAAGGTCGAGTGCAGGCTGATTGAGAAGCGCATCAACGGTCGTAGCACCACAGATACCTAGGCACACAGTCGTTTATAGTGTAGCTATGTTCCTGCGAGCATACACAGGGTTCACAATAGTCCACCACACAACAAATACGAACTAAATTTCTGGTTATAATAGCTGGTAGTGGCCCATTCTTTTAATGCGCTGACTTATCCTGTTGCTGTGCTGCTTGCTGATTTTTTTTTTGTTTGTTTACATATTAAGAAATGTTCCCATCTGCCGTCTGAGATCACTGACATCCTCCTGTATCCTTCTTGAGTTCTCAGAATAAATTACAGTCTCGTATCATAGATTATCAGCACACAAACAGATTCTCTTCAAAAGCCCCAGAAAGGTGTCAATTTGGGTTAGCTTTGAAAGTTCTGCAGGGAGACTTCAACGCACAGGTTGGAAACGAGGGAATGTATCGCGGATGCACCAACCAATACAGCCTTAAAAATTCCTGCAACGACAATGGACAACAACTTGAATGCATCTGGGTATCCCGAAAAGGACTAGGATTTCCTCGGACACTCGCTCTTTTAATCGGATCGACCACAATCTAAAACAGATTATAGATGTATGATCTTTCTGTGGAGCCAACTACGATTTCGACCGAAGACCCAATATCATTTCCAACCACCGCTCACACATGAAGCAAGAGCAAAGCCAGAAGCTTCGAAACAAATCCGTAAAAGTCAATTACATATGTATCTGCTCTAGAAACTGAATTAGCTTGCACGCCTAACACCATGCCTATCGAAGAGGTATTTATTTAACTATTCGAAGGTTTAAAAGTTCAAAAAGATGTTTGAACATGTCAAATGTTTAAAACCACCTCCTTCTGCCACACTCCCTGCGGGACTACTTATACAGCATTACTTCGCGGGGGGTGATTAACCCTTAGCTGCATCTCCTGATCATTGTTTCTTCCTTTCTCGTTCCGCGTCGCACAGTTTGCGGTGTATATTTTGCCATGCTACTTCAACGGCATTCCACGCAGTTTGAGATTCCAGCATGCAGTGTTCGATATTTTGTGCCCAGTGTGAGTGCCGTCTCTAGGCTACTTCTGCGTGCTTCAAAGCGCGGGCAACTGAACATGTGTTCCGCATCTTCGGGTACGTTTTACCAACTAGATAGACATTATGGTGTGTTATCGTGTCCAAAAGGGTGCAGTTAATTTAGATATCCGCTTAAAATTTATGTAATTGATAATTCGCTTAAAATTTTTTGTCCGCTTGAAATTTTTGTAAGTAATAACTTGTTTTTACGCAGCTCTTTAAGTCCATTGCACCACGGTGCGGATTCTACTACTTTGCCATGTGGAAAGTGAAGTGACACTCGTCTGCATAAAAAAGGTAATGAGATATACAAGTTGACGTGATAAAAATGATTGGTCCGACGAGGAGTGTCAAGCCGCGATAAGAGCCACAAAAAAATGTGTCGATATTCGGAGAGTAGAATAAGAATAATTAGACGTAACAAACTACAGAATTTTGAAAATATATTGAATAACATGAATAACAACTTTGTTGGTTGACAACACTCTCACGCGTACAAAATAGTCATGCGCTTAAAACAGGGCATTAAACCAGTCACTAGCTTTTGTATGGTTGATGATGGAATCATCTTAAGTGGCTCAAAAGAGATGAAGGACAGATGGGCGTCTTACTTCGAGCAATTTTTAAACGGAAATGTATCTAAACTCTACAAATAATCATTAATTAACTCGTATGACGATAACACCCCGTTCCACCCCACATTTGAAAGGAAATAATCTGTGGTGTAAAAATTACAGGGACATCTCTACTTTGCACATCAAGCAAGCGTCGACAAAAATCTTAGAGCTCAGGATTTCCTATCACGGTGATAATATTCTTTATGAATATCAAGACAGTTTTAGACGTAGCAAACTGAAAACAGATCAGATTTAAACGTTCAAACAAATTTTGGAAAAATGATGAGATTTCAACAAATGTTCGCCAGATTTTCGTTGATTTAAAACAAGGCTACGATAGTACCCACCGAACCGCATTATAAAACACAATACTGGATTACGGAATCATAGCAAAGTTGGTGCAATTATGACAAATGACCATTGCAGACTAAACATCAGAAGTTCTAATTTAGAATGAAGTTAACTACTTCGTTATCTACGAATATGGTGTTAAAACAAGGAGACGGGCTAACTCTTGTACTCTTCGATTTGGCACTTGAGTATGTTGTCAGAAATATCTCCATTGACACTAAAAGAACTCTATTATATAAGTCGGAACAGCTAGCATCCTACGCTGATGACATCAATATTATGTCACGTTCCTTCAACAACATGAAGGATGTATTTACTTACTTTTGAGAGAGCATTGCCTAGAATCTTCGGTTCAGTACGGGAAGAAAATGGATGGCGAATTCAATAACAAGTTGTATAATCTGCATGACAAGCCGGATGACGCCAGCATAATTACACTACAAATTTTCAATTGTTTGGCCACGTCGAACGAATAATCAAAAATTGAATCCTCTAGCGAACACTTAAGGGACTACGACGCGAAGTGAGTAAAAAACCCACACAAGCTCTGAGTAGACTCAGCAAATGGCGATAGCAGACCACTTCTACGAGCACCGAATTGAATTACGCACTCATTGAACCGAGACAACTAGAGGCAATATATTATAGAGACCAGGGGCCGTATTGCCGCAACGGTGAATATTTGAATGATGAATAGTTAAAAATATATACAAAAAGCTAGCACCAAACTAAACACATCATTTAAATGCACTCTCTTGGATGGCTTCAGATATGCAGCTAATTTAAATCAATAAAATATTTAAATATTTTAATTTGTCCCTAGCACTGATCAGAATTTTTACGATCCTTAAACTACCGGCTACTTGAACGTTGTATCTGTGATCATTATTATTATTTCAACGAACCATTTAGTAATTTTCGCAAAACCGTTTTAAGAGCAAAATCTGCACTTTAAATAATACCATGTACCGCTATTTTTGAAAGTTTGTTCATTTTATTTTGTAACTGAAAGCAATTTTCACTGGCTTAACAAAAACACAATATTATCTTCAATCCAATCTCTCAAAACTGCCACATCCGAATAAACTCCAGGATAATCTGGTCGCGCGCAACCGGTTCCCCACGAAACAATTCCCACCAAGGTTCCTGCGACAACCATCGGCCCGCCTGAGTCTCCATCACATGCGTCCTTCTTTAAAGCTTTGGCGCATATCATTCTCTCCGTTAGAAATGTCGGGAACGCTTGAATACACTCTACCTTCGAAATGATATTGAGGATAACTGACTGTAAGTCATCACTAAGCGAACCATATTCTTTCAGGTAACCCCATCCACTAACTCGCGCACTAGTTCCAACTCGAACAAAACTCCCCCGTTGTGGCAGGTCAATTGGTTGTATGGTGTCGCTAAAATCATAGTACCCGTCCAGCAACAAAATAGCGACGTCATAATCATAAGTATCGAAAGTAAATGCCGGGTGATAGGTTATATTCTTCACTTTTAATTCTACACCACCTTCCTTGCGTAGAGAGGTGCCCGCTAGGACAGTTAAATCTTCCGGTTCATCATCTAGTACGCAATGAGCTGCTGTTATTATGATATTTGATTTGTAAATGGTTCCACCACATATGTGATAGCCATGATATCGTAAAGATATTTGATATGGAAACTGTAGAATTGAAACCGATTCTCCGCCAATGATGCGTCCATCGAGTGAAGGAGGTGTTTCGCTTAGAGGTAATGCGAGGAATAACTTGAGACTGACCAAAAAAATGAAGTAATTTAACTTAACCATTCTTTACGACTGACTTTATGTAGGCTACGATTTTATATTTCAAACTTGCAACGATACACTAAGCCTAGCAGATAAGATAGTGTAAATTATACTCGATTGGAAATCAATCTTTAATCATATTCAAGGGGAAATTTCTACTAAATCGTATAATTCTTTGCAGAAGCATCTATAGTATTGGAATTTCCAAACCGAATCGTCTAAATCATAAATAATCTTAGCTGTTTTACTCTATATCAAACTTATATTTACTATTTTGCAGAATTTTAGACGAAATAGAAATGTATACAGAACAAAATCCGTTCGTGCTAAATGATTATGTTGCGCTTTCTTATTTTCTCAACAACTTCTTGTTCAAACTGATTCAAGACAATATAATCGGTAAGACATTTTTCGTATAACGATCGGATGGCTCTCAACTTTATTAACATCGCAATCTTATTATTTTAGACCCGCGAGCTGTGCCCTCTTCTCCACTTTTCATATCACTACACACTCTCCTATTATGCCTTTATCGACGTGACTGCCGTCATCAATTCGCACCGACGAATCATTGGCTGATCAACGAAATCCGACCGTCACATTTCCTCAACGACTTGGAGAAAGGTAAACGCCACACGCTACTTTTGCTACAGAAAATGCCTCATATCATTCCGCACGATGATCGAGTGAAACTTTTTCGAAAATACGTTCAAAACGAGAAAGCCGTTTTAGGCTTGACCGAATCGGCCTGCGCGTCACCAAGCTCCGCCCTCATTCGAATTCACCGCGATAGGATCGTTGAAGATGGATACAGGCAACTGGCAGCTCTGCGGCCGCATGCACTGAAAGGCGTGATTCGTGTGAGATTCATCAATCAACAAGGCCTGGATGAAGCAGGTATCGATCAGGACGGTGTTTTCAAAGAGTTTCTAGAGGAGACAATCAAGCGAGTGTTTGATCCATCATTGAATTTGTTCAAAACAACTTCAGATCAAAGATTGTATCCGTCGCCCATATCCTACGTGCAAGACAATCATTTGCAGCTGTTTGAATTCGTTGGGAGAATGCTAGGCAAGGCAGTTTATGAGGGAATCGTTGTCGATGTACCATTCGCATCATTTTTCCTATCGCAACTACTAGGGCAAACGCACCAAGCCTTGTACTCGTGCATGGACGAACTGCCGTCATTGGACAATGAGCTGTATAGAAGCTTGACTTTCATCAAACATTACAAACAGGACGTGGCCGATTTGAATCTTACCTTTTCAGTTGATCAGGACGTAATGGGTAAGATCGTGACGCACGAACTGCATCCAGGCGGCAAAGCGAGAACAGTGACCGATCAGAACAAGTAAGTCTCAAAATATAACTTTACATTTGTTTCAATCACAAGGTTCAATCGTTTTTTTTTTTTTTACAGGATAATTTACATTCACTACATGGCGTATTTTCACATGCATACGCAAATCAGAGAGCAGACAGCAGCTTTCAATCGTGGTTTCAGAAGCATAGTTAATCCCGAATGGCTTTCTCTATTTTCTGCGCCAGAATTGCAGCGGCTGATCTCTGGTGATACGGCACCACTTGATTTGAGAGATTTACGAAAACATACTCAATACTATGGAGGTTTTCATGATTCACATCGAGTTATTGGATGGTTGTGGGATATTCTGTCGAGAGATTTCACCGAAGAAGAGCGGAAACTATTTTTAAAGGTAACAACAAATTTTCTTATGATATGTTGATTTCGAATCCAACAAGAAACTTAGGCGCAGAAACTTTGAATTTCGTGTTATTTTAACAGGCTAATGCTCAATTATAAAGACAGAAATACTTAAAAACAACTAGAAAGAGATTATAGAAATTAACTATGCACAGAATTCCAAAGATACATATTTCAAACTTCAACGAACTAAAGGAATCATAAAAAATAGTAGAGAAGAATAATCAAGCATGATGAGAATCTTTTAGAGTTGAAGCTTTGATTTTCGATTTTAGTGAAGAGAGCGATAGTGCAAAAGCGCCAAGCTGAAGGTCGTTGTGCTTCCTGGGAATAACTAACGACGAGTTAAAGGGTAGAGAAAACACTAAAAAAAGATCTAGTTGATCAGTTAACATTACGCAAGCACAGCTAATAGCCAAGATCGGAGAGCACGGAAAGATGAAGCAGCTTGAAACAGACGATCACTATAAACCTACGCTAAACGTATTTTACCGCATCACTAAGACATTTATTATGGAGAGACTATACTTTACTACAAAATTCTAGGATGCTACAAACATGTTAGCAAATCAGATCAAAAAAGGTAGAGGTGCTAGTAAAAGGAGCGGAACATCTGAGGATAAAACTGGACAAACGAGAGGTCTTGGAAATTGTACGCGAAATGTACCAATCAAAGTTGAGCTTTATATCAAATCACACCACGGTCGTTAAAATTGTCAACAACCGTAAAAGAAGGTCAATACAGAAAATAAATTGTTGTTCCTTGTTTGGTTAGTAAATAAAATAAAATAAAAATAAAATAAAGATCGTTCTAGTGATATACATAGATTCTGCGATGAGTTAGAGCGACTAACCCTACGAGGGGTCGAAAAAAACTCCCTTAACTAAAGAGCCAGGCGGCCAAAAATTATTTCGGTGGACTTTGTCGAAGCCAGGAGAAATTATAACCCACAATGAGCTGAAGGTTTGATTATCGAGGATATCCTTCGTCAGTTTTTTTACAAACAAAAATGCTTACAAATAATGTTTGTTTTATCTTCAGTGTGTTGTTCTCTCGTGTATTTTTTGTACGTTTTTTGTTAGTTATTCTTCAATGTTTGATCCCTACTCGTCCTTTGGTGGTAGCAGGGGCAAAAACTTGAAGAATACTCATAAACAGACAAAAACTAGACGAGAAGACTATACGTTGATGATAAACAATCAAAAAAGCAAAACCATCCTCAAAAACAAACACATCAGCTGAACATGTATCAATAATATTGTCTTACAGCTATGGGGAGTACGTAGTCGAGCTAAGCCAAATAATCTTTATGAAAACAGCTTGTTTAGTATATTGAAAAGATGTTCGTCAGTCCTATCTTTATAAATATATTTTTTTTACATTTATAAATATATACTTTTTCAATTTCAGTTTGTTACCAGCTGCTCAAAACCACCTCTCCTCGGGTTCGCCCACCTCGAGCCACCGTTTTCGATTCGTTGCGTAGAAGTAGGAGATGACGAAGACACCGGCGACACAATCGGTAGTGTAATTCGAGGATTTTTCACTATTCGTAAAAAAGATCCGTTGAATCGATTACCGACATCGTCAACATGTTTTAATCTCCTTAAACTACCCAACTACCAAAAGAAAACTACTCTCCGGGATAAACTTAGGTACGCCGTGTGCAGCAACACAGGTTTCGAATTGTCGTAATCGCAGTCATTTTTTCGGGCTGCGATATTCGTTAAGTTTGAATGTTCAATCATCAGCAGTAATAAGAGTATTGTGTATTCTATTTTCCTCATCACATGACATGCAGCAGCTTTGGTTTTGCCAATCGAACTTTATTTAGAATTTGTTGCGAAGGTAGTAATAAAATTAATGTCCAAAGTTATTAACACTCCGACAGAGGTTGCTTTCAGTATACCTATTTCTCAATTAGTTGTAATTAAGTTATTTTATTGTTTGAACTAGATCACGTTGAAATTCACTTGAGCTAGTCTTGTGAAATTTAAACTAGATGTTGTGTAGATATAATGTAGCCTATCCTTTATTGACTGGATAAATTTGGTCCTCTAAAATCAAATACTGTCTAAGTGATTCTAATCTTAAAATGTGTTGATCGAGAAAGTAATTTATTAGTTGCGAAAAAGATTAGAAATTAGTGTTCAATGGTTAAATAATGCTCTGTCGAAATTCCCCCGTCGAGCTTTTATAGGCTATGACAGGGAAATAGAGAGGAAAACGCATTAAAGAATCCTCACTACTTTCAAGATCAGTGCAATAGACGAACGTGAGTAGTTGAAAGCAGAGGCTAAGGTTTCAAATGGCCAAGCTAATATTATTTTTGTAATATGACAACATTACACTGCTTTTTCTTTGCGAAGGATCACAATTTGCATACTTTTGTACTTGCTAGACAACGGCTGAATGCCGCCACAACTACGCATATATAGTTGATTGTTCTCCAGTAACTGATGTAGAATGTACTTGTCTTCACCGTACATATAAAGATATTGAATTGCCGATATGGCTTTACGAATTTTTTGTTAAGGAAACAAGTTGAAATATTTGTGTAATTGCAAAGTACAGTTAATCTCAGAAAATTGTAATAACAACTTAAGCGACAAATAGTGTTTTGCAAGCAGTTCTAGATGTTTTATACATATATGCAAGCATGTATATTAAAGCAAATGCGATAAAAATAAATGAAAAAAAAGCATTAATAACCATGGCTAGCCACAATAACTGTAATGATAGTATGTTATTATTGTTACAAAACTGAAATGCAAATGTACATATGCAAAGTGAAAGATGAAAATTTATTATGTAACTGTGATAGTAATGATTAAACTGGAAAACAAATATATAATGTGTAGAAAAAAGAGTGTAATATTCTTTCGTTAAAAAAAAAATTAAATTATTTTTCAGCTCTATATATTGAAACTGGTGGTCAATACAACTCCGTAATTTATCAATACTATGCGACTAAAATCAGGCTCAACGGGCTGCAATGGATTCCTAGCTCGTTGGAGTAAGAAAGATTCGGCTCAGAAGACTACAGATTCAGGTTTATCGGATGGAGATGCGAAGGAAGGCCCAAATTTCCTCGGAGTGGGGGTAAGCTGTATATAGCAGACTTAGTTGATAATGATGATGACTATATATTGAACTCCGGGATAATCGGACTGCAACTTTTTTGGCGTTTGACCGAAACAAACGTTAGTTTGGCATCTTTACTGTCATATATTTTCCGGTATGGTTTATATTGCCAATTATTCTCACTACCGATATTCTTGATTGTTCCTCAACATAGATTCAGAGTTTTTTGGTGGATAACTAGAAATATGCCTTTCTGGTACATTGAGGGAAGTTAAATTGTTTTAATGTAGCCGAGGACTGTTTTCTGCTCAACATTTCTTAGAGTTGCTTTTCTATGTCTAACAATGATTCGCGGCTTCTCTGCTCAATTCGTAGAAGGATACCATCTATTGAATCAAACTGACCGGAAATACTTATAATGTCGGTCGAAAATTGACTAATATAATCGAAAATTGACTATGTCTAGCTGACGATGACTTCCTCTTTCGTTTGAAGCAATAGATGAGTAGTTTATGCTTCGGTTAGGTGAATGCGTGTGAAGCCGTTCTTGTTGCAGTTCTTTTAACAGGGAATCGATTAGAATACTCCACAGGAACGGTGATAGGACTTTCTCTTGCAGACATTCATTTGTCGCCCCCGCTCCCAAGAAGCCTGGGTCGCACCCAACTTCCCACAGCAATAATCTCTGCGTCAGCATAGCATGTACCCACTTATTTAGGACATCGCCTTTGCTATGAGCTTTCGCAGCTTCACATAGCTCCCTAAAGGGCGCACAGTCGAAATCCCCTTCAATGTCCACAAATGCCCACATTATATATTAACCAGTAGAAATCGCTCCCTCAGTCCTGGAAACCAGAGATTTAGGGCCAACTCGCATGATTTTCCTCGTTAGTATGCATGCTGCTCCTCATTTTAGGAATGAGACTCAAGTACCCTAGAGCGCATATGTCGTTTGGCAAACCTCTTCAGGATCTCAATAGTCATCTCATCCATAGTATAAAGACTAACTTAATCTGCCTGCTGACGAAAAATATCCAAGTGCTAGGCATGCCCAAAATATTTCCTTGAGGTCTACCTCTATGACTATGAGGTCCATTCCCTCCTTCAGCAGAGCAGGATGGATGACATCCAGGCCCGGTGATTCGGAATTATGAAAGGACATGATTGTGTTCTCACAGATATGATTGTATATCAACGTTTCCTTAGAGTTACAGAGGCCCTCTGTGATTCAGTTCGTGGAACGTCCGAAAAATGGTTTTTAAGTAAAGTCAGGACTTGGTAAACTCATCATCTGCGTGTTTTCGAGAGTCTCTCTTGCACTTTGCAGTCCCTCACATAATGACTTGATAGAAACTCTTCTGGAGGTCCTGGACAACATTTTGTAAGTCCTTCGTGAAATTCTGTAGGTAATCCTCTGTGTTGCTCTTACAAGCTCATTTTTATAGTATCTTTCTTTAGTTCGTGTAGTTTTCACTTCCATCAAAGAACCGTCTTGCTTCATCAGATCATACTGATCGGGCAAGCCTCTTCCTAGCTGCTTAATGACTCTATGCAGAGTGCTCAACCGATGTTCAACTATCTTAAGCGTTTTTATTCTAGTACTAGGACACGCTTTGTCTACAAGAACTCGATAGAGCTTAGCTCAATCAGTGTTCATTTGGTTTCTCTATTCGAGACATTTCTGCCCCCAACTGATAGCATCACCAGGGCTAACCTTTTTCTCGTTTCTTCAGGTATGCTCTGAGGTTTCAATTCGGGACATCCAATTTCTTGTGTGGCGTTTACAATTTTTGCCGCATTGACTTCCCTGACCATCTTCGCCGACAGCTTTCGCACTTTTAACAGCTTCTTTTGTTGCTTGTAGTTGAGAGCCTCCAGAGGTTTGCAAAGTCCAGAGCACCAGTACTTCTTATTTCTATGCTTCCTGCGGACGTTTCATTGGCAGTAGACGGACTTGTCTCCTTCAGTATTTTCGGACTGCCAACTGATACTGTACTAGTGGTTCCGAAGACTTTTACCACAGCAGATGCTAACAGCCAGTTCGTAAGCGCGCTGGCTATGGGGTAGTCCACCTGATTATCTTGTGATCTTCCTCTGCAGCCAGGGTCCTCAATTGCAGTCATAGATGAGGTTGGCGCCTGCAAAATCCGAGCCATTGCCGCGCGCGTGTGTGTGTGTGTGTGTGTGTGTGTGTGTGTGTGTGTGTGTGTGTGTGTGTGTGTGTGTGTGTGTGTGTGTGTGTGTGTGTGTGTGTGTGTGTGTGTGTGTGTGTGTGTGTGTGTGTGTGTGAGTTATGGGAGAGGCGCACTGGCGCCTCTAAGCACTCAGGCCAAAGGACCCATTGTACTCATTTCCCCCTGCCTACCATAGTTTCCCAGACCTCTTGATAAAGTCTAGGATCACTGATAAGGGAAAAGAGGCTATCGTCTGCATGCGTGCAACATCCCAGCCAAAGCATTGATATCTGAGACGCGCAAACGCTGGGCACTCACAGAGGAAATGCTCCGCAGAGTCAGCCTCTTCTAGACAGGATGAACAGAGGTCATCCTGTGCAACACCTATTCGGTACATATGTCCTCCTAGGCAGTTGTGTCCAGTCAGAATACCTACCATGGTCCTGCAAACTTTCCTGCTCTTATTGAGCAAGAATCCCGCAGTCACATGGTTGGGTTCTGAAAGGAATACCTTCGTGTGCCTGGCCACACCGGCAGCCGTCCATCTGTCTTTGTAAGCATCATCTACCCACTTTCGAATAATGGCACGTGCAGATGCGGTCGGCACACCCAAGGCGGGTTCAGGGCCCCGTAGCGGAAGTTCCGAACCTTGCTTCGCAATGACGTCAGCAATTTCATTCCCCTCAACACCACAGTGCCCCGGTACCCAGAGCAGATGCACCCTATTGAATCTGGCGACAGAGTTCAATCGTGCTCTGCACTCTTGGACAATTTTCGAGTTTGTCAGGGGTCTACGCAGCGCCATCAGTGCAGCTTGACTGTCACTGCAAATAGCAATGCTGTTTCCCCTCCATCTTTCCTCAATTGCCCAACAGGCAGCTCTCAGGATAGCAAACATTTCTGCTTGAAAAGCCGAAGCGTGCTCTCCAAGAGAGAAAGCCCATCTGCCATTCGATGAATGTAGATAGACACCAGCTCCAGATCTACTATCTGACCTCGAGCCGTCCGTGAAGAAGATCTCCGAATATCCCCTCGTACACAGATCCGGATCATCCCAGTTACTTCTGCTTAAGAGGATTACTTCGTACCTTCTTCTGAAGTCGAGGAAGGGCACCCGAGCGTCCGAAGGCATCGCGAGAATCGGAGAGATCTCACACATCGACCTCCTAATAGAGCAGTGCCCCACATCGTCTTCACCTACCCATAAGCCAAGCTGAGCTAGTCTATGGGCAGAGCTCATCGCCACACTCTGAACTTGAATGTCGAGAGGAGGCAGATTGAGAAGCGCATCAAGGGCCGCACCCGGAGTAGTGCTCATGGCACCACAGATACCCAGGCACACCGTCCTTTGCAGCGTGGCTAACTTTTTCCGAGCATACAATAGCCTCACGATAGTCCACCACACCACCGATGCGTACGTGAACATCGGCCTAATTATTGCTGTGTAGATCCACATCACTACACGAGGCTTTAGACCCCATGTGGTAGCAAAAGCTCTCTTGCACTGCCCGAAAGCTTTTATAGCACGAGTAAGCTTCACTTCCACATGTTTCTTCCAGAGAAGTTTTTTGTCCAAGATTACTCCAAGATATTTGACTTCATCTGAAAGTTGAAGTGTTACACCCTTCATGATTGGAAGCACTAGTCCTCTCAGTTTTCTTTTCCTGGTAAACAAAACAAGTTTCGTCTTACCAGGATTCACTGTTAAGCCGTGCCTCGAACACCAGCTGCCAATCAGATCCAATGCACGCTGTGTATTTCTACATACCACATTCAGATCTTTACCGACAGCCAGTGCGGCCACGCAGGCGCTTTCTCAGGAATTTTTCTTTGGGGGTGTGTTCAGAATTTTAGGAGGGGTGTCCCTTTGCAACAAAGGACAAAGATCCCTCTTTGTATTTAAATTTTCCTTGTTAGGGGGGGTGTATGCTTTTTCCAGGGGGGTATTAGGGGGGTGTAAGGGGGGTGTAGGAAAATCTCTGCGGCCACGTCATCAGCATAAGCTTGTGCGTGCAGCCTTTCTTGTTGCAGTTCGTTAAGCAGGGAGTCGACTAGCATACTCCACAGGAGCGGTGATAGGACGCCCCCTTGAGGGCATCCATTTGTCGCCTCTGTTCTTAAGTAGCAATCGGATCCAGCTTCCGCCAGGAACCATCTCTGCGTCAGCATGGCATGAATCCACCTAACTAAGACATCATCCACGCCATGCACTTTCGCAGCATCACATAGTTCCACGAAGGGCGCGCAATCAAAGGCCCCTTCAATGTCCACAAACACCCCCAGCGCATACTCACCATTGGAGATCGCTCCCTCAACTCTGGCCACCAAAGAATGAAGGGCCGACTCGCATGATTTTCCTCGCTGGTACGCATGTTGCTCATCATTCAAAGGGTTAAACCTAAGCGCCGTAGTACGTATGTGTCGTTCGACAAGTCTCTCTAGGCATTTCAACATAAACGAAGTTAAGCTGGTTGGTCTAAAGTTCCTTGGATCGGAATAGTCATCTCTCCCCGGTTTAGGTATAAAAACTACCTTATCCTCTCGCCAAGGTGACGGAACATACCCCAAGGAAAGGCATGCCCAGAAGATTTCTCTCAGGTCTGCCCCCAAGTGGTAAATTCCCTCCCCAAGCATAACCGGATAGATACCATCCAGGCCCGGCGATTTGAAATTTTCAAAAGACATGATTGCATCCCTGACCTTTTCACTAGTGACCACAGATCTAGTTGTGTACCAGCACTTCCTACTGCTGCGAAGAGCAGGGATTTCGGTCACAGGCGCATTTGCCTTCTGCGACTCAATCACCGGGGCTCCCGGGAAGTGAGTCCCAAGTAAAGTCTGCAAAGACTCCTTTTTGGACTTGGTAAAATCACCATCCGAGCGTTTTAGAGAGTCTAGCTTAGCTGATTGATCCTTCTCTAGGACTTTGCAAAGCCTAGACGTCTCCCGTGCGCCTGCCAGTCTTTCACAGTAAGATCTAAATGATTCCCTCTTAGAGGTCCTCACCAGCTTCTTATACGTTCTCTGCAAAGTTCTGTAGGCGATCCAGTCATCCTCATTGTTGCTCTTACAAGCTCTGTTGAGACTTTTCCTGGTACTTTTCCTTAGCTTCTGTAGTTCCCGATTCCACCAGGGAACCGTCTTGCCACATCTGCTCTTACTGATCGGGCAGGCCTCTTCATAGCTACTCATTAGGTCTCTATTCAGAGTGCTCAACCGGGATTCTATTGACTTTGCCGTACTGAGCGAGCCCAGTACGGGTAGACTTCCAGACTTTGTCTGGCTTCTACTTGCAGAGACAATCCTTTTGAATTCACCCTCATACTAATTTCTAGGTCTTGCAATGGACAAGCTCTTTTACCGTGACAAGGTGGTGCCCAAGAGGTCTTATAAGATAAGGCAAGGCTTATAAAAATAATATTTCTGGTAGCTACAGAGATTTTGTTTTGCTCTGAAGGAAACCAATTATAGAACAAACTACAGGTATAATTCTTCTAATGCAGTCTAACGAAAAAAAATATTGGGTAAATGTTTAGTTTATCGGTCCGTCAATCAGAGGGAGCAGAAGAGGGTGAAGGTGGTTAGCCCAACCTTGCCCAACACTATAAAAGTGTTTCTAGGGAGAAGCGGGGTAGTCGAGGTGCTGGGAAGAGGATTCCAATGTCAAAATGCAAATTCCAACTCTTAGCCTCCACTTTTACCCATCAGAATTGAGTCATCTTGCCACTTATAACCTGTTCCACCTGCGCGCGTACTTGATCTCTCTCCAGGTAGTGGAGGGAAGCTCAATGATTCCATACACTTTTGAGGGGGGCTAGAATAGACAGAGGAAGGTCGGATGACTCCATTCTGGTACTTGAAAAGTGGGCAGGGATATGAAAGAGCATTTTTAGATTTAAAAAAATTAATATTTCCGATTTTTGACTCCCACCC
Organism: Nemotelus nigrinus; assembly: GCA_947369275.1. Lineage (NCBI taxonomy): Eukaryota > Metazoa > Arthropoda > Insecta > Diptera > Stratiomyidae > Nemotelus > Nemotelus nigrinus. The sequence continues at coordinate 68,341,905 of OX376373.1, read as the reverse complement.
TTTGAATTATACAACTAGGGCATTACCTATTAACAAGATCAGACCCAAATAAATTTATGGTTTGATTTTCTCTACAACGGTGTGGTTTGTATGCACAATTTACTCAAACACGGCGTCATAATGCTTCCCAGACAACTTATACAGTAGAAACTCATTATAGGCAACTAATTAATGGCAGAGTAGCTGCCAATTTCGAGTCCTTCCGTACTTTCGGAATCAGTGATTTCAACAGTTACAGTATTCTCGTTAGAATGATTCGCATTGCTTTCAGAAAGCCAATCGTTGATCTCGTCTGCCTCACAAACGGTATTTGTTGTTTGCATGAGTAAATTTTGGAGTCGAAGAGTTTCTGCAGCCAGGTCGCGTTGAAGGTTAGCCAGAGGAATATTATCTTCCTCATCGCAAGCTTCATCATCCACCTTTATTATTTTTCTGGTTGGTTCCCAAATCACCCCACGCTTTGGATAAGAAATAGATCGCGTGCTTCAGCGTTCCCTTTTTTAAATCATTTTCGGTAGTTTCACTGCTAATTAAATGAGTCAGTAAATATTCTTTGTAGGATTTTTTAGTTAAACGAATGGCGTTCTGATCCATTGGCTGAAGTAAAGGTGTACAATTGGGTGGAAAACACATTACTGATATGAATACCATCGTCGCTGCTAATTGTTTTTGGATGTCAAGGAGCATTGTCGATTAATCAAACCGCATGTGCTGGAAGATTTTTCGATCGAAGATAATTTTGAACTTCGTGAGCAAACACTTCATGAAACTATTGCACGAATATAACAGACGTCATCCATGCTGACTTATTGCTTTTGTAATCAACCGGCATCTTAGATATATTCTTTAATGCTCTAGTTTTGGCTGACTTTCCAATCACTAAAAGTTAAATTATATGATTTTCTGAAGCATTTGCACAAGCTAGGAGAGTTATTCTTTCTTTCAACATTTTTCGTCCTGGTGCTGATTTTTATCCGGTAGCATCTTCCAAAAAAGACTGCTTTCATCAGCGTTATAAATTTGGTCATCTTTAAGTTGAGATGCGAATCTCAAGTTTTTAAATTTTTCTACAAATGGTTCCACGGCATCAGTATTGGAGGACAATTTTTCTCCGCACACTTTTCATGGTCGTATTTCCGGACGTTTTTTAAAATTCGCAAGCCATCCATTACTGGCGTTAAATCCTCCCTCTCTCTCAGGGTTCAAATTATGGAACTGAACAGTTTTTTTCTTTAATATTTTACCGGTAACAGGTAGATTCTTCTTGCGCTATCTCATGAATCACTCAAATAGTTTTGTCTCCATTTGGGGATATTCACGTTGACGTAAATTCCGTTTATTTCCAATTTTTGATTCAGTTGATCCAACGAAAACTCGAATCTTTTCTTTACTTTTTTTAATTTTAGATATTGTGACTTTGTGAATATTGTATTTTTCGGCAAGCGATTCGTATGATTTAAATCGACGAACGGAATCTAGGATTTCTATTTTGTTTGTTTTTACGTGCTATCTTTCAAGTGAAAAATAGAAAAATGCGTAATTTCAGGAAACAAATGACACCCAACGGAACAGTGGACTTTTTTTTTATATTTTTTTAATGCATACCTACTTATTTAGAATCACTTTTTGTAGTTTGCTTAGTGAATCCAACAACCAGTTGCTTATATCAAGTCAAAACATTTTGCCCGTTGCCTATATAGAGCCATTAATGCTGAAAATTATACCTTGCTTATGTCGAGTAGTTGCCATTAACGAGGGTTGTTTATAACGAGTTCCTAATGTATTTATTCTATTGTAATAAATAAGTTAATGCCATTTAAAGTATTAAATGTGTGTTTTAAATTTTGTTTCTTTGCTTATGGATGTTAATTTTTCTGTTCCTACAAATATTATAGTCACTAGCCGCGTTCGTAACGTGGTTTCAAAGTGGCTTAGGATTAGTCAAGCCACGTTGTATACGCGCAGTGGATTGATTTGAGATAAGTCGATCCGATCACGAAATTTTAGTGGATCGGATCGACTTGGGCGTTAAAAGGCGTGAATCGAGGGATTGAGGATTGAAAATGTGAGGCCGACTTGAGTTCTATTCATATACAGTTGGGGACAAAACTCTCCATACACCCTGAAAATTTCATAAATTTAGTAGAAAATGCAAATATTTATGAGAATTTTATATGCAACTTTACTGCAAATGTATTTTTATTAACATAAATTTAAAAAAAGTTACATTAATCAATTTATAACCGTAAAAACACAAAAAAAAAACGAAAGGCAGTAGGGACAAAGGTGTTCATACATTATGTAATTGAACTGAAAATTCCACATTATTTAATATAATTTTATATTTCAAAAATTTTTTGGGCCACTGTTGGCATCAATAACAACCTGCACCCGTCGTGGCATTGAATCCGCCAAATTTTTAGTAACTTCCGGAGTTATTTCTCCCCAGGTTTGTTGAAGCGCAGTTTTGAGTGACTCCTTGCTGCTGGTGTGAATTTCCGAGATTTTTTTTTCATAAGTTTCCAAGTATGTTCAATGGGGTTTAAGTCTGGCGACTGAGGAAGGGAATACAGCTGCATTGGTGCATAATAAAGCAACCAGTTCTTTACAAAACGTGCAGTATGTTTGGGATTGCTGTCCTGTTGGAATATCCAATGTCGGCCAAGACCCTAATTGTCTACGGAAGATTGCAAGTGTTCTTCTAACAGTCTTTTATAATAGTATTGGTCCATAATACCGTCTATAAAGACCAATCTGCCAACCCCACCAGCTGCATTTCCACCCCACATCATCACATTGCCACCCCCGTGTTTTGCTGTTGGTATCAAATTCTTCAGTTGCAATGCTGTTCCCTTTTTTCGCCAGATTCTTTCTTTGCCATCATTACCGAACAAGTTGAACTTGCTTTCATCAGTAAATAAGACAGTTTTCCAGAACTGTAAGCCCTTTCCTAAATATCGCTTTGCAAATTCAAGTCGAAGCTGCCTATTCTTTTCAGATATTAGCGATTTTTTACGAGGTTCTCTACTTGCATATCCATAGGAACGTAAGATTCTTCGGGTGGTTTTAGGGTGAACACACTTATTCGAAGTATTAGCGACATGTTCCGCCAGTTGCCGACCAGTGATCCTTGGGTTTTTGTCGACCTATTTTAAGATCATGCTGATATCCCGCCTGGAAAGTTTCTTTGGTCGTACATTTCTTGGCTCGTTTTCCACTGATCCTGTGTTTTTATGCTTTTGAACAATGTATTGGGCAGTGGCATGGGATAAATTAAACAAAACTCCACTTGCGCGGTATGATTTTCCATTTCTGTGCTCAGCAATAATTAATTTTTTTATTTCAATACTTACTTCCTTACGCTTGCTCATTTTTCACTCACTTTGCTCACAGATTACTAAAACAAACTAATCATTAGATCGCATTCACGCATTTCATAGGAAATTCAACGGTTCTTTGAAGAAAAACAACAGTAAAGCAATGCAATGAAGAACAGAGTACACTATCTGATCAATGTATGAACACTTTTGTCCCTGCTGAATTTCGTTTTTTCTGGTGTTTTTACGGTTATAAGTTAATTAATGTAATTTTTTTTATATTTATGTTAATAAAAATACATTTGCAGTAAAGTTGCATATAAAATTCTCATAAATATTTGCATTTTCTACTAAATTTATGACATTTTGAGGGTGTATGGAGAGTTTTGTCCCCAACTGTATGTGATGTAAAGATGCCATATACTTCACTTTAGTAGAACTAACTTGATTTTATTCGGTTAATCCACTTTAATCCAGTCACACCAAAAACCTACTTTGAAGTTTCATTTCAATCCGTTCCAAGCCAAGTCACTCCAAGTCGGTCCTGGTCTGGTAATATACGCGGCTACTGTCACAGGCGTATATGTAAAATGATAAGAAAACCCTAGACGTAAATCTAAATTCTGTAATTTTGAATTTGCTTACTTGTCCGTTCAACTGTCCATTATTTCAACTGCCATATTTTCGACTGAATTGCATCCCTATTTTTCCTTTATATGTTCTCTTATTGAAACAAAAATACTAAACCAAACACCTTACTTCCTTTCGAACAATATACCTTCATTGGTATAATCAACGTATTGTACGATGGTGCAAGCACTTCATTAAAATATATACTCTGTCTCCACTACCTGCACTGAAAGAGACAGCATCAGAGTCACAGTTCCATCTCTCACGGTATTCCGCATAACTGCATTTCTTTCTACTCTGTTCGGTTGATTCGTTTCTGTGTACTAAAAATGCGATAGCGAGCAGCACGGAAATCGACGAGAAGGCCGAGTTGCTGTCACAGTGTGTTTGAGTTCCGCACGGCGCGAGTGCACCCAGACGTCAGCCGAAGCCGTGAAAAAGTGGGATTCGATACAGGCGTTGACTGAAAGTTTTCTTGTTCTGAGTCTTTCCTGCTTTGAAAATCGGTCGTGTGTCATTTCGTTGGCGAGAACCTTTCGCCTGTCGTGCGGTGAGCCCGTGAAAGTTGTGTCAGGCTGCTTCAACGAAAGCTAGTAATTGTCGTGTTTTTTATCCTTTGGGCGAGATCTGCTAGTCGCAAAACGGCCTCATCGCTTGAATCCAGCAAATGCTTAGTTATCGTGCGTGAAAATTGGTCAGCAATGTCAATCGCGTGACATGAACTCTAGTGTGTGATGGCAACAGTGTGTAACTAAAAGCATTGTACACCTTGCATCGTAGACCCCGAGATAGCTGCTTTTGTGTCAACTGACTTGATAATTTTCGTCTAGTAAAGGAAACGCCGGGTATCGTCTTCGCCCAAACGTTATTCTGCGACTGCAAGTCGAGTATCTGATATCGCTCGCGGTCCGTCCGAGAAAACCGGAAAGACGGGCATTCGACTCCGACCACCGGTCAGTGCGAATCATCATCGTGTCGAAAACCAGCTAGCTCCACAGTCGCAACAGCCCTTAGGATCTTCTACACACCAAACAGGTCGTCTTCTACGTTCCAGTGTTTTTTTTTGTGTCGCGTTTGCTAGTTTGTGCTAGCAGTGTAGCCTGCAAAGCCTTTTGTGGGATCGTCCTCGAATCTCGTTAAGAGCCTATCAAGGATTTGGCTCCATGTCCTCCTAACCCTCCAAACTTCTCCCAGCCGTCAACAGACTGTGGAAGGACCTGTCCACTTGGTCTCGCTTTGTTATCGTATTCGAGAGCTGCTGCGAAGCGTCTTTTTGTTCTCGGTCCGACAAAGACCGGAGCAGCACAGCACGGACAAAGAAAGAAACCTGCCAAGAGCACGGCTGCTCGCACGCGAGTTCATTTACATCAATTCCGAAGATTGTTTGGGGCCACGCACGCCATAAGATCGGGACCTCACAAGGCAGCTGGTGTTAATTGAGTCCCAGTTGCAGTATTTATGTTGAAGGCCCTGTTCGTCGGATCAGAAGCACCGTGAGAGTAGTGAATTGGTTCGCGTCGAGTTTTTGTAGTCTTGTGATCAGATTGCACTCGGGAGTTACGGTGAACGCGTTCAGTGAGTAATTCGTCTTGCATTGTCCTGGCTTGCTTCCTTACTATCACTTCGTGAAATTTATTGTCGAAAATAAATTGGCGAAACGTCGCACCCAGCGCTGTCACGAGCTCCAGTCCAAACAGTCGCTCGCGAAATTCTACGTCTAGCAGTGGGTTGAAGTTTCTTTTGTGTGGCCACGTGCGAGACCTAATCGCGGAGTATATAAGTACATATTAACAAGTTTTGGGAAATATTATACATCTCGAGCTGCATATTATTGTGAAGTATTTGGCATTATTTCCAAGCTTTCGGTTCAAATTAATTGTCCTGCATTGTCTATTGATCCCAATTGCTTGCGCTCCGCGACTTTCGGTGGTGAAAAGTGATAAGTACAAGTGCATTGCGAAGTTTCGCATCATAGAAATCGTATCGCGTTGTTGCATTGCAATTTTTCCGGGTGAATACGCGCGGTCGTCAATTCCGGTAAATAGGAATCGATCCTGAGTGACCACTTCAGCAAGCAATTTGCTGATGAGGAAAGTTTGTTCATTGCGTTTGTAAAGTAGTTAATGGAAATTTGCTGATGGCGGCCGTTGGCGGCCCAGCACGTCAGTCTAGGGTCTCGATGAGTGTGTCCATGTCGCTGGTACAAGGTGGAGCAGCCGGTGGTGCGCCGCAAGGTGCTATCTTGGCAGCTGCCGCTCCATACTATCAACCGCCTGCCGTACCGCAGGATGTGCAACCGGATAGGCCGATCGGATATGGAGCTTTTGGAGTTGTATGGTAAGAGTTTTAGAATTATTTTGAATTAATGTTTCCACTTAATTGCGCGATGTTCCACAGAAGTGTTAACTTGTGTAAAAAGAACATTAGCTCTGGAAAAGTGTCTGATTAGTTAACCAAATACAAATACATTTCTGTCGGGAAAGAATTAGGACTAACTTATGTGTGTCGAATTATTAAGTGAACACGGAACTTGCATGTTGAAGGAGGCTAAAAAAGTGATTTTCGGATCAAACTAGGGAAGATATAGGTAGTTGAAAAAAACTTATGAAAATTATACAAGTATTCAATGAATAAGTAGGTATGAAGTTGCATTAGTCGAATCAGGAATTACTCTGAGGTGATTTACAAAACAGGTTAAAACTTATAAATTTAATTCTATTTCCTCTCATGAGGTATTTAGCACTAGTATAAAAGAAGTGATAAAAACACGCCAAATATTAAATTCTTACAAAATTGTAAAATTAGGGTTAAAAAAGTAGTAAACAAATAACTTAAATTTAAAAACTTAAAAAGCCATTTTTGGTTTTATTTAGCGTTCAATTGTTAGGGTGCTCGTTAATTTATCCCTCTCTTTGAAAAATATACCTTCAAATATATTTAAGGACCTTGGATAATTCTTTTCTTTCTTCAGAATTTGTAAGTGGGCTAATTTCAAACGATTGAGTAAATTTGGTTCTATTGTTTCTAGATAATTTGTTTCTAGAAATTTTGTGAACTAAATAAGTGTAATTGTTTTTTCTGCAAAATCGATCAGAGTGCCTAACTTGTTCACGAGGTCAACTCCGATAGTAAATTTGTTTCCCCCTCCTTCCTTTCATCTCTCCATCACTCTATCAGCGTGCACAGTCCATTAGCATCATCTGTACCCTCCAGTAAGTTTTTCATAGTGCTTCCCAGACAACTAGTTTGTTGGTATAAGGGACAGCACAAAATTCATATTATCTTCTATTTAAAGTTTTCATCTTTCATCTAAGCATGTCTTTATTTAGGGTTTTAAACACTGAAGGTGCCGAAGTGTTAACTTTGAATTCAAAAATACTATTTCCCGTAATTGTGGAGAAAGGTATAGGATTAATTTTAATTTCAGGGAAAATGTTTATGGAATCATCGATAAGACTGAAAGAAGTTACTGTGTCCACTAAAGCTGTAAATTGATGATTATTAATGCTAGTTTTTATAAAGGGAAGATTATATGCGGCTAGTTGCAAAAAATGCTTCGATTTTTCCCACATAATTTATTTCTGGGCTTAAGTAGATTAACATAGTTACTAGTTACTACATTAACTAGATTAACATAGTTCTAAATTATTTTCGTTGTAATTTTTCTTCTTTTTTCGTCTATATTGGCCGCTAACATTTTCGAAATTTCAATTTATATGTTTGGGCTGTCCTTGAAAATGGTTAAATTGGCTGTGGTTGCCTCTGGCGTTTGCGTATCAAAATCATGTCTTTGGTTCTTGCGATCATTCATATTTCGGGGTAACTTTGGCAAGTTTAATTTGAACCTCCTTCCTAAAGCAGGGATCTTCGAATCTCCTTTCTTTTATTATTTCTCAAATTTGGTTAATATTTTGATGCTCGTTAATATTTTTTTTTGTATAATATCTTTTGCCTCATTTCCTTCACTGTTTTTATTCGCAAAGAATTGACGCTACTTTAGTCTACACGTGAAGAATTTTTATAAAGTTTTGATTCGTCCGCCTTAATTTTAATATTTTTTTTTTTACATTTCAAGATCACTTATATTGTTATCTTTGAGACTACAAATCCTATTTACTACCTTCCCGAGGAGAAAGACCTAAACGTTCTACGGTTTAAGTTCTTCTTCAAAATTAGATAAGGTCTCTCAAAGCTGTTGAAAGTTCTCCTCCAAGAAGTGAAAAAAAAAAAATTATGTGCAGGCCATCTGCCATCTAATGTGCTAAGTCGAAGTACAACAACCGAGAGGTGGACAATCCCAGTATCACAACTGCCAGCAGTTTGGACACTCTGCCAGCAATTGTTATGCTCAGGCTCGTTTCGTTAACTGCGACGGACTGGACCACTTCTCAGACTGGAAAAAGTCGAGACAAGAAAAGCCAAAGTGTGTTAACTGCGAAGCCGAATATCCTGCGAGTTATGGGCACTGCCCGCGCAACCCAAAGAACGAGGAAATCGTTTGCACAAGAGGCAAGTGGAAATCCTGCCTCATCCCCTCAAACCTCTATCACCACCACTACCAAAACTATCAAACTCCGGAGCCAAAACTAAACAAACAATTTCACCAACCACTTCCGAACACATGGGCCAGTTCTTCGTCATCATGCAAGAGCAACTACATACAAATGAAAGACATGATGGCGAAAATAGTTCAAAGTATGTTCACTGCCCATAATTCACCAAAAATCCCACCAAACATCCCACCAAACACACGCAAATGAGCATCAATAACCATATTTCAGTTCTCACGTAGAATGCAAGTTTCTTACAGCCGAAAAGGGCGAGCTGAGTCAAAATTTGGTCGATTTCAAAATTGATATCATGCTATTACAGGAAACATTCCTCAAACCTGGCGACCAACTTCGGATCCCCTACTACATCCTATATAGAAACGACAGAATGACTGGGAGGGAAGGAGGCACTGCAATCCTCGTGAGAAAAAACATCACGCATCATCCTGTCCCTATCCCCAGCCTCAGGGGAATGGAAGCCATTTCTATAAAAGTGCAAAATAGCTTTCTCGATTTCGTACTGGTTTCACCGTACCGGCCTTCAAGATCACAAGACTTCGAAGAAGACTTCCGTGCACTCCTCAATCATGAAGGCACAGTCTTCCTTGCGTGAGACCTCAATGCCTATAACCGCCATTGGGGAGCTTTGAGAAGTAACAAAGTCGGGATCGAGTTAAACGATTACATCACATATAGACAATCAAGCCTGCATATCCCATATGAGCCTACGCACTTCGGCCCATTAAGCAGCTACACCCAAGATACAGCTACACACGCACTAAACCAACATCTGCATATCAACGTCCTCATGTGCACGTAACCACAGGCCGGTCTTCTTTTGCGTAAAGAATATCTACATTGACGACCCCGTAAGAGAGAGGAAAATCACTAGCTGGGATGAAAATTTTGTGTCAGAATTGACAAACACTTATCAACCGAAAGGCAAATTGCAGCTGGAGTTCGCCAAGGATGTCCTTTATCTCCCCTATTGTATAATATATACATTGCAGACATCTCGAAACTGCCCGTAGCTAAACTGTCATTATTCGCCGCTGATAAGTGCATCTTCGACATGTCACGGCAAACAGAAGCTATTACTTCAAATCTGCAATTCGTCTTAAATACGCTTCTAGGATACTTTCCAAATAGAAGATTAAAAACAACTCAGACAAAACCCAAGCAATTTTCATCACGCAGAAGAGGAGACAGACACCACGAAAACTGGCTATGAACGAACAACAGATTGAATGGCAACGGACATCCAAGTACTTAGGACTCACGCTCGATGACCGACTAACTTGGACGACACACATACAAAATAAACGCAGCACTTGCAATATACTCCTCCATGCTCTTTTCCTCCTCATTAAATTCCAAAGTCTAAACAAAACCAACAGATTACTAATATATTAAGACCGGCATTACTATACGGAAGTCTTGCATTCGGACAAACCTCAAAGACAAACAAACAAAACTTACTAACCTGCCAAAAACTCGCACTGCGAAGAATTCAACGAATTTCACACTAACTAAATCTAAGTACCCAATGTAGCCAAGATTCCTGGCTGAGAGAAAAGTGAAGTAAGGGTGAATCACTTCACTAGCTCCTCGTCGTACAAATCCTCCTCTAGAACTCTGCACGTTCCGTGTCTGGTCGATATAGTTGCTTGAAGGCTTGTTTGATTTCCTCCTAGTTGTCCGTTCCTTCCATGATGATTATTGGTCCTTTGCTTCGTCCTGGATCTTTTCATAGAACATTATCGTTGTTGCTGTTTTTTTAGCTTCCTCATTTTCTATTCATCCAAGGTAGTACTCTGCGCTAGCATTAAAAATATTTATCGTGACGTCTTATGTGCCGGGGAAATCGCCCATATATGTATAGCATACCCTTCATTATGTTTTCACGTCCTTTTCCGTCTGCTGCTTCTTTCTCTAGTTATAGTCACCGCAGAGCATCCGCTGGTTGCGCGATTTGATTGTCTCGTCTTCTAACCTCTTGTCGCAGCGTTTTATTTGCTCTGCCATTATTTCCAAGTCAGAAAAAAACAATGATGGTAGAATTGGAAGTAGCGATGAACCAAGGATCATCAAAAAATGCACTAAAAATTTCTAAGCTGAAAGCCTCATTTAACTGACCATACGCGTTGTGTGGATAATATTCGAGGGCCAAAAAGCGTTTAATTAGAGAAACCCAAAGGTTATAATTTCATCAGGAGAAGAAGCTCAGAGAGCGAGCAATATGGCAATTGGATTGGTCAAGGTAGTGCATTGCTTCCAGGACTTGAAATTTGGAAGAAACAATTCCTGGGTATTTACACTAAGAAAAAGTACAGCAAAGTCAAAACGAGCGGCAGTTGCAAAATGAAAAAAAATGTCGATGATTGAATGAAATATATATCATAATCCCTCGTGACAGTCATTTTGTAGTTAATGTATTAAGGCCCAGGAAAAATTGCTTTAAAGCATGAGTACTTTTCATGTATCCTATATATTAAAATATTGTATTGAATCTTGAAATTAAAGCTGAGCGGTTTCAAAAGTGGGTTTATCCCTGGTCTGACACAGATACCAACACACAATTAGGCTAACAAAAAGCTCGATTTTTTATCATAGTTGAGTTTTCATGGCTGGATTTTAACCACGCTATACACTGAAAAAACACATAGCGTCAGACGCCATAGTTTATAGACTTCTGGCGCCATGTACATAGTCGATTTCGGGATTGCGATAAAATATAGCGCCACACGCCATAATACATGGCGAAAAGTACATAGGAGCAGGCGCTATGCTTATAGCCCTCCACGTAATGTACTATAGCCCTCTACGCCATGTAACATACTCCTCCACGCCATGCAGATAGCGTGGTGGACTATTGTACATGGCGTGGAGGACTATAGTATATGGCGTAGAGGACTATAGTATATGGCGTGGAGGGCTATAAGCATAGCGTCTGCTCCCATGTACTATGGCGTGTGGCGCTATATTTTATCATAAATCGACTATGTGCATGGCGCCAGAAGTTTATAAATTATGGCGTCTGGTACTATGTGCTTTTTCAATGCATCTGAAGATGATCCAGTTCGTATCTAACAAAAGGCCACGAGTCTTTTCAGTTCTGAGCATCTGGAGGTAGAGCAGTTGATGTTAGGTGTTGGAATTCTATCGAAAAAATTCCTGAGGGATATGGTATCAAAGACCATATCCTCTCCTATACTCAAGAAGCAATACTCATGAGTGGAGGTAGGCTTTGGGCCAGTAAAAAGGAGAGAGGTATTTAAAATAGATTACCTCAAACTATTTCCATAATCGAATGAGATATTATGAGCTGTGCCTTATTATGGCTTATGGCTCGAAGTGCTTGCCTTGTGGGGCTGAGTTATATGAAGTTCGAATTCAACTGAGCTTTTCAAGTGCTCAGTTTACATATCTGTTTAAAGAACGAGAGAATTCTAAGAGGTAGGTCGGTTAGTGTGTGGCGGAGCTCTCAAAGAATGAGAAAGGTAGGGAATATAAAAATGCTTTGGATTCGATGAACAAAAAACAAACAAACTAGTTCACTTCGAACTACATGAACTACATGAATAATGAAAGAGTAGCTCATTGCCTATGAGCTATTCGTGAGGTCAAGGAATGATCGTTAGGTGCTCAGAGGCGCGACGGATAGCGTTGTTACATAACTGGAGCAGATAAGAGGAAAGAGGCTTGACTTTAGATTTTTGATAGAGGACACTATTTCCATAATAGTGGCCATTGGGCTTGAAGCGAAGAGAAGTGACATTTCAGAGGATACGGCGTTCAAAACGCGCCAACTTCTCAAGTTGACTTGAGGGAGCTGTATGCCAGATAGGGGCATCGTAGGTAAGGATTGGTCTGATTAGTTGTTTATATGCTATGCTTTTAGCTCTAGAAGATATGATGGAATTTGGCCTGAAGATGCAGCCTATGAGATTATATGCTGTAGCAGCTTTGTTAAGACTTGCTTGAAGATGGCGACTGAGGCTCCAGCGTGGGTCGAGTTTTATGCCGAGGTATTTCACAGTCTGTGAAGGCGTAATTGTCTGGTCACTAATAATAATTTTTGAGTTCTTTATGTCTTTTATTCTTTTCCTGAAATCATTGTGGGAACCTCTGAAGAATATCAGCTCACTTTTGTTGGCATTTATCTGCAAGCCCCATTTTGCATAGTGTGCAACAAGCTGGATTGCATAATTTTGTAACACCGTTGTTACCACACGCGGATTATGATGTGAGTACCAGAAGAGGAGATCGTCTGCATAAAGATTAATGGAAACACATGTGGGAGAGTCACTTGAGATTCCTGGGATGTTTGCCGTAAAAACTTTAAATAGAATTGGTCCGAGAATGGAACCTTGAGGTACACCTGAGTCGATTTGAAATTCGTCAGAGGAAGCCCCATTGAAGGTGACGAACGCCTTTCTTCCTTCTTGAGAATCATTAGCACCTCAACTGTAGAGTGTTTGGGTTTGAAACCAAATTGCCTTTCGGTTAAGCAATACTCAAATTTTACTTGCTGACATTTATACATCCCCTCACACTGTATGGCTGCGAGTTATAATTGGAGTGCCATGAGCCATATTACATGGCTCATGGCACTATGTAATATAGCGTGTGGGGCCATAATTTCTACGCCATGTAATTATGGCGCTGGGAGCCATACTGCATAGCTTAGGGTACTATGTATATAGCGTGTGGGACCATAAATGCTGCGCCATGTTACATAGGACCACGCGCTATGTAGATTCTGACATTATGGCGCTGGGAGCCATATTGCATAGCTCAGAGTACTATGTACATAGCATATGGGGCCATAAATAATGCGCTATGTTATATAGCTCTGGGCGCCATGTGGATTTTTTTCATTGTACCAACACACAATCAGGCTAACATTAAGCTCGATTTTTAATCATAGTTGAGTTTCCATGGCTGGATTCTAACCTCACTATATACTCTAATCATTCGGCTACACAAGCTCTAAGCTGTAAAAATTATATGAACATTAATAATGATAATCCGACCAGCATACTTGGACTTCATGCATTTATTCCTCGACATAGCAAACTTAATTCAAAATCAGCTCGATGGGAGGCAATCCAGCAAATGATGGACAGAGTGAGTTAGGCTTTGAGACACCTGATGACATTCACATTTCGCATCCAAAAAGCTCTGCCAGTAACTACAGTTTTCAGTTAATTTTAATTATTTCGGAGCACACATCACTACCTGACACTTGTGCACGAAAGAAATCCACTATTCCAACAAATTGCGGTTTCAATAAAACTCTGTTTCTAGGCCGTGTAGCGCTGCAGATTCCACTGAGTTGTATATATGTACGTACATTCATACCTACATAACTACTACTCAATGTTTTTTTTGTTGATATTTTCTGCACCACTAGTCCAACTAGTCGAAGCCTGGAAAAATAGTTTAATCTGAAAAATATAGAGTTGTTATTGACGCCATTATTCGTCAAACCATTACAATTTTACCACATTAAATCCGATTTTACGCGGAGCAAATGTTTGTGGTTCCGTTACCAAACATCAACAATCCAATCAAACTTTTATTGTATTGCGAGCGTAACCTAAATTTTGTGCAAATGGTATCGCAATACATAACACCGAACCGAGTCTGATATTGTACGGTACGATAGTGAATGCGGAAAATTTTATGCTTTTCAATGAAGACATTCAAGAGGAATTTGAAGAGAATTTGTTGGAAATTGATGCGAGAAAAGTCGTTCGGATTGTTTTTGATTATTTCTGAAAGTATACTATTGAATAGTTTTTTTGGGTTTCTCATTTCAAATTATAGTGAAATTCGAATCAGTGTCATAGAAAAGTTCGATAATGTTGAATCTACACGAATACTTCTTTTATTGAAATTATTCTGTTAAAAATAATGATTTTGCTCATCTACCGTTCGTTTAGTAGATTAGAGCGAATGCAACTAAATTTGAGTATTAGATCCACAGATAAAGTACTTTTCTATATAAATTTGGTGTTGAATTTTATAAAGTTGAATTTTATAAATCAAAGTTCATTCATCAAAAGCCCCAAAAAGTTCATTTTAAATATTTATTCTTGATTTACCGATAAAATCCGACAAATGAGCCCACAATATATCGCCAATAGTCTTTCAACCGATAGCTTGCATATATGTGGGGTATTTTTCCACTTTACGGAAAGATTATTCAAACGATCGAAAAACACAAAGAGAGAAATATACGACGAGAATCAGAAAAACGGCAGCTGATTTCAACCTCATGCCATGGATGCTCTCAACCTTTTTGTACCCGACCAATTCTATAATAGCCGAGGCTTGATTAAAAGAAGTAATCCAGTTTTTTTCGGCAAGGTTTTTTATGTTTGCTGTCTGGCTGCTACCTCTTCTTTGCCATGCTATTTATCTCATTTCGAATTTCGCGGAGCTCGGCTGTCAAGAAATTATTTTTTTTTTGGATATTAATAGGTTTCGGGTTCAATTAAATGCTTTGTTTTATTCCTATAGATTTTATGTTTGATGTGTGAAGAAAGTTATTTGTCCTTGACAACCAAAAACGAATTCTAATTTCAACTTGAAATACTACACTCAAATTGTGTGAGAAATATATCAGTTTGTGCTGAGGTGAGTCTGTAATGTAGCTGGCTAAACATTTGCATAGATCCGTAAATCTGAAAATATTTTAACCTTCTAAGGTAAGACCGGAAAATTGAGCACCTACGCGGAATTTCGTTTGAACATGTTCAGATCAGTGTTGTGAGATTTCCGTGGCAGAAATTCCCTCCAAAAGAGAATTTTATGCTCGATTTTCCCACAGTGCAAGGTGTTAATTCCCACGAATTTCCCATCACAATTTTACATTTATTTATCAAAATCGATTAAATTTCAACACCTCTAAGCACTAAGACACTTATTACAAATCATTGGAGCTTAGGAAAAATCAAAAGACTAGAAAAATACCTAGGAATCTAGGAAAAAATATTGCGATCTTTGAACAAATTCAGTAGATGTAGAAAAATTCATGGTAATTCAGAAAACAATCGTTAGAGCAACGAAAATCAAAAGGATCCAGAAAAAATCTCGAAAGTCTACAAAGAAATTATGGGGGCGTGGCAAAGATCATGGAGACTTTATTAAAAATTCTAGATGCCATTTTACGTTGGTTTATTACAGCCAAGAAAGAAAAAATAAACCCTAGCGCATCAGAACCGTAGAGAACAGTAGAGGATTTGTGCAGATTTTGAGTGTGTATTCTACCACTAGCTACTTTTCCTACTTAAAACTAATACACCCTAAGTAATAATAGAATATAAGCTTATTTTAATTTCGATGACGTCATCGCAAGTTACAGCGATAGAAAGGTGTTTGGGGCTGCAATCCGAAAAATATGCAGATCTTAGAAAATTTAAACATTGTTTACATATTCTCATTGCAAATGTTCGCGATGGAAATACTTAATGGAAGCATTTATTAGTACGAAAATAACAAAAACGCCTCGTGTTGGCAGCTTTTTGATAGCATCGAAGTAAAAAATATGTCGTATCTGCGTCACGTTGAAGCCAACCCTGCTCTGCGAATTTCGTATTGATCCGATCACTGCATTGGAAGTTATAGGGATACAAAAAAATTTAGGGTTGCCATTCGCAAGAGTTTTCAAATTTTCTAGATCTTAATATTTTGGTGTTTATTTTCAGGATTTATTTAAGATCACTAAGATTTGAAAATTCTATGATAAAATCGCTTACTAAAAATTTGCCAAAAAAATACAAAAACAACCATAGCTGGCAACCTTATCATTGTTTTCCAACTAAATTTCTACTGAATATTGCCTGCAATAAGTTGAATTTGCCATTGGAATTTCGTTATGATTCCACTACTGTACTGTAAAACAATACTGTACTTATGATTCCATTACTATAGGGCAAAGAGCTTTATTTTCCCCCGGCGAATTTTCAAAATTTAAGACAACAAAATTACCAAAGCTGACAGCTCCAACCGAATTTTTCAACCAAATTTCTACCAAACGTGGTTTAGAGTAAGACTAACTTACTGTGTGAATTTCGTCAAAATCGAATGGCTGAATCAGAATTTATAGGCCTAAAAACAGTTATTTTTCTTAGTGATTTTTCAAGATGGCACCACTGGTACAGAATTGCCCACATTTCAAAATCACTTCTATCAGACCTGGCCCTGCTTGCGACCAATACATTCTGTAAATTTCAATTGTGTCTGATTATTGGGTCGTGAGTTCCCGTGAACAGAAGTTTTTGATACTAAAAATATAGGTAAATTGGGGAAGGGTTACCGTTCTTGCTCGTTGTAAAATTTCAAATGTTTTACTTTGGCTATGTAGACAAAGCATAAGATTTATATATAAGTGGCTTTTTTTCCAAAAAGGTACCATATTTCAGGAGAGTCCATGATTTGAAGGTTTTTCACTTTCGGCATCTGCCCTAGCTACAGGGTTGCCAACATGCTCATCAAAAGCAACACAAATTTACAATTAAATAATACCAATATGTTCTGAGAGTTTCATAATGATTTGATTCAAAGATCTCGCAATCCTCACCTTCAAGCCTTCCTGAACGAATTAAATATGCAAATTCGATTAGTGTTTCTGAAAATACGCAACAAACGCTGGAACGACACTCTATCAGTTCAGGAAACCGGCTCTAAAAAATTATGGAAAATTCGAAAAGCGTTAAATAGACAATCTAAATTCATTCCACCTTTAGAACTTACTGATAGCTCTACTGTTACTTCTGCAAATGAAAAAGTAAATTCCTTGGCAGCTAACTTCTACAAGTACCACACACTTACTCTCCATATTAATGACCCTGAAACCAATGACGTTGTGCAACGTGAAACCTCAAAGCTTTCAGACTACTCCTCTGATTTTAAGCCTTGCTGCCTTTGCTCTCCGATAGAGTTGAGAGCTCTACTTAAAAAACTTTCTCGCATACGAAGTTAACTGGAAGAATGTTCAATTATCCCGGACTTTCAATTTGGTTTTAGACCAAGGCTCTCTACAACTCATCAGCTAACTAGAGTCGTCCATCATATTAAGCAACAATTTTCTTTGAAAAATTCTACCGGTCTGATAGCATTAGATATTGAAAAGGCCTTTGATACTGTCTGGCATGATGGTTCATTTATAAATTAATTCGTTTATCCTTTCCCATCTACTTATGTACAGGTATACGTTCTTTTCTGTCTTCCAGATCGTTTGCTGTTAAAGCACAGTGCCTTTCCAAAAAACATAATATCCCCGCGGGAGTTCCGCAAGGCTCAGTTCTCAGTCCGACTTTGTATAATATTTACATGTCAGACATGCCTCAATTCCAGGATTGCAATATTGCAATGTATGCTGACGACAATGCACTATTCGCTAGTGATAATAACCCTGATCGTATTGTCAATAATCTCCAACAACAATTGCGTTTAATCAATGATTTTTGCAGCAAATGGAAGATCTAAATAAATGCTGGGAAAACACAAGCGATATTTTTTTACCAAAAAACGGGCCACGAGAAACTTACCGAATCCACGTATACAAATTCTTGGCTCTCATGTATCATGGACAAAAGATATTAAGTATTTAGGGGTTCACCTTGACTATAGACTCACGTTTATGCAACATACAGAATCAATAAAATCGAAGATCCTGAAAAGCATCCTGTCAACCTACCCCCTTATAAATAGAAAATCGAAGCTTTCAGTAGCCAACAAATTACTCATTTATAAATCGACCCTGCAACCTATAATTCTATATGGCTGCCCCGTTTGGAACAACTGTGCTCTAGCGCATAAACGTAAGTTGCAAATTTTGCAGAACAAATGTCTGAAAATCATTTTTAACCTTCCGTTTTTCTTCTCCACTCACCGTCTTCACCAGCTGGCAAAACTAAAAACCGTCTTGGAATCCGCTGAACTTCTCCACAGAAAATTTTCTGATAGTTGCTAAAACTCTAACAATCCTTTGGTTGCATCACTTGTCTACAGATAGTCCGGTAACCTTAATACTCTAATTACCGCGATTAATTTAGTTTTAAGTTTATCTTAAGTCATATTTAAGTTAGTTTTACAGCTACATTAGGTTTTAAGCTATTTTTCCCTAAAATACACTACTAAGCTTCCGTATGTATACAATCTTATAGTATATGTTAGTTATCACAACTTAGATGTAAAGACTCTGTCTAAACTCTAAACTTAAGATATTGTATAGCACTAAATCACCAAATCCATCAATAAAGCTATTATTATTATTATTATTATTATTATTATTATTATTATAATGATTTGATAGCTTTGTCAAAAGTTATCGCAATTTAAATTTTTTTTAAATTTTCCCGAACTCTTTCTAGGCACCTAGCGCACAAATGGGGTTAAAAATTCCAAAACATTAGCCGATTCACATTTAAAACACGTTCAAAATTTATTTGTGGACGGAATAATAGATATAATAAAAATTTCACTAAAATGTCCGCCGGCACCAAAGGGTTAAAGATGATTGACATTTGGACCTATTCTGCATATTGAAAGTTTCAGCTCAATCGGATGGCGCGTTCCCGAGAAATAGTCACTGAATTTCTTTAAGGAAAAAGACATGCCCATTTCATTATTATTTTATGTTGCGTTCATTTTCGAACTAATTAAATAGATTTTGTGTATTGCGTAAACTGAAATGTTTTTCAGAAGGTCTGAAATCAATGTAGTTTACCGTGCTAGACTGATAATTTGAACGGATGCAACAAATCGCTCAGTGAATTTTCACTAATTCTATTTGACGTCGGTTGCAATGGGGAAAATTATTTCCCACTCGGCATTTGAATGTGGCAAAACAAAAGCATACCTTGAAATCTTAGTTAAGTGCATAAATATGCACGCATCTTTAAAATTTTTGGTTTTTTCTAAAACTCTTTTCTACGAGCTACAATAATTTCTACTTTTCATCATTTGAAGAAGTTACTGTTAAATCTCTTCATTCGATATTGACAATAGATTTCTAAGAGCTATTACGCAATGAACTCTTCACATTTGGGTCCTAAATTGTATGTCCATTACGAACTAAATGCACGTTATGCAGTTCAAAATTTTCCAGTGGCTCAATGAAACTAGGTTTCACAAAATTTAAGTAAATTCTTCTTAAAATACAATTGCAACTGCAGACAATTTGTGCACCAGCAGTTGCTTTGATCGAAATTATTATCCCCGGCCGGATTTAAGTATGGGCATTTATGGGCAACAGCCCAGGGCGGCTAATTTTCGAAAAGTTTCATATTATCTAAGACTTTCAAGTTTTGCTGGAAAAATATAATTCTAAGATTATAGAATTTTGTGTATTGAATCTGGGTTAGTCCGTTCTTTTGCCTCCGAAAACCTAATCACGCAATTCGCTCATAAAAAAGTTAGGCCAGTATTTATCTAACAAGTGTAAGAATGTATCTAGTTTAAATGTCTAGTTGGTGCGACCATCGGCCAGACGGGGGTGAAAAAGGGTGAAGTTGGTAGAGCTGACCTTGGTTAACAGTACAAAAGTAACTTTTTAGGTGAAGGCGGAGAGGTGTTATTTTTCAAATCCATGTTTGAAAAATATGAAATGCGACTTCACTGACCCCCTCTCCACTTTTAAACAAACTGAATCAAGTCATCCGACCACCCTTCACCCTCTCCACGCCCTGTGCGCAAACACTCCACCCTCCCTCCAGGAGTGTGGAGGGAGGTCGGATGTTTCCATTAACTTTTTAATCATCAAAATGTAATATTTTAACTTAAACCAATTTTTTCCTTTCGAAGCTAGATTTATTTGGATTACTCGACATATATCGATATTTCGAGGGTTTTCTGCCCTCTTCTTCAGTGTCTATTGGTCTAATCTTAAAATAACTTAGGTACCTTATTTAAGGTGCTTACTTTTGAAGAATTGACTAATACTCATTACCAGCTAATTATCTATTAATTATATACTTAGTACATTTAACTATCTATATTAGGTCTGTTCCGCTACTACGATTAATTGCAATTAATTGCAATGAAGCGTACTAAAACAGAGTTTTTTAGTCCGTTTTAGTACGCTTCATTGCAATTAATTGCAATTAATCGTAGTACGGGAACAGACCTATTAATTACATTATCATCATAAAATATCTGTTCAAATTAACCTGAGCAATGGTGATACACAGTTTTCTTGGTCTGTGTTTAGTCGCCTATCTATCGGGGTTCCCCATATGTTCAGGCTTTGGTACGCATCCAATTTTCGTGCCTGCTGTACTTCCTTAATCACCTCCACGTTGTCCCACATTATGTCGTGCTCCTCCTCCAGGATGTGTTTCGCTACTGCTGATCATACTGCCGTTGTGTTCCTTTTCCTTGCTGAGGCTGTTTCCCGCTTATGTCCGGTTAGTCAAACACCAACTAACCGTTTCGTTTGTCCAATGTATATTTTGTCGCATTCTGGGCAAGTAATTTTGTATATTCCACATTTTTCCTTATCTTTTTTGTCTGTCACGTGACATACTTTTGTACTTATTTTTTTTACCGTACTGGTTAGAACTGCTTTTATGGTTATGGTTAAATTAAAATATTTGTAGAAGCTAGGAAAAAATTGGTACACAATAAAAAAAAAATAAAAAATCATCAAAATGTAGTTCATCAGAATGGAATAATCCAATGATCCTCCATTGCCTCTGCCTTCACCTCCCTATCCCCAGTTTTAAACAATCAAAACGGTGTCATTTAACCTTATCCTACGCCCTCCGACCGATGGTCCTATCATCTAGACAGCACTGTTTCCTTGAAATGCTCCCAATCTTTAATGTATACAGAAACATTCTAGGCAATGTTTTGATGTTACCAGGCGAATGATCATAACGGGATTGAATTTTTCGATTTACAAATTTTGTGCATTATTTGTCTTTGCTAAGATGGGCATAATTTGCCATCGCGACGAGTTTCTCGATTTTTTATTTCGTTTTCGCGTGTTAAGAGAAGCAATTTTGTACTGGAAGTGCGGAAAAAATGCCCGTGTAAATCACGGCACCTTGATTTTAAGGTGCCCTGGAACGATTTATAAGTAGGTTGAACACCATAAGCGACAAAAAATCAGGTGCATATTTAAAGTTTCTGCGATGATAGGTACTTGGTTTTCTTAAGTTTGGAGGACATTTACCGTTTTATTGCATATTATCTTACATCTCTTCCGCTACATGTCATCAGACTCGAGAAAGAATCGATGCTTTTGAGACAAACAGTCACTGATTGGCTTAATTTTTGTCGGGAAATATACTGTTTTTGGATCCGCATGAGAAAAGCAAAATCGGTGGTCTCGGGACTATTTTTGAGATCGACCATTGCAAGCTGGGCAAGCGGAAAAATTATCGGGATCGGGTTCTAACGGGCCAATGGGTTTTTGGAGGTATTTGCCGTGGGACAAGAGAGACCTATGTGGTTCCCGTTGACACGCAAGACAGCAGAACGTTATTGAGAAAATCAAATCTATCAGAGAAAATGCTAATGGTACGGCCATATATTCAGATTTTTGATGTACATATGACTGTCTGGAACAGACCGGCTCTTGACATCTGACAGTGTATCACTTGATGAATTTGATCGATCCGGTGACTGCGCTGAAAAGAATCCACATGACGCCCAGAGCTATATAACATAGCGCATTATTTATGGCCCCATATGCTATGTACATAGTACTCTGAGCTATGCAATATGGCTCCCAGCACCATAATGTCAGAATCTACATAGCGCGTGGTCCTATGTAACATGGCGCAGCATTTATGGTCTCACACGCTATGTACATAGTATCCTGAGCTATGCAGTATAGCTCCCAACGCCATAATTACATGGCGCAGAAATTATGGCCCCACACGCTATATTACATAGTACCATGAGCCATGTAATACGGCTTCAGTTGTCATCCCGTATATATGGCTTCAGCTGTCATACGTAAGATAACTCCAATTATAACTTGCAGCCGTACTGTGTGAGGAGACGTATAAATAATACTACACAGTCGCCAATGATGTACCATATCGACTCGCTATCAATAATTGAAATTCGGGCAAAACAACCCATATGATACAAGTTTCATAGCGCGAAGTATGGTATATGTGCAAATATTTAGTAGCGAAAAACTGTTGATTTGGGGCTTGAGCTCACATCAATGTTTTCAATGACAAATACCAATTGATCCAATACAAATTATTCAATGAAACAATGGTTCGTTGGTTACCTCTAATGCAGACGCTATGCTTATAGCCCTCCACGCCATGTACTATAGTCCTCCACACCATGTACATGGGCTATAAGCATAGCGTCTGTTCCTATGTACTTTTTGCCATGTACTATGGCGTGTGGCGCTATATTTTATCACAATCCCTAACTCGACTATGTAAATGGCGCCAGAAGTCTATAAACTATGGCGTCTGGCGCTATGTGATTTTTCAGTGTGGCACCCACACTCAGAACATCGGGAGGTTCCGGAGCGATTTGCGAGGTGGCGTACCCCGTTTTTGTCGTAAAATCATATAGCCGCATTTTAATTTAAGCGGCCTTTTAATTTAAGCGGCATTTTGGCTATAACAACGTAATCGAAGGCTTTTTCAATGTCATGGCAGCCATGTTCCCGCTCACTGATGCTGCGACATCATCCATCATTTCGTAAAATGTAATAGAGCTATACTTATTTGAGAATACCAAGTAAATTTGTTCATCTTTTATTGTTTATTTTAATTTTTTATCGCTTTGTTGTTATGATTGCCAATAAATTATTGTCACTATTATTTACATTATTACCTACTATTAATTACATTTTCGATGTTTTTTTTTAAATCTCTGCGCACTACATCTCTCGCTGTTTGTTTGAAAACGGGAGCGGGAAGGTGGAGTTGAATTTTAAATTTGAATTTTAAATATGAAGAAAAAAAATCAACTTTTTACCCGCAGCCCCTGCGCCTCTACTTCTCCGCCCCCACCCGAAACCACCTTTATACAGTTAAGCAGGGTCAGCCCTATCAGCTCCACCCTTTTTTACTCACCTCCCACCGACGGTCTCATAATGTGGACAGTTACCAAATTTTGACTCTCTGAAAAAACCAAACAAAATTTTGCTAGTTTCTGTTTGTATTGTTATTTTACATTAGGTGCGTTTTTTATGCATCCGGAGTAGTGCAGGATAGCGATTCGCACGCAAAACAACAACAACATCCAGAGTACGAACACTCGTGAATTCAGTGGAGCTCGTGCACTGTGTGGAACGTATTTCAATAATTCATGTCAGCTGAAACAGTTGACTGCAGTGATAAATTCCCAAAAATTTCCCTGTCTATCTAGCAGCCAGGAAACATTTAAATGGGTGAATATGATTCAAAAATCAATGCTGCCAACAGAATTATCATCCTATGAGTCGGAATATTCTTCGATTGAGTTTTAAAAAGAAATTCACATGATTCTAATTTTCTAGGTAGACATTTGTTATTTCGAAATTTAAATTTTGAATTTTGAACTGATAAATGTCTGACAAGCTAAGTGCTGCCAACCAATTAGGAATTAAATAAACTCACGTGCTACTCCGTATCGTTTTTTTATGCATGCAGAATACCTACTCTACTCTGGATGAAAATAAAACGCAGCTATTGTATGGCTCATTTCTTATAATCGCATTTGGATTCTATTTGTATGGTTAGTTTCTAGCGAACGTATAAGTATAATATATTCTAAAAAAATAAAAAATATGAAAAAAAAAGTTGACTGCGTTGTTGTTGGATTTTAGTTGATAAATTTGAATCTGACCGAAATAGTGCATTAAATATATTAAAGTAGCTTAAGGGGGAATATACCTTTGTGAGGTCGAAATCAAGGGTCATATTCAGCAATTTATTTTAAGAAGACAATGCAAAATTTTTCATTTTGGGTTTTTGTACATGTTAGTACAACTCTTAAGGTAAAAGAAAACATTATTTAAATGTAATTTTAATCAAATACTTCTTCCGACATCGCTGGCTCGTGCTCATGCTGACTTGCATCTCCTCCAATAGCCTTACTAAGTTGCCAACCGCACCATGATTTAGGACCTACTGGGCAATAGTGATGTTGAGGTTTATCGTCAGTGGAAATCTTATGATATAGCGTGGCCCATATGGCTTTTCTCATTTCTTCAATTGAATGGCAATTCCTACGAATTGCCAGTCCATAGTATATCGTGAGTTTATCAATTAATTTACCAGTTAGTTTGCCTCTACCGCCCAATTTATTTTTTTTTGCGAGATTTCGGAGTCGGGTACCCATACGTTTTTGTACGTGATCGATACACTCTTTTTTATGACCCGTAGCATTTTCCTCAACAATCGCTTTAAAAGTCTTACAATCGCCATCTCCGATGTAATTTATGTAAAACTCCATTCTTTTCTTTCGATCGTGCAAACATCTCGGTCGCTCCGTCCACCTCCATCTTTCCAGCTGAACCCTCGTGATTTGCTTGGCATGCGTCTTTGTGTCTCTCTTGCCATTGCTCGAACTCTGCCGTGCCCTCTTTTTGATGCCAAAATGAACACGCTTTACATATCTTACTTTTCACGACGACATCGACAACCTTTCCAGTACAACAGCCGATTAGTGTAACAACGCCAAGGAAAGACGAAAAACCTCTTTTACGCCAGCTTCCATCGCCTGAAACTGTTATTCCATTATGGATTCCTTTTTCAACAGACATTCTTTTTTCATCTTGAGCAGCATTTTTCATTGAGAAAGAACAAATAGTTTCGGAAGCTTTGTGAATTGTTGAGACAATTACATCATAACTTTTTTGTGCTACTGGCGACGGTAAGTCCATTAAAGAGCAGAATTTTTTAATTCCATTAATTCCGATGCCTAGCAATCTCATCACTAAAATTAGACGTCTATTCACTTCATATGCTTTATTTGCTATTTTTGGACAGTTGCTTATATACACAGGAGCACAATCATCACACGAAACGACGATCTTAAAACCCAAGCCTTGTTTGCCGGCCTCAGCGAATTTTACTTTTTTATGGCACTTTGGACACACTAGAATATCTGACAGAGCAGAAAAAACTAAGGCAAAACACAAAATACGATAGCCAAAAGAAGAACCGTAGTCAATTTCATAATTATTTTCGGACAGCTTCATTTTTTTCGCCGACGTACCGACACTCTCAGCTTCTGTTTCCTGCCCGTGCGGATTAAGCCGAGGATTAGGCACTGTGCGATGACGTATGTCGTCGTTATTATGTTTCGTCGACTACTCATTTAACGAGATATCCTTTTTAGTTTAAAGTTGACTTAAAACATTTTTTCCCTCATAAAACCTTTTGGATATCATTTTTGGATAGTTAAGGGACCATTTAAGCCAATAAAAAAAAAAATGAAAATTTTTTTTTTTTACAAAGGTATATTCCCCCTTAAAGTACTTATCTTCAGGAAAGAAGAAAAATGACTTAACATGATTATTCTGTATTATTTCATCTCGTAGATACTGAAGAAGAGGGCAGATCACTCTCGAAATATCTATACCTATCAAGAACTTGAAATTTTATTTTTGGCCTTAGTTCAATGTTTTGTGCCGTGTGTGAAATTTTTATTTGAATGTCACTAACCCTATGGCGTGAGAAGCGATTCCAGTCCGTTTCATTCCTGGTTTCAACTGAAATGTAAGGTTTCACAATGTAATGTAAATTTCGCTTAGATAGTTCAAATTAATTTTATCAAATAAAGTTTTGTTTTATTTGAATCATTAGCCGCGCATATTAGCCGGACTGACTTGGCTTGGAACGGATTGAAATAAAACTTCAAAGTAGGTGTTTGGTGCGACTGGATTAAGGTGAATTAACCGAATAAAATACAGATAGTTTTGCTAAAGTGAAGTATATCGCATCGGAACGTCACATATATGAATAGAACTCAAGTGGGCTTCGAATTTTTCAATCCTCAATCGCTCAATACGGGTCTTCTAGCTACCAAATCGGTCCGACCCAGTGAAATTTCGTGATCAGATCGACTTATTTCATATCAATCCACTGCGGGTATACAACGCGGATTGACTAATCCTAATCCACTTTGAAACCACGTTATCAACGCGCCTATTTCTCCCAAGATTTTGTTCAATAAGCAGCTTTTTCTCGCTTTTCCCTCTTTCAAGTTTTAGAAATCGAAAATTCCCACAATATGAAAGAATTCCTACGATCTAACAACACTGGTTCAGACTAATATTAGATCATACCTGTTTCGCATAGTTTTGCCTTCAAATCAAATTTTTTTTTAAATTTATTCCAACTGGACTAAATACATTTCATGCGGAATAATGCACATCTTTACCTGCAAAAACACATTCCTACGAAACTACCTGCGTCGGTGTTCCAAAATCGAGACTATGGGAACCGAAACAATTCATTTTCAGCAGCACATATATCCTATCTGTGCTAACCTGAATTTTTACCTAGCTAACCTACATCACCCCATTATTTTCGAGCACAGGTAAGTTCGTATTTCTACTGCGCATTGCACTGCGCTTCTGACCCACCTGCACACCACCGTTCTCCATCCACTCTGTCGTTTCGACATCGACGAACACTTTTAAATTGCAATTTTCTAAAGAATTTCGTTCCACCGACTGATGCATGGGTCAGGGAACTGGTTTCGGACTGAAGGGGAGATCCGTTTTACCTCTTGGATTTTTTCTTGTCGTGTCTCTGCTACCTGAAATCATCCTGCGTACATTGAATTTGAATCCGTCACAGAGGATGTGGTATTTTAGAATATGACAAGAGTAACATTAAGAAAAATAGATTCTGCACAAGTTGCAGTATTGCTATAAAATACGTACAAATATACAGATACTATATTCATCTGATTACAGTCTATAGATTTTATTACAATATGATATAATAGAATTTAATTGCACATTGTTACATTGACAGACCCGAGCAAGTAACAATATTAATTAAATTGTCATTTCTACTGAAAAAGTAAGCATGCAAGGTGCCAAGTGCAGTTTGTGATTTAACTGTATATCTCGATGAAATGCAATTACTTACACTGGCAAGATGAAAATTCTCCAGGAAACCCCAACGTTTTGTTGCAGCTTCTATATTTTTCTAAAAAAAAAAAAAATTAGCACAAATTTCCTTGTCAACACACAGCTTCCGTAAACTCGTTTACCTTCACGATAATTTTCCTTGCTGGCAAAGATCCTTGGCATCGCAATATCGTAGAATGTATCTCAATTCGTTGCAATTCTACTGTATTCCAGCGGTGTTCCACGAGGCAATTCAAGCATCTACGCTGTACAGGTACGGGAGCTTTTAATATCCATGATTGAGCAGAAAGCAAAGAAATCATCGAAGCTGGCTGATCCACCTTCATTCGAGACTTACATCCAACTTTATTTTCACGGTTTACTCAGTTCCTACAAGCCAAAGAAACTTCTTCCGTCCTTTACGTATTTCTTAAAATTTCGTTGAAATTTAGAAGAAAAGCTTCGAAATATTTTAAGCTACGAGATATATTCATGTTTACTACTGCAGCTGCAAGAGCCGAGTTCTTAAAGCAAAGCGGAAAAGTTGTAGGCACTTGCCATAAGAAATAGGGTTGGGTGGACTTGAATTCCTGATTTTTCTGTACCCGCTTCCGGGAATGTCGAAGAACAGACATCCTTGTCTCACCCTTGTTTCTCTCATATTTTCATCGGTCGAATTCTAGGTCAATAAAGAAGAAGGATACGATTGAATTTGAGAAAGTACATGGAATGTTGCCAGTTTTATGAATAGGTTGTATAGCAAAGAGGTGCTGCTATAGGGTGGCAATATTGGAATTTTCAATTGATTGTGCGGAAAAGATGATAATATCGATTCCGATGAAAGTGTGCACCATGGGCAATCTCAATATTCTGTTCAGGGTAAGTACAAGGGAAGGAAATTGAAAGAAAAAACAGCTTCCATGAGCTATGCTATTTGAAGGTGGGATTCAAGAGATAGCTATTGCATAATTATCAGATTTAGGTAGTAGTATTTAATATAATGAGCTCGTGTAGTGTAGTGGTTAGAGCACTGGCTTCTAGTGTGTGAGTTCCCTGGTTCGAATCTAGGTTCGAATGTGGTACCGCGCACCGAGCTCTGAGTTCACTTAGCTCTGAATAGGTACCTGCATCAAATCAGGGGTAATGTGAGTCTTGGAACTAATCACTCTCCACTCGTATTAACCGTGCTTGTAAATTTGTGACTAAAGCTCTCTACCAGCTTCAACCCCTAGACACAACTAAGGGTTGTTGTGGGATTACTTTACTTAATATGATGGGATGGCTAACGACAGCAGTATCTCAGACAGATCAGAAATGAAGACGTTAAAAAGTAGGAGAGCTAGATTACTGCCTTGTGGTATTCCAAAAGATGCGAAAACTCTTTTAGAAAAGTGGCCTTGGAATTTTGCAATCTATCTATATATCACAAAAAAAAGACTCCAGCCAATTAAGAATATAAATCTTGAAAAGTTTGATGCTCAACCCGGTAACCTTACTGAAGTCCGTAATGTACAGAGATTTATTGAAAATCGTGTGCAAAGGGTTGATCAATTGATCTAGGAATTGGAGCACGAAGAAAGGAGAAGCCAAGTCCAGGCCTGATCCATTGTCGGTCTTTAGTTCACGAATAGCTTCAATAATAGCCTCTTGTGTAAGGACAAACTCGTCGATAAGAGATTTTGCGGTGATTCTAGCAGACTTAGTTGAAATAGGGCTTATTGACGGGCAAAAAATAATTTGAAAATGGTCGAAAAAAATGTTACATATGACTTGTCGACAGAAAGAAACCATGTTACATCGGAACATAGAACAAGGATAACCTGTTGTTTTGCGGTTTAAGATTAATGATTTTTTCCCCATTGATTGAAAATAGAGTTCACACACTTCGCGAGATTTGGTAGAAAATTATTTGAATATATGGTCGTATAAGGAGGACAATGAGAATCTACATGGATAAAGCTTTCATTTTCAATTGCTTTGTACAATTTACTTCTATGGTTTCTAAGACGCCTTAAATTATTGTCGAGCCAAGTTTCTGACTTTCTTTCTTCAACTTTGGTACAAATTTGTGGGTGGCATTGAAGATGGTTTTGTAAAAATAAGATACCAATTGATCCAAAAGTAATGATAATGAGTATAAGCCAAGGTAATTCGTCTTAAAAAAAAAATATTTATTAAAACAGTGCTCACAGTAAGATGTAGGGCCAGATTATGAGTACCGGGGCATGATAATAGGTTCCATAATAATTACCGGAATAATCCACGGCATATGTCCCATGGGGCCAGGCGTACAAGGTCTTTCGAAGGACAAACACTCGTCATGACATGTCATATGCCTCAAAGATCGAGACGTGATTGCCATAACGTGGAGTGGTTGCGTGAATTTTTTCC
The DNA here is from genome assembly GCA_947369275.1 of Nemotelus nigrinus. Lineage (NCBI taxonomy): Eukaryota > Metazoa > Arthropoda > Insecta > Diptera > Stratiomyidae > Nemotelus > Nemotelus nigrinus. The sequence goes on along the minus strand of OX376373.1, from coordinate 68,311,954 downwards.
TCTTGCGGAGTCTGCTGCTACAAATATTCTCTTGGTTCGAGAGCTACGACAGCCCAGCTTGAACGCTGGGAAATTGAAGAAAGCATGGAAAAGTATGGACTAAAAAGTCTCCTGATCATGACGGAATCATTTTTTGGTATTTTTTGAAGTAAAAATAAAAAATGTATCCAGCTGGGGCGACTTTGATGTAGAGTTGTGTAAATGCTCTTCAGAGGTGTTTTTGACTACCTAAATCAGACAACTGTCCAGAAGCTGAGTGCGCAGAAATAAGACTATAAGAAAGTTATTTCGCTGAGCGAAAGACATACGTTCAGGGAAAATATGACGCAAAGTGGTGAACGGTGAAAAAGAGGGTGCCTGCAGGGGTCTATTGCTGGTCTTTTTATTTGGAACTTCGTAATGAACCAACTGTTGAGCAGCAGTGCAATATAAGTGCATATGCTGGTGATCTGATTATTTTGGTGGAGGGAAATACTCGCATTCAACTGGAAAACAAAGGCGCTGAGATAATAACGATGGTATAAGGCTAGGAAACAAAGGAGGGTATGAACATTTCGTTCGAGAAAACCTCGATCATGATGCTTAAAGGTAGATTTCCCATGCGGTGCGCAACCCTCTAGTTCGCTTAAATGGTCAAAGTCTTAAATACATGACTACCATTACTTGCTTCTACTCCCATCTGAATAAGCTAAAGGATAAACCGGGTGCATTCTGAGGACTGACTGGAACCTTAAGCGTAAAGCAATAAAAACAATTTACAATGGTATTTTTATAGCTTGCGCATCAAATGGGACTCCTCTTTTCTACAAATGCCTCAATACGGAGCTTGGTAGAGGGCTCCTGGGCTCGTGCCTGCTAACCTGTATGCTAACAGTCTGGATTGATGCCATGCAGGTGCTAATGGGGGTCGCTCCATTGGATTTGACAGTTATTTCACGAGAAATAGCGTTCAAACTACAGAAAGGAATACCCCTGAGCGGAAGTGACTAGTTGATGGAAGCTCAGGTAACTGCACTCACTAAAACAGAGCAGCAAAAGCTACTTGATGAAGAGATTAGAGTTGGGTCGTACTCGGATTTCCACATACTAGGTATTCCTAGTACGAGTACAAAAAATTACATGTTCCAAAAATACTAGCTAGTATTTTTTGAAGTATGTACATATATACATACAAGTACATGCGATTTGCAGTGATGTAATGAAACGGTATGATGTGCCCTCCCCCACCCACTAGACATAAAGTTCCCAGGCTAGAATGGTTATGGTGCAGTTGACCGTGAAAGGATACGAGCCATTAGTCCGTGCAGCTTGTCCGTAACTTTCTAATGATCGGTCACTTATTTGGCAAGTCTTTCTCCAATCTAGGAGCCATCTTAGGGAAAACAATCAAATTTAATCAATTTAATTTGATTTTCATTCTATTATATGCAGAAAACACAATTACCAATGTCGAAAAATTTACTAAGATAGCACCAACTAATCCTGTCGCCATCTTTATGACTTTTCATCGATCGATCTCTGATACCAAACTTTTCCTGGCTAATCTAAAACAATCGGTTTTCTACTTCGCCTCACTGAAGCATGAAGTGTGTCAAAAATTTTACTAAGAAATGATAAAAAAAAAAATGTTTCGTCTATTCCGGTAGGGTTGGAGTGCAGTCACAAGGAGGGTTTCAGCACAGCAGGAGAAGCAAACTGGCGAACCAAAGAGGATCTCAACATTTTTAGTGCTACTTTCTGTTTTTCGGCGGATTTCATTTTGACGTATCTTAGAAACTAGGCCGCTTTTGCCCAGATTTGTATAGAAATTTCGCCCGAAATAACTCAGAAAGGTCCCCGAATTCATGCTAGACCATAAAAAAATTTTTTGGAAAAAATGGACCATATCAAAAAAATGTTTTCGCCCTTAAAATATCACTAATATACTCCTTGACCACTTTCAATCATCGAAAGCGCCGTAAAGGCATTTTTTGCCATACTATGGCCAGACATCCCCTTACTCCCCTATCACAGCAATAGATCTTGGCCCTTTATGTCCCAAACCACTCTAATCCAAAATTGGCCGATTTTGTCTGATTTCAGCTACTTTTGTCCTAAACACTTTTTGAATGATTGAATAAAATACTTGCGAGTACGAAAATACTCGCAAGTACAAAAATACTCGATTCGAAAATACACGATACGAAAATACTTGCTAGTATTTCATATCGAGTATTTTCGTATTGAGGATTTTCGTATCGCGTACGAAATACTCGTGAGTATTAAAGCACTTGCAAATATGAAATACAAGTGCATATTAATATTAGGATACTATTACGTCACTGTTTGGTTAAAATGAATCAAATGGAGGACATTTATTGGGTAAATTCTCGATTAGATGTATAGTTCACAAAAATACTCGTACCTAGTATTTTTGAATTTCGTACTAGGTACTGGCTGTTCCAAAAACATACCTGTTCCATATACCTATTCCAGTATGTACGCTTCATCTCTAAAATGGACCACGAGAAAGAAAGTTTAGTTCAAGCGGCCATCGAATGCCCCGGACTTTTTGAGGAACTTAAGGATGTTCTTCAGCTTTTGCTCTGTCATGTACAAAAGATCCACCAGCCAGGACTCACAGAAGCAGCGCAGTCTGGTTTTCTCCAGGGCTGGGCAGTGACACAGGCGATACTGGATTGTTTCTTAGACCTCCAGCTCTTACCACATTGTACAGGTGTCGCTGGTTACGAGTTCTATTTTCATAGCATGTGCCAGTAATGATGCCAACCAGCCGTTTGCAGTTAGTCCACGTTAATTCGAAGAAGTATTTAGTCGCTGCTATTAATGCAACAGTCATAGATTATTTACTTTCTATTATTTAAGCTTCTTTAAGGTACTTCTTTTATGATATTATAAGTAAACATTGTGCATATTGTGAATGAACCAAGTCCGTTTATGAATGAATAAATAAATAAATTTGCCTCCCACTACATAGGAACAACAACCCCGTTCCTATAGGAACAGCTTACTGCTCCGATCGTCCCTCTCCTTGTTAGAGTCGTGAGACAGATACCGCTGCGACATTCCGAGGATATCGTAAACTTTCACCTGCGAATTTTGCTGCCGAGTTATTCAAAGTGTCTCCCCTAATCTAACAGGTCGCTTCTCTGTAGACCGCAGTTTGTTAGCCTCCAGAACAGGGCACAGTGAAGTGTTGGACTCAGAGCCCAGCAGGTGAACCTTCACCTCAGTCACCAACCCAGACCCGTCACCAGGCCAGCGTGTCACCCCTACACAATCCATACAGCTGTTCGCTGTACAGTTGTGCAGCAGAATCAATACTTTTTACGGGAGAGGTTAAATGCCACTCATCAACCAGCTTGGGAGGGACTAGCCTGCCCAAATGTGTCAATTATCTACCTTTTGAGAAAATAAGAAAACTAGTTTTCGCAAATGCAATATTCCAATTAATATTTTACAATTATTATTTTAACAAAAATGTCCTTTGATACTCCTTTGGCTTGGTATATGGTCGGTGCCCACACCATTTGACTGAATATATCTGTATTAAAGACATTACCATCTCAATCTTATCTCAAAAAAAGATACTTTAAATATCCAACACTGCACCATCCACAGCATGCGTTTCAAATCTCTCATTGTTTTCTTGGGAACATGTGAGTATATGCAAAGTGTTTCCGTCACACGGCTAGTATGTGAAATGTTCGACGTGTGAAGTAGATTGAAAGCTATGTGCGAACGGACCCATATAGCATTAGTGCGCTTGTCCCATGCTCATGCTGGTTTCCATAGCTTGGCAAGCTTAATCGTATTGTGCAAGGTCAATCCCGCTAAGTACACATGCGCGGCTGGTATCACAGCTTACACAATCAGCACGTAGAGTTAAGCTGTCACGGTGTTCAAAAAAGTTTCTTTCAATCAAAATGATGACAATTCAATTACATTGCCGTTGTGGTCTAAATCATTTTGTTACACTTTCGATTTCGCATCGAAACAGACAAATCTGTGCCGTGTTAGAATTCGAGTCGAGAACCTGCTACCATTATTTACACTCACCGTCGCCACCGTTGCGAAAGAAGCGAAAATCGCACTGTGCCTACACTACACTTCCTTGTGAACAGTTTCTGTTTGATTTCGATGGCAGACCGATTAGGTAAATCGCTGGAACAATTTGAATTGCTAAACAGCGACAGCCGAGCGGCTGGCTACAGGCAATGTGTTTTTGGTCAAGTGGACGAAAATAGTGGTTGGGTGCTATGCGACGCTAGTGCAACTATTGGTCCCACGTTCTGCCTGCGAAACTTCACAATGCGCATCGATAAGTATCAGGGCATCGATTAGCTTGCTGCAAACTGATTTGAAATTGGAAGATTGGTAAGTGGGCCACCGTCAAGTGGGTTTCGAGTGATATTAATGGCTGAGATGTTGGCATTTGCTTCACATCGGTGTTGATTATTCGGGAAGCTGTTGATATGTGTTTCAAATGCTGCAGGGGGTATTATTAGGACATCAGATTCGTGCGAGAAACTGATTCAAATCAATCCGACACAAGTCTGTTTGAATCGGAAAAATTGGGTCGATTTGAGTATAATTTTCCGGAGAAGCTGGAAATGTTGGAACGAAATTTCGTTTCAATTTGAGTGACTATAAAATTCTTTGTTGAGACTCGTTCGAACGTACAGGAGTTCAGATTGAATTATAACCAGAGTCTGTCATGTGTATCTATCTATTCATCCAAGCCATCAGTCTATTCACACTTATCCCTGCGGCAGAATTCTTTCGCGTCTGTGAGCTCCTATATGATGCCGCACGTGTCAATGACCGGCATCACCCCTCGGAACGCACGGCCCCTGATGGCTAATGGCAGACGTTGTTCGTGCATCCATTCGCTCTTAAAATGCAATAGGGAAGCTATTCCCTTTCGCCGTTGCATTCGAATACAAAACTCTGGAACCGGAGAAGAGATATTTTTGTACATTTATAAAACGAATTCTACCCTAATCACACACATGCATGCATCGAGATGCGAACGTACGTTCTGAAGTCTCCGTCACGGAGTTGAAAAACGCCTGCCGTCGAATCATAGTAGCGATCTGTGATTTTCAAAGTTTTCAGGCGAAATTTTATTGAAATTTTTCGATGAACTGACAAGGGATGGGATGATTAAAAATTAACAGGGACTAAGCGTAGGGCGATGTTTCTTGTCGGCTGAACAATGTGCCTAGGGCAAATTACAGTGGGCTGATGTAGAATATGGTCGGACTTTAAGCGAGTTTAACGAAAAATTTGAAAAATAGTTTTGGTGTGGGCATGAATTTGTCTACCTGAAACCACTTCCAGACAGGTTTAATAGCTGGCGGCTTCGTTGAAATTAGTGGCGATTCTTCAAGGCAGATGCTTGAAGTGGATCATCGCATTATAATAAACCTACGATGAGTGTTACGTGGTGAATTAAAACCATCAATTTCGAAAATGATAACAATGAAGCAAAATAAATTGCTTAACTACTACAAAATGCCAAATCAGTGATGATAATGCTAGGCTTCATTCTTCTACTGTGCTTAAATAACGTACAAGTGAAAATGAAGACTAGTAAATGCAAATATATTGATGGGAACGTCCATTTTTATGGGAAATCCTTTATATGGTTTTAGCACAATTGTATTCAGCCAAATAAAGATTTCCATCTTATGATGAATATAAATCATAAAAGCATGCATTTTATGCTAGCAAAAGAAAATGTATACGATGGTCCTTAAGGGGTGAGTAGGGTTAATTCGTGTAAAATAAGGCACATTTTTGTGATTTTTTTTTTGATGAAACTGTTCAAACCTATTTGTTGAAACCAATGGTACATTATAGTATAACGTTTGAAGATTATTTTGTGAAATTTTCATTAAAAAATATTTGAAAATACGGCAATGGCAGCAATTCTCCTGGAGCGTCTCGGAAAAAAGGTGAATTGCGGTGCCCATCATAACTCGGTGCCGGATCATCTGAAATCAAAAAATCAAAAGAATTTCCTTAGATAATCGTTTTTTCCAGGTAACGCCGGGAGGGTTTTTTCGAAATTTTAATTTTTCACTTTTTGGGAGCACTTTGAACGAAAAAAAAACTTTTTTTTGCAAGAAAATTCCGTTAATTTGTTATTGTAAAATAAAAAAATATAAAAAAAAATCCGAAAAAACTCTCCGGCGTTACCTTGTAAATTATGCAGAGAAATAGTGTTCAAAATTTCGAATGGATCGGTGCAGTCGTTTTGGAGTTATGATGGGCACCGACTTTGAAAACGTGAGTTGTGGGGAAAACGCTTTAAAGTTTTGAACACTAAAAAATTTATGATGAGACGTTCATAACACGTTCATTTGCGTACCTCACACTGAATCATCGATGCCAGGTCCGTATAGGATGTTGCTATCATTCATAATGTCTAGAGCATCTTTTTGCTCCTGTCTACGATGAATCCTGCCTTCTCTTGTTTGCTTTTCAGCTTCCTGCTCTGCTATGATATATGAAATTCATACAGTTGGTATATTATATACGCACCATGTATATAATGACAACTGAACAATGTAATATGCATTTCGTAGATATATGGTTTATTTTCGTTTCTAATTATTGGGCTTCTTTTATTTATAGTTTGATACTGAGCTTATAGTGAACGAAATGCGATAAATAAGTATTTCAATCAAGTATAAATTCCGAGCTCAAAAATGATCACTGAGGGTTTACTCAATTTATTATAGGCACATAATAAAGAATTCTTTCTTTTTATATATAGCTGCTGTTAAATTTGATTGTTTTTTAGTGAAAATTCACACATGATTTTAAACACAGATTGCTTTTATGCAAGGGCCTAAAAAGGAATAACAACGATTCGGTACAACTACAGCGAATTCATAAAGCCCACAACTCTAGCAAAGACAACAAAGAGAGAATTTTGATTATATCTTTTGTAGATATATCAGTATTTTACTTAAACGAAATTATTAGTTTATAGTATAAATACTGACATATTTACAAAAGATATAATATAAGTTGTTTCATGAGTATCGCCTATAACTGCAGTATATAATTTAATTTCTATTACAGCTAAATATTTCCTTCTGCGTACATATGATAAATATTAATATTATATCTGCCATAAATATATTATGTCTTTCAATATATACCCATATGCTCATGTGAGATATATTATATTTCCGTCGTTTTATATCTTGCAGCGATATATTTTTTTTTTGAACGTGCGTATCAAAATCCGACAGGTATAAAAATAGTCATAACTTCGTCAATTTTAATCCGATCGTCTTCAAGTTTGGACAAAACATTCTTGAGATATTAGTCATTCATATGAAATAAATAAAAAAAATCGGCAAAAAAAAAAATTTAAAAACCCTACTCACCCCTTAAGTAAAGAACTCCTCACTCGAAAATAATTGGAGATATGCATTACAGTGAATGCGTCTAATCTCGACCTGTTCCAAAAGTGGGCCGCGAAACCGTTTTATTTCTAATAACAAGAACCAAAGCCGCTCAAACGAAATCTAAAGTCCAGAATTTGGAACTATTGTCACTGTAATCATTCAGTGTTATTTTTTTTTCCTATGATAATGCCAAAGCTTAGGAGATTGCCCTTTGAAGCGATTACTTAGCGATGGCGGTAGGGAAACACATATGGGAGAAGCCGATATCAATTATTCCATTTTTCTTTTAAGTTCCACATTTATTTCTTATTTCTTATATTCGAGCATTCTAAGCCGATATTAATGCCGCGTAACTGAATCATGTAACCAATTAATCCCATATCGTGGTTCTTTTTAAGTACCAGCAGCCAGGCTCTCCAACTTGCCATTTTGGGAATTTATCGGAATCATTCCTGACTTGACGCTGCATGCGTTTATACTAGTGGTCCTTGAAAGTCCATTCGTATAAGGTGATCTTTGCCCTTCCTACTCATAATATCAAAATCATATTGTTACAGTTTCATCAGTCACCTTGCCGACCTTCTCGCAGGATTATTACCCTCACAAGAGAATGATTATATGTGACCACCGTGAAACGGTTCCCTTCGTTGAATGACCGCAGCTCTCCTATAACCCCCAGAACTGCGTAACATTTCTTCCCAGTATTCGAGTATTTCCGATCCGCAGATTTTAGTGAGCACTTTACTAGCATTTCCTGGCTGGAAACAGGCCCCTTAATAGGCGCGTATTTTTGCTCCTCTATCCAGCAGTACCAGTGAATTCACTGGTACAGAAATTCTATTCCTCATATGTAGTTCACGTGCTGAATTATAGAATGTGCCGATAAAAAAAGAAAAGCTCATGAGAAGTTGTCTTTTTTGCTGTAAGGTGGCTTTGGTTTTTTCAAGGTTATGTTGAATGTTTTGGTAGTTAGGCAATTAGAAAAAGCTCTCACAATGTGTAGAAAGTTAAAAGAGGTAATTTTCTGTTAGCTCTTTTTCTATTTTCTATCGATTGTGGTAGTTTATACTCGTTATTTTCTCCCTTTATTTTCAGCTGTTTTGTGCTATCACAGCGAATACAGCAACCTATGTCAGTCTTAGCGAATGCACTGCAGTTTTGTACTAGATCGTTGTTCTTGCGGCATAGTTCTATTCTGTTCTGTATCGGAGTAAAAAAACGCACTTAATATCGTGCCGCGGTCACTTGCTGACACCACAAGCAAAATAGATGCGGCCATACGGGCTAAACTGAAGTCCGAGTGGATGAATAGGGCGGACTGTAGGGTAGTCAGGACACTATGACCAGTAACATGTTATTTTTGGAACGATGTTCTTCCCGTGAGTTATATTGAAACGCGCAACGTGTGTTATCATACACGTTACGCATTCCAATATAACGCACTGTAACTAATACGTTACAGAGCGTTCCAAACTGTCTATCGAGTTTACTCAACGTCGTGTATTTGTGCGTTCCTGTTCAAATCATCTTCCGTGAATTTTCCGTACAACAAGTACAATAAAAAAGAGGCCAATTACCGAAACGATTGTCGCATGCTCTTGAGGCCGCTTATGATTTTGCAAGCGTTTCGTTAGGCGTTACACGTTTTTGATTTGAGTAAAGCGTTCCAAAAATAACATGTAGTTTTCAGTAACATGTTACAGATTTGGAACTATATTATTTAACGTGTTAAGTTAAATAACGCCCAACTCTAGTCACAGGATATTGCCTTATCTCATCTCGTGGGAATCGAATAGGACTGACAACTAATAACTTATGTGGGAGATGTGAGATGGTAAATGGGTCCAAATTGGTGCCCTGATGTAATCTTCTTATATAACCAAGCCTAAGTAGTTTATCACTTTCTCTCCATATTATTATTCCTAGTCTTTATAAATGATCTCCCTTCTTTTATTCGTTCTCCCTGCCTCTTGTTTGCTGATGACTTCAAGATTTTCAAAGTAATCGAATCTACCAACGACTGCCTCCAACTCCAAAACGATCTCTGTTCTCTTTGCGACTGGTGCGCTACTAATTATCTAACTTTGAACATATCCAAATGCCATCAAATGTCCTATACGTTTAAAATATCACCCGTAATATATTCCTACACATTGTACGGATCTTCCATCACGGCTGTTGATAATTTTAAGGATCTTGGTGTGTACTTTGATTCAAAGCTCAGATTTAACTTACACATTGCCTATATAACCGCCAAGGCTTCTCGTGTGTCCGGTTTCATTCTTAGATGCTCTTCTTCGTTTACTAGCATCGCTACCTCTTTCCATCTGTTTTTTTTTCACTTGTTCGTAGCATTCTAGAGTATTGTTGTCAAGTGTGGTCTCCCCGTCATAAATATTTTAACGAGGCAGTGGAGTACGTTCAGCGTAGGCTTACTCCCTCCCTGTTGTTTAAATTCAATATCCCTTACTGTGGGTATAGTGATCGTCTATCCTTATTCCAAATTCCTTCACTAAGTGCTAAGTGCTCTTGACGAGTGCTTGCTTTTCAAGCTACTCCATTGCCCTATGCTCTCCGATCTTGGTCGTATGCTGTGCATGCGGAACGTGAATCGATCGAATAGATATCAATTAATGTTCTCTCTTTCCTTCGCGCGATCTGATGTTTATTTTAACTCGCCGCTAGTGCGTATCCCCAGGAAGCACAACTATCTTCAGCTTGTTCCTTTTCCGCTAACATTCGCACAATTTAAATCACAAATTAAAGACTTAATTCTTAAAGTTCCTTATAATGTTTGATTTTCTTTTAAATTTTTTTTACCTTTTCGCACTTTTTTTCATATTAACTTGCATATTGGCATTAATTTTTTGTAATTTCAAATGTGTTTATCTAATATTTTCAATTATTGTTAATTTTTCTTTTATCTTTTTTAATATCTTTTTGGCTTTGTCTAATATTTCTATTTTTATAATCGGGCAGCAGCCTGTTAAAATGGATTTGAATAAATAAATAAATAAATAAATAAAGTGCTCAGCCAGAGTTACTCCAGGCCAGAGTCACTTTCACATATTCCTTTGACCAAACGAGCTTGTCCTGCTATATCAGTGGTGCAACCAAACTGTTGTATTGCCGAAAGTCCTTGACGTTAATAAGCCGAAGAATTCGAAAGTGAGGAATAATCTATGGAGGTTATCGTTCAACCCGATTTCGTCCACAGCGTGTCCCAGACATTTTAAATGAGGACAACCCTTAATCATGTTTCTCATAACCTCTGGAACATCTCTTACAAAATTTGCGTGTCTTTTTCCAAGTGCTGTGTGGCAATGAATAGGTCGTCCAGATACGTGAAGATAAAGAGTTACTTATATGTTGGGTCCCAACACTATCAATTAACCTTTGCAATGTTGGTGGAGAATTCTGCAGTCTTAATTTCATCCTCTTGACCCCGGATAAATTACCAGATAGAACTATTGTTACTTTCAAAGTCACCATTGGTGCTGAACTTGTCATCATTCTTGCACCGGACTTTTTGTTAAAGATAATTATTGTTAAAGAGTTTGTACGGCAGACTATTTTTTTTTATATTTTTGAGATTATTTACAAGAATATTTTTAATAAAGAGTTTATACGGCAGTAGCAGAAACATTTTCGGGTCAGCATCAAACAAACAATTCATGTTCAGCTTGGAAATGTTTCCCGCTCTGACTTTGTTATCAAAGTGTTCACGGCATGGCAAACGCAGTTTGCGACAACTCTACAGGCTATTTGCGGTCTATTTGCTATTTTTTTATTCCCCGCGCCTTTAAAAAAACTGTAATAAACTATATACCTCTTTATTACTTCACCTACGATGTCCTTCATTAGAACTAATCTATTGGAAGTTGAATACCTAATACGGAACCTAGGTTCCAATGTTCGTTCTGGCCCTGACGGTATTCCCAATATTCTAGTGAAATCACTTTCTTCTTCCCTCTGTGGCCCGTTACCTATAAACGGCCTGAGCCTATTTTGCTTGAGTCCGTTTGGTTTAAGTCCAATTTAGCTCGCCACTCACGACATACTCTCGATCCAGGCAGTCCATTCCATTTTCTGTCATTAATTTAGAAAAAAATAGAAAAAAACGTGAAGAAAACATTATTTTTAATTTATTAATGGATCCGAAGCATATGGAGGAGTTATTTGCAATTGCAGCTGCATCTACATAAAAAAAAGAAAACCAAAAAGGAAGTGGTTAACAGGATGGCTTGCCGAACGCAAACAAATTAATCACGTAAATTTGGTAAAAGAACTCACACTTGAGCCTTATGATTATGAAATTATTTAAGAATGGATGAAACGACATATTATACGTTGCTACAGTTTGTCACCCCATTAATCAAACGAAAGGATATGAATATGAGGCAAGCCTCCTCACGAAAGATTGACCGCTACTTTGCAGTACTTAACAAGCAGTTGCAGCTATGAAGAGCTCAAATTTTCTACGGTAATTTAAAAAAAAAAAAAAACATCAAAAGCAAAATCATGGCCACCATTATGCTGACTTTTTCGATTGAATAAAATAATCACAGAAACAATCAATGAACTTGTTACAGGTCAGCGTATGAAGCAAGACTGCCACGTTGTTTGGACTGAGGCTTCAACACACGGCCAGTCCATTTTATGGATTGTCAAAACTCGTCCTACTATTTCCCCACACACTGTCGAGCCAAAATATGGCCAGATGGCCTGAGTCCATAGACTTTGGATTGATTGGAAATCCAATTTGGTTCCTTCAGTCCATGGGTCCATCCTAGTTCTCCCACACACGGTGTGATTTTGGCTTGGCCTCAGGCCATTTGGACTGATGGACTGCTCGTGAATGGGGGCCTTCATTTTCAAGAAATTCACTTATTTCAAATGCATTTCCTTCATCATCCCTATTTTTCAATCTTGTGATCCGTCCTTTGTTTCTAAATATCGTCTTATTTCTCTTCTTCGCAGTTTCAGCAAATTACTTGAACAAAATTGTTCGTTTTTGCCAGTTTTTTCTTACCCCCGAGCAGCATGATTTTATTAAGGGCTGCTCTAATTTCTAATTACGTCGCCTCAGCCTATACTTCCCAACTTCAAGTCAAGCATACAATTCCCAACTTCAAGTCTTTATAAAGGCTTTTGACTCCGTGAACTAAAGTCTGCTTCTCAAATAGCTTGACTTTTTCGGAATTTTTGGGTGCCTTTTGTTCTAGTTCTCTTCCTATGTTTTAGCCGTTCCTGAAGCGTCATCCATAACATATCTTTTCCCGTCTCCTTTCGTTTCGGCTTCCGGAGTGCCTCAGGTTTTTATCTTCGGTTCTTTACTTTTTATTGCGTTTGTCACTGATATTCATTCTGCTATCAATGCCTCTTGTCTTCTTTATGCGGATGACTTAAAGTTATATAGAGCAATCAAATCTGTGGATGATTGTCATAAGCTGATTTGGTTGCACTTCTTCACTGGTGCCAATAAACATCTCAAAGTGCCACCAGATATCATTCAGATATAAAAAATACTCATTTGTTTTACTATTCGTTGTCTGGTATTCCTCTATCTGTTAGGTAGGAATCTAGAGACTTTGGTGTGATTTCTGATACCAAACTGAAATTTGACCTTTATGTCATACATATCTATCACTACCAGGCTGTCTAAAAATTATTAGAATATTTCCGGAAGGTTACATTTAGGGATTCGGTGCCAGCCTTGATAAATAAAATTCTTATGTGTTACCATAGCCAAGCATAAAATATTATGCTTGTATTTCGCATCATTTCTTTTTCCGAAATTGCTCTTTCCTTAGAAGTATAAGGGTGCCTGAAAATTAACTTAAATGTTCGCCGCCGTCAAGAGGTTGAACACATTCTTATTTTGTCTTGCATAAACCTCACCCCATATGCACACCAATATTTCCTAAAAATTTCAGTCTCCAATCTCACATGTTAAAATCACAGCAAGCGAAATCAGCAATCACAGTTTTCTTAATCTGCGATGTCGTTCATTGTGATTTAGTTAGCTCTGTAACTTTCCTGATTTAGTGTTGGATGACTGTGATTCACACCGTGATTTTTTTTTATGTGACCTCAGGCTTGGTGCTTTCTTTCGCTGAGATTTCGTTCTCCGTGATTTTGAATATCTTATCACTGCCTCTACTAGTGATTTTTCATTCATTGTAAAAAAGTACCAGTGATTGATATGACGCTGAGGTGGTTGCGATTGGTATCAGACTCAATTGAGTCTGGTAAAAAGACGACAAATTTCGCCGAAGGATCTTCAGCTTGGTCCTCTAGTCGATAGCAGTGACCAGCTTTCTGTTAATACACTCCATCAATGTACATCGACTCCTATTGATTTATTCGGGCTCTGGATTCTACTATGTATCTCCTCCAGTAAAATGTCTTCACAATTCTCATCGAGGCCAGTCAGTCGCAGATTATGATGGAAGTTTTTGTGGCAGCCATATGTCTGGGACATTAATATGAAGTGCCCCAAAGTGTATGGGTTCGTCGGGGGGATACAGGTTTATTCAATTTTCCATGATGAATCTTCGTAGATCGATTCGAGCTTGGTTGCCTCTAATGTTCCCTCCAGTGGCGATGATAGGCGTTTAGGTCTCATGCAAGAAATCCCGGACCTTCGTACTCGTAAATTGTGCTTATATCCGGGCCAAAATTGGTGTTTCTAGAGGGGATGTACGCAAATATCGCCACAATCTTGAAAGAATCCGTGTGCACTTTGATGACGGTCGCTTCGACGTGTTGTAAGATGGAAGTTTGGATGTGAATATGATGGGTACCTCTTCTCTCCAGGATTGGAGTGCCTTCACTTCTACTTGTAAATCATATCTCTACGGTATAGATTATAGTTAGAGATGTGAAGGCGATCAGCTGATTTTAAAAATATTTCCTGGATGAGCATAGTGTCCAACCTATAGTCATATAGGAACTGCGTCAGCTGTCCAGTTTTGCTGATTATGGAATTTACGTTCCCAGCGGAAATTGACAAATGATCGACAGTGGATTTTTATGTTTATTACTTTTATTATTTGGAGCTGCGATAACCGCAAAAATCCCCTGCACTGTTTTCTGCATCATCTCCTTCATCATGGTCTGGAAATGTTCTTGCATATTGCAGAACAATTGAGCCATGACAGCCGGTTTTGGGATAGAAGAAGTTCACTTTCACCACCTGTGCAAACGCTTTCCTTAACTTCTTGAGGTTCTTTGGTCATCCCCATAGCTAGCCGGATGGTCACCGCCGCAGTTGACGTATTTCAAAATCTCTTCGCGCGGTTTAGTGCACTTTGAGAATTAGTGCTCTCCTTCGCACTTTACGCACTTTATAATTAGCTGCATGGGCAAGCTGTTGACAGTTATGGCACTGCAATTGCTCTCCTGGAGGTCACTGTGTTTCAAATTTGCAGATCATATGGCAGACTGCTATGATGTTATAGATTTCTGTCTCGTTTCTCGGAAAGATAACTTGAGTCAGCTTCGAGGTTCCATTCCACAGTTTGAGGAAAAAGACTTATAACGGATGCAAGCTCTGATCCTGGAGATCCTTCTGTATTTCCTCTGGTGTAAGGCCATAGAGACTTCGAACCAACACATTTAAATTCTTCTCCTCCGGGAAAAAGTATTTGTGATATTGAATTGTCTCACCAGTGAGAAGCTTAGGCAGTTTTTTGTTATCCAGTAGAGTAGTGGGAATCACCTATTTAGTAAGATAGATTTTTTTGGCTGACTAGTAGCTAATTCACAGGTCCGTAAGGGACCTGAATATTTGAGTCCACTTTTTGTGGCTTCCTGATAAACACTGGGACCGTCGACCTCTTTTGATCGGTTTCGTCCGAATCCTGTTTTGTTGTCTGTTTTTAGCCGCGTTGTAGTTTTTGTAACTGAAGTACTTGCCTGTTTCGTCAGCGGTTTCATCGGAGTTCTTGGTTTGGAAGTTGGAACTGGAGGATTCTCATTTCGGCCGAGGAGACAGCATCTTGTCCAATTCGCAATCTTATTGCCCTTCAATGTCCGTATCCTCAACTGCTGACAGCACAGGTACAGCCGAGTAGTTTTTCTCTCTATCAGTGAGGGTATTACTGATGTCGCTAGCTTTCGCTTGAGCTTGTGTTGTGCCTCGTTGTCAAACTTTTTCAATATAACTTCCGCAAATTTTCTGTTTTGTTTCCGCAAATTTATTGTTTTGCTTCGTTATGTTTTGGTTGTGCTCGAAGTTTTGTCTAAGTGACCATCAGTTGCGTCATAATTTTTTTCTACTAGCGTTCTGTTCTTGCACTTTCTTTGTAACTCCGATATTTGTTTGTCTTTGTCGGAGTTTTTGTCTTCTTCTCGTACAACTTCTTCTCCTCCACTATAATCCGATCCCTCCTCATATCCTATCTCTATGATTGCATTTTCGCCCGTCAATTTCTGTGAAAACCTTGCTCTTATTCACTTTGCCAAAAGTAGTTCCCTGAAACAATATAAATTATCAATAACCTCAAACCTCGACAGCTCGGATTTGAGACAATTTTATGTTTAAGATCAAATATATTGATGAAATAAATAGTCGCTTAGCTGCGGAAAAGGATCTTCGTGCTTCCGGAAACGCAGCTCGTTTAATTCCTTTAATGTTATAGTTTTAATAGTTTTTGTTTTCTTCGCTTCAGTGTCCCTCTTACAAAACCAATGTTTTTTTTTTTTTATTTTTAGAATTATATTTTTCACAATCACTCAGTGTCTCTTTCACACGCGTTCATCAAATCTCTCTCACAAATTCATCTAAGACTGGTTTTTGTACGTTTGCTTCTCTCGAGCTGCTTGTTGAGACTTTTTGTATCGATCAAAGGTTTTAAAACTGTGTTAAAGGTAGAGCTTAAAATGGAATTGCTTCGTGCTTTGTAGTATAACTTTAATTTACCGAAAAGTTGGAATCACTCTTTTTACGTAAAAAACTTACATAGTTTTTCCATTTGCACATCAGTCAACAGAAAAAAACATAATCAGGAAAGATAAAGAATACATGCTCTGATTTGAGAATTATTCGTTACCGTCTTCATTGTCTTGCTGAAAACCAGTTAGAAACCCAACTCATCTGTTTATGTAAAAACCAAACCGAAACTAAACCTAATCAAAACCATTATTTTTTTCGTCGCTCTCGTCAAAATATACCTAGCAAAATATTTTTCATTCCCTGGACGAAATACAATTTCGTTCATACGCTTTATATGTGTAAAATACTACTTACATATGTGTTATCGTTTGCAAGCACTCGTGTTCCTAAATCGCCAGACGATTGGAATTAGTTCAGCTGAATGTAGCAAGTCTCGATATGCCATACATGCTGCTTACACTATACCCGCATTAAACGTATCCATATGAACCGAAAATGGAACCCTCTCTATCGTTTCATATTAATCCTCGGCAAGCAAATGGAATATCATTTTTTACGACCGAAAAACTAACAGTTCAAGAAGAACGTGCACACAGTCTTCACCAAGTTGAAAGTACTTGTAGTACTCGCAGCCACATCAGGATCAGGATCGAGCATTCGGTTTGCTGGCATTGCCCGGCACTCTCCCTATTCAACCAGATTGTATGTGTGCGTGTGAAGGAGATGTGAACAAAAGATGCTAAAAAACAAAATGTGGGACGGAAATCCAACACTCCCTTGTGAGGGTGATTCAAACCCTCCCGCCGGGAATTTCTGGTACATCGAGGACTATTGCTTCAAAAAGATGGTGAGTCTGTGGCTTGAGTCTCGTGAATAGTTTACACATTATACCCTATAACATCGTTCGCTTGGATTCTGTTTTGAGCGGCTTGTGTTTGCTCCCTGATTTCAATGAAAAAAAAAGAGAAAATCGCTTGTATGCTGCATATAATCATGTATTAATATACTCATATACAACTTTTGTAAAGTTTTGAAAAGAATCTAACGTAATAAAAGCTTCTTAAAACTGTAAATCAGCTTCTACAGATTGTGCGAATAATTTCAAAGAGCCTCATTAATGTCATGTTCCGGCAGAATTTCAATTTGTTATGGCTGAAGAGTAGAAAAGAACAAAAAACTACATTAAGCGATTGTCCTCTACATCGACCCCATTCCCTACTTGGGAGGATTCACGATAGTGCACGTTTTTCAATTTAGTTTGCATCCATCATCTCGAACGCGAGTTTTCAGTTTTAGCATTTTGCCACCCCAAGCGAGAGATACGACCCCAAATTGAATCTGCATTGCACAAGGGCTATTTTCTTTGGCATATTGCTGTACATTGAATTTTCATCACATCAGACAGCCACTCAAAGTACTGTTCACGTTATATACATTAAATAAACTTTTGCTGTCGTTCACGGTCTTTATATGACGGGAAATCAGTCAAGCATTATGGTAAATCAAATGGTCGTTGGTATCTATAATGAAATAGAACAGCTACCTACTCTTTCCAGATACATTTGTGTTTATAAATCGATTGTGAGCTACTATGCTAGAAAGCTATCGGTGTCATCGTAGCGGAATACAAATGAAAAACGTGAGAAACACTTTTTAAACGGGACTGCAATCCGTCGAAGCTTAGGTAGAAGCTATTCTGCTCCTTGCGAACTTTTTGGGGAAACGGATAAGAACAATGGCTTAGCAAATCATTTTAGGTATGTCTGCAAAGCGTGCAGTACAGTCTCATTTAAACACATACACATGTTTTGCGAAGTACCTGTTCCTATATTTCTTCAGGAAATGAAACGTGAAATGAAGAACGTGTTTTTGTTATTAGTTATTATTAGTTTATTAAATACTGAAAATGAAAGCACACAGCTCATAGAGATCCTCGAACACTTCCGTAATACTAATTGCGAGCCCAAAGTAGTGACGGCATCCTTTGAGAATACAAAAAAAAAATAGGCCAACACCCAAAAAGAACTATTTTCCAAAACAGAAACTTAGAAAGACGAAAATCAATGGTTCAACTCTGCGAATCTAGAAGTTTCCAGTCGTTCAGAGGCTAACAATTATCGCTCCGATCCCGAAGCTTGATAAGAATAATCTGAGAGCAGAGTACTTACTGGTTGTTGTTTTTTTTGGGTGATTGGCAAAATTTTCGATGGGCAAGTTCGACTTTAGATATACGAGGGTGGTCCGATAAGAAAAATGGAAATTTTGAAAAAGTGGCGATTTACTTTTCAACATAGTCTCCCTTTAGCTCGATACACTTGACCCAGCGATGCTCCAACTTCTTTAACCCGCCTGAAAAATACGTTTTCTCGAGGTCTGCAAAGTAGGCCTCCGTGGCGGCGATGACCTCTCCATTAGACTCAAATTTCTGCCCGGCGAGTGACTTCTTCAAGTTTGGAAACAAAAAGTGGCCACACGGGGCCAATTTAAGAGAATACGATGTATGGGCAGTAGTTCGTAGCCCACTTCAACCAATTTGGCTGCGGCGACGGCAAATGTGTGAACCGGTGCGTTGTCATGGTGGAAGAACACTTTTTTCTTCGCCAAATGGGGCCGTTTTTTCTGCAATCCGGCGTCGAATCGGCCTAATAATTCGGTACTGTAGAGCCCTGTGACCGTTTTACCCTTCTATAGGTAATCGATGACCTTCTGAATCCCAGAAAACGGTGGCCGTCACCTTTCCGGCCGATAGGACAGTCTTCGCCTTCTCCGGAGCACGTTCGCCGGGTGAAGTCCACTGTTTCGACTGTTCTTTGGTCTTTAGTATGTACCAGTGGATTCATGTTTCGTCGACGGTCACGAAACGGCGCAGAAACTCCTTCGGGTTGCGCTTAAGCAGCGTAAAACACTGCTCTGAAGTGGTCTCACGGTTGTGCTTGTTGTCCGGAGTGAGCAAACGCGGCACACATCGCGCCGGCAGCTTTCTCATGCCCAAAATTTCATGCAGTCATACGCAGTCTTTCCAAATGCCTACTATCTCAGCTATCTCGCGCATCTTCAATCGGCGGTCTGCCAATATGAGATCGTGGATTTTTGTCACGCTACCCTCCGTGGTAGTCGTTTTTGGGGTACCTGGTCGTGGCTCATCAAAAACCGACGTGCGACCACATTGAAACTCGTCAAACCAATTTTTGACGGTCGCCATCAAAGAAGAAGAGCCACCATACACAGCACCCAAGCACTCTTTGATTTCCCATCGATTTCCCATCCAAAAACAATAATCGAATCACCGACCGATATTGCTCTTTTTCCATTTTTCTAAAATTCGCGGACAAGCCCGTTCCCACACGCGGTCAAAACAAAACAACGAGTCCAATTCGGCTGAAATTTTGACAATAGCCATCTACGAGAATGTACTACACGACAGGAAATTTTTCTTGTGATAGTGGCGCCATCGGTCGATGAGGCTAAGTACTTATCGGACTGCCCTCGTATTATGGTAGATATTAGAAAAAATAACTCTAGCGCATAGGAACCGCTAGAAATATTGATTTTCGAAGAAAAGTAGAGGAAATGTGTTGATTTTGGATACATCTTCTACGAATCGTGCCCTTTATTACGCCCATCACAAAGATCATGCAGGTCATAATCCGCGTTGGGTGTTACAGGGATGGAGAGATTTTGAGAATCACTGTCCGCAATATTTGCAAATTATTTGAAATAAAAACATTTGCTGTTTTCTTTCACTACATCACAATGATTTGAAAATCTAACGGTAGTAAATCGTACGTTGAGAAAGTACTGCGCATAAAGCGGGAGGATCGTTGCCTTACCGATCCATAAGCTGTGGTAGTTCTTTAAGTCCATGGTTACCAATAGGTGAGTCAGCACGACCGGGTCGAAGCAGTGCTTAGGCGGGTCCCGACTCGGAACTTCGTGGGCTTATAGATGGTCCTTTTTTTAGTGAGTCAACCCCTAACATACCCCGTGTTGATAGGTCACCCGGCGATCTGGTAAGCAGATTTTTTTGGCCATTTACACTAGGGAAAAAAAAATCTTAGTGAACAAAATGACAAAAGACAAAAGTACCACACCTTTAACTACAAGCCTACAAAGTTTGGCTCATATTAAGGTCAATCTTTTTATGCTCGCGATACACACACGGCGAACATTTCGTGCAGACATTCGCCAAAAAAATCGACGAGACGTTCGGCAAGGCCCAAAATGAAAATGGCTTATCTTAAGACGCAATTGCACTTTCCCCGAACGTTTCGTCAAGCGACTTGTAAAATTACCTCCCTAAATGTTTTGGCATGTGGAAAAAACAGGGAATAATAGACTAGATGACCATTTACACTCTCAGCTTGTCAACATTTGCCGGTATGTAAATTCGGCATTATGAAAAGTTACGTACCTACCTACACGATACGGATACCAGCGCACTTAAAATTGGCACCCTTCTGCCTGATACGAAGTTTAAGGGCGCATATAGTAAGTAGGTACCGTTATCTCTGTTCGGAAATTTGTTTACAAATATTCAAACAGTATAGCTTGTAGCCATCTGTATCTTGTTCATGATTTCGTACGCAATCCACATCGGTTTGGAAATATCATCGGATCCAGAATCAAACGTTTTTTCAAATACCTTTGACTAAATACCTAAAACCGACAAAATTTAGAGCGACCCCGAGCTAAGGAGAGCGTAAAAGGTACTCTTAGAAACCAGGTAGGCGCTGGAGAGAAAAGCATACACACTCCCGTCCTCGTCATGTCTTGGCATATATGTGAATGGAGAAAAAAAGACGACAGTCGACGGGGAAACCATCCACACTCCCTTATTCAGCTATGCTTGTCATGTCTCGGCAAGAGTCTGGTTTCGGCCTTATCTTTTTTATGCCGAAATTACACACAGGCAAATGTTGGCAAGCTGAGAGTGTAAATGCTCATCTCGTCTATTATCCTCTGTTTTGGATGGGACGTAATTTTGCAAGTTGCTCGACGAAACGTTCGGGGAGAGTGTATTGCGGCTTTAGGGTAGCTCTATGAGCTTTGGCAGAAGAAAGTGAAAAGAGTTGAATGTGAAGGAGCTATCTGTTTATGTACCTCTTAAACATTTGAGGGTTATAACTGTAGGGAAAGAGATAAATTAGAAGACAGTCCCACATTCATGTTTTTCTGAATATGACGAACTCATGGACTTTAACATTGCGACTGGCACCGACGAGAAAGATAACCAGCACACAGCGAGCTGCACACTGGTAAATAAACTTCAGGGTTTAGACCAAGTATTTCGTTCCAACTGCCGATAGGGGAGAAAGCCAACAGTATGCCTGTTCTCAATTAATTCAATGAGGAAACTGATAGATTCATTGGGCCTTTTCACACTTGTATTCTTGATGCACTCCTCAAACCGGTTTACTGGGCAAGAGACGGAAGAATCAAGGGGAATTCTCTACTTTTTGTAGAGAATTCTCCTTGATTCTTCCGTCTCTTGCCTAGTAAACCGGTTTGAGGAGTGCATCAAGAATACAAGTGTCAAAAGGCCCATTGTTATTAAGCTTGAGAAATTTCCTTTCCACTTTGTCTAATGCGGATAGTGCAGGGTGACTTGCCCAAATAAGGGAATTGTATTTGAAGCTTGGTCTAATGTGGGTCTTGTACATTCGCGCAGGTGAATTAAAGTCTTGCTTAGATGTTTTTATTCATCCGAAATATTTCCTTGCATTTGCACATTTAAAATGTAGTTGAAAATGCTCAACATGTTTATCCGGGTCAAGAGAAGTCAGGAGTTATTACAAAGGCGACCCAAAATAGTTCGAGAAGTAGAGGAAGCACATAATTTAATGGATATAGGACAGTATTGAGTTTAACATGACTGGCTTTGTTTCGCCTCAAGCAACTGCTGGTGAACTGTCAATGTTTTATGATTCCAACAATCCAAGGATATTCAAATATAAGGGAGCCTTTTACTTTTGAGGTCTTGTCGAAAATAGGCGTAGCGCCGGGAAAAGTAGGGAGGGAACCCGGCTATATAACTCAAGGCCAAGCCGGCCGCCCGACCGGTTTGTTTAGTTGTCCTCACAATAAGCGAAAGAGAGGTTCATCCTTCAGTTCCGCAACGCATTATAATAAAGTTTTTAACGAACGAAGGCGTTAAATCAGCCGAAATTCGAAACCGAGTGCCTGCACAGTTCGAGGACAATGCACTTTCATGGTCACGAGAGAAAGTCAGGTGTGCCGAGTTCAAAATGCTAGTCACCGAATACGCCCATGATCCAGCATTACGCCTGGCAATGTCGCAGCTGTTCGCGAGTTCATTGAAAGAGATTGTCGCTCCACTATAGCAGCAATCAGTAAGGAAGTGTATACACCATCATCCGAGACCACCTTGGACTCCGAAATTTTTCCGCAAGGTGGGTTGCACGTCTACTTACCCAAGGGAACAAAAATGCAAGAGTGAATGTTTGTCAAACGCTTCTTGCTCGTTTTTAAAATGAAGGTCAGGCTTTTTTTGCAACGCATTGTGACGTGCGTTGAAACCTAGGCTCACCACTACACTCCCGAGTTAAAAAGGGGCTGGTTGGAGAGGAGAAAAGCGGGGGAGCCAGAACCATCAAAAACCAAAACTCGCATATCAATCGGTAAGGTGATGTCAACAGTGTTTCTGGGTACTGTCAAAGAGTTTTACACGTTGATATCCCTCACAATCGTCGCACAATAAATACTGCTTACTACTGTGAACTTTTTGACCAGGTTCGAACTGCATATCGGTCAAAAAGGCGCCATCAACCCATCCAAAACGTCCTACTCTTGCACGACAATTTAAGACCCCACGATGCAGCCTTAACAACCCAAACAATTAATGAAATGCATTAGACTACACTTGGTCATCCTACATTCCTGACTTTCTACCTTGCGATTTTCATATGTTTGGGCCTCTCAAGGAAGCACTTGGAGGAGAGCGTTTTAAGAACGATCAGCAGGTTGAACAGTTTATGGGCGATTTGGTTGGATGTCCGCTCGAAGTCATTCTACGAAAACGGCACGAACCAACTACCTGTTCGATGGGAAGAATGCATTACTAAGGAGAGAAATATGAGAATGTACAAAAATAACTATAAAATGTGTTTTCTTCTTAAGGGGTTACCCCCACTCACAACTTTGAAATTTTTCTATTTGTTTTTGTTGCATTTTTTTTAAGTATAACTATCTGAAAATACGTCCTTTAAATTTCAAGTCGATCCGAACATAGTTGACCGAGATATGAGCATTGAAAGAGAAGAAACTGTTACTTAAACAACCGTTACTTATACTTTTAAACGCGTTTTTGTCGAAATAACATTTTTCAAGTCGGTGACCAAAATTACTCAATAACTACTGAGCCAATCTTTTTGAAACTTGACAGGCTTATTCAATGCATAAAAATGTAGTTGTTTGACCGTTCGGTTTTTCTTTTGATAAAAAATGGCCGTTTTACAGCGAAAAGACGGCCGTTTTTTTAAGTGAAAATCGAACCATTAACTTTGACTGTTCGCCATTTTGTAAAAAATAGATATTGTTTTAAATCCTTCGATCAAACACTAGTTTATACTGTTATTTAACTAAATGCATCGCTATTTTTTGCTTCAGATGATTCAGTTCGACACAATGTTGGTCACCGCAAAAGTGAAAATTAAAATACCATTGTTTTGACGGCCATTTGTAGTTTAACGATGTAATATTTTGCAATAAAAAAATTACTGAATGGTGCTTAATGTATTTACTTTAAGATAATATAATAGTCTTCTAAAAAAATTTCGTAGTTTTCTTAAAAAAAATTCATGAAAATTACCAATTTTTTCCCGCTACAAGTGTGGGTAACCCCTTAAATGTAAAATAAATGTCTTTTTGCAAAAGGCTCGTTTATATTTGAATGTCCCTCGTACGATTTCGCTTGTTGGTATTAGCACCCGCGAGAGTCAACCAGCAAATCAAAAGAGTACTCAACGGTGCCCTCATCAGTAAAACTCTGAATTTTATTGGAAGCTTTACATAACATATCATTAATAAATAAAAGACAGTTGGAGAAATTACATTGCCTTGTGTAGCCTCGGCGTTGGTTGTATAGGTATTTGACTCAGTTTCATCGAGGGCAACTCGGAATGAATGGTTGGCAAGAAAACGTTGAATCCATTTGATTAAATTGCGATCAAGACCAAATACATTCAGTTTGCCTATAAGGTTGACTCGGCAGACTCTACCAAAATCCTTCGAAATATCTAAAGCAATGACTTTGGTTTTACCAAAATTATGCAGGCAACGATCCCACTTCTTGTTAAGAAATACCATCAAGTTCCCACTGAAGCAACCAGGTGAAAAATCGTGCTATTTATCATTGATTAGCTTATGGAAACATTGATAGCCCAATAATTGGGAACTAATAAGGATTTCAAAAACCTTCGGCAGAATCGAATCGAATTGATCGATAGTTCGGGGGATCACATGCCTCTCATTTTTTGAATATGAGTTGAACATGAACAAGTTTCCTCTCTGATGTAAAAATTTCTTTTGAATAAGACTAGTGAAATATTTTGCGCAGAGGTTTAGCTAAATAACAGTAGATAACGAAATCACCTACAATGTGAACTCTGTCTTAATATGTTGAATGCTTTTGAAGTTATAGGGTATCAGCTGATTTTTTTTGGTTTGAGAGAGGTATTTCAAGTTTTTACTACAGTCATAGGTTTTTCAGCATATTATTTAAACTGGTATCAGACCTGCTCCTATTTGAGGCAAATGCATTCTCTGAATTTTGTTTGGATCTGATTATCGGGTCGTAAATTCTGGCGAATCCAAATTGGAGGGCTCATAAAAATGTAAATTGGTGAAATTTCAAATTAAGAAGATGGGTATATCTTTTAATGTTCTTCCTGAAAGGCGAAATTTTTCAGGAGAGTCAATGATTTCCATTACCTCGATTCAGGTGCTTGCCGTAGCTAAAAGGTTTTAAGTTAATTGTTTTAAAAAAACTATTGAACTCTATATTTTGTACGATAACTAAGTTTTGGTGCAACTTGGATCTAATTTATGCCCCGGCCAATACATTGTGCGACCCAACCATGCATTTCCTATCGTTTGAAAGTCATTGAAAAAATCCGAAAAGTTGGCAGATGGTTGCTTCATTAACTGCAAGAAAATCGAACTCACATTTGTGAAATGATGCACGCCAGATACAAATGGTAGACATTCTTATATCGAATCATAACTGCCGGCGAAAAAAAAAATTTATTTTCATTTCCAAGCGGAAATATTCATATGTTAGACAAAGAGAACCTGCCATATTAACCCTCCCCAGACACACTACAATTCGAGCACCTCCCTAGACACACCTGGGTCTATGGAGTCCTGCCGTTTTTTTACCACACTTCGAATCGTTTTAAAATCTGAAAAAATTCATGAAGGTAGATCGATATCTATAGAAAAAGAGCGTGCATTAGGTGATGGATATATATGAATTTTTATTATTGTTATTTAATGGAAATCGACACAAAACACGAGAAATACACGTATTCACTTAAAACATCATAGCTTTTTGTTAAATAAGTTTAAGAAAATTCTACTGTACGAAATGTTTCTTGACATATAGTAGATGAAAGAAAAATAAAGGACATAATGAAACTTCGAAAAAAGTATAATTATTATGACAAGAGAAAAAGTACAATTTTTTTAGAGTCGAAAATTCGTTTGAAATTACAATTTTTGGTTTGAAAGTAATGTAACTCAAAGTTTTATACGTTTTTGTGTTATTTATTATTACTTACACTTATTATTATTAAAATAAATAAAGTAGCTGAACAAAATTACAAAATGCATTCATTGCATACATGAAGCTTGTGTTCTTCGCAAATTTTTATTTCTTCGCTGGTTAAACTAAGTGCTAACGTTTCAATAAATTTATATCTTCCCAATGCAGTGTTCGCTTCATTAAAATTGTACAAAATGTTACAATTAACTACCGCTTGATCTAATATACCGAAGAAAAGCTTCGAAGAAAATGCACACTTTTATGCTTCCGTAGACACACATGGGTCTTTGGTGTCCGCAGCCAACTTTGACAGCTCAGCAATTCACGAAGAACGGAGGACCGAGCGTGACGTTCACTACGCCAGTTCTGGATCCAAGTACAATTTTTTAAGCGGAGGTTAGAACCCGAAATATTGACGTACCTGTGCGCCCTGACGATTTTCAAAAACGGCCGGACACCAAAGACCCAGGTGTGTCTAGCGGGGGTTAAAGACGTGGCCAAACGGGTGCGTTTAGAAGGCCATAATCTGTGTGTTCTGGGGCCACCGTGGCATTTTTTGGTATAACCTGCTCAAACTAGGTGAAATGGCTACTGAACCCTACTGACAACAGCTAATCGATTTGAAACGTGCTATCCGTCAAAAACGCTTGGAATACAACGAGAGGCAACACAAAGTGACTTTTCTTGACGACAAACCTTCAGTCGTATTATCTTGCAGAAAAATTCAATAATGACTGGACTAACACACCTGCAGTCTTCTGAGACATCGTGGGGGACTTTTGACATAAGATGTGATACAACTGTAGAGGATACTGGAATCAATTTCTCTGATCGCAGGACAGTCCTGGTTATACAAGGGCGTAGGTCTCAACAATTTCTTTCGGATCTATAGCTCAAAAGATGAAGAGAAAGCTGTTCTTCATCTCATATGCCAGTGCCCAACTTTGGCGAGGAGAAGAATGGCCTCTCTCGGGCGATTTACCTCTCAGATATGACTGATCAATCCTTTATCCTTAATCCACTTATCGGGTACTATAGAATGAATCAAAGGAAACAAATGGTACTAAAAGTACAGTAGCTAAGAGAATCATACAGGGGGCCTCTAGTGTTTCATATTTGTGCCTTTCGGTAAGGCTCTCTGATTGACAGCTAATCGGCCTAGCGTAACTTACATTAATTAGCCTTGATGATTTTATAAACAATAGCAGGAAACATTTTAAAATAAAATAAAAAATAAAAAATTCCAATCATTTAACAAAATATGTTTATTTGTTTGAAAATTTATTTACAAATAAGTCTAGGCCATACAATATTTCTGATATTAAATTCTTAAATATTTCAAATTCTTTAAATCTTCCGAAATCATGCATTCAAGTTTGAAGGTACAAGTTACTTCTAGCAGACCAATGCTTCTCTTCACTATCTAAATCCTAAATTTGCTTCGTGATGAAGAATCCTAGCATCTGCCGTCACTAGGTCCACTCGAATTTCAATTCAACTAAAATTCAACTCAATTTACACACAATTCCCCACAATCGAACTGGCAATTTTTGATTCATTTCTATTTCAGTGCCCCCAAATAGATACAAGGTTATTTTATGTTTGTTTCCAGAAAAATAATTAAATGCATTCATTAATATTAAGTAGCTCTTAACCATTAGTGGATATCTATTATACTATGCTGCTCCATGTGAAGAATAGCTTCGCAATGTTTTCCCCTATATCTTTCAACCAAATCCAAGCATATTGTGGAATTTTTCAAAATTATTGCTCTCATCGTAAACGTTTTACCCTTAACAAAGTTTCAAAATGGTTGCCTCCAATTCCCAAGGACCATTGAATAGAAACTAATAAAATTTCTGTTGATGTCTCTACTACAAGGGGAGCGAACAAAAGTAAAAGTATCCTTCAGATTCGACGGTGCTTAAAGTAACGACGACAATTTAGTTTCGCCTGACTGATACTTCAGTTGCAATGCGCTTCTAAAGCTTATCAATTATTCCTTACATTCCAGATAGCAGGCACTACTAGCACCCGACCAGCTTATTTTTGTATAGTCGGAGCATGCACTACAAAAGGCATAGCCTCATTCTCATGCATTCTCTCTTCATTTGACTTTTCTGTTTTGTCTAATTTTTCATTCAGCGTTTCATCGGGTTTTATTCGATGATAAAGGAAAGTTTGGAAGTATGCTCAGTACGTCTGGAAATAACATTACGAGTAGACTATGACGATCAAGTAGGGGATAGCATGGTACTTTGGATGGGGTTTTTTTTACGGTGTCGTCACTTTTTGGCGCTGAATGTTTCACATTCAATTTTGGAGGGACTACTATGAATTCACTTGTAAATTGAAGTATTTCCCGAAGCAAAACAAAATTTCAAAGCATTTTCTTAGAAGATTTGGATAAGAATGTCTTAATAATAACGGCAAATCCACCAGAATAAACATCAGAAGTTAATTTTAATTTTTTCCGCTTTCACTCCAGCTTTAAAAATAATCAATAAGCTCCTTTCTTGTGTTCTATCGTCGACTTTTAGTATCTCTATCAGCTTGAATGAAACTCTTTGTCATCACCAGTCTGCAAGTGCAGTGCTAAAAAGCCTCTCGCAATCGTTTCAACTGCATGGTTAACTTTCCCGCCTTTGTCGTTTACTGAGTAATCAGATATAAATTCAGGCCGTGAGTTGCAGGACTTGGTGAATGGCTTTTAGCTGCGAAAATATGTAGTTGTTTCTGTAAAAGGGGGTGCATTAATTTGTGCACTGTAAGGGTGCATCGACCAGACGCCAGCTATTCTCCATCACGAATTCGTAGCGTATTTCTATGAATCGATGCCATGGTATTGGTAAGGGTAAATCAAACTTTAATTTATTTTAGGTCCAACTGTGATAGCTTTGTCCTTTTTCGCATAGCTGCTGCTTTTCAATAGATTTTCGACTATGAAAGTAAATTGGATTATCAGCACATCGTGCAATTTCGCTGGCAACGCTTACACTAAATTTTAGGTGTGTGTTGAAAGATTTAAATCCAAAGCTGATTATCGATCTTGTTTTATCGTGATTGTATAGGGACGGGGCAAAACTTAACTTAACTAACAATTTAAGTCTGTTTTTTTTTCTATGTTTACAGCATCTAACTACAAATGCATTTGAAATTTAAAACCATAATAATTTTGTTTAAACCAAATATTTTATTAGTAATTCGTTCAAAGTAAAATGTTATTCATAATATACTTATCTAGAATTTTCCGAAACTAATTTTGTTTATTTTCTTCTTTTGCAGGTAAGCATTTTGAACTTTGTGTTTCAAAAAAAATGTGAGTGAAATAATTGAAGTTTATTTAAAGCCAAAGTGCGAAGTTTATGAGTCACAAAATATTCATTATACAGTCTGTCAAGAATGAGTTTACACATAGGAAAACAATTCAATTTTTGATCTTTCTAATTATAAAATACAACTTTTTATTTATATAAATGATTTTTTTTTTCTTAATTATAGTCATTTACATTATTTCCAACCGATATATACAAAAAAAAGTACAACTTCAATGCAAAAAAAGAACGAAAAGAACAACGAAAACAATTATTGCAATTCTTAAAGTGTCAAGAAACTTTTTACACAAATTATTATTGTATTTAATATTTACATATTTACAGGATATTAAATATTATTTGGTATATTTAGTATTTGGTATGGCCACCTTTGGTATCCACCACGCATTGCAACCGATTTGTCATTGAATGAATCAACTTTTGCAGGTCATACGTGGCTGGTATTTTTTTCCATTCTTCGAGAATCGCAATTTTTAAGGCAGTTCGGTTTTTGGGTTGCCTTTTAGCGGCTTGTTTTTTTAAGTGGGCCCATAAATTCTCGATGGGATTTAAGTCAGGACTCTGGGCTGGCGTACCCTTCTCTTTTCCGCAGTTGTATAAGAGCCACAGTCGCACCATGTGAGCCTTATGTGTGGGATCGTGGTCCTGGTAAAACTTAAAATTTGGTTTGTTGTTATGCATAAACCCGAATTTCTGCGTACTGCTTGCCAAATATGTTTTAAGGATATGCAAATATTGTTGGGCGTCCATGCTTGACTCGATGAATACCAAGCCTCCTACTCCTCTGCTTGAGAAGCACCCCCAAATCATAACGGATAACTTACCAAATTTTACAGTCGGAATGATATTTCGATTTTCCAACGATGTTAAAGGCTTGTGCCACACTCTAGTCGGCCCATCATTGTAGTACAACATCATTTTCGTCTCATCGCAGAATATGACGTCGTCCCAAAAGTCAACGGGTTGAGAAAAGTGCATCATAGCGATGGAAAAACGCTTTTCGATGTTTAGTGCAGAAAGTAGTGGTTTCTTTCGTGCAGCTCTTGATGAGAACTTATTTCGTAGGATGGCCTGTCGTACTGTTTCATGGGGAACAGCAACATCACACCCTTCCTTGAGTTCCCTAGCAAGTGTTCTGGTCGAAATCCAGGGGTTTTTATCAAGTTTCCTTATCATAAGGCGCTCTATACGTTTTGATATTTTTGGTTTTGGACCACTTTCACACTTTGGCTCCAATCTATCCTCATATTCAGCATGATTTATAACGTTATAGCTACACAAAACATTTCCAACAGTTCCTGCGCACTTTTACCTAATTGGTGATTATAGTCGACGCTGTAAAAGAAAGAACAGCGAGAAATTGGTTTCAAAAGTTCAGTTCGGGTGACGAGAGTCTTAAAGAGTCTTAAATCTTGCAGTCCACAAGGGCTTGATGACGAAGAATCGAGGGCAGCAATTGAAACAAATTCAGAATTACCTTGCAGATAACTTTCTACCACGTTCGGCGTTAGCGAAGAAACCATAAGCTCCCATCTGCATATCTTAGGAAAAAAGTGGAAGCTGAGCAAATGGGCTCCACATAATCTTTCGGTAGAGAATAAGCTAGAGCAGCTGACCATTTGCACATCTCATCTGACTCGACATCAAAATGAATCGTTTCTTGGGAGGATAGTTACTTATGATGATGAATGGATTCTGTACTGTAACTACAAGAGATCTTATCATTGGTTATCTGCAAATGACCAATTACCACACACTCCAAAGTGACGCTTGACGCCGAAGAAAATTCTACTGTGTGTTTGGTGGACAGTCGAAGGAATCGTCCATTTTGAATTCCTGTTATCTGGTCAAATAATGACTGTGGATATCTACTGTCAACAGCTATAATCGATTTCAAGAAGAACTGCGAAAAAAAAACAGACTGTTTTTATTAACAGAAAAAAGTTCTCTTCCTCCAGGACAACGCACGAGCTCATACAGCATAGATAGCTCGTGAAAAAATCCAGGAGCTAGGATGGGAGACTACGGCACATCCGCCGTATTCTCTCCGCCGTATTCGCCTTCAGACTCCCATCTTTTTTAAGTCTTGACAATCATATGCACGGTAGACAGCTCAGGAATAGAGAGGACCTCAAATTGGAAGTTGGAACTTTCTCGGGCCAATGCAAGGATTTTTGCAAAAATGGCATTTATAAGTTACCAGAACGTTGGAGAAAGATAACAGAATGTGATGGAAACTGTTTCGAAGAATGAAGTGTTACTCAAGAAAAAATATCGAATTTTGAATTAACCTATTGGGATCGGAAAAATCTTTTGGACACCTGATATATGTTTCTATTCTCTTCAAAACAAAGTCTTCAGTCCGGTTGTGGATGAAGAAATAAATCACTTCTTTGAATATAGTCTTTCTATTATGACGCATTTGGGCCCTTGGTTATTCGGACTTAAAGCGTATATCCAGAATTCTGAGATAGCTTCAACCAATAAATCAAAATTAAGTTACTTCTCTAACCTTTATGATTAACGATTTCGGATTACATACAATGCTTCTGAGCGTGTGCTCATAAACTTTATTCAAATGAGCTCTTGTTTTGACCATAATGAAGGAATCGGTACCTCTCATTACCTCAAGACGCCTCTATAAATCGTTAAAGACGTTCGGTCTGCAACTTTCTTGCGCAAATGTGTAGAGCAGCTTATAACTCCCTTTCATATTTTTTTCAACAGATCACTTTCGTCTGGAGCTTTCCCATCCTGTTGGAAACTTTCATATGTCACACCCATCTTCAAAAATGGTGATAGACGCTGTATCGGAAATTATAGAGGCATTGCCATCTTATCTTCTATTCCGAAACTTTTTGAAAATATTGTCTACGATAAACTTTCTCCACTTGTTGACTCCCGTCTGAACGAGCAACAACATGGTTTTAGACAAGGTCGCTTAACTACCACAATTTTGACAGTCCTAATCTCAGACGTCCTGTGTAAAATGGAGAAAGGATACCAAATTGACGCCGTCTATGCAGATTTTAGTAAAGCTTTTGACACAGTTGACCACCCTACCTTAATTCTAAAGCTACTGAAATTCGGGCTTACTTTGGAAATCGAACTCAGCTGGTAAAATTTCAAGGACTTTTGTCGAAAAATATTTCTGCTACCTCTGGTGTACCACAAGGTAGCCATCTTGGCCCACTTCTCTTTAATATATTTATTTCTGACCTATCTGACGTCCTAGCAAATATACCTCATCTACTTTATGCCGACGATCTCAAAGTCTATCAAATCATTAAATCTAAATCCGATGCACTCTTTCCCCAATCCAAACTTGATTCACTTGATCATTGGTGCAATGAAAACAAGCTCTCTCTCAACATTGCTAAGTGCCAAGTTATAAGTTTCTCCCGAAAATACACCGACTCACATAACACATACTTCCTCGGGAATAATTTGTTAGCTCGAGTTGATATCGTTGTCGACCTTGGTGTTGTCTTGGATGAGCGACTCCGATTCACCTTGCATTATGATAAAATACTTTCCCGTGCAAACAAACAGCTAGACTTCATCGAAAGACGTGCCAAGGAATTTCGTAACCTGTGGGTCACAAGATCCTTGTACATCTCACTTGTACGCCCCATTCTCGAATATGGACTCGAGTCCATGCAAAAGCAATTCTTACTTTTCGCATTGAGAGAACTATACAGCCCTTACGATTTTAATACCCTTCCTCCCTATGAGTTTTGACTGGGTCATCTAAACTTATTAACACTTGCATCTAGAAGAAAGATGATTTCGGCTTGCTTCACATTCGATGTCATCAAAGTTGAATTCCTGAGTAGAAAAATAGTGTTGAATAACTCTGTAAGAAACACCAGGTCCTTCCGTTTACTTAAGGAATATCCACACTCCACTACTTACGCAGCTAATGAGCCGATAAATAGACGCTGCAGGGTATTCAGCAGTCTCAAAATTATCCTTCAAATTCTCCCTTTTCCAAGCCATCTGCAACCCTTTATCCTTAGCTATATGTCAATGTTTTATTTATTTGTTATTTATTAATATATTATTGATTTATTTTGTTATTTATTAATATATTATTGATTTATTTTGTTATTTATTAATATATTATTGATTTATTTTGTTAATTATTTTATTCAATTTTTCGTTTTATTTCTATGTACTCATTGTAATTTCCAATTTCGCTTCTTTTTTACTGTTTATGTTACTTGTACCTTGCTTGGATAATAAATAAAATAAAATAAAAATGTGGGTTTCGGAGGTGCAACAATGCTTAATTCCAGACGTTTAGTATATAGTCATCCTTGAAGAGCATAATCGAAAGGGTTGTTTACAGAATTTTCCCAATCCTGGTGCCAGGCGTTGAACTCTCAACCAATACAGTACAATCAAAATGACATTATTTACTGAAATCGTCAATGAGATCGAAGGGGAGAAGTTTTAGTAGGCTTAAGTGAAAGTTCTCTCAGATACGGTCGAAAATAAGGCAAAGCTTGAGAATTTTTCGAGGGACAGTGAAAAAGAGGTTGCTGTTAACAGGGGCTATAGCTTTAGTAGCCTTGGACAGTGCTGCCAGGTCCTTATATTAAAAATCCCCCAAACCGGACTCAAAATCCCCAAAATAGTATGATTTCAACTGAGACCAGTTACAGTTTCGAAAAGGAGCGGCCGAAGTCTGTTTTGAAACTGTAACTGCTCCAGCTCCTAAACGACTTCTACGCCCATTATGAAACTTAGCAAGAATTATCTATTCACTATTAGCTATTTTTAGAAAAAAATTTAAAAACAAATTAAATGGTCTAACTTAGTGACATTCAACTTTCCAAAATTTAAATATATATATTTTCAGAAAAAAAATGTTTTTTGAATAACCAAAAATGCATTTCAAAAGCTCATTAAATGAAGTATAAATTTAAGTTTTTTATTTATTTTACTGTAACTTTTAATACTGGATAAAAGGATTCTAAATAAATAGCTCATACCTGACAAAAAGTTAATTTTTTAAGGACCTCTAACTCGTTAACCAGACTTTATATTGTAAAAACATTTTGTATCTGGACCGAGGGCATATATAGGTATAACATAGTCAAATATTACTAAAATCGGAAACATCAAAATTTTTTACCTGTCCGCTTCACGTGGAATGCCCCAAATGTCAAAACAAACATACACCCAATGATATTTAATGTAAAATTATAAATACTCATAAAAAATTATAAATACTCACTATAAATATTCAAATGATATCTTGCATCCGAAATTACTTCTTAAAATAACTGATAAAGTTTCGAAGAAGATACACTTGACTACACTAATTCGCAATCAAAGAAATAGCTTTGCAACATTTCAAAACAAAAATAGGCTTAAGAGCCTTGTTTAGGTTTACACATCCGATTATGAAGTTTTGAAATCCAAATTGAACTCTTGTGTCGATTCCTAATTATCATAATGATGTATCTGTACTCCGCATAATCTACTAGCGTCGAGCACAACGACCCATTCGGACAAGACGTCAGCAAGTAGCGATTCACCTAACTCTTTGTTCTACCTCTTTGTTAAGTTGAAAGACATCGCCCATTTGCGCGCCAATAAAGTACAACAGTACGTTGATATTGGGAGCTTGTCTGCCTGATGCATGTTGTTCAAGGCACTTTGTTCTGCTAATATGTGGCAAGATAAAGCAGATTAAGCTTTCGGTTCGGCTGGCATGATACCAGTCACACTCTGCACGATATCAAAAACGAGAAAATAACGTGTGTGGTGGAGTTTCACTGTCAACAATGCTTGAGCTTTGTGCTAGCGACTAGCCCTGGTTCGATTCCACCGAGGTGCCCCATTTCAGACTTCGAGCTCTAAATTAGCTTAGTGGCAACATTTTCATTCGTTGTTGGGGCTTATAAACTTCGGTAACTCGAGAATTGATGGCGATTGATTTTCTGTGAGTTTTTGTAACTTCGTTATCGAAAAGATATATGATAGCAATATCTACAAGAATGTAAGCGAATTTGCTCGGCTTTAATCAAGTGAGAAATAAATTGTGGCCGTTGATAGTTTATTATAAAAGTTCTTGGGTAAATGACCAGAAAATGACCTGACCGAAAGCATAGTTTTATGAAGCAAATTTCTTGTGTATATACAGTTGCTCACAAAAGTCAACATACAGCATGTAAAAACACGAATATGGTACAGTGGAAAAAGAGAAAATGCAATGAAAACGTAAAAGTAGCTTTATTGGCATTAAAAATAAGTTTCATAGCATAACAATAAAGAAAATCCGAACACATAAAGAAATAAGCCATGAAAACTAAGAAAATTCATCCATCGAAAGTCAGCATACACTACGAGCCATATTTTGAAAACAACGAGAATGACCAAAAAAGTTGAGCTCAATACTTTGTAGGCCCTCCACCAACCTTAATAACAGCTTCTAAACGCCTTCGCATCGAACGAACGAGATTTCCGGTAATTTCGGGTGGAATATTCATCCAGGTACACAGAAAAGCAGATTTCAGGGTCTCTTTGCTAGTAATAGTTGCTCTTACGTCTGGCTCACGAATTCTGTGATCCAATTCCTCTCATAAATGCTCTATAGGGTTTAAATCGGGAGACTGAGGCAGACTGTGAAGCTGATGAGGAACGTTATACAGCAACCAGCTGTATGTTTTGGATATTGTCCTGCTGAAAGATCCAATCTGGCTGTAGGCCTAATTTCTGCATAGAAGTTATCAAATCGCCTCGCAATATGTTCAAATACATGTATTGATCCATAGTAATATCAATAAAATGTAATTGCCCCACACCAGCGGCCGACATACAGCCCCATACGAGGACTGACCCTCCATCGTGTTTCACTGTAGGATGCAAATTTTTCTTTGCCAATGCTTAGTTCCGCTTCCTCCACACGTATCTGCACCCGTCAGAGCCATAAATATTATACTTCCTCTCATCACTAAATAGAACTTGATTCCAAAAATGTTCGTCCTTATTAAGATGCAGGCGAGCGAAGTCAAGCCTCTTCTTTTCATTAACTGGAGAAATGAAAGGTTTTCTGCGCGGAACTCTACCGTTATAACCCTGATTACGCAAAACTCAACATATTGTTTCTGGACTCACTTGCTTCCCTGTTGCCTTTGCAAGTGCAGTGGTCATTGCCGGAGCACTTTTTTGTGGCTCCTTACTTATTTTCCGTAACATTTCTCTCTCATCTCTCTTACTTAAGGATTTGGGTCTACCTGTTCGTTGTTTATTTTGTATTCTCTCTTCCGTTTCCGCTTTCCGTATGATCGTTTGCACCGTTGCCCGACTTCTTGCAACTATTTTATCAATTTCGCCATACGACTTCCCTTCCACTCGTTCACTAAGGACGATTTTTCGCACTTCCAAACTCGTTTCCATCCGTGTACTCATTTTTAAGAATTAAAGGCACCCAAATCACTTTAGTTTGATTGACTTGCAATGTACTAATGTTTATCTTTGTATATTAACACGGTAGCAATCTTTATCGCAGTATGACTCATCGCTTAGACTGATTCTTTTGAATTTTCTGTGGTGTATGCTGACTTTTGTTCCCTCACTTTCTGCGGAATTTCTTGTCATTTATTATGTATATGTTTATGCATATGTATGTTCTCATTAATTCTGTGTAAAATAGATTACAATGTCTCTGATATTCCTTTTAAGTTCGTTTTTCACCCGTCTTTTCATTTTTTTTCTACCTATATATTGCCAATTCCGCGTTTTTAAGCGGTGTATGCTGACTTTTGTGAGCAACTGTATATGTCTATACAATGGCGCACAGCAAAAATCGCGCAGACGATGATTGCAACGAAAATAACAAAAAAACCAAAGTCCGTTGAGTCGAAATGTTATCTACCAGACAAATGAGTGCGTGATAAAGAGATTTAAGCCAAAATTCTGCTTAGATAAGTTGGAAAGCATTATCGTCAATTTTTATATCCAGTTTATTTTGATTTTTTTTTCAAACCATACAAAATTTACAAAATATAATACAAGTATTCTAGTATTAGCATTAAACCTCAATTAATTAATCAAATACAAGTACATGCTATTTTTAGGCGGGCATTAATTCAGGTAGTTTATGACGTGAGTGCTTTGGCCAAATATGCTTTGAACTCGAATCGGAGAATAGCAATTTCAAATCGGCCTGTTTTGCGGCATCTATTAATTGGCTCTATGTAATTAGTAATGAAACGAGCATGCCATGGTATTGACAATTTCCCTGGATTATAGAGATCACTCAAAGCAAAGAACAAAAATTTCAATTTCACAACGAGCCTCTACTGTGTCTAAATGTACCTTTCGAAAAAATATTTCTCCAAAGGAAGACACTTGACCTAAACTAACCTACTGAATAAACAGAAAATTTTCATAACTTTTCTTATAAACTCAATTTTTCCAGCTTTCAACATCAAACATTTTCATTTAAACTCCTTTTGTTCCTTTAGAAGGTACACATAAATCAATTTCTTGGCAGATATCAATATTTCGAGAGTTAGGTTGAGCGAGATTAGGTCAAGTGGCTGTGAATCGGAGAGCCCCGCCGAAAGACACATAGAGGCAGTAGATACCCGTTGGGATCAGTGCTGTCGTTTTGAAAATTTCAGGGGAGTATATTTCTTAATCCAAAGGGAGTTCTTTAATCTTTTTGATTATACCTATATTATATATATATATATATATATATATATATATATATATATATATATATATATATATATATATATATATATATATATATATATATATATATATATATATATATATATATATATATATATATATATATATATATATATCCATATATATCCATATATATATATATATATATATATATATATTATATTATATTATATTGATTATGTATTATATATTATTATTTTGTTAGGTGTAGTAAATAAAAATTTATTATTTTTGTATGAAATTGAAGGCTTTATTTAGCATACTTAGAATTATCCGATTTAAGATATGTATGCCCCGTTTTGTTTGATAGTTTGTTGCCATTTTGAAGGTAGTTGTACTATACCTTTTTTATAGAAGCCATCGTTCCTATTGACAGTAAAACTGGACAGTCGGTTTTCACAATCCTCTCTTGAGGCGAATTTTTCACCAGTAAATTTGTTCACCATGATAGGAACAGGTAGGAATCACTTAGTGCCAAGTCCAGACTATATCGTGGATGCATAAGAGCCTCCCAACCAAGCTCCTGGAGCTTCTGACGAGTTACTATCTATGTATGTGGCCTCGCGTTGTCCTGATGGAACACAATTCCTCTTCTATTGGCCAAAACTTTCTTCGAACGGTCCAGTTGTTGACAGTACAGCTGCGAATTAAGAGTTTTGCCGTAGGGGAGCAGCTCAAAGTAGATGATCCCTTGCCGGTTCTTCGAGCGTTTTTCGATTTGTTCATAGCTGCGAAATCCGATCGAGCTGAAATTTTCAGGATGCATTGATGAATGCATGGGATATAGGAATAAAAATCTGTTAAGAAAATTGATTTTTGGAGAATAGCTAGGATACAGTATTGGAAAATGAAACATTTGTGGGCACTTAGTTTCTAAAAGTAGGCAATTACAGATTTTGAATGAAAATTAGTATTAGCATCACTTTTTCCAAAATTCATATGCATATATATATATATACCTACATATACATATGTATGTATGCACGACTACATTTTTCACAAGTATCTATATGATACTCGGACGTAGTTTGAAAAACCGCTGTGTGTGTCAATCGACGCGCCAAACCGAAGCGTTAAACGCTTCGGTGGAACCGCTGAGTGTGTCATTGGCCTTAGTTTCAAAAGTTTACATGACTTCCTTGATTTTATCGACATTTTCGGCAATTGGCCTTCCAAAGCGTGGTGCATCTTTGACATCGAAATTACCGAAACGGAACCGACAAACCATAATTGCGCGTAATTGGCTGTTATAATATCAAGATCATAAACACTATTTATATTTTCAGCCGCATGGCTTGCGTTTTCGTGTTTATCGAAGCAAAACTGTAAAATATACTATGTTAAAATGAAATTAGTGATAGTAGCTTTCGTTTTCCCACACTTGAACCATTTTGCAATTTCAAAATCTTGGGCAATCGTTTTAATCAACAAAATCAATGACGTGATTAAAGTGAATGGTGAATTATGTTCTAGTAAAAATATAAATATTCTAAGCTAAGCCATTTTAATATTTTTGTATTTTTTAGTGAATAATTCAATTGCTGCTTGACTCTGAATTTTTGGCTGACTTTTAACGATATGCACTCGATTTTTGTTCGATTTACTTTTTGGATGTCACGTTAGATGTGATACATTATTGCTTAACAATTTTCGGCAATGTTTACGAAAGGATCTTTTCTCATTTCTACCATTTGCACCAATTGAAGTAGAAGGTATGACCTTTGCTCGAAGTTAATCAAACTATATTTTTCGCAGGCGTGAGATATTAAGTACCATTATTATCCAATTTAATCAAATAACTGTAAAACGAAACTTCTACCTTAAATTTATCTGATAAACCAACCGTTCCATTACTTCATTAGAATTGCGTTTGGTCCAAGAAAATATAATCACCCACGTGTCATAAAACTGAAAATTAAAGCATTTTATCCCGTCTTTGATAATAATCTTCTCAATTTCTCGTCAATATACTTGAAAAAAAAAAGGCGTGTACTAGCCTTCTAAATTCAAGTTCGGAGAAGTGAGCAATACAGTGAAATATTGTCAAACGAATTATTGAAGTGAAACATAAAATTAATGAATTTTATCACAAGTCTGTGATAATAAGCTTTTCAACACACCGTTAATATGCTTGAAAAAAAGCGGAGACAAAATCGGAAACGTTAGCTATATAGGCAAATCGCTGCCTGTGAATCAAAATGTGGAAGTCAAACTGAAAATTCGAGCATTTCATTGCAAGTTTGTGTCCAATAATCTTCTTGTCTTACCGTTGATTTACCCGTCAGAAATGAGCAGAGTCTCTGCTTTTCTCCATTGTCAACATTTTCGCTCGAAAGAATCACCAGATAAGTCAAAATTTAGTTTCACGATTAGCTCAGTAGCAATAAAAGAATGAGCCCCCAGCCTGCCACAGCGGGCGGTAGCAAAAGACACCAACATACAATCGCTATCGCACCGTGCGTCGTCGGTCCGTTTCCACAGAATTCATAATGTAAATTAAGAGCAGTTCACGCGGGCAAAAATTACACAGCAAAACTAAATTCTCCTAATCTTTTC
Source organism: Nemotelus nigrinus (assembly GCA_947369275.1). Classification (NCBI taxonomy): domain Eukaryota; kingdom Metazoa; phylum Arthropoda; class Insecta; order Diptera; family Stratiomyidae; genus Nemotelus; species Nemotelus nigrinus. The sequence continues at coordinate 68,271,241 of OX376373.1, read as the reverse complement.
CTGAAAAATGGAGAGTGGACGCCGTAAAAATTCGCGTCGAAATTGTGTTGCTCCGACATGTACTAATCAACAATGTTTGAAATTTGCTATTTGAAAACGCAATGAGTATGAAAAGTGTTGGCAATGAAAAGGGAGTACTTTGCAAGTGAGGGGTAGTACGTAGGGTTGCCAACTCAGTGGATCGGAAATCCGGGAGGAAAATAAAAAAATAAGTCAAAAACAATTTTATTTATTTAAAATGTTATTTCTTTACACACTGAGAAAACACATGGCGCCAGACGCCATAATTTATAGACTTCTGGCGCCATGTACATAGTCGATTTAGGGATTGTGATAAAATATAGCGCCACACGCCATAATACATGGCGAAAAGTACATAGGCCTACACGCCATGTACTATAGTCTTCCACGCCATGTACATGGCGTGGCGGACTATATTACATGGCGTGGAGAACTATAGTGCATGGCGTGGAGAGCTATAACACATGGCGTGGAGGACTATAGTACATGGCGTGGAGGACTATACTGTATGGCGTGGAGGACTATACTGTATGGCGTGGAGGACTATACTGTATGGCGTAGAGGACTATACTGTATGGCGTAGAGGACTATAGTACATGGCGTGAAGGACTATAGTACATGGCGTGAAGGACTATAGTACATGGCGTGAAGGACTATAGTACATGGCGTGGATGACTATAGTACATGGCGTGAAGGACTATAGTACATGGCGTGAAGGACTATAGTACATGGCGTGGATGACTATAGTACATGGCGTGGAAGACTATAGTAAATGGCGTGGAAGACTATAGTAAATGGCGTGGAAGACTATAGTACATTGAAGAAGCAAATCAGTCAAAACAGTGCTACTTACCATAAATGAGCACACGGAGAAGTCAATTGCTTGCAACAAACAGGCGCTGGCTGCATTTAGAGTCGCCGAAGGAGCCATTCAATAATATGCGCCCTTAGCCGATTGAGAATGTTGTCGATCTATCGACGATACTCAAGTATCACTTGCTTACATTTATAGATCCCCTCACACAGTATGGCTGCGAGTTATAATTGGAGTGCCAAGAGCCATATTACATGGCTCATGGCACTATGTAATATGGCGTGTGGGGCCATAATTTCTGCGCCATGTAATTATGGCGCTGGGAGCTATACTGCATGGCTCAGGGCACTATGTGCATAGCGTGTGGCACCATAAATGCTGCGCCATGTAACATGGGACCACGCGCTTTGTAGATTCTGAGATTATGGCGCTGGGAGCCATATTGCATGGCTCAGAGTACTATGTACATGGCGTATGGGACCATAAATAATGCGCTATGTTACATGGCTCTGGGCGCTATGTGGATTTTTTTCAGTGCACAACGAGTTGTTTTTAATGTTTTTTTGATTTGCAAGGATACAGCTATATAATTCTTAACATGTGTAATTAAAATTTGTGCATACCTAAATTTCTGATTTTACATGTGTTTCATTAAGCCGATTACGATTTTTTCACCACAGTATATATATAATACCAGTTCTGGCGCACTTAAGAGGAGTAGAAGAAGAGTAAATAATAGGAGCCAAGAGGAGCAATAAGGACATGGCACGCGCATTTTCGGCACGCGCATCCCACGCATGACGTTAGCGATGATCTCGAACTGATAAACAGTCCGGTTGAGCTGATAAAGAACCTTGTTGAGCTGACAGCACAGTTGGGCTGATAAATAGGGTAGTTGAACTGATAAACAACCCTGTTAAGCTAAAAGCCCAGTTGAGCTGTTTATTAGTTCAAAGATCATGCTTACGTTATGCGCGGGCCGATAATCGAAGGCACCATGTCCTTATTGCTCCTCATATTTGCACCCTTTTTGCTCCTTTTAAGTGCGTCAGAACTGGTATTATATATCGAATGGCCACAGTTCGTATACTACGCTGAAAACACGATCAGCGGCAACATTTGCTGATAGGGATCGATAGAGCAAATGTAACAAGTTTTTTATTTCTTTGCCCGATTCTTCTTTATATTTTTCAAAAAAATTATCCCAACGCAAGTCTACCCTCTTTGTTTTACTTGCGACACGGTCATGCACTTCTCATAGCAAACAGTAATCGTCGTACAGTTTATCCTCATTCACTGGCTCATATAGAGAAGCACTCAGATCTTTTATTTTATCAATTGTACAAATTTAGTGCAATTTACGATTTTGAATCATTAATAATGTATTATTTACAAGCATATAAAAGCGAGTATAAAATATAAATAAAAATATCAAAATTCCGTGAAGGCCATTTTCGTTAAATTTCCGGGAGAAATTAACTGCATTCCGGGAGCCGGGAGATTTTTCAAGTGAACTGTATTTTTCCGGGAGAATCCCGGAATTCCGGGAGAGTTGGCAACCCTAGTAGTACGGCACTTGAAAACGGACCAACCAGCACTGGTTGGGATAACACGGATATTACTCTCCCACAGCCACTATTATCTGAAAACAATATGGTTTCTCCAAAAAAAAGGAATGGAACAAAAGTTAAGCTAGCTGTGGGATTAAAATATTGGTTGATAACCAATGAATTAAGGCCGGCGGTACATGTAAAATTTTCAAAAATTCGAGTTTTTTTTTTTTTTTTTGCATAAATAGTTAAATTAACATCTAAAAAATAAACGTACAGAAGGACTTCTGTATGGGCCTGGAATTGCTGATTAGTTGCAATGTCCCTGTAATCATAGAGTTTCTGTGTGTCAAAACTACGCGTTTATTTCGAAACGAATTTTTTTTTAAATTGGTGGGCAAGATAACTCAAAAAGTTCTCAACCGATTCTTATCAAGCTTGGCACACGTTTTCTCAACAGTATAAGCTTCTAGCTGAACATCAATAATGCCAAAAAAATTTTTCAAAATTTAGCATTTTCGACCCAAAAACTGTGGAAAAAAGGGTGAAAAATCGCACTTTTTTTATGAGGCGTGCTAACTCACGATTTTTTAACTTTTTTTTTTGGTTCAACTAGAAGATACATGTTTAATTAACACACTCCAACACATTTTTTTTTTATTTTAAATTGCTGTAACTTATGTTAAAAATGCTGTAACTTATGTTCAAAAAATTCACAAAGAATTCGTAAAGAATTCGAAATGAATTCGTAAGGAATTCGTAAAGAATTCGCAAAGAATTCACGAAAAATTCACAAGAAATTCCGAAAGAATTTGCAATGAATCTTGAAAAAAAATGAACCATTGTACGAAAGCTTTTCAGGAGCTAAAGAGGGGAAAGTTTGAACACTTTCGGCGTTTTTGTAACGTTTTCCATATACCGGTCTTAAAGAATTCGTAACGAAAAAGTTTGAGAATCCGAAACTTTTTTCTGAATTCGCTTCAATTTTCTAAAAGAATTCTCAACGAAATGCCGAATTTGGCACACTGGGTTTGGTTCAAAGGCACGCCTAAAATAAACGCTAACACATTGAGCACTTTGAATTCTAAACGCCCAGTGTGCCAAATTCGGCATTTCGTTGAGAATTCTTTCAGAAAATTGAAACGAATTCAGAAACAAGTTTCGGAATCTCAAACTTATTCGTTACGAATTCTTATATGGAAAACGTTACAAAAACGCCGAAAGTGCTCAAACTTTCCCATCTTTAGCTCTTGTAAACCTTTCGTACAATGGTTCATTTTTTTCAAAGATTCATTGCGAATTCTTTTGGAATTCCTTGTGAATTTTTTGTGAATTCTTTACGAATTCTTTACGAATTCTTTACGAATTCTTTACGAATTCTTTTCGAATACTTTACGAATTCTTTGTGAATTTTTTGAAGATTTTTGTGCAGGTTTCAAATAGTTCTTTGAGAATGCTTTCAATACCTTTTGAATACATTTTAATAACATATATTCAATAAAATGCTTATAATTTTTTATTCCAATAGAATTTTTTTTTATTTGTTGTTTTATTTCATATTATAAATTTTCAATAACAATTTTTTTCACCCGTTTGCTGAGCTCGTCTTTGCTGCTATAGAAAAACCTTTTTTAAAAAAACTTTCGATTTTGTCCCGTCTTGAAGGAAATTTTCGCACAGCAGCTTCTGCATACAAAAAGGAGAAGTTACAAGCGAATAAAAAATTTGAATAGCATTACGAACCTTTAAAATAGACACTGTTACCTCAAACAACACAATTTCAAAAAACTTTGTAGGCACTTGCACTTATGCATGAAAAACAGTTGTACGACTAAAGTACTGTTTTAATACTTACTTTACTAGATGAAACATTAACGACATTAGGTTCGGAATTTGTTGCAAACTCCAATGCATTTCATAACAAACTCTTAATAATTTCCCTATCACAGATTCGTTCGCACTTTGTTAGGAATTTGTTCGAACTCAGTGAAATATTCGCAAAGAATTCCGAATGATTTCAAATTTGTTTCTTCCAAACTTCAGAAGAGATTCTTAAAAAATATTCAAATGTGTCTCATAAAATAATGAACAGTATTACCCCAGTCAAAAGTTGTATTCATTTCAAGAGCTTTTTATATTTCTATATCTTTCGCTCACTTTCGGAATAGTCGTAACCAATTCCGAATTTGGCACGCTCGGCGCTAGTCAAAACAATCATTCTAGAAATACTATGTTGTGAAATTTAATAAATTAACGATTATGTTGAGGTAATTTCTTCCCTGAATCAACTCCAAGCAGAAATCTGTACATACTTATAAGTTCATAGTCATTCTGACATTCCCACATTCCCTTTCTCTAGTCAGTTGGCCTGTTTTTCAAAATAAAACAAAAATATCTCCATTTGTAAGATTCAGTATTATTTCGAATCATACCCCTTGCAGTGTACAATCAATGTACCTAATTCGAAATCGACCAACCTAAGTCTTTTGTAATTCGAAACGTTCGAAAGTGGCGATTTCTGTTGAGTAAGCCAAACAATAACATAATTCAAGCAAAATTGCTACTTCCTCTCGACGTTTGTTAATCTAAACTCTGAAGTTATCCGAACACATTATGTTTTGGAAAATTTCATGGACGCTAATGTTTAAACAAAAGTCACGAAAATTTTCATACAGCACTTTTGTACATCCATAAGAATCATCAAAAGAGTAAAAGTGTTCGAGTTTCGTTTAATTATTTTCGAGGTTTAAATTATTTTTCATATACTATTTCATAAAATGTTATGGCACACATAGTTTTACAGATTGTTCGTTGTACAGTTCGTAGAGTGCTCTCACTTTTAATAGAAATTTTCAACGTACTTGTCCAAATCGTTTAAGAAACTGTATTTTTGCAACGATGGCGTATGGTTATGCAGAATGATGACCTAGAATACAGCGCCCATACAAATATTTCCATAGTTCTGCATGCTTGAGTCGGGCATGAGCGGAGATGAGGATCCAACTGACTCAGCTTACCTACTTCGACATTTTTCGGGGTCAGAAGCTAGCACAGCCCGAAATAAAACTGTACAAAATGCTGTTTGGAAAAAATATAAGAATAGGTTTTTAATTGCTTTGAAAATTTGAATTTGATTTGATTTCGTGTATAAGTTGATAATTTCTTGCATAATAATAATATAGACTAGCACTTGACCCTATAAAAATTGTTGCAACAGTATTTTTGCATTCTAACAGCGGTTGACTCATTCGACACTGAATATGACCCCGAATCGAAAATTCTATTCATCTTCGTAATTGAAAATAAAATGATTTAGTGCACGATAAATCAGTTGGCCTTATTCGATTGCTGCTAAAAGAAAAGTATTGTGATTGAAATCTATATATGGTCGTAGATTCAAACTGGTAAACTAAATTTACTAGCAGATGTATGAACATTTTCATGATTGACTGTATGGAAGTGGATGTCTCATATTGATACGGAAATATCTTCGGTTTAGTTCAAGAATGATTATCTTGTGGTTAAGGGTTTTTTTTTTTTTTATCAAGAAAATCGGTTTAAGCGTAAACATTGTTCAAGAGTTTCTCATAATGTATGATTTGATGGCCGAACTGATAGTAATTTTTAAGACAATGTAAGGAGTTTCAGGGTATGAAAGAAAAAGCTGTGAATATTCGAAACTGTTGATTAAGACTAACTTTAAATACGGTTTTGCTATTTTATTGTCAATAATTATTCAGGTACAGACTTATCATTTACTTAAATTAATAATCGTAGAGGCATCGTGGCGCTTTATAATAAAAACCATTATCGCTATCATTGATGATTCTGTAAAGCATTTTCTACCAAAGACAGAAAGAAACCAGCCCCAGATCTTGAAGTTTTTCAAGGCGGGGCACAAACTGAAAAATACCGCTCCCGCTCACCAATATTTTTACTTTTAGCATCATCATCATTCCAGCCCACTGATGGAAATAGGGCTCTCCCAAAAAACGCTACAACGACTGGTCTAGCGCTAGTCTTTCTCTGTTAAGCCCATATTTTTTCCAAAAATTCATGAACGTGTCGGACATATGTATATTTTAACTAGGATAGGAAAAGATAGGGTCTGAAATAAAACATGAAATTAAAAGTATTTACTATGTTGCACCTCAAAAAAGAGAAATATTAAGAACAGAAAACAGCATGTAGAAGTGAAACAATTGGCCTGAATCAGAGAGTTAGTAGTAGTGAAGGAAAACTATCAGCATTATGGGCAAATTTGACCGAATTTTCCTCCGCGAACATGAAGATAGAGGTAGAGATAATAGGCCATTTGACACGTTATAACCAAAAGCTCGTGGATCTGAGATATCGGAGACACCAATGGGAATATTTGAGGTAGTAATTCTCTTGATTTGTTCTAATTGTATATTTTATCTTTGTAGTAAAATTGCTTCACTAAATTTCGTTACACTTATTTTATTTCCTTAAATCTCTCTGTTGCATTGAAATTGAAATTACAATTTTACTCTTTGAGCCTTTTGTTCTGCGAACAAATCTAGGGCTTTGTGATAATTCATCTCATGATCAGTTCGATTTTCTATTGCTAATATTGCGATACTCGATAATTTTTAATAAGATTAAGTTTGCTAAAACTTTGCTCGCAGCGTGCGGATTCAGTAGGAAGTGTCGAGTAAACTTGCAGAGCAATACAAATATTAGAAAAGGAATCCTGCAAATAATGCGTATAGATCTTTTGCAAGAGATTGAAAGCTCTAGTATTTTTTATTTCTCCAAATATAAGTGAAGATTGCTCTTTTAAAACGTAGAGTTCCTCGCAAAATTCAACTGCGTTTAAATCTTGGTCATATTATCGTCCAAGATCTGCTCTATGCTTCTGCAGTTCTTCAGTTGACATATTCAAGACTTCAGTGCCATTGAAAAATGTAAAATTCGAATTCATCGATCCTTTTATTAATTTCTGACAAGATTCGATTAAATACCATTATAACCTTAGTAAAGAGTTGAACAGGTTGAAGTCTTCGTGGCTCGTCATCACACATCTCATCCAACTGTTTTCTGCACCTCGGAACTCGTTTATTTGGTAGAATAGATTCAACGCCAATTTTTCCAACAACTTCTTTAGCTTCTTCTATTCAATATTCAATTGAATTTGCTCTTGTTTCTTGCAAAGTTTTCATCAGGCCATCCATTAAAGAGGCGGAATGCGCAAGGATTTTATGTTTCAATATTTACTTGATTGATTTCGCAGAGAATATTTGCCCACATTGTCAAGTTCAAAATATATTTAAAATTCTTTAAAGCATTTAAGAGATGACCTGCCTCGTACTTTGCTTCCGAAGCATGATAAGTTTGCTCAACTTCTTCGAAGGATTCCACCCCTTCTGGCAAATTATTCAAGAGGGCTTTCACAGCGACATGTTCCGCTGACCATCTCTGTCTGACTGCTTCCTTTTAAATTGGTTTTAACATATTTTTTCACAGTAAGTGTTTTAATTGAAACTTAAGGGGTTACTCCCACTTGCAACTTTGAAATTTTTCTTTTATTTTTTTATTATACTTTATTATACTTTTATATTATACTTTTTTTTAAGTATAACTAGCTGAGAATATGTCTTGCAAATTTCAAGTCGATCCGAACATAATTGACCGAGATATGAGCGTTGAAAGAGAAGAAACTGTTCCTTAAACAACCGTTACTTATACTTATAAACGCGTTTTTCTCGAAATGACATTTTTGAAGTCTGTGACCAAAATTATTCAAAAACTACTGAGCCGATCTTTTTGAAACTTGACAGGCTTATTCAATACATAAAAATGTAGTGTTTGATCGTTCGGTTTTTCTTTTTGATAAAAAATGGCCGTTTTACAGCAAAAATACGACCGTTTTTTTAAGTGAAAATCGAATAATTAATTTTGACTGTCCGCCATTTTGAAAAAAATGGATATTGTTTTAAATCCTTCGATCAAATACTAGTTTATACTGTTATTTAACTAAATCTATCGCTATTTTTAGCTTCAGATGATCCAGTTCGACACAATGTTGGTCACCGCAAAAAATGAAAATGAAAATACCATTGTTTTGACGGCCACTTGTAATTTAACGATGTAATATTTTGCAATAAAAAAATTACTGAATAGTGCTTAATGTATGTACTTTAAGATAACATAGTAGTCGTTTAAAAAAATTTCGTAGTTTTCTTAAAAAAAAATTCATGAAAATGACCATTTTTTTTCTGCTTCAAGTGGGGGTAACCCCTTAAGAGTTGAATTATGTTTGAAGAGCAGGAAAATTAAATTCAAGAAGCTCCCTTGACCAAGGTGAGGACATTGCGTGACGAGGTCGCTAGGAGATTCATGGGATAGATACAATATAGCATGCGTAACAATACGCAGATTTGTATAAATATAGCTGCATCCCTCTTCGCAAGGACGCTAACCGCCCTCAAATGTGAGTGCGCTCCACTTGTGCACTGCCACTGAACAAGCCGCGCGTCTCGTGGGCACTGGGCGAGCGCGATCGTTGTCCTATCTATGCCTACGTGCCCCGAAGGGAATAATTTATGTTTATAGGGTATATCATTGCCAACGACCTTAAAGACGATGCTGATATTGAAAAGAAGCGCAGGGCTTTGGCAATCAGAGGTAATACGTTGGCTCGTTGATTTACCTGTTGTACTAAGCAAGTTAAGGTAACGTCTTTCCAGGGATATTGTTAGAACTTGTACAGTACAGTCGGATATGCCAAAAGATAGGTGGACACCTTGCGCGTCCAATATAATAATATCTTCAGGATGATGATGGTATTGTATACCAGAATGATGGCTTTGCAATCGTTATTTGCAAAAAAACTATATCCGTGCTCCATAGATCATGGGACAGTCCCAACAGCATCCTAAAGACTATAGCTGATAGGTTGACTTCATCACTATGGAGGTGTCTTATACGGAAGCCAGCTCGTTTCCTTAATCGCACTAGGCGCAAGGAAGTGAACTTATCTGTGTCTTTTATGTTTATATTTAAAATGCTTTATGTTCTTATTGATAATAATCTACTATAAACCTTACTAACACACTGTGGATTCTTTAGTTGTCCCAAATAAACAATTTTTACTTTTATTTATTTATTATTTTACTATACTGCGCGTCTGTCATCGCATAGTTGCGATAATGCTGAGGAGTGTATTTATCTGCCAAGCTTGAATTTACCGCTCTCTGAATTTACCGCCCTCTGAATTTGCCCCCCCCGAGGCACGGGCTCCGGCTTGTCCCTCCCCCCCCCCCCCCCCCCTAGATCCGGGGCTGAAAGAAAGTCCTTCCGTCCAATTAATCTATAAATGATTATGTATCTCGTCTGTTGCAAGTGCATATGTTCTTGGCAACATTTGAGCTCTTTTAATTCAATTACACACCATAAGATGCGCTTGGTACGGATAAATCCCTTACATACTATATACATTAAATTGCACCATTCGATATTGACCCAGATTCACTTGAACTGCATCGATCCGATGCTGGTCCCAGAAGCATTCACTCTCTACATGTACCAACTCCGAGAACCGTTACATTGCATGCCACTACTTGAAATGTTTCTGTCTATTGTTCTTTTTTTAATGTACATCTTATCCTTACGACGGACGGCGAGCACTAGAAAATTGCAACTGTTTATGTCATGACCGAAGTTATAAGTGCTCTCAACATTTTCCGTCATAGTTGCAATGTTGTTGGCGCACATCAAAATGAAATTGCTTTTACGTTTTTATGACGCTCGACAGCTAGAGGAAAATTTTGAAGTTCTTCCTGAGATGTTTTTGAGTAAATGAATTTGATTGTTTATGATATATGGACATATTGATAAGAGTTCAGTTTATTGAAGTTGAAAGACATTGAAATTACTAATATAATTTTCTAGATGGACAATCATGTCAGTAGAGGAGTTTTGAAATCGGTGCTTTAAACGGTCATAATTTCGTTTCTTTTTAAATGCACAACCTTCACACGTTTCACGCTCATTTTCATTAGTTTGCGAAGATAAACTGTGCCTATATTTTTCACAACCCTAACTGCAGGCTCTGTAAATTTCTGCTGATGAAGTACGAATTATAGCCCGAGAATTTTTTTTATGATACCAGAAAGCTACGTTTATTTGGACCATGACCTAACGAGTATTAAAAAACCATATCGTTGCGAAGGAGGGAATCGCAAATTAAGAATGCTGCCAAAGGGTCCGCAGTTGGGCGACAGCCGGGAAATGCTGACTCTCGCAATATAACCACCATTGCAGCGGTGTCAGCGTTACGCGTAAAGTCCTATCCTGGAACGTCTTCGAATTGCTACCACATGCGTAAAATCTCCACAACAGGTCTAAGAAGGACGCGTTAAAAGCAGACTATACAGATTGAGCGTAAGAACGATTTTCAGATTTTAAAGCCGGGATACATTGGTAATATTGCCAACAACCGATATCCTGCGTCTTCTTTATCCCTAAGTTGATTGAGTTTATTATAAAATTCATATTGCTTTAAGTCACTTGTTTTCATTAAACGACATTCTACAACACCTAATTTAGTTGAATTCACCAATTTATTCGCCTGTTTCTTGATAGCGACCTCGAAGTTGATGTGATCTGCTCTGACTTCGCGGAAACACTTGGCTGGATAAATAACTGAGGATTGTTAGGAAAAGTACATAATATTGGTGTTTCCGGTATCTCTATCTCCTGGGTTCATTTCTACATCCTTGATCGCACCTTTCGTGTTGCCTTTGATCGCTGTTCTTCCTCCTCTTTCCATCCTTCCTCCATCTTTCTTCTGGCGTTCCTCAAGGTTTTATCCTGGGCCCCTTCTTTTTATTTTTTATATACAGATGACCTTAGGTTAGGTTAGGTTGAAATGGCTGCCAATCTACAGAGGCCTGACGACCGACACACATAGCCACAAAAGAGGCCCGTTGTAATGCCACAATAAATTAGTGACTCTCTCCTACTCACTGAACTTGGGAAACCATCGGCTTCCCTTGACAGAACGCGCTGTTTCCTTTGAATTGACCAGGGACAGTTTCGTCAGGTTTGAGAGAAATGGTGCACCAAGTGCCGCCAACCTTCTCCTTGTCAAAGCCGGGCACTGGCACATGAGATGGAAGACGGATTCCTCCTCGCCCTTAGAGCCACAACTCCGACAGGAATCGTTAAACTCTGCGCCCAATCGTTGCCCATGCCACCCTTTGAGGCAATGGCCAGTTAGAACGCCTACATTGCAACGCAGAGCGCTTCGAGTTAAGCCTAAAAGCTGCCTGGTGCGATGCGCATCAATGGATAACTAGGACTGCTTTGCTATCGCGCAGGATGATTCCTCTGCCCAGGATTTCCTAGCGTCCTCAAGATATTTTGGCCTGATGGCCAATTCAAACGATGTCATCGGTATTGCTATTGAGGAGCAAGAGATCTCCGGTAACAAGGTTTCAAGCCTTGCTAGCTCATCGGTCTCACAGTCGCCGTGAAAACCCCTATGCGCAGGTACCCAAATCAATTGAACAACCGAATGTCTCGATATCTTCCTAAGAAATGCACGGCATTCAGCAACAATGAGGGACACTGTGCAAGGACCAGGAACGGACTTAATAGCCGCTTGGCTATCTGTAAAAATACCAATATTGACCCCGAATATTCGTACATGGATAAGCCCACTTTCGAGGATAACGCCATCTCGCCATTCATCCCTACCAGGAATGTAAGTTGCGAACTCCAAATCTGGTAGGCATTGCGGTACGATGTAGTCAACACCCGCTGGGGCGGGAACTCGCTCGGCTAAAATCCTCGCATGGCCGACTTCTGTTCTATTCCATGCCGAGATGCAATTCAGTCTCACAACAGCAAGATTGGCTTGCTGTAAGATAAGTAGTTTGGTAGATTGGTTGGTAGCCAATGAAGCAGCGCGAAAAGTGCCTTAGTAGGGGTGGAGCGGAGCGCTCCAGTTACCAGCAGTGCAGCCATCCTCCGCACTTTTTCACGCTGCCGTTTGCAGGTAGCCTTTAGAGCAGCCGGCCACCAGAACGCTACCCCAATTCGCTCCGATGGATCTTTTTCAGCAGTAAAGTGCATTGAAAGCCTTCCGTGCTCTTTTTGCTACATTGTAGGTCCATAGTAACTTTGAGTCAAGGATAAGTCCTAAATACTTGACCCTCTGACTCAGTTCAATAGAGACCCTATTTAATTTGTGTAAATTCCTTGTAAACAGTACTAGCTCCGCTTTGCTAAGATTCAAGCCGCACTCACGACTCTAACGTGAAAGTATGTCAAGAGAGTGATGTAGCCTCTCCGATAGAGTAGATAAGTACTTTCCCGACACTGCCACAGCTATGTCGTCCGCATAAGCAATCACTTTGCAGTCGGCACGATCCGGTTGCATTAGGAGAGTATTCACTGTGATGTTCCACAACAGGGGAGAGAGGACCCCACCCTGAAGTGTGCCCGTACTGACTTCTCGTCTTACGCTGACATTCCCCAGGGAAGAGATTATCACTCTACTTTTGAGAAGCTGCACAATGAAAACAATCAGCCGCTCATTCACGTGTAGCACCGAGAGTGTCTTTGACGTCTGTTTTTCCTCCTCTTTCCATCCTTCCTCCATCTTTCTTCTGGCATTCCTCAAGGTTTTATCCTTGGCTCCTGCTTTTTATCTTTTATAGACAGATGACCTTAAGATTTCCCTGATTCATGATATTGTGGAAAATGTACATATAGTGTACATGTCTAATGCTGCAAAATCTGTTCAGCGTAATTTTGACCATTGTCTTCTGCACAAATTTAACGTCTTTTATTGTTTTAATGATTAACGTCTGCTTTTCTTGAATCTCCATAAACTAAGTACTCGCAAAGATTTCCATGATAAATGCGTTCTTTGTAAAGTATATCATGGCTAACTCTCCTCCGGCATTTGCGTGTCTCACTTTTTACATGTGTCTGATCCTCCGGTAAGAACGCAATTGCTTTTTAATCAACCATTTTCTCGTGCCCAGTATGACGACCACCAGTTTGATTATCCGTCTTTTTGGTCCCCATTGACTTAGCTTCCTTATTTTGAATATTACAGCAATTTTATTCATTTCATCAATAGTTTTTACTGTCTATTATACGATATTATTCCTTTCCATTTTGTAAGTGGAATGTTTTGTAAAATGAGTCAGTAAATAAATAAAAAACAAATCGTTCTTTGCCCTTGAATTAATCCACAACAAAAAGTCTCGTTTGTACATTCAACGTGATCGGTCATAATATGTGAATTTGTATGGAATCGTGGAGAAGACTCTGAAGAGGCCTGAGAAGACAGCGAAAAAGACGAAGAAGGACTAGAAGAGACAAAATCTGAGAAAGACAATGACGGAGAGTAAGAAGTTCATGAAGAGGCAAACTCGGAGAACAATGGACATATTTCAAAGTTAATGACGCAAATCAAACAACTTACTGACATCATGAACAAAATCATGACGCAACTACACGACGCCCGGATTGAAATATCAGTGCAACATATGCGAAATGAATAGCTGATGACTCAAAACAACGAACTGACGGAAGAAAAGATCGACAAAAAATACCAAAATAATTAAACAACGCGATGCCAACGCGAAATGATGTAGGAAAAACAAAGTAACCTCACTGACACACCTCTGTCGTTAGCGGGGAGAGATTTGGAAAACGAAAAGCAAATCAACTACCAAGTGAATATGGAGGTGCACGATGCTCTGATCTCGGTGCCTTTCATCATCCAAACCAATAACCCCGATAAAACCGCTGACAAAACAGGCTTCCACATCAGCCACACAAGCAACTTCGAGACTTAGAACCTTCAACAGCGGACAAGAAAAAAACAACAACGCGGACAAAACTTATTATTCAGGTTATTCCCACTTCCTCTCGAGATCACAAACAATTAATGAAGTATCTCAATGGTTATAACCATACTACCAGGACCATACGTATTTTCTTCCAGAGGAAAAAAACCTGAATGTGGTACATTACACTGGAGGAAATTAAAAACAATCTCCCGACACAAGGCTTCCACCCAAGTCTTCTTACTCAAACTGAGGAATGGGGTCTCAAAATTAGTGAGGGCACTCCTCACAATAAGCCAGTAAAATATACACAATATACAGGTATGTCATCTCATCTGCAGAGTTGAAGCACAGAGACCCTGCGAAGGTAATCGCAGTGTCACAACTGCCAACAGTTTGGCCATACTGCAGATATTTGCCATTCTGAGGCAAAGTGCTTCAAATGTGATGGAGAACACCACTTCTCAAGTTACACAAAACAGCGCGAAAAGGCTGCCAACTGTGCTAACTGTGGCGGCGACCATCTGGCTAATTACGGGGAACGGTAAAAAAATCCCAAAAATATCCCAATCATGACTCAACTGTTTTGCAATATGCAAGAACAGTTCCAAAGCATGGCTCAGAATATGTTGCCGGCTATGTTAGCAACATTCCCGGCTCCATAAAGCAAAGTTGATTTCCGAACACATGTCGATTCTTACTTTGAATGAAAAATCCATTACCAGCATACCTGAAGAGCTGATGCAATTCCTATATAACTATAGAACTGATATCATGCTCTTTCAAGAAACATTCTTAATATTAGCTGATCGCCTTCATACTCCCACAGTCCACATTGTAGACCGCAATGAACATCTACCCGGTATTGGCATTTAATTTTCGATAACTGTGGCAATAAAAAATGGGTAACGAAAAAAAGGCATTTTTCAGCGCGTCAATAGAATAGCCCAGGTGGCAAAAACAGCCGAAAAGAATAAAATAAAAACAAAATTTGCTATTCTTAATAATGAGTGTGTTTCACTTTTATTACTTCAAAAATTCTATTTTTTAAACTTTTGTATAGAGTTTGCAGGTACTTTATTGGAATTTGTTTCCATTCCTCTTGTATGGCAGCTATCAGCTCTTCCCGGTGGTCAAATTGTCTTCCGCCTTCGTAAACTTATAAGTTATAATATATAAGTTTTAATACATAAAATTGGAAATGTTTTTGCGGGATGATTAAAATTGAACAACTTTTTATTAACATTAAAAATTTTAATCTACATTGAAAATTCTATTTGACAAAGTGGTTTCGAAAGTATGCACTGCTTCTCATCAGACACCAGCACACAGTGCATACTTGACTGGCGTGACCACTTGCAGGTGGAAATCATTACATTTTATTTATGCTAGTTGTGACAAATTTTAACATCTCCGACTTATATCCATGGATATAATTTTACTTAGTAAAGGTAATTGAATTTGATCACGGTTCCCTTCTTGTCTATAAATCAGCATAGACAACGTATATCATTTCTACAGCATCGAAGCCGAGCATATTGAAACGGGAAACTTCGATCGTTTTGCGGAATCAGCCTCCGAAAGCAGAATCAAATTGGAAATGTTTTTGCGGGATGATTAAAATTGAACAACTTTTTATTAACATTAAAAATTTTAATCTACATTGAAAATTCTATTTGACAAAGTAATAAAAAGTAATACACAAATAACACAATACAAACAAAGTAATACATAAGTTTTCAATATTATTCAAGTCGGGTGACATCGCAGGCCAGTCTAAAACATTTAATTTTACCGACTCGAATCAATTTTTCACTATATGTGCGGTGTGAATGGGGGCATTATCCTGCTGAAGAATGACATCCTGGATTTTCAAAACCTCGCGACATCTTTTTGCTTCGTTTTTCATTAGTTCTAGGTAATTTGCAGCATTCTGACGACCGGAAAAAACAACCAAATCCACGACCCCATTGAAGAAAATTCTTCCCCAGACCATGACTGATCCAACCGCTGCGTTACGTCGAGACAATACCAATTCTTCCTTTCGTAAATCGTAAAAATAATATGAAAAGCCATCGGGTCCGTCTAAATAAAACTTTTTTTCGTCGCTTGATGTTACTTTTTGCCATTTTCTAGTCCAAGTCATATGCTTCTTTGCGAATGCCAGGCGCGCTACATTATGACGCTCCTGTAGCACCGATTTGCGCTTCAGTTTTTTGCGTTTCATATTCGGAGATCCTTTAATAATTCGACGAACCGTTCAAACACTTGCTTTAACTCCAATTTTTGCACGGATTTTACTTACAGAGTCCTTCGAATTAGATGCTTCCCTCAAATTCTTGCTCTGTTGTCACTTTATTAACGCGTCCCACATAATTTGTACCATAATTATCCTTGTCCTTTAAAAAGTTTCTCACTACTTTATTACTTCTGTTAATTCGCCTGGCAATTTCATTGTTATTTAAGTTTTCTCCCTTTAAACCCGAGATAGTAGTTTTTTCTTCGCCACTCAATGATTTTCCGCGTCCCATTTTGCACACCAACACGTTGATCTCTCTCAAAAAATGAGTTTTAAAATAGAAACAGTCCTCAAATTTAAAAACTTAAATAAATACTAACCGGAGATTGATACACTCGACACACAGTATAGACAAATACTAAGTGGGCTATTCTATTGACGCGCTGAAAAATTCATTTTTTTCGTTACTCATTTTTCATTGCCCCAGTTTTCGAGAATTAAATCCCAATACCAGGTAGATTTTCATTACGGTCTACAATGTGTTTACGATTTTTATGCCAATATTCTCGGAAAAACAATGGAAGAGTTATTACGGATTTTCCAAGTGGGCTATTCAAGTGATAAGGAGTGTATCTATGTTAGAAATAACAAAAACCTCTCCACATACGTGCAATAGAAGCTGGAGTCCCGCAAGGTTCACCATTGTCCCCAATAATGTATAGTCTATACAACGAAGACATATTCAATATGTCACATGTATATTCTATGCTTCAAACCAAGCGAAAGCTATATCTAAAAACCTACAAACCTACATAGATATGCTATTGGAATATTTCCGAAAATCTAGAACTGGTAAATGCATCGTTGATCACAAATTCCATCTTCTTTGTGCTGGCGAATGAATTTAAAGAAATTCTACATGATCAATGATTATGATAAATTCGATGATGAATGATAATGATAAAATAACGATGAATGATAAATTCAGAGAAAAAAAAAACCCCTTTGATTACCATATTTCTTCCGAATCTAGAACCATGAAAAATAGTGAAAAAACATACGATTCTAATATAAGCATAATTTTCAAAAAAAAAAAAAAATTCGACGGATAAAAGTCAACAGCTCTCAAGTCAGAATCATCATCTTCATAAAACTGAGAAATATAAACATACTCCCGCATAAACGCAAAGAAATACGAAACGAAATCGTAACAATAAAATCGACTAAATGATAAAACCAGTCAGCCCGCGAAACACTACACACAAAAAACAGTAAGAGCGCAGCGCCTTTTAAAACGAAACGGATGGCTGACTGCTTAGTCGGTTCTGGCTGGTGCTTGTTTACTGTGCCCGGTCATTTATTTGGTCGGTTGATTCTCAGCTCGATGGGACTGTTCGCCTGGTTGTTAGCCTTGAATTTCAAGTTCAACGTATCCTCGTTGCGTTCATCATGAGCCAACTGACGGCCCGGTCCGGCCCTTCCTCTCGGCCAGCAGCCACCTTGCTTCTTCAACCATGCACTCCGATCGGAACGGAGCCATTCACACTTGGCCAGGCCAAGACCAGATCTTTCTACGGTAATATGTCAGCGCTCTATAAGAATTCACAGGCATTTGAGCATTCGTCTTTAAATAGCATGGAAGACTGTAGCGAAGAAACTGGAATCGGAAGACAATCTACAACGACGATACTTTGTGGTCAAGTAGATCCCATACCAAGATGAAAACGCAACGTGAAAGAGCTAGGACTCGTGAACCTGAGAAACTATTTCTCGCTATCAGGAAGAAACACATAGGAAAGGCTCATATTTCCGAGCTAGTATACGGGAGAGGTGGCGAAAAGTGTTCATTTTAGGAAACAAATTCAGTTTGAACTTTGAGATAAAACAATAAAAAATCGGAGGGTACTTTCGGCCTTAGTACCTATCTTGTTAAAATTCATGATCATAGAGTTTATATCAAATTTTATATAAATTAAGCTTCCATGAAACAATGCGAGGTTGTCTTCCATTGGAATTATCATTGACTTGTCCTTTATAAAATATTTGATAAAGACTCCATTCTAAAATGAATTTTGTATACTTAAGGCCGACGATACACGTAAAATTTTCAAAAATTCGTGTTTCTGTTTTTTTTTTTTGCATAAATAGTTAAATTAACATCCAAAAAAATAAACGTACTGAAGGACTTCTGTATGGGCTTGGATCGCTAAGTCGCGGTGATCATAGAGTTTGGCTCTAGGCGTTTTTCTCGAAACGATTTTTTTTTAATTGGCGGGCAAGATAACTCAAAAAGTTCTCAGCCGATTCTTATGAACCTTGGCACACGTTTTCTCTACAGCATAAGCTCAAAAATGCCAACAAAATTTTCAAAATATAGCATTCTCGACCCAAAAACTGTCGAAAAAAAGGGTGAAAAATCGTACTTTTTTTATGAGGTGTGCTACTTCACGATTTTTTGACTTTTTAATTTTTTTTCTTGGTTCAACTAGAAGATACATGTTTAAACCTCCGAGTACACACCTATTTTTTCGATCATGGAGACTACTTGGGGTCAAATTGACCCCAAGCACTTTTGAACGTCTATAGAATCGAAAAAATTTGTAGGTATAGTTTGAGACCTTTTCTAGTAGTTCTTATGCATAGGACGTGCCTTAAATGTCCTTAATATACCTAAAGAAAATTCACGAAAAACAGTTTTGCCGAAAATCATGTTTTTTTTTTACTAAAAAATCGTTATTTTTTTTAATTTTCAATATTTTTGGCTAAAAATTTAGCCAGATACTCTCAAGATATGACAAAATCATAAAAAAATTAGATGTATATTGGACCTTACAAAAAAAAAGTGTTTACTTCGCATATTTACGGTGGCGATTTTGAAGGTTTTTTACATTTGCATATTTAAAAAAAAATTAATAAATTTGATGATTTTTAATATTTTGAGCTTAAAATTTATATGGTTAGAATAATACAAAAAGCATCCCTATACAAAGGGTTGCAAAAAAAATATTCGTTACGCATATTGGTAGTAGTAATTTTGAGGGTATGAAAAATAATGAATTTTTTCATTTTTGAATAGAAAAAACTATTTTTTATTCATTAATATAAAATATTGACAAAATAAAGAAGAAGTTGAAAAATTATTCATATCCGACACAATCATTACATAAAAATGCCCGATGCTCGTCGCATATCGGTCGATCGCAAGATGCGCACACATCTTTTGTTTTGTGGTCCTGTTTTCGAGAGAACAAAAAACATCTTGCTCTTTTATTGAGCTTTGGGTATTCTGAAGGAACATTTGGGATATTTATGCCTAAAATCTTCTCGATCCCTTTTCGAATGCCTACACGTAGAATGGTATTATTTAATTTTTCTCGTAAATATGGCTCGACGAGGTGAGCCACAACTTCTTTCAAGGCAGCAATGACAGATTTATTTTTGGTAGCGTCAGTGTCAGTGTCTATCGATAGACCGATAGACACTGAAGAAGAAGATGGCAGATTACCCTCGAAATATCGATATTTGTCACAAAAACTAAATATATCTAGCTTCAAAAGGAAAAATCGATTTTTTAAAAACAGTTTTTACAAGCTGGAAAAAATTGGTACATATTAAAAACAATTATTTTTTGGCTATTTTGAATTAATCTATCGATTTATAAAGTAAAAAAAATATTGAATTGTACCTCAAAATTGACGTCGAGTACACATGGGGTCTATTTGACCCCTTGATCTGCTTCAAAGGCTTCTCAACGACGACTGACGACATGGGACTGTATGAGAACGGTTTAAACTAAAAGTCAAGGCACAGAAATACACAAGGGAACCTACAGTACCCCACTTTTCCCGCAGGCCTAAGCGCTGCGATTGGTCAAAAAGGTCTCTGGGGTCAATTTGACCCCCTGTGTTCTCGGAGGGTTAATAAACACACTCCAACCCATGTTTTTGATTTCAAATTGCTGTGACTGATGCTAAAAATCCCACCGATTGATGCCTTTCGTCGCGAGGGTCTCAGGAGATTGGTTACTACGGCGGACATTTTGAAAAAAAGAATTAAATAAAATCAGATTTTTGTATCTTAATATGCAATGAATAAACATTATCACTTTCAAAACGATTCATTTATTCCTTCTATTTTAAATAAGCCTCTGAAAAACTGTCTAAATTCAGGCGTTTACATGTATCGCCAGCCTTAACTCAGGTACTTCTCTAAAGTCGAACCTCCACTTGCATCTAGATTCAAACAAAACGAATAAATAGCGTTTGAGTCACAGTTTTCTAAGCTTCTATAGATTGCAATATCATATTTTCCGATATGTACACATTCAAATGAACTGTACTTGAAAAGTTGCGATGTAGCTAAAAGTTCTCCCTATACCTGTATATCCATAGGTGATTGAGGTTGCTCGTTTTCTTCCTGTTGCTGTTTCGTGTTTCGTTTTATACTCTGATGCCGCGTTTACATTCTCGCCGAGGAACGGCAAATGTTGACAAGGCGAGTGTGTAAACGGTCTCCTTGTCTATTCTCGGCTGTGTTTTTCATGGCAAGCACGCGTGTGTAAATGGCTTGCTCGTCGGCTCTTGTTTGTTTTACGAAGGGATAATGATCCTTTTATTGCTGTGACTGAGTGTTTATGACCGTCTCGTCCTAGTTCGAAGTCGGTTTTATGTACCGAGTCAAAGGGATTCGAGAGGGTAGCGAATGCTCATTTAGATTTTCGCCGGGACTTCAAACATATCCTTGCGTGGCACAGATTGAAATAACTCAACGCACACCAGGCAGTTGCAATAGCCACAACCTGTATCTCAGCCATCGTTCACTGAACTGAACAAAACAGTACACAACTGTCGAAAGGTGCATGGTGCATGGTGCGTGTTGCATGGTGCAATATCCTAAGTAAACAATTCACCCTATGTCTTGCTGAGTCTTGTCCAATGTTTTGCCGAGTGCCCTCACGAGACGCTCGTCCCTATGTATAAACGCGGCATAAGATTATTTGCACTGTTGCTCCTTGCATAAACGCTCTACGATATATTTTCCAACACCGCACCGGGTTGGACTTGTGATGTGATCATCGAAAAACCAACCAGCCAAGAAACCAACCACCTGTCCCCGTTTGCACTCGGAAATTTGCGAAGCGCTATGTGGACGGTGCAACTGGGGTTAATGTAGTCAGTTTTGACGACCGACCAGCCAGCCAAGCGTTTCACATACACGAAGAAAAATATGTTTAGAATCGTAGGCTAAGAAGAAAAAACTGAGCTGTTCTGTTTTTTTTTCTATCCAGATCGAAGTAACTATACATAATTCCCTGTTACAACGTTTTTAACCTTAGCTAAGCGTCCATAGCAGTGCTCTAGGCACTGCGAAGAGGATCAAGCTTGAACAACTTCATGGAACACAGGTTGTTTATGAGCCATTATGCCGCCCCAGCTGTTTTTAACTGTAAATGCATTGGAATTATGTATATAATAATTGAGAAGAAAATACAAGTACTCTTTTTAATGCAAGGTTCGATTTTCCGAGCGAGCTTCATAACTTTTCCTTCACTTCGAACTTACACCAACCTGTCAAGTCATCAACCTCACATATAGCACTTTTCGGTCGCCTCCGTACGAAAACAAACGCAATAATGTAAACCATTTGATTTAATGAATCTCTCCTCTCATCACCGCAATGTCTCATATCGACCATACGAACATCGTACAACCCGAAATCATATCTCGATTCGACAAAAAATCGCTAGACATTAGTCTTGAAGGTAGCTAAGCAACATGGAACAACTTTTTGTGGTGATAGAGATTACAAGCGTAAGCGGTGTCACTTGGCTGCTGTGGTGACAGTGTCTAATGACGGTAGTGATGATTATTGTGATGGCACTTATTAAGATTTCCATGTTTTTGTTTTGTTTTTATAGTTGCTGCTTATTCTGCGGCAGCCTGACAATGTCTGAACATTAAAAAAAACTTCACAAGGTTCATATTCCGTGTGTGTGTGTGTGTCTTAGCTTTTGATTTGCGGTCTTGTAAAAGGTAGTGGCGACCGGAGCAACGAGATAAAAAGTGAATTAATGTCGTGAACCCATGCGTGTTTCCCACGGTCAATAAGCTTGCCGGCAAAACATAATCCCATGCATGGTTTTAATTGTTGTAATCATAATCTTCGATGCCAATATAGCAGAACATTCCAATTTGAGGTGAAGATAATCGCTTGCTGAACAGTAAATACTTGTTTGGTTCCTGGAAGTATATCTTGCTGAGTCGTAAATGCTATTTATATTTCTTTGTATGAATCTGATAGTATTCGAATTCATACCTAGTATCATGAGCTTTTTTTTAAAGTGTTTTTGCTAACGACGTTATTGCTACTGTTGCCCTTGACCAAATGCTAAAAAAGACTGGTTGTTGTCTAAAATCCAATCGGCATTTGAACTTTTTCTGAGATAAGCTCATAATGATTATAAGGAAATTACTTATTCTATTTGCTTTTAATTAATAAATAGACAATTATTTTTTTTTAAATCTTTTTTATTACAATAAAAATATCGAACAAGAATTCAAAAGGATACATAAAAAATGATGAAAACAAATGAAAAGTACAATAGAACAGCAAGTCTATTAAGGTTAAATGCGAAAAGACAACTGACAAATAATATCATACAATACTATTAGAATGAAAAATAAATTAAAGTAAAATCATTTAGTCAAGCGAATATGAAACGGAGAATTGACTGGAAGTTGGCGGCCTCTCCGGCTCTAAACACTTAGCCCATTATGATCCGTCGTTCTCATATCCCCAGACTACCAGCTCGTATTTATTAATGAGGCTCAGGATGAACATTTGCAACATCTCAGCCAAAGCATTGGTATCTGATGCGCGCGAACGCAAAAAAATGCTCGGCAAAGTCTGTCTCGACTAAGGAGGAGGGTTTGTCACAGAGGAGAGCTGTAACAGAGGAGAGTTGTGGCATCTCAGAACAGAGAGATCTAAGAAAATGAATCAAGCGTATACATATACGGAATTTAGTGAAATAATTTTACTACAAAGGTAAAATTTATAAATAGAACAAATCGAGAGAATTGCTACCTCAGATATTCCCCTTGGTTTCCCCGATACCTTAGTTCTACGAGCATTTGTTGTTGATGAGTTGCTAACTGTCAAATTCGCGTACACATGGCCTACTATCTTTCTCACTCTATCTTTCTGTTCGCGGAGTAAGTGAATGTCAAATTCCCTTACTACTACTAACGCTCAGCCTCGGCAAATTGCTTCAATTCTCGCTGCCATTTTCATTTCCTTATATCTCTCACTTCTAAGTGTGGCATACTCGATTTCTCGGAGCCTATGACAGCTAGAGAGCTAGCAACACTGCGAATTATTGCTATTTTGACGGGTGAGTTCATGTTAGTTCGCGCATGCCGGGACTGCAAGCGGTAGCGTCAATACGACATTGTTATAAAAATAAATGCCAAAAGTAAATTTTTGATCAATAATTCAGTGTTCTATTATTTTATGTATGTATGTATTACTATGGTGTTGTTGTGATATTTTTATTGATATGCAGTATCTATTCTAGTTTCATAACTTGATATTGATTTGTTGGTTTGCCTCATATTCGTTAGTTTATGAGCCAATATTCTGCTCGACGCATGTTTTTTTGCTCCTAGGAGCAAAGCAGGAGTCCAGCTGTCACAGCTCTCCTAATTTGAAGCAATTCTCCTATTTTCGGCAATATGCTATGTGGTGGAGGTTTGCATGCTTTATCCACCTATTTTAATTGCTATGTTTTGTTTCAGAATGCCAAATAAATATACAAGAAAAACTAATAGAGCTATGTCTACTATCGAAATATATGAATTAGCTTATGAGAAGGTTACATTACGTGGAAACAATCTTAGAAATGCTGTCTCCTCTTACGGTTTGAATTACATGTCGCACCAAAGATACATTATGCATAAAAAAGCTTACGAGGCCAATGAAACGGAAAAACCAGGATCTATTAGGTACGCTAGTCCAACAGTCTTCACCAAAGATGAAGAAAATATACTATGCGAGTATTTGTTGACTTGTGCGGCTTCAAATTATGGCCCTACTACTAAAGAAACGAAAAGCTTGACGCACAAATAAGCACATAAGCATAATAAAATGTTTCCGGCGTTTTGAGAAGAGAAGAAAATGGCTGGAGAGATATGGCTAAAGGGGAGGTTCTTTCAGATTTTTTGATACTAATCGATTTTTTTTTGTTTTACAAAAAATGAAAGCTACATACGTGTAGAATATGTGTGCAAAAGGATATTCCGATCTGGAACATATTTATCGCATTAGAGCGTCTCAAACGCACCTACCTCACGCGCGCTGGGGAACGCCCAGGTATAGCTTATTCACGGCGTGGCCTCAGATGGGTTTCTATGCACCGGAACTAATTACGATCTGTACTATCGCATACTTGTTCGTGTTGGAATACACATTATGTGGCAGCACATGCGAAAAATATTCGATGCGTCAGAAAATTGCATATCCCTCACGGCGAATATCGCCCGCCTCGCGCAACGTCTGCCAAAGCAGACCAACCAGGAGCGGTTTGAAATCGAGGAAGGATTCCTATACGGCACAGGAATAGCCGACTTAGATCCTAATGTGAGTATATTGGAGCAAATTGACGATCGACAACCACGAAAATCTTCATACAGTCTGTCAAGTAAGAGCGTGGTCGACTTCATCGACAGGTAATGAAGGATTTCGCTCTAATTCCTTCGCAAGCCGATAGAGGGAAGCTTTGTCCTTGATGCATTGTCAACAAAGATTCAGTTGTCGTTGATCTTTTGAAAGAGAATCACGTTAAACGCCATGAGTGCTAAGTACGCGTCGCGCTACGAGGCTGTGTTCCTTTGCATCCACCCGAAAGGTCCCAAAATGTCGCAATCAGCGGCTGCTAAATATATGAGAAAGTCGAAGGCATATGTACAGAAGTGGATACAGCGATATAAAGTGGCTAAAAATGTCGATGATTTACCAGAACGTGGCTCGATAGAAAAAGTGAACAAAAAAGATGAAAAAAGAATAGTGAATCTGTTTTCGCGGAATCCTGCTTTAACACTGCGGCAAGGACAAGCAAAATTAATGACAAAAGGTTTAGATATATCCTACGAAACTATCCGAACCCATCTTCGTACTCATGATCTGAAATGGCGCAACACAATGAAGAAGCCTCTGTTGACTGAAAAACATGTGACAAAGCGACTCGCTTGGGCGCATGAGAATATTGATAGAGATTTTGAAAATATCATTTTTACTGATGAGTGTTCTATATGGGCACGTTCTGTCCTCACGCGAGCCTGGTCAACTTCCACCAATAGGCTTGTTCAGTGGACCGTAAAACATGGAATGAAGGTGCATCTTTGGGGCTGCTTCTCAAAGCAGGAATTCGGCACTTTGCACCTCTTTACTGACAACCTAAATGCCGAGAAAATGATAAAAATCTACAAAAAGGCTTTACTGTCATCTGCCAAACGATGGTTCATCACAAAATAATGAAGATTAGATTCTGCAGGAGGACAACGATCCTAAACACCGCAGCAAGCTCTGTACTCAGTGGAAGACTCAATCTGGCATCGTTACATTGGATTGGCCGTCGCAGTCGCCCGATGCAAAATGAATCCTATTGAAAATGTGTGGGCATATATTAAACTGAAGCTTCGTGGAAGACGCACATACACTTTGAAGCAGTTGTCTTACGAAATTCGTCGGATCTGGAGATCCTTGCCACTAGAATATGCCGTCAAATTAGTAGAAAGCATGCCTCGGAGATGCCAGGCAATTATCGACGCCGGTGGTGACTGGACACATTATTGACCGAATTGCATCATTGTTTGTAATGTGTACAATGTATATATAAATATGAAAGTTTCATCAAATAAATTTTTTTATTAATTAACACGACCACGCTCTTACTTGACAGACTGTATATAGGTAGATATTTTGGTCCAAATTGGCAGATGGAAATTTTTTTGATCCGCCGTATTGGATCCGCTATCTTGCATTTTGTTAATTTGACTTCAAATTCGTAATCAGCGACCCCAAAACCCTATCACCATTGGTCCTCGTCGTGATAACTGAACAAACAAGAAAGTTATCCCAAGGCAAACTTGCTAAAAAATACTTTAAACGCGTTTTTCTCGATACGATGTTTTTCATCATAACTTCAAGCACAGGTGTCGATCTATTGATCCGATTCAATTCATTGCAAGTCTGCCCAAAAGAATATACTGTTTTATATGTCTTATACCTAAAATGAGAATGAAAAATTTCAATTGATAATTACTAAGCGAGGTCAAAGTGAAAAAAACCGGGTTAAAAATTGCACTTTTTTTTAATTTCCATAATTTGATTTATTATTTGTCCCAATTCATTCTCATTAAGTATAAGACATGGAGATTTCCATAAATTTTAATGACTTTAAACTATGACTGATATCAGTTTACTACAAGAGGCTACAGACTTGAAGTTACCGGACGATATCCCGCGTGCAGAGGCAGACGAGAGCCGCCATTTTGGAGCCACCACATTGAATTTCATCGTAATAAAAATTTGAACGATTTTAGAATGATCAACAAAGAAAATAATCAAAACCAGAACTTCGTATGTTTTTTCATCATCCCTCGAAAAATTCTCAAATTTTGCGTTATTTATGTGTCTGAGAGCTTAAGCTATTTATGGAACGACATCCAAATTTATCACTAAGATTGGCTCAAGCAACAAGTATAGCTCGGGCAACGAGCTTCAATCAAACAAATGTGGCGATATTTTTCTCCAATTATACAGGTGTCTGAAGCAAGCACAAACTTTCCGACGAGACAGTCATAACGGCCGTCCAAAAACCTCATAGAGTTGTTGCACGACGCGAAGAAAAACTAGTTAGTGCTATGACATTTGCGGAATGAGGGATTCTCGTGACGCTGGCCTTAGCTGGAAACGCCATAGGAAACTACATACCTCCGATGCTCGCGAAAGATAGTAAGATGGTCCAACTGGATCCATAGAAAACGCTAACGGCTCAGGGTGGATGCAAGAGAATGATTTTCATACATTTTTGGAGCACTTCAAGAACCATGTCAGACCGTCAAAAAACAAAAAGCTTTCTTATTTCTAGGAAACCATTCGTCGCACATGACATTAAAAAATATCGAGTTTTGCAGAAAAAAATGGCATAATCTTACTCACGTTCCCCCCGCACTGTACGCATAGCCATTGGATCGTGCTATTTTAGGTCCTATGAAAAAGGCTATTAATACTGCAAGTGACAATTGGATGCGCTCAAATGTTGGCAAAGTTATGTCCATGTATGATATTCCTTCAATAGCAAAAACTGCATTTGACGTAGCGATCACGGCAAGGGATATTAGCGTTGGTTTTGCAGCTACAGGAACTTGGCCTGTTAATACAAATATTTTTTCCGAAGCTGACTTCCTGCCAAGTCAATTTACTGGTCGAGTTTGGACCAATCCAATGTCAGACCAAGAATTGACTGCAGATCAAGAAGAACGAACAGTTACTCCAAACATAATTGTTGATGCAGAAGAACAATCCTACTAGTCCGTCCATTCTGTTGAACGCTGTCATGGAATCCGAAAACATAAATCCTGTTGCCTCTGCATTCAGGAACCGCAGCCCTCTGCACGAGAGCTTTGAACTAGTTGCTTCCACATCTTAGGTTCCATAGCAAGTAAACGCAGACTCCATTGTCTCCAGACCTCTCGTCTGTAATGCGCAGCCTCTAGAAATAAAACATATTGCCCCCACATCCGAAGCTTATAATGCACCGCTAACAAACTTGGAACCAATTGCTTCACAACTAAATCTTTTAATCGAAGCCACACTAAATCTAATTTATTTTCACCAATAGCGCTCAGGCCATTGCCAAAAGCACCTTCAAGAAAAGGCAACCAACCATACCGAAGTAAGATTAAATCCGCTGTTCTCACTGACTCGCCCAGCAAAAACAAGTAACTTCGAACCCTGTCACAACTTACCTTGGTACAGGAAGGCTTTGACACTGAGGATTTCTTCATTTAATGTCAGTTTTCTCATGGATCTTACTTGTTTTCTTTTACATTTAATTTAAGTAGTGTATTAAATTAGCTTTCTCCCATAAAAGAGCTCATAGACGTACGACTAATATTAGATGACTTGCGTTATTTAACGTAAAAATTGTCACAACCCTCCTCAGTCTCTCCTGCAACACCTACGTGGTACATATGTCCTCCTAGGTGGTTTGTGTCCGGTCAGTATACCTGTCATGGATGTGCAAGTATTTCATACTATTGTTGAAGAAGAATCCCGCAAATCCATGGTTAGGTTCTGAGAGGAAGATTTTCGCGTATCAGACCATATCAAAAGACAACCACCTCTTTTATAGGTATCGTCTACCCACTTCCAAAATATGGTATGTGCAGATACTAGCGGTGCACCTAGACCGAGCTCAGGACCCTATAGTGGAACCGTCGAGCCTTGCTTTGCAATAACACCAGCGATTTTCAGACTATTCAGTGGTGAACGACACCAGCAGAGCAGATTAATTATCACAGTGACTGGCAACACCTTTTCCCCTCCACTTTTCATCAATCGCCCTGCAAGCAGCTTTCAAGGTAGCGAATATTGCGAATACATAGATTGGAAGACAGAACACCAGTCCTCGGTTTCGTTGATATTTCATCATTAAATGTATTTGCCCCTTTTACGGACCTGAGTCCGCAGATCCAGCTGCTTCGAACCAAGGACAATGTACGGGTATGATGGAGCTTTAGCCACTTTTTTACTCAGAAGAAAGATCGAATTCTGGGCATACCTCGGGCTGATCTGAACCAACCTTATATATACTTTCAGGTATTGAATTGTTCAAAAATACTGTTTCCGAATCGCTTTGCTTAGACTATTAAATAATATCCGCCTAATGCCAGTAATTTCAGTGAAAGTGACCCTATCGAAAAACCCCTGGAGAAATATTCATAGAAAGTCCAAGGATTACGTGCTCCACGTTTTTCTGATTTGATTAAATTCAACCTCATACAAGAAACAAGTCAGCATCGTTCGGTATCTTTCTCTAAAGACCGAGAAGCTTCCCTGGTTAAATAATAACACCAGGCTGGAACCATGTCCACCAGTGGTGGGGCTCCTGGGATGAATGTAATTTATGATCCAGTGCGCCACATCGATGCCTGGATTCAGCTTACCAAATATGGCATTGATGTCGCCGGCATTCTTGCGAAGACTGAGAATGTAACAACTGATAGAGATGAGTTTGGTAAAAAATGGTGAATTTGTGTCAATTGCCAGTACATAGTCGTGAAATGATCCGCGTGAGCCGTTCGTTAGATGTTTGATTGGAGCAAGAGACTGGGAGGTGATCGTTAATAAGCTTCGCTGGCTTGAAGTGTAAGCTGACTCTAATTCCGGTATATCGCTCCACAGCTCGTTCCGAACAAAAGCATGCTGGCCATCCCTTAGATTGCAGTCCTTGTTGGACGCACCTATCACAACAATGATGGTCGAGAAAGCAGCTTCTGTGCGCACTTTCCTCCCTTCTTTCGCAGATGATGTGTTTCTGTCTGAAGGATCAACCTTTTTCGACTTCCTGACTTCAGCTTTCGCTATCACCTTGCGTTTCTTTCCTGCCCTTCCGCTGACGGATTGGATGCTGGTTGCAAGGGAGCTATTCGACGCAGTCAGGTCCCCCTGCTTTTCAGCGTCACACTTAAATCCTCATTTGCATCGAGAAGCATCGACTTTTTACGCAGAGTCCTCCTCTGTCTACGGCTTGGAGCCTTGGTTGATGATGTCTAGTTGACGTGGCTTGCTCCCACTTATCCGTTCGAGACATTTCTGCCCAGAACTGACAGCATCAGAATTGGTAGCCAACCTTTTCCTCACTTCTCCAAATAGATTCTAAGGCTCCATTGCAAGCATCCAGTTACTTGTGAAACCCTTATAATATCTCTGTCAAGGCTTCTAACCTTTTATTTTTAAATTAAAAGCCAAAATCACGCACGATGGTGTGCAATGCACACATAATTGAAATTTCTCAAGGTGGACTATTGATTTACCCAATTATTTAAAACTATAAAAGTTTTATGCTATTTGACAAATTTCGCAAGAACGAAATTGGCAACAAAGGAAACACCGTGGAATCCCACAAAGGAAGCAGTTTTAAATACAGTCAATGCTGGCTGCTGAATAACGATACATGTGACAACGAGCAACAGGCAGAAGAGTAGTAGTAAGTTAAACATGCTTGCTGTATAAACACCTCCGCATACCTTAACCCAAATGAAACAAGTAATTACCCATCGAAGATTGATTTAATGTAGTCTTCCTATTCTATCTTTCTAAGAAGCAGTCATTTCTAAACAAAGCGGCCTACTAACATACTGTTCTAAAATGCTTAGCTCTAACATCCGAAACTTTTTGCACTTGTCAGAATGACGATTATGACCCCCACAGCGGCTACCGTAATTGAAACAATTCTTACGAGTGGGATTGTGATATGAATGGAATAAAACGTAGGTCGTTGCAAGCTAATTCTTGTCGATTTCAATTGAACTAGGACATGCAGCGAAATTTTGACATATGTGGATAACAGCAACATCTTGTCATGTTATTTCGCATACGTAAAATAAACCCCTCACTTTGCCATGTAAAAAGCTATTGCACGAAGTAATGAAAACAATTGAAAAAATCATTGCGCAGAAACACAACTAAGCAAACAGCACATTAAGCAAATACAGGCAAGAAAAGCGGAAAGCGTTAAAGAAGAAGTAAAATATTGGTCCAGTTATATTAGAAAGCACAACGGAATTGAGGACTTTGCTCTCCTTGTTCTCGTAATCAATTATAACTTCAAGCTTTAAGAAACCCTGTGATACTGAACATTCCAAGGGCCACAAAATTATAATGCGCTCGCTCATTCGGATTTTTCGTAGGATCACCATTTTATTGTCGAGAAAAGAAACCGAAGGAAAAAACAGAAGAACGGATATTCGGAATGCGCTAGTAGCACTTGGTGAACGAGCATTTCACTTTTGACATATTTCTAAAGATAGAATGCTTGTATAAATCAGCAAATTTTTTGAAAGGCAATCCTTACTAAGATCTTCAGAACCACATATGTCGCTACTATTGCTACTATTTCATGTTGAAACTTAATTAAGTTTTATGTTTAGAGTAATTTCAAATACTGTGATAAAAAAGTAAGGTGAATTTGTCTATAAAATGTAAATTCTTTGTTTATTCTTCCAAATCAATTTCATCCCCTTCAAAGTAATCCCCGTCCGATAAAATGCACTTTTGCCAACGCTTTTTCCAGTCCTCGAAACAGTCGGAATAGTCTTTTTCCGGTATAGCCTTCAAGACCTTCTTCGATTCGGTTTTTATCTCCTCGATCGTGTCAAAACGGCGTCCCCGCATTGGCTTTTTGAGTTTGCTGAATAGCCAGAAGTCGCACGGAGCCAAATCAGGCAAATACGGTGGTTGCGGAACGATGTGAGTCGAGTTTTTGGCAAAAAAGTCGCGAAGAACCAATGCAGTATGACATGGTGCATTATCGTGATGAAAGGAACCAAGAGCTGTTCGCCCATAATTTCGGCCGTTTCAGACGAATAGCTTCACGCAAACGACGTATAACGTTCAAATAATATTCTTCGCTAACAGTTTGGCCCGGCGGAAGGAATTCATAGTGCACCACACCACGAAAATCAAAGAAAACTGTCAACATGACCTTGATTTTCGATCGACTCTACCGTGGTCTTTTCGGTCTTGTTGCACCTTTTGCACGATATTCGCTGGATTGGTCGGTGGTTTCAGGGTCGTATGCGTAAATCCAAGTCTCGTCTCCAGTAATGATGCATTTCAAGTGGTCCTGATAGTTAGACACCAAAGTTTCATGCACATCAACGCGACGATCGCGACGACACCAAATCTTAGATTTTTTGGACGTGATCCTCGACGGTAGACGTTGATGGTCGTCCAGAGCGCGGTTCGTCTTCAACGCGTTCTCGGCCCGCTTTGAACTCGTTGTACCACTTATAAAGGTTTTTTTTGTGCCATAGTTTCATCACTAAAGGGCTTCCGCAACATTTTCAACGTGCCTGCACAAGAATATTCGTTGCGCAAACAAAATTTGATGCAAGTTCTTTGCTCAACAAAATCACCCATTGTAAAAATCGAAAAATTCACTTTTGGTTGTTTACACCAACACGTGTAACTCGGAGATAAATAAACCTTTTGACAAACAAACACTTGGCAAATGTAATAGACAGTCCTACCAACCTAGGAAAAAAAATGTACCTGCCTTGCTAATGCCCGGGAGTTTTAACTGACAATTTCACCTTACTTTTTGATCACAGTAGTACTTAATGTCACATTTTCCCTATAACACATTTCCCCTATTTATAATTTCTCCTATTTTCAATTTCGTATTTCGTATTTCGTTTTTTTCGTTTTCGATTTGAAAGTAACTATAATATAGTTGGTTTTTAAATTATATATTTTCTATTTCAGGTAAGTTTACTGGAACACAATGCATTGATAAACTAATTTAAAAGAAACGTAAGTAAAAAATTACCCTAAATTTATTCAGTAGATTGAGAATAATCTTCAAGCTATGTGGATAGTAACAATCGCATCATTCAATTAAGAAATTGAATGCGAAATCGGCTTACCTTGTCATTGTGTAATTTAAACTATCACAATACAATGTAAACTTCTTGTTGGATGTAAATAGTATGCTAAAATCTTAGACTTTGTAGTACATATTATAGCAAACAGGAAAAACGCAATATTGTATTATTCACATCATTTTTCGCTTGATGTGAATGCATATAAAATTATTAATTTTGCAATTTAACAACATTCTAATTTCACCAAGAAAACAATTCATTCATATTTATGTCGCTGATTGCTTAAGGGGGTATTCTGGTGTAGAAATTTGATCAAATCGATTTTTTTTTGTTTGCATATTTTCAAAGCTTAGACCTTTAAGAATCAGCATTTCAAAGGATTTTCGGAAATTCGAAATATTTTTGGAGTTACAGCTATTTTTGTGACACACAAACTAACTGCCCGAAACGAGACTCCAAGTTTTAAACGCGTTTTTCTCGGAACTACTTTTCTCGATACGGTTGACATGATATTTCTAGTTGTAATGAGCCGATTTACGTGAAATTTTGCACAAACCCTCTTAACACTATTGGTTATCGTCTGACGTAGGGATTTTTCAAATTTTTTTTTTCTACTATTTATTAAAAATCCCCAAAGTTGAAAAACCAACTTTTTTTTTTTACATGAACGCCATTTTGTAAAAAAAAAAGTTTTTTCAAATCGCCTAAGTCAGACGAAATTTAAATTTTTCTTATTACAGAATTCACCA
Source organism: Nemotelus nigrinus (assembly GCA_947369275.1). Classification (NCBI taxonomy): domain Eukaryota; kingdom Metazoa; phylum Arthropoda; class Insecta; order Diptera; family Stratiomyidae; genus Nemotelus; species Nemotelus nigrinus. Next base: position 68,237,367 of record OX376373.1, on the reverse strand, counting down.
AAAACTTATGTTTCAGACCACCAGGAAGGTTAGAATCATGTCAACCATGAGACAAGTTTTTTTTTTGAGCCTTCACTTCGCCGGCCTGTATCTACATCAATTTTAATTTTTTTTATTTTTTGAATACATTTTTGTACTTTCAAAATGTTAATAAAAGACTAGTAAAAAAATATGTACAAAAAATGTTTATGGTTTTTTTTTATTGCGTCCGTAAAATCACCTCAAAATCGAACCACTAGACCAGAATACTGCCTTAAGGACATAAACATGTCCTTGTGTAGGGCATTCGATTGCACGTTTTTACAATTATCTATTTTCTATTCCTTGCATTCTAGTATTGTGTTAAAGACTAAATATATATCTTCGGCATCGCAGCAACAGATGAAACAATTTCGGAATTGTGGAAATTTTCAATATTCTATGAAACTATATTTTGTTTACTTAACAATAAACACTGAATCCAGCGTTCAACTTCAGAACAATAAACTCGTCATCATCAAACAACAGCATGGTGTTTACCAACTCTTCTAAACCGCCGTTTCTTAGCATCCCCCTATATTGAAGCCAAAACATTTCGTTTTAATCACAAACTTTCCTCAAAGATCTCCCATCTGCAGTACATTCCTGCTACACCCAGTCGTTAAATATCAAAAAAAAAAAAAAAATCGAAATAGAACTTGGCTTTCAAGTTTTCTTTTGCCGAACGACTAAAATTTTCTACCCAGCAATATGATGCGAGGTAGTCGACGAATTGAATGCACATTGTGCATCTGCTCTTTGTAGTTCCATGTTTGAGTCGATGGCCCGACCAGGCCAGAGAAGTCAGCAAAGCGGCTGTAGCTGTAATGCAAGCGACAACGGCTGTACCAGGCATAGTCCATGGCTCTGGATTTCACATCCAATTTCATCCCTCTGGTGCTTTGGTCGTTGCAGTAGATGCCGAGAGGTGGTTCAACTGTACTACTGATAAGGCCTATGTGCATTCAATAGGTTTCTCTACTGCACCCTTGTTGCTTGACAACAAACATGGAGCGTAAAATCAGTCATATGTCGGAACCCTATTTGATAGCTGATAGGACTACTGGTGTACCATTGTATGTCGGCCCCCTCGTTGCGTTTGAAAGGGTGCAGACAGTATATTGCTTTTATTTTGGATGCACTTCAGTTATGAGGTGATTTTGTGCAGTAAAAGCTATTAAACTCGTCTGAGTTGCATTTGTTGTATTGATGATTTCTCCAGATAATATTGATTCCTTTAAAAAGTGTCGATTTTCCGTCATTTAAAGAGCGGAGATTCCTGTAAAATGCTATGAATTATGCTCGAAAGAATAAATGGCAGTTAATGTGCGTTTTTATTATCGAAAACAAATATTCTAATTCTTAGCGTCGTAAATTTAATAAACAGTAAATAGGAACCGATCAAAACAAGGAGCTCATTTCTTTTGCTACGAAGACATGTTTTCCTTTGAAAACTATGTTGAAGTAAATTTTTGAATTCTGCTACAAAAATTGCTTTGCACGAATACAGTGAGAAATGTCTAATATTATTCGAAAATCATTTTTTTCCTACTCTTTTTTTAATGCTTCGATATTGTCAAATAACGTTTTGACACTGATCTACTGATTTTTCACATTTGGCACATACAGGTAATAAACTAGTCACATAGTCTTTGAAGTCAGTTTATTGTGAGTTAAAGTTTAATGCAATGGAAATTATAGAGAAAAATTACAAAATATTCGTTGGCCGACGACAATTAAGTGACATATATCCGTTCAATTATTTAGCGGAATTGTTGTTTTCACAGACGATACAATTCTAATTCATTCTTCCGACGATGAATTGACATCAATTTCATAAGATTCAGAAATTACAGAAGAGATTAGCATACAGATTAGCAATGACGCCTATGGAAGAGCTATTACAGTATCCCGCCATTGAATTATGACCGATCAGCAAGTTTTAGAAAATTTAGCTTTTCCTTAAATAAAGCAGAAGAAATTCAATTGTTTTTACTTTGCAATAACATATTTTGATTGAATTTTAATATTTTGTGCTTCCTCCTTTGGCCTGTATTGCTGCTTGTATTCTACTAGGAATGCTTTCTACACATTTGTTTATCATTTGTCGCATTCCATCGTCCTTTCTCCATACTTCTTCGATATTTTTCTTCAATGCAGCGATTGTGTTGCTTCTCCGGCTATACACCTTTGATGTTAAATAGACCCAGCAATTCTCAATAAGATTGAATTCAGGTGAATTGCCAGGCCTAGGTAAAACCTCCAATTCTAGGGAACTTACACAATCCATGCTAGCTTTCGATGTATGGCATGGAGCACCGTCTTGCATGAAGATGCATTCCTCCTTGGAATGTTCTAAGGTATCCAAATATGGCAGAAGAACATCCCTCAGCACGTCTATATACTGGTTAGAGCGCATTGTTCCCTCAACGTAATAGATTGAGCCCGGACCTTCAGCTGTAATGCAGTTCCAAATCATTACTGAGGGCGGATGTTTAACTGTCCGAACCAAACAATCTTCTGAATATCTCTCGTGGGGCCTACTTCGAACGAATTTTTTACTTACCGTAACCGCTTCCAACGTGCATTCGTCACTAAAGATAACCTAGGAGAAAATTAGTTTTAGAAAAGTTAAATGATTCGTGAGGCTGTCTCTTCCTATGACATATGAAATAAGATATGCTAAACAAAGCAATTTACCTTATTCAAGTATTCACTCCCATAGCTGCTGTGTATTTTCGCCCTTTATAGTCTTCGTTTGCGCATAACTTTGGTTAATTTTGCGGGCCGCCTACATGAAAGGTTGCTTTCCTTGAATCACCGTTCCAAAGTTCTCAGCAATATTCTAACGCCAGCTTCGTTCAGATCCTTCAAAATAGCCCCTAGCCGGTGCGTTGCGCTCCAGCAGAGCATTCTGCATGATTCTTCTATCCGTTCTCGGTAATGTTCTTCTTTGTCCGCGGCAATTACCTCGTTTGTTCCCAGGGACCGTTGCTGAATCGGTTGAACTTCCCACAGTTTTGGCAATGTTGACCACGGAGGATTTCGAAATTCCTACAATTTCGGCATATCTTGACTTCTTTTCATTCAATAAAGCAACAACCTGCGCTTTTTTTCTGACGAAATATCAGCCTTTTTACCCATATTGTATAAATTATACCACTGACTTATTAATAATAGTAACTTCACTTCACATCTCAATTTTCTCAATTTTCCTAAACTTTCAATGTAATTTACATGAATTTCACTCACTCACAGATTTCTACTTGTTTTTTTTTTTCACTTTGAATATTTATCACTTTGATAACTGTCTCGAACACGCTTCAAACTTAAAATGATAAGGAATGCACTTTTGCACTTATTTACCCATTTTATAACTTACAGGTACATAACTACCCAATTACCGAGAAAAAAAAATAGTAAAAATGACACTCAGTGCTCATAAAATTGTCAAAATTCTTCAGAAACGCAATCGGTCATAATTCAATGGCGGGGTACTGTAGTAGTACCTAGGATATCTTAAGTGAAATTATTGAAAAGACTCGGTCCAAATATGGAACCTTGAGGAGCTCCTGTATCTATAGGGAACTCATCAAAGAAAGCCTCGTTAAAAGATGGCTACAGATTATACTGATAATCCATGCTGTGAAGCTGGAGTACAGGAGACCCTTAAAACTTTCTGTGCATCAATCAGGTGGGCACTAAAAACCTTTTTGCTCTAGATGCTACATTCAAATTCGAATTCGAAAGCAGAGATATGGGACGTAACTTCAATAGCTTTTCCAAATTTGGGCGGATTTTGAGCACATCGGAAGAACCTAATGATATTGGAACTGAAAATATTTTAGCACACTTCCATGCCCAGAGAAGATACCGCATATTGACGCAACAGTTGAAGAGAACATAAAGATGTTCAAAGTTTGGAAGTTTTTCTAGCATCAAATTGTGAATTCCATTTTCTCCAAATGACTGTTTCGTTGAAAGATTTGACCGCAGGGTAAAAATAGATTCCTTTTTCATTGTGGTTTTGCGGCCTCAGTGCCGGCGAAAAGTTTCAATGAACAGAAACTAGGTAGAGTTATCAAATAAGTTACTGAAGAAAATCGGAGACGATGGTTTTGACACTTGCGGAAAAGTCGATAACGGATAAACAACGGCAGAAGTCTGGTTCTTACGGCTTCAAAATGGGTTTAATCATGCTTGCTGTATTACATATTCATTGATTCATGGCCGATCCGAAAGAGTTATATAACTACTTTGGATGCAATTATGAAACTTCCAACATTATCTCCATAATTTCCGTCTGACTGACCTGCATGAACATCCACCCGACAACAAGCTAGTACTCTTCGTCATAGAACACCTCTTAATTCACGAGTCTCTTCAAGTGATGAAGAGAACAAATTACAATGCTTTTCGAAGAAAGACTCGAAACCACTCGTAACCTTAACAGAACAAAAAACAGTCTGGCAAAAAAAAACAAAGCGAGCCAAAATACTGAAATGAGGTTACTTCTGTTTTCCTTTTTGTCAGTTAGAGACAAACGGCCGTTCACGAATTGGGAACGCCAACCGCAAGTTATTTTTTTCTTCGGAGATCTCAAATTGTAGTTCGAAGCAGTTGTCACTCTTGCGTGGTGAATTTAACCGCCGCGTAGCAATCACTCCAAACTGCTCGACTCAATAAAAATGAAAAGGCAAGTTTATAGTTAAAAACAGTCTAGCTAGTCGCCTAAAGCTTTGGCTTACCGAGATCGACTATGCTTTATTCCACGAATCCTTCCGTATATATATCATACATTTTAGTTGAAATGATAAGTGTATAGACTGGTTCGGATTTCAAATAATTAATTATTGTCGCTGTAATCGACAAGTGCAATTTGTTGTTAACATTTGTCAGTTTGACATTTAGTCAGTGATCGTGTACAACAATACGATTGAAACTCCGATCAACCGGCAAAAACCTTACAAACTCGCGAAAGATATAAAAGATCTTTGAAGAGGAACATAATTTGGAGAACGGCTAGGAGCACGAGCGACAGTCCTCTGTAGACCGGCAGCCACTTCAACCTACCTAGGAGCACGAGGGACTTTCTTAGTAAATCCAAATAAGAGGAAGAAATAGTTAAAATACAGAGAATTCGAATCAGGGAAAAATATTACGTACGTCAAAGCAGTGAAAACATACATTCCAGTTCGATGTCCTTAGTTTATCTTTGGCATTCTGGTTGGCACCAACGCTCCATCGAACATATACTGCCAAGCGTTCTAGCTCTGTAGACTTTGGGGACCAAGTTCTCGTCATTCATACGACCTAAGTGCCCAACTCAATATCGCCCGAGTGGTTATCGATATCGCTCATTCATTTTGTTGCTGTGTAGCTGACGAAATAGTCCACCTTGATCAGCCAAATATCTATCAAAGGACCTTCTTCTCAAACGGGGAGGAAATTTGACACTCCAATCCATAGTAATGCATATTTCATATTAAAGAATTTGACTCTTACATCTGTAATGAATCTAATTAAAAGGTCCTGCCATAGGACAGGGACAATAAGAGCTAATCTTACAGTACCTTGCGTACTGGCTTCAGACAATGGTAGTATTATTTAGATCTATGATATCACAATCATCAATGGTAATGCAGGGTGTGGGCGCTACTTTCTCGCCTGGAGTCGGAACACTCGTCCATTGCGCTAAGGAGGCACAACACTTGTCCAAATATCCGGTTCCAAATTGAAAATATAATCGTTTGCCAAAATAAGTCCTCAGCAAGCTTCAGATCCGGAAATCACCTGTAAATCATTCTAAAACGAGATATCCATACCGAATAGCTTCTAAACTATAACCATCCTGTAACTCCGAAAAAGGGCCACACTTCAAATGACATGTTTCCTTTACGAAAAAATATGGGCGATCTAATGGTCTAGGAACAGGAGCCAGTTATATGTGGAGTCAACACTTCCAAAAGACAATTTTGCAACAAAGTGTCCACTTTAATCAGCTTAGGTAGGTTTTAGACGCTACCTCCAAAAATAATGTCGTTCTGAAAAAACAGCAAATAACTTTCCGTTCACCGACTAAGATTGGTGTAAAGGACGCTATCTCTCTATGTTTAGTATCATTTATTTATTCCCCAAGTCGGTGAGGTTGCTTACTCTAGCGGTTGCTTACTTTATTCTACCGTCCTATTGTCTTAAAAATAACATAATGACAAATCCCTTCCATACGCTAGCTAAAACAGTGTAAGGACACTACATTCCTAAAAGTAATTACCGATCAGTCGTCCCTCCAGCAGGCAAGTGTAAAAGCACATATATTGGTGGTCAGCTACTATACCCATCATCCTTCGACGCCTCTACACGATGAACCACTAGATGGGCCAGTCCTAATTTTTCGTTTGCGCATGATGGCCCGCCATGATGTGCTGAGAAAAGCCGCCCCCAAAGCCATCCTCGACTACCATCACTTCCATGTTCCACCACTGTTGGCCACAACAAATGATTGCCCTTCTATACAATAGTGATAGACTGCAGTGGTCACTGCAGGCCACTGTGTAAAGGCGACATTAGGAATAACTCTTAGACCCTTTTCACACATGAGTCCATGCTTCCATGCGTTTATATCGGTTTTTTTTAGAAGGCAGGAGTCAAGTGGAAGAGATCGACTACTTCTAAAAAAACGGTTTTAACGCAAGGACGCATGTGCAAACACACCTTTATGATAAATTGCTTTTTTTGGTCCAAGCTAGGCAGATATAAAAGCGCTTATCTCTCCAGTAGTAATGTAATGGCTGCAACCAAAACCGTTTTCAACGCTTCAGATCTATAGGTGGGAGGACGCTACTCTCAGGATCATATGTTTCATTTTACGTAGCGATATCCTTTCTGAATTACGAAATAGCCTTGTACAGCTGGGACTTAGTTTTTTAGGAGAGATTTAAATAAAAAGGCCTTGACCGCCTGAAAAAAGTATCGGCTATTGTTTGCTGGCAGCTTTGGATTTTGCCGGGGTTAATAGGCTATAATTTTCAAACCCAGGTAGGTGCTTTTGTAACCTATCGGTACTACACTCGCCTTTCTGACTCTGCACTTTTTTGATGCTATCGACATAGTACTGACAAGTCTGTTAGCTTTTGTTGTTGGCATTACCACCGCAATAAACCTTTCGCAGGAAAAAGTGTCACCTTGTTGAAGCTCGGCCCCAAAGATGCAGTAACCATAATCGTTTTTTGCTCGTTCGACACGGCCAGCCTAGTCCATCTAATCACTCTCTCTTGGCCGTGTACAGCTTTGATCTGCGAGCGCAATGATGTGTTGGTGTAAAGTCGATGAAAAGATTCTTGAAGTCGTATTTCACGAGCTACTATGGAAATATTCGGTTTAAAAGTACACATTAGGCACGTTTTTTGTGTCTCGATCAAGTGCTGGTTATGGTACGCGGCATTGAAAATAAGAACAACTGGAGCAGGATTGTTGTTGTTTTCAATGCTACCTACCCTAACTAGCTCTTGATTGAAACGCAAAAAACACACCTATTATAGATGATTCTTCATAACTTTCTACTCATAACTGCGTATGCGTTGCAGGTATTTGTGGACATTGAAGGGGCGTTTGATTGCGCGCCCTTTGTGGAACTATGTGATGCTGCGAAAGTTCATGATGTGGATTACGTCTTAGTTAAGTGGATACATGCCATGCTGACGCAGAGATGGTTGCTGGCGGAAGCAGGATCCGACTGCTACTTAAGAACGGAGGCGAAAAATGGATGCCTTCAAAAGGGAGGTTCTATCACCGCTCCTGTGGAGTATGCTAGTCGACTCTCTACTAAACGAACAGCAACAAGAACGGCTGCACGCGCAGGCTTATGCTGATGACGTGGCCGCAATGGCTGTCGATAAAGATCTGAATGTGGTTTGTAGAAATACACAACGTGCATGGAATCTGATTGACAGTTGGTATTTGAGGCACGTCCTAACAGTGAATCCTGGTAAGACGAAACTTGTTTGTTTACCAGGAAAAGAAAACTAGAATAACTAGTGCTTCTAAATATGAAGGATGTAGCACTTCAACTTTCAGATGAAGTCAAATATCTTGGAGTAATCTTGGACAAAAAACTTATCTGGAAGAATCATGTGGAAGTGAAGCTTACTCGTGCCTTAAACGCTTTCGGGCAGTGCAAGAGAGCTTTTGCTACCACATGGGATCTAAAGCCTCGTGTAGTAATGTGGGTCTACACAGCAATCATTAGGCCGATCTTCACGTACGCATCCGTGGTGTGGTGGACTATAGTGAAGCTATTGTATGCTCAAAAAAAGCTAGCCACGCTGCAAAGAACGGTGTGCCTGGGAATCTGTGGTGGCATGAGCACTACTCCGGGTGCGGCCCTTGATGCGCTTCTCAATCTGCTTCCTCTCGACATTCAAGTTCAGAGTGTGGCGATGAGCTCTGCCCATAGACTAGCTCAGCTTGGCTTATGGGTAGGTGAACACGATTTGGGGTACTGCTCTATTAGGGGCTCGATGCGTGAGATCTCCCCGATTCTCACTATGCCTTCGGACGCTCGAGTGCCGTTCCTCGACTTCGGGAGAAGGTGCGTAGTAATCCTCTTGAGCATATTCCGAGATCTTCTTCACGGACGGCTCGAGGACGGATGGTAGATTTGGAGCTGGTGTCTATCTGCATTCATCGAATTACAGATGGGCTTCTTCTTGTTTCTGTTTTTCAAGCAGAAATATTTACTATGCTGAGAGCTGCCTGTTGGGTAATTGAAGAAAAATGCAGAGAAAAAGGCATTCCTATTTGCAGAGACAGTCAAGCTGCACTGATGGCACTGTGATGACCCCTGACTACTTCGAAAATTGTCCACGAGTGCAAAGCACGATTGAACTCTGTCGGCTGATTTAATAGGGTGCATCTACTCTGGGTACCGGGGCACTGTGGTGTTAAGGGAAATGAAACTGCTGACGCCGTTGCGAAGCAAGGTTCGGGACTTCCACTACAGGGCCTTGCACTCGCCTTGTGGTGCCGACCGCATCTGCACGTGCCATTCTTCGGAAGTGGGTAGGTGATGCTCACAAAGATAGATGGACGACTGTTGATGTGGCCAGGCACACGAAGGTCTTCCTTTCAGAGCCCAACCATGTGACTGCAGGATTCTTGTTCAATAAGAGCAGGAAAGTTTGCAGAGCCTTTACAGGCAATCTGACTGGACACAACTGCCTAGCAGGACATATGTACCGAATAGGTGTTGTACAGGACGACCTCTGTGCCTAGAAGAGGCTGACTCTGCGGAGCATTTGCTCTGTGAATGCCCAGCGTTTGCCCGTCTCAAATATCAATGCTTTGGCTGGGATTTTGCACGCATGCAGAAGATAGCCTCTTTTTCCCTATCAGTGATTTAAGACTTTATCAAGAAGTCTTGGAAACGATGGTAGGCAGGGGGAAATAAGTGCAGTCGGTCTTTTGGCCTGAGTGCTTAGAGGTGCCAATGCGCCTCTCCCCCAACCAACACACACACTCATATTTGCTGCAATCAGTAGCTGCGTATACAATATCGGATTGAAAGAGGATTGAAATCGAAACAGTCGAATGTAAACGTTTGAAAACCCATTTACATTGGCCTATTTCTATCTTAATCCTACATCAATCGGTTATTGTATCCGTAGTCATTGACAAAGTCTTTCTAAAATATTTGATTCAAGCACAAGAAGAGACGTATTTAAATCAAATCTCGCAGCAACAGTCTTACCTAACTTTATTTTATTAAAATGCCTCTTATGTCATATTTACTTGGCTATTACAAAACGAGGCGTGCCCCTATCTATTTCGCTATCCAAATGCTCGTGTCATTCGTAAATCTTAGTTTCATTGATACCTGTCACTTGATTCACACTTTATAACTGCCAAACCTTTGACATCATCATCCGCAGAACAATCAACCTACGAATTGGGTTGCAACCTGTCGAAATTTTTTCAGCTATCCAAACCCATTCAAGCACGCATTTCGCCGAGTCGTTACGAAGCAAAACTTTGACTTAAATTGCAAACGAAACTTTCTAAATCGAATCTTGAAATTCAATGTGAAATTATTTTGCGGACACTTTAATTGATTTTCAATTTCACTCCGACTGTCCGGATCTGAAATTTTCAAACAGTCCAACAAAAAATTATGTGCCGGCTAGTTAGGTACAAGCAAATGCCAATCAAATTTTTCTGACGAAATCGGAGATACTGCAAAAACATTCAAATGAGAATTGTCAGCGGAAAATAATGAGAAGTGGTGCAATTCCAAATGTAAACTTTTTACTGCAAATATCGATAGTTAAAGAAAATTAGAAATATCTTTGATCTTCTAAGTACATTGACACGCACAATATAAGAAGCCACAGAACTGAAGAAGCTCTGGTATGGATTCGTTCGAATATACCTCAATTCAGTTAGCTATGCCTCCAACATCTACGCAACATTCGTGGTGTAGGATAATTTTCTATAAATTAACCCTAACCGCACAAGGTCCGTGGGGAGATCATCGAGCCGTAGACGAAGTCGAACAAACAACAAAAATTAAACGAACATCAAAGTTCATGAACTTGATCAAGTTAGTTTGTGTACACATTTTGCGTTTCAGCTACGAACAAGAAAATAGGGCTAAGGCTTGCGGGAAGATCCACTTGTAAATTAAGTCGACGCAGAACACGACACGATTCTTAGACCGCCACTAACACCACAATATAATTCTCCGAAGAACCGGTACGCTGCGTCGAATCATCATCGGTCGTACGGATCGGATCACAAAGAAGACTGGTCCCAGACCGGTGTCTTGAAGATGTCCTAACTAAGCAATAAAATACTGATGCGTGATGCATAATAGAGTTCCGATCGCGATATTTCCTTTCGTTTATGAATCCGTGTGTGTGTTGCAAGTCAAGCAGATATAATTTGATGAACACAGATAAGGTAAAGGGCATTATTCCATCTTTATTGTCCGTCTAGAGCTAGAGAATCTACGGCGCTGAAGTTTAGGTTTCACAGTTGGGTAAGTGAATATTCTTCTGGGTTGGTTTGGATGCGTGTCGCTGTTTGGTTTGACGGAACCAGGATTTAAACCGCTTTGCTTGGATTGCGTGCCGCTTTTTAATTTTTTTTCTGATAATAAAAGGGACCTTGCATTGCTTCGTTTTGATATACTCCGTTGTCACGTTAATTGTACTCGGAAATGAAAATCAAATTTCAATTGAAACTGAATGGACCTTCCGATTAATTATGAAACATAACTTCATTCAATTGGATGCCTGGCATTTACCCATCCTGGCAAGTGAATATACACTTCCCCAAATGAAACCAAAAATTCTGCGTCGCCGATTATCTAGCTGGGCGGACAAAGAAGATGGATTAATCATATTACTCTTCCTGAAACTGTATAATTCACAAGCTTTAGTAATAGTGCAGCATATCTATCTCTAAGTCTATTTACTTGAATCAAAAATCTTAATAGCAACAATTACCAATCCTTAAAATCATTCATGCATCAGCATGATTGTGCATCATCTCTAAGAAAATAGTGCGAACGACGAACGCATGTTTGAGGCATTAACCTCATTAAAAAGTGAAATAAGATAAGATATCGAAAGTACGTCGATATCAGTTATCAGTAAGGTTATTTACAATTGTCGATACGAAAGATAACCAAGTATACGAGTAAATATGTCGCCAAGCAAATTTCAAACTTTTGCAACTTGACACGGAAACAAGAAAATGCGTAGCCAATTACTACGTTGAAGGTCTAGTCACCGTCTCGAACAATGTAAACGACCATCAGTTCATTGTCCCCCGCAGTTTTTGCAATGAATGGCGAAATATGTGTTATAAGTATGATTGTCGCATGTTTAGATATTTAGCTGCGTAGGCTAAGTATTCGGAATTGATGATAAGTTGAAATTGTTTTCTACCTTGACCTGTTTGCTTTTTTCAAGGTATTGTTTCTTCTTTTTTCCTTCAAACTTAATGACTAAAGTGTTCAACTAAGAAACGCAAATCTTTGTTAAAATATGCCTAAACAATTGCTTTCTACGCTGATTTGTACTACAAGGTACTTAGCGTAAATATATGTTACTTACTTAGCGTAAATATATGTTTTTTTTAGCTTCTATTGTTTGAAAGTGAACTTGTATTTGAAACTTTACTCCGATTAGTTTAATTTCCGCGGCTGTCCTGTTCAGACAGAAACTGAAGAACGCACTCAAAGGCCCATTCCGGCACCACATTGCGTAGGGCACAACCCTTATTAACAGGAGAATCACTCTGAGTCCTTAATGAACTGGGTGATCCCCCTTAAAGTCCACCGAAGCCACTTCGATTGGGTAAGTAAGGAAGCATGAGCCAAAAGATTTCATCCTTCTTCCAGCGAGGGCCAGGCATTGCATTCGCACAGGAGATGAAGAACTGTTTATTATTCTTCCTCGCATCTATAGATCCGGCAGAAATTGATGTAAAGGGCACTCAGCCGCGCTGCATGCTTGCCAAATAGGCAGTATCCAGTTGAGACAGTCACCGATGCGCAAGAGAAGCGCCATCCCATCGAGAAGTTCCCTATTGCACCCAATGTGGAAAGTTTTCCAGAATTGTCCAGCAATCGCACTGGAAGGCTCTCCCACCCAGAAATCAACAGCGGCCTTGAAATATATTTGCCTGATGGCCAGTTTAACTGAAGTCATCGGGAATATCAGTAGAGAGACTGCAAAGCAATTCCGGCAAAAACGTGCCAACCTTTGCAAGTTGGTCCTCTTCAGAGTTCCCTGCAATGCCCTTATGTCCTGGCACCCAAAAAACAGTTGCACTATTGAATGTCTCGAAATTTCATTAAAAGTACTGGTATGGTATCGTCCATACCCAGGTCTAGGTTAATACCAGTTCGGCAAAGCGGTACATACGGGATATATACGCCGTTGGACGGTATTGATACCGCGAGCATTTTGCCCAGTATATCGAAGATTTTACTGCCAACAGAGACAATTTCCAGCCAAACTTGCCAATACAGATCATTGACATACATCACTGAATGGTTTTATTTTGAAAGTATCACTTGGTTTGATATGAATTAGAAAAGAAGGACAATTTTATCAAGCAAATTTGACAAAAAATACAGGTTAGTTTTAATTTCATTTTACTTTTGATTCTACACTCAATATGACAGTTTTCACTTTTGACAGGTGATGTCACTTCATCCATCATCCTTCCAAGTCATCGATTCTGTGGTATCCATACCCTGGTATCAATACCAGCAGTGTATCATTAGTCTAAGAGACTTACCGCATTCAAGGACTAGCTTTGAGCAGGATACTCAATTGTCGTGTAAATTGTTCGAAGTAGCGTCCAGTGAGGGACGATGAAAGGATAAGCGAAGAGGTAGTGGTAGTTTAAAATACAGGACGTATTGTAGTGATTAAAGAAAATGATTTAGATTGTTTGTGATTTACGATTTAGAAATAAAAAAATACATGTAAAATTGAAAAAAAATGCTAATTTCAGATTGATTTAAAAATATATATTAATATTAAATCCTTAAAGTGTATGTCTCAAAGTAAATGAAAATATTTTTTTAATAATTTTACAACACAAAACGGCGACGATGCCAGCGAATGAAATAAACACATCAAAAACTGCCTCGTACAACTTAATGCCTTTTCCGGGGTACTTGCAAGACACGTATAGCTCATAGGTGAACCAATAAAATTTATAAAAAATAATTAAATTTTTACATTAACTTTAGATTAAACAAAAAAAAATCGATTATTTTTCAAAAAAATCACGTTTTAAACATTAATTAACAAATTATTTTTCGGAAATTACAAAAACATGTAGGTTCAACGAGTAGATAATACTATTTTGTAGATGTGGTATACATTTGAGCCGGATCGGTTCGATATTTTTTGAGATATTTTGTATAGAAGTTGAAAAAGTACTACTTTGAGAACAACGCGTTTAACGTTTGCGGTAGATAAAAATCTTTGATTATTAGTTTTTATTATAACTTATTCGTAAGTCAGCGATTCCAGGTCCATACAACAGGCGAGCGTTTCGGGCTTCTTTTGAGCTGAAAAGACATCGACGGTCTATCGTTCTATCCTGTCGTTGTCGGCTCTCTTGGCATAACTAAATAAGCTGGGGCTTATTTCGATACCTAAATCATTCGTTAGGTGCAAGAGAAATGTATGGCCTTTGTTGAACATCCCAGCAGCTATGTAAGCTGATATTTCAACTATTTTCAAGCCGGCAATTTAACGGTTTTTACTACAAGGTTCATAAATATATTCCCCTTTGTATATTAATAAAAATATACAACTGTAAATATACATCTGTGTCTATATTTCCTTAAAATTTCAGATTTATAAGAATATAGTAGGAATACACAATTAGAGAACCGCCCATAGCGCCGAAGAGAAAGTAGGCAAGGACGCGCGGCAGGTATGCTCGACCGGCTAGGGAACGCCGCGCTGCCTATAACTGACTAAAACTCAAGAACTAATACTTTTTTTAATTACTTCAAAATTTTTTTTTTTTTTTTTTTTTGAGTATTTTTAGAACATTTGAAACATTTTAATGTAAAAAAAATCGATTTTTTTTTAGCAGTTACATGTTCTTCCCCCCTTCAATGAATCTAGCTCTAATGGATCACAAAAAGGAAGTGATAGTGAATCAGAAACTGATTATTGCAAAAAATGAATGCTAATGGATGTTAATGATGGTGATTAAAAATGAATTACGTTATCATTCTTTAATTCAAATGAAATATTATCCTGAGCTTTTGATTTTTATAGGCAAAATTTTTTGTGAATCCAATAATTTTCTAGACCACACTAAATAGGTTACCAATTTGCAGTAAGAATCATGCAGTTTTCCCATCATGACCTGTGATGATATAATGGCGATGTTACACTATTTTCTTCACCCGACCTGGCCGCTTTCACATCAAATCAATGTCAAGTTGGTCACACAGCTCTTCATATTAAACAAGCTCCGGTTGTTTTCACCACTTTTTTAACGCTTTTTCTTAAATCCTTAAGTGCACCGGTCCCAGGTTTACAAGGACCTCCATACCTGCCGTTGATGTGGACCTCATTGCTCCTGTAATCCAGGCCATTCTTTGAAGCTTGTTGAGCCTGTTAACAGTAGCTTATTGTATAGTTTTCTTCCACCACACTGGTGCTGTCCCAATAAAATTTGATCCTTTGAAGTTTATATGCCTGTTCTACATCGTTAAGCCATATGACAATCTTCTATATAAAGGACAGAAAACTTCATTCATCCAGAAGCTCTTTAACTGGCAACATATAGTCGAAACAAGAAAAATCACAACAGCAATGTATTTTCAAATAAAAAATCTCGACATCAAGTGCTAATAGATTGCGATGGACCTTGAAACGTCACTTCAACGGTCAAACGAGTAATAGCAAATCAATGGAAAGGGCTAGTTGTTACAAAGAAAAGAGGATAGGGTAGAACACGTGGAAGTATAGCCAAGGGCTTGGCGAAGAAAATTGAAAATGACAGTAGTTGCTGGTGCATCGAAATCAACGGTCAATCGAATGAAGAAACATTCAAGCGTAAAAACATATAATTCAGAAAGTTTCAGATCAATTCGAAAAAACGAATAAAAAGGTGCAAAAACGGAATCTCGACACTTATGTCAAGCCAGACGTCCGGCATATTTGTGGTCATAAATTTTACACTGCTAAAGCAAATCATGGAGTGAAAGGAGAATTTAAGTTGAAGAAAACCGGTAAGTTTCTTAAACAGGACGTGGAATGATAGGTAATTTATCGATGTGGTCTAACAAGCGATAATGTTTATACCGGAAGGTAAAATCAGTGCCCAGGCCTACATCGAGGAATGTCTGCAGAAGCGATTGTTACCTTTCGTTAATAGGCATGAAAGGTCCGTGTTGTTTTGGCCAGGCTTAGCATCAAATACTTATGCTATGAAAACGCTGGAGTGGTATGAAAGCAACCACATCACCTTTGTCCCCAACGAAGCCAACCCTCCAAATTGTCCTGAACTTAGATCAATAGAACGATACTGGGCTCAAATGAAACGAGTATTGAAGGAAAGAAATGGGAAAGCTAAGAATGTATTTCACTTTTACAAAATCGGCAGAAAGCATACGAAATCGTTGATGAAGCCTTTGTGAAAAACTTAACTTTGAAAAACACTGACGTTTATTAATGTGGTTTCTTTAAGAGCTAAACATTAATAAGAAAACAGCCCAATTTTTCTAAACTGAAAAGGTTTCATTTTATGTGCTTTAGTAAAAGGGTGAAATTTTACTGGAAAAGTTCTTAAAATGGTCGGTTTCACCATTTTTTTTTCTTTGTGTGCCTATAATATCTGCCTTAGAGATGCCTAAAAAAGCCTTAGTGGCCTTCAATGTCGTTTTGTTTAGATGACTGTTCTTGGTGAGTTTGCTCGTGGATTCCTTATACTTTACATATTCTTGTTTAGTCCTGTTTTGGGGGCTGTTATTTTAATTGTACTTTGTTGGTTTTCTGATGGTTTTAGACCCTCTTCCCCGCACCGTTGTGCTGTTTTATTTAATGCCTTCTGCATTCTGGGTGTCAAAGTATCCGAGTGTGAGCCTGTTATTATTACCTTGTTGACACCCGATTATCTGAGCGGGGTTGAGAAGAAAGAAGAAGAAGGCCGTCAACACGTAGGAACCATAGATACTATGTACTTTAGCTTATACTATGTACATACTATGTACTTTAGCTTTGCTTCCACTAGCTCCGCAAATACACATTGTTGCCTGAGTGCTTTACTTGCCCTTTTGAGAGGCTTCTTTGTGCCTTGCATTGTTAAATGCACCATTTATGCCAATGAACGTGCGTAGTGCGATTTCGTTATTATCTTATACTTTTTCTATTGTTTGTACCAGCTTATGTGTGACTTTACCATTTTGGTAGGCAAAATGAGATTTATGTAGTGTCATTTCCATTAAGAGACCGCTCGTTATGTATAGGTCGATCAGCTCGTCTATGATCTTCAATATGAAGGATATAAGGTAAATTGGCCTATATTATTTTGGAAGATTAGCCGGTTTGTTGCCACTCTTAGAGATGAACATGATCCGCCCTACGCTCCACTATTTTGGTGTGTCACTGGGTTTGAAGCTCACTCTAAGCATATGTACCAAGATGGTTTTCAGTTTTCCTGTGGCTATTTGTAGCAAAGTCGCGATGATCCCTTATCAAGATTTTCAAAACCATATTTGCTGCTAAGCTCCTCACGGGGAAAATTCCCCCTGAACGCCTTTTGAGTCTATTTGGTCTGAATACCAAGGGTCACAGAATGAGACACGTCAATATTTTATTCCGTCCCTTCTTATCGGACCAACTAGGTCTTCAACGAGCCCGTCCCGTGCTTACCATAAATTTGACTTTAAATATGCTTACTATCTTTGAAAAAGAGTCCACTTTGATTGATTGCTTTTATGTTTTTCATCTTTTTTAATGTAAATATTACTAGTCTCTATTAGGCAAACTTTATTAATAAGTAAATAAATAAATAAATAAATAAATTAATAAATAATCTCTTTTGGGTCTGGTGATTGAAAGGGTTTGATTTAATTTTTTTTTCATGAGACAAAATTTGTTTAATCAGTGGTGTTTGAGGTGCCTGCTCAGAGCGTTCATCTTCTTCCTTGACTTCACTATGAATACTATTTATAAGCTGTCAAGTGGAGTGACTAGTGCGTATTTTCCGGAGTGCGGAATATCGCTACATTATTAATGCATTATTAATTTTAACATACTTTCATAAAAGAAAAGTTTTTCAAAGTTTGTAAAATTATATAATAGAGTATGTAGTTTTCAAATCCAGTGTTAATTCAAAAATGAAAAAAATTCAGATTGCCGTTTATGCTGACGGCAATATACATATGTATGTATACTTTTGTATCAAACTGAGAACAGTTGGAAAACTTAGTTTATAACCTAGACTAAGATGTATGTGTGCAAACATCGATATATCACTCGTCTTCCTATCAGCAAAACAATTAAAAAGTAAACAAAGCGTTGTTGCTACCGCCAGCTATATTCAAAGCTGGTCCGGATTCCACATGGGGCTTTCGAAATTTATAAAAAAACACAAAATATCTGGTCAAAACCCATTTGCTCTCAATCAATTCACCACTCAAACATCTTCAAACTGCATTAATATTCGGTCATTGCCTATTTCCGCAAGAAAAAAAAATTCACCGTAGTATTTTTGCGTCACAAATTTCGCTAATTTTTTTTCACGTGCATAAACAAAAACATTCGCTCTATTACCTACATGATCACCGGATATATCCAAGCAAAAAAAATTCAAATGGTTTGCCTTGATCGTGAAAATTTAAATGATTCCCCTCCACCCCACGCCGCACAACATATCGTACAAATAATGTGTGCAATAAATTGTAGCGGAATGCATACATATATTTATTTATGCATACATACATACATACGTACAAATTTGTACGCGACGCAAGGAGGAACGACGACCGAACTTGAGAGATTATTCAACTTTCGCGAGTGCGGTTTACTGTGTAGTAAAACGTAAAGGTCGAAGAATACGTAAAACAGATGTTTTCTCGAAAGAAATACTATCTTTTGATTTTCGCAAAATTTCTTATTTTGTTTTGATAGTCCGTTGGACGTATGAAAGTACAAATGTGTGTATGCATTTATATTCGGGCTGCACACAGTGGAGAAATTTGCAAAATTTTAAGATTTGATTTGAAATTAATTACTTTGAATGAAACGATAGATTTTTTATTTAAATTTTTCACCAGCTGTGTCCAGTTCTAAACTATTTTGATCTGAAGTAAATGTTAGACGAGAAGCTGAAATTTTATACTTTCAAAGCTCATAAGCTTTGTATTTCGGGAAGGATTTACCGATGGTGTCATGTATTGTTTTCTTTTAATTCCTCTCACGATCAATGTGATGATACTGAAACGCTTCGAACTCGTTATACAGAGTTTGATGACCTTTAATTTTTAAGAGTTTTAAATTCCTCCTGCTTGCTCAAAAATGCGAAGTGAATAAATACATATTGAAAAGATTTTGATTTTGATATGGATGCGATTGCTACACATTATCTATGGCAAAACCCGTTTCAAGATAAAAAGAAACACCGGTGGTGCTCAAATTATTATATTATAAAAAAAAGGAAAAAAGAGAAGCAACTTGATAATGTTTTTGCAAATAAAAAAAAACCTGCTGACAGAGATGATAACGCGAAATTTTTGGAATGTTGTTTTTAAATAAAATTATCTTAATTATTCAAGTAAATCACACTGAAAACTATTAACACTAGAGAAGTGTGAATTTCCCTGTCATTACAAATTATTTTCTCTTTTGAGGGGAAAGTGAATTTTGAAGAAATTTCTATCGTACATAAATATTATGTGGAAAATTGTTTGGGCGGCTATCTAAACCAATAAAATTCGATCTCGGAAACCACACATGTAACTGTTGAAAATCCAATGCATCTTTCTGCTGTGACAGTTTGGTGTAATATTTAAAGTAGTGGCATTATTGGCCCATTTTTCATCGAAAATGAAGCTACCAGCACCGTTGTGGTCAATAAAGACTGCAACATAGAGATGGTAACCAACTGTTTGTGTCAAGAAATTAAAGACATCGACTTAGACGATCTGCCATTGTTAAGAGGCGGTAACGATCGGAAATGTATTAAAAAATTAGGTTGATACGATGAGCTAGTGCTAGGCCACCATTTGAATGAAATTATGAAATTGGGAAGCTCAATTTTTTCAATAAAGCAAAAAAAAAACTTAGCGGCTGTCATTTTATAGCGATTTGAAAAAAACTGCTCGTTGGTTCACCGTGTACTTATATTTTTCATATCATTTCTCTGAAGCTTTCGAAGTTTTTGTCCTTGTTCTTTGATCCATCGCAGTATACATACTTATAGGATAATGGTAAAGTACATTTAGATGGTTGATATAGTAATAACATTCAAATCCGGTGACTATACGGGCGTATAATAGTTGATAAGGGCGTACAATAGGCAAAGTCTTGCTATTTCCGATGTATGTAAGTTTCAAATCGTTGTCCTGGCAGAAAGCAAAGTTTTATAAAATACCTAGTTTTTCGGCACTTTGCTCGACATTTTCCCGAAGAATATTCAAGTTCATAAATTTGTCATTCAATCTTCGATAAATAGTGAATTGACTACAAACAACAAATTTTTCTTTGAAAAATGTTAGTGACAACTTAATCTTTAGTGCTTTTTCTTCAAACATATCTTCCTATAACATATCTTACATTCAACTTTTTGTCTCTTTTTAAAGGATTTGGCTAACCAAAATGTGCCGTTGGTTTCGATCATTTAATATTAGGTGCGTTTTTTTGCTCCGGTACAGAGCAGAATAGAACTATGCCAAAAAAAAACAACGATCTAGTATAAAACAACAGTGCTTTCGCTAAGACTGACATAGGTTGCTGCATTTGCTGTGGTACCACAAAACAGCTGAAAATAAAGAAAGAAAATAACGAATATACACTACCAAAATCGATAGTTAATACAAAAAGAACTAACAGAAAATTATTTCTTTTAGCTTTCTATACATTATGAGTGCTTTTTCTAATTTCCTAGCTACCAAAACATTCAACATAACCATGAAAAACCCAAAGCCACCTCACAGAAAAAAAATAACTTCTCATGAGCTTTTCTTTTTTCCATCAGCACATTCTACACTTCAACACGTGAACTACAAATGAGGAATAGAATTTATGTACTAGTGAATTCACTGGGATAAGATTGTTGTTGTTTCCAATGCATATATCCTGTTCTCTACTGGATAGAGGAGCAAAAAAACACGTCTATTATTAGAAATGGTGCCATTGCTTCTTCTTACCACAACCCTTATCTCGGTTTTCCTTCACCATAAAGCTTTACGACTATTTGGTGAAATTTAAAAGTGATTTATCTTTCGGTGCCATTTTGTATTGCAAATTGTAACACTGATTTCATTAATGACCTTCTACAGCTTAGATGACTCTCTTGCACCTTCCAGTCCTTCGCAGAACGATTTGAATGATTCTCTCTTGGAAGTCCTCGCCAGATTTTTGCAAGGACTTTGTGAGATTCAGTAGGCAATCCAGTCATACTCTGTGTTGCTCTGACAAACTCGATAGAGGATTCTTTTTTTGGTTTTTTTGCTGAGCTTCTGTAGTTCACGGTTCCACCAAGGAACCATATATGATTGCTGCATTGCCAATTGAGCATGCCTCTTCATAGCTACATAATATGGCTAGATTCTGGTCCAAAAGAACATGCGAAATCATTACGTGGTAGTAGACGCTTCTCCAAGGGTTTCGATATATACTTCGCCAAAAGGAAGTTACATAGCCAAAGAGAGAATCCAAGAAGAGGAGATGTTGAGGAAATGCCGCCTTATGGTCAAGGTCATGGCAATAGCATCTCAGGCTCAAAAGAACATGTCACGACAGGTGAAAGATGGTATTTTGGAACTTTAGAAACTTCTCGAAGTGGTTGAGGATAAACTGGAAAAAGGCTGAGCTAAAAATGAGCCGAAAAGAAGATTTACCCAAAGAACCGACTGAAACTTCACAAAAACGGGGCGGAAACACGTCAAATGGCGGAAACACGTCTATACCACAATCCGAGACAGGAGCCACTGATCAGAAACCGTGGGCGACTGTAACTGTAATAGGTCTCGGAAGGGTAACGGCAAGCAGGAGAAGTTGATGTCCGTAGCATCTCATGAAAGAGTGTCGTTAAAACTGCAGTCCGAATCCGGTAAGCGCACACGAAAGAAAACGCAAGCATATAGGGCTAAAAAGGAAGCAGTGATGATAAAACCCGCCCCAGTGAAAACTTACGCCGAGGTCCTTCAACAGATCCGCGGAGGCGTGAACCCGAACGAAGTAGGGGCACAGATACGTCAAATAAAAAAGACGGCGGATTGCTCGTGACACTTGCAAAATGCGACGATATTGAGGAGGTAAAGAAACTTATTTCTAAGACCTAAATCGAATTCTTTGCCCTGGACAGCCTTACAACCGAGGAAGAAGTTGCGGCTGCGATTCAGGAGATAGAAATCGAAAATGCTGAAATTACATTACTGCCCCCAAATGCAAGAGAACAGCGGAAAGCCGTAGTCGAATTGGAAAACGCAAAAGCTATGAAGCTAATTAAGGATGGGCGAATAAGAATTGGCTGGGTGAATGCCAGATTAAGGAGGCGACCCGAGGTGTTGCGCTGCTACGATCACACGAAAAAGGATTGTAAAGCACCAGTTCGGACCAAGAGAACCAAATCACATTCTGGGGTCAGGAGCGTGTAAAGCTCTCAGAGAAGCGCTCGAAGCGCAGAAGAAGAAGCTTCATAGATGAGGATTCGCCAAGGGAACACACAGGGGTGCCGTGCGGCGGAAAATTTGTTCATGCAGCTGGTGTGCGAATCCAGAGCCCAAGTTGCAATGATTAGCGAACCATATCGAAAGAGAAATCCAGAGGATTGGTATACAGACCGTTCAGGCTATGCAGCTCCATGGGCTGCAGACGACCGAAAAATCCGAGTGGATCAGCAGTGTTCGGATGATGGATATGTTTGGATCCGAAATCAAAAGTATCAACTTTGTCAGCTGCTATTTCTCACTAAACGAACCAAGTAGGGAATTTCGTAGGAAAATAGAAGCACTGGAAGATACTTTACGAGATCTGCCGGGTGAGTTGGTGGTGGCTGCCGACTTCAACGCGAGAGTACTCTGGCAGCGATCATAGCTACATCAGCTTCTGGCTATCAGAGGAAAACCAAAACTCGTAAAGGTCCGGTCGAAAAATATTTGGCGGGAATACTTTCAAGTTAGATTGGAGAAAGCTCTTGGAGCGCTTGGCGATAACTTTGCTGGCGAGGGCAGTGCTGATCGAGTAGGGCTGGTGACAGATCAGACAATGTTCAAGACGCTGGTGGACTTTACCATGAAGCAACCGTGCGACGTTTCGATGCCACGTCGGAGACAACCTCCCGGGAAGCAACAGGCTTATTGGTGGACCGAAGAGATAGCGGTCCACCTGTATTCAGAAGACGCTTGGGTAGGTGTCTCAGTACATGCAGAGACGGTATTGCGGCTGAAAAGAGAAGAAGGTTGTTTAACAGACTCCTCCTGACAGAACGAAAGTAGTCGTGGAGGCACCTGATAGGTGCTAGTGGTACAGCCGAGTCGAAGTGATGGGAAAGCGGTTCCCACTCGGATTCCTGTGGTCAGCGGGTGATGTTTTTTAGTGAGTAGAATCTCGCATATTATTGCATCTTTCGCAGGAAACATATGAAGGTTTTTCGACACCCGTTCAAAAAAAAGGCCTCTTAATATCTACGTAATATGGCTAAATCGAATTCTATTGATTTTGGTAATTTTATCCTCCCACTAGGGCAAGCTTTTTCTGCCTGAAGTCGATCGAACTATGCCCAATTAGTATTTGTTAGAGTTTTTCTCTCCGCCACGGTTGTTGGATTCGTAACTAAAGATAATATTTGATTCCTGAAACGATGAATACTTTGATGAACTGCTATAGCTAACATCTGTCTCAAAGAAGCATTCCCGTGTATGGAATCCAATGCATAGCATAAACAACATATATCGACTCTAACGCTTATCAAAGCAGAGAATACTTGATACGGAAAACTGGATCGTTTTTGCTAATTTTCAGACAAGAAGGGAACCGCGGTCACTAATTAATAACCTCTATCGAAAGCAATACTAAAATTGTTGAAATGAAAAATGGCGCTAGTTACTGGTTTAATTAGCCAGTTGTTTTTCACATGACAGGAGGCAACAAAAAAGAAGTATTCTCTAGACTTGACTGAAAGAAACGGCACTTAAGCTACTAGTTCTAATATAAAACTAGCCGTAAATCTAAAGAGAGGAGTGGAGGGCCTTAACGGGCATATATATATATATATATCTTGATGAAGATAGTATTCATATGTTTACTGAAGAGTATCTAAGCGTTTATCAAACATCATACACAGTTATTTGATTTTGGTGTCCCATTCAATGTTTTGTCTTAAACAGTCAATAGGATCGCTAGGGAGATGAATGAGTTTTCTTTTCTAGGTAAAAAAGGTAGTTGTGGTTCTTGGTGCATTTACTTTGATTTTACGCCTAGATCAGTTATGATAGAAGTCATTATGTTTATAATGTGATTAAGAAGTCGGAATGTGCTTTATGATTATATAGAGTTCGGGTAAAGTATTGGAAGGAAAATACTCTTCTGATCAAACTTTACTTAGTTGAATAAAACTGGTGTGCAAGTTTTTCATTCTAATGTAATGAAACTAACTGCTATCGTTACACTTTTTAGCAGCAACTTTTTGCGTGCACATTTTTTTCTTCACATATCTATTTCGTCATCGTCGTCTTCGTAGCAATACAGCCCCTCTCGGGCCTTGGCTTCTCGCAGTTGACGCCTCCAGTTGTCTCGGTCCAATGACCGCGTCCTCCAATTTCGAAAACCGAGCAGCTTTGCGCAGTCTTCGTCGACAGAGTCAGACCAGCGTTTTCTGGGTTTTCCCACTGGTCTTCGACCCTCGGCCCTTCCGTTGAATACTTTCTTAAGTACTCGATGCTCGTCCGTTCGTTGCACGTGACCAGCCCATTGCAGCTTCCGCAGTTTGATTATGGTAGCAATCTCTGGCTCATCAAAAACCTCGTACAACTCGTGGTTGTATCTCATCCGCCATTGGCCGCACTCTTGTTTAGCCCCAATTATACGCCTGAGGACCCGTCTTTCGAAGACGTTCAACATATTTGCGATGCTTGCGTAAGGGTTCAAGTTTCACATCCGTAGCACAACACAGGTCTGATTATTGATTTGTAGACTTGGAGCTTCGTCTTCCTGTGTATGCAGCTGGTCTTCAGTAGGGCCAAAACGGAGTAGAAAGTTTTATTAGCGAGCTGTATTCTCCGTTTAATTTCATCAGCTTCACTGCATTGCGCTGTCAATTTCGAGCCTAAGTATATAAATTCGTCCACATTCTCTAAATTATATTCGTCCAGAATTATATTCGGTCTAATGGAGGTCTTCTTTCTTGTTTGCGTCATGATTTTTGTTTTCGTCTGATTGATCTTCAGGCCTACTTCTTTGGCTTCCTGGCCAAGTCTCAGCAGGAGTTCTTTCGTGGATATGAAGGAACGAGACAAGATGTTAATGTCATCCGCGTAGGCCACTAGTTGGTTCGACTTATACAGAAGCGTACCCCCTGTGTCGACAGAAATCTTCCTTATCACGTACTCAACTGCTAGGTTGAACAGCAGAGGGGCCAACCCATCGCCTTGCTTTAGTCCGACATTTGTGTCACAGGCGTCAGTTAGACTGTTGTTGATTCTGACTTGTGATGCTGGCGACGTCATCGTCATTTTGGTCAGTCGGACTAGTTTTGCCGGGATACCGAAGTATAGCATTATTTTGTACAGTACGTTTCAGTCAGTACTGTCATATGCTTGTTTAAAATCCACGAAAATCTGGTGGACGTCGATGTTAAATTCCCAGCATTTTTCGAGCACTTGTTTGACTGTGAAGAGCTGATCCGTAGTTGATCGACCAGACCTAAAGCCTCCTTGGTACTCCCCAAAGACCTTTTCAGCGTACAAATTTATTTTATTTTTTAATATTTTCGTCAATATCTTATAGGACGTACAAAGTAGCGATATGCCTCTGTAGTTTTCGCACCGAAGTTTGTCTCCTTTTTTGTGGATAGGGCATATGATGGATTTGCACCACTCCTGCGGTATTTTTTCTTGACCCCAGATGTGCTGGATCAATTCGTAGATGGCTTTTATAGGGGACCTTCCACCGTACTTGATTAGCTCAACCGGAATCTCGTCAATCCCCGGCGCTTTATTGTTTTTCTGGCTTTTTATGGCAGTATTGACTTCTTCCAGCGCTGGAGGTGCGATCGGGACTTCGTCAGAGACGTCTATCGGTTCTTATATTATTGAGCCCTGTGCAGTGTTAAGGAGTTATTTGAAATAGCAGGCCCACCTCTCCTTAATCTGGCTATCTGCGGCGATGATATTGCCGATTTCGTCTTTACAGAGTGTCGTCTTGGGCTGGTATCCGTTTCTTAAACATTTCACTACCTTGTAAGCTTGCCTAGTTTTATTGCTCGCCAGATTTTCGTCAATGCTCTTTAATTGCTCGTCATAATATTTTCGTTTCTTACATCTAATGATCGTATTTGCTACTCGCCGGAGGTTTTCATATTTTTCTCTCTTCGTCCTGGTGTTCCTTTCAAGGAACTGTATATATGCCTGATTTTTCTTGCTCAACACATTCTGGCATTCTTTGTCAAACCAGCTGTTTATTTTGCGCCGAGCTTCATACCCAACCACTTGTTCTGCAGCGGCTTTGATTGCTGTCTTCATCTCCATCCAGACCTTGTCAACCGACCTCACTGTGTTATTTTGTAGGATGGGGGTTAGCTTAGTCTCAAGAGTTTTTGAAAAGCTTTCTGCTGCTGGCGCCGTTTGGAGCTTTTCGATGTCAAACTTACGAAGGGGGCTGGTCTTCGTCGCATACGCCTTTGACATGCGACATCGATATTTGGATTTGAACAAGTAGTGGTCCGAGTCACAATTTGCTCCTCGAAACGCCCGAACGTCAAGTATGCTGAAAGCCCATATCCGCTGAATAAGGACATGGTCAATTTGGTTGAAGGTATTGCCATCTGGTATTGCCATCTGGTATTGCCATCTGGCCGTTCTCGTTAGTTGCATCGTGGAGGCTGTGCCCTCCGGTTGTTCCCCGATGTACTTCTTCATTCTCATCTTTAGCATTGAAGTCGCCGAGTATTATTTTGACGTCGTTTGAGGGCAATAATTCGAATAGCCTTTCCAAGTGGTTATAGAATGCGTCTTTCGTTTCCTCGTCTTATTCTTCTGTCGAGGCGTGAACGTTTATCAGCCATATTTTAAAGAATTTTGCTTTGATGCGGATCGCACACAATCGTTCGCTTACTGCCTTGAAGTCCATAACGTGTGGCTTGAACTCCCTATCCACAATGAAGGTCACTCCCAATTCACGGATTCCTGTAGGCTTCCCATTCTTGAATATTGTGTGCGATCTCATGTCTTGAATCTCGCTACCAATCCATTTCGTTTCCTGGACTGCCAACACGTCCAATTTGTACTGAGTGGTCTGTAATAATAATTCTTTTACAGCACCAGGTCCATTTAGTGATCTGACATTCCAGGATCCAAATGCGTAATCCATGTTTCGTTTGCCGGGTCGTTTCCGTTAGTCCAATCCTATCCGAGGCATCTCCGCAAGTTCCGGAACGGTTTAAAATTTTGTGGAGGACGGATTGTCGGTCCATCGCTCCAACCCCCAAGCCTGGAGGACCCGACTATATACCACTTAATTTCTTTCCCTTTCACCGGGGGTTCAATACCGCTAGGATATCGTTACCCGATCTCCGGTCTAGATTAACAGCACCGCCGCGGGAAGGCGAGTAGATAGGACGAAGAGGAGAGGTGAGAGGAGTCATTTCGCACGGATCGTCCATTTACTTGCACGTCACTCTCCGCACGTTCGGGTAGCCACATATCTATTTACCTACATATAATCATTGGCGGACATCTCCCATATTCATTTCGAAATACTATAAGGACAAGTAACTCATGAAATTTTTGGAGCGAAATCCAACCTAATCTCTGTACTTTGTATATATATTACTTACTCACAACGTCCATTAAAACCAAAATGTCTCATTTCTGTGCGATATCGGAAAGCATGGCAAACTTTATTAAATTATTGTCGTAACAATAATGAGCTCGCAATTGCCACTTACAGCTAGCTTATATGAAAACTTTGGCATGCAAGTACATACCTACATTTACCTAGCTACATACATCCAACATTTTCGCATGCAACCCACCAATCCAATCTGACATACCATTATGGAGGAAACTTTTTCCAGGGAAGTGTTTACCCACAAGTATAGTAATGCTATGGTTTCTCAGTTTTCGAGCAATTCATATTCACATGCAAATTAAATTGCACTTATAATCCTCGACTTTTATGCAACAAAAACAATAAATCGGCGCTTACACTAGCATAGCATTGTTGGTTGAAATAAGTCGTCTGAGGTTGGAAAATCGGGTTTTTATATCGCGAAAAATTTGCAAGTTACAATGAAAAACTTGAACAGGAAACTGCCACCACCGCCAGTAAACTCTTTAGCGTTGATATACTAAAAATGGTATCACGCGAGCATTAAACAAATAGCTCAACCACGATTCATGCTAAAATCTACCTCAAGCCAAGGCCTAGTCTTTATGCGGTTTTTAATGTTTCCCTCCTCTCTTACCACTACTGTGGCGTTTACATAAATTCTGAAACACGCTGAGTAGAACGGGTAGTTAGCCGCCATGTCGACAGTGTCTGATAAGTTTTCAGCGCGGTGGCTAAAAATAGTATCGAAGTTGAATTTGCCTGGCTTTGAAACTAAATTCTTAATTAGGAGCTGGCACCCAGTTTGTCCTAACCTACAGGAGGTCCCATGCCTAATTTTTTCAACAATATTTCGAATTTTGCCTACCAACCCTGCACAGGCCTCATCGTTTAACACTATTTTGCACAATTTGTAAGTCGTTTGAAAAAAGTCTCTATTTATTTCACGGCATCCGGTACAAAGAAAACTGTTTGCAACCACGACATTTCACCTTTCTTTCCACGACCAGGAAAAACGCCAAACGACGAATGATATGAAATGTCTGAGTAATGGAAATTGTGAGTGAGAAATCATTTTGTGTCGATCACGCAATCTTGACACGATAAAATACACCACACTGTCTTCTTATTTAAGTTCTCATCGGTTTACGACTTGTCGTCAATAAATTATATTATCTTGTATGCGGGGTGATAATTGATTTCAGGTTCGATACGTTGTGAAATGCCGTGACAAGGACTCATTGGATTTTCGACAGCGCGATTTTCTCTAGTCGTTATTATTATTTCCACTTTTTTCACGGTCGCATTTTTTTTACAGTATTTACAGTGTGGGTTTATATTTTCTCATCAAGGCTGAGCCTTAAGCTCGTTGCAAGCACATGTCGCAAAGTTTAAGGTCATTTATTTTTTCCGGGGAAAAATTACCACAACATTTTCGCAATATCTTTAGTTACATTTGGGTGAAAACCCGACATTGGTGAAAATTCTTTCAGATTTTAAATGTGACTACAGAAAAATGTATTTTGTGTGTTGGACGGGAAGAGAATGCAAGAATTATAAAAACCACTGTGAGTTCAAGTAAATGACACAAAAGAAATATCTGAACTTGAAGTTAATAGTTGTTGGCAATACATTTAGTCAATGCATTTGGATGACACTGAGTAAAATCGATTCTATGACTGGAGATTTAAAATGATGATAACCAGTCTTCTCGTCAGTAAATTTATGTTTTCGACCAAATGACACTCTCTTCAATCTGACCATTATGTACTAGTAAAAGCTAGCTCTAACGCTTTATAAAAACAATACCAACAGAAATTTGTGGATTTCATTGATTCAAAATAGGACTCCAAGCCATTTCCTTTTTATGTGCTCTATTTAATTGATTTAACTTAACGATCAATTCAAATAATAAAGAAGCTTAGCACAAATTGGTATACAGTCCCTTCATTACAATGCAAGCCATTCAAATGTCGTGGACATTTTCGCTCAGCCAACGACAAAAGATCCCGCAATTAGTTCTTGAGCGTCAAAACATCTCTTTGTATTACCCGAATGTTCTCGGCATGAGGACTAAGCTGGAGGAATTTAAAATTACTTCTTTACTCGAAAAGTATCACCTAATCTGTCTCTCTGTAACCTGGCTTGTTGATGATATCTTTAGCTCTGAATTTTTTCCAATTCACAATGTCTGACGGTGTGACCGTAACCGCTATAAAATCTGATGGTGGCGGGGTGCTTATTGCCGTGATTCGTTCCCTTCAAAGTGAACTCTGCGTTGATTTCGTTCCCAGTCTTCCTGTTGAATGTGTAGCAGTTCGTGTGTCTCTGTCGCTTGAATCTTCGTTGTTTGTGGCCGCTGTATATATTCCGTGCAACTCTCCCTTTTCCACCTATGAATGTTTCTTCACCGAGCTATCTTCCTACCTAAACATAAACTTTCCTTCTTCGTCTGTCATCATCTGTGGTGACTTAAATGTTCCATCTGTCTAATGGGACTCTGGTTTTTCCCGTATTGTTTCTCACAATAATATTTCTATTGCTCTCTCATCTTCCCTTTCGTCTTCTTCACTATAAATTTAACTCTGCTAATGTAAACAATAAGATTCTTGACCTCATCCTTTCCAACACAGAACCTTCATCGTTTTTACTATTTCCCTCCACAACGCCTTATACGAACCCTGACTCCCATCATCCTCTCCTCTTTGTAGATATTGTTGCTAATCTATCTAATCGTGTTAGAGTTTTCAATAAGCCTACTTTCAATTTTCCAAAAAAAAAAAACAACAAATTTTGACCTCTTAGCTCTCGATCTCAACTCAATTAATTGGTTTGGCTTGTTTCGAGGACTTGACATTGACATTGCAGCTAAGAAATTATATTCTGTTCTCCTTAATGTAATCACCGCTCATGCTCCAATCTTTCGCTTGCGTTAGCGTAATGATGCTCCTTGGTTCACTGAGAATGTTAAACGCGCTCTAGATATTAAAACTGTAGCACGTCGTAAATTTTTGAGCTCTCATTCCGACCAGGACTATGCTGATTTTTTTCGTTTACGTGCTGCTGCCAAGAATCAAATAAGGCTTGGCATGCGCAACTATCTATCTCACATTGAATCTTCTCGAATGACCCTAAAAACTTCTGGTCATTCTTTCGCTCTTTAAAATCTTCCTCTCCTATACCTGACTCCCTTACATTTAATAATATCACTGCTGCTCATCCTCAAAATGTTTGTGATCTCTTTACACTTTTTTTATCTTCTGTATACTCTGACTCAATGATTCCTTCTTCTTATAGTGTTTCTTTTGATTTCCCTCCTTGTCTCTCTTCACTCTCGATTAATCCTCTTGAAGTTGAATCTCTTATATCGTCTCTTGGTTCTAATTACTCTCTTGGCCCTGATGGCCTTCTTAACTTTTTTGTGAAAAATCTTGCATCTTCCTTATGTGTTCCCCTATCAATTTTATTTAATGTAAGTCTTTGTTCTGGTAAATCATTTTCCCTATTTTCAAATCTGATGAACGTAACGTCGCTTCAAATTATCGCCCTATTTCTATCCTTCCCTGTTTTTCCCTAATCATTGAACGTTTTGTGTTTGAAAAAATGTATGACTCTCTTAAGTATGCGTTCGTATCTCAGCAACATGGTTTGGTTAAAGGTCGGTCCACATCTACGAATCTCATTAAATTTTCTCATGCAGTGACCTCGGCGTTAGATCGGAACTCTCAAGTTGATGCTATATACACAGCATCAACTTGAGTTGTTCATTTTCTCTAAGGCATTTGAATCTGTCAATCTTGAGCTTCTTCTACTCAAATTAAACCACTATGGTATCTGTGACCCTTCACTTTCTTGGATATCTTCGTTCCTAATTAACCGCACCTGTTTCGTGTCCCTCTCTGGCGTACCGTCCTTACCGTTTTTGCCCTCTTCTGGTGTACCTCAAGGATCTATATTAGGATCGCTATTATTCAACCTCTTCATCAACGACCTTATCGTCATCATTGTTACGAAAAAACGCGCTGTCGAATGTCGCTGTCGAATGATTGCCACCGCGTGAGGATTGCCATATCGCATGAGGGCAGTTCAACACACCATCAGACTCAACTACTTTGCTTCTTCAAGACCTCGTCAGTCGGTGGCTGCTCACGGACCCCACGCTGTACCATTTCGAAGCTAAACAGTGCTCATCGACCTAATATGGTTATCGATAGACAATCATCAAAATGAAATGGGTAAAGTGCTCACAGGATTGATTGAACACAAGGACCATCATCGCAAATATATATAAATATTTAAAGTTAACGATGAATAGAGAAATAAATACTGCCTCTGGCCGGAGGAACAAACGTGGGGACGATCTCGCACTGGCGAGAGAATCTTCAATTTGAACTTTTTCAAGCAGAAAGTTAGGAGCTAATGTGGTTGTGAATTCCTCTACCATACTACTCAAACGTGATTACGTACGTTTTCTATTTAGCCTAGCGAGAATGAACGTACTCGAACGCATAAATTAGTCAGTCAGTCGATCGGTCTGTGCGGACATCTCAACATCGCCATCTTCAAATGAAGCTAATTGTCTCAATAGGTGATAATCAAGCCGAAATCCGAACGTAAGAAAAGGCGACGAACATCTTGTAAACCCGGGTACGACATTTCGAAATGTTACACACGATTCTCTGAGATATTCGTCACAATTCTATTGGTCCGCACAAATATATGCTCGAATTGCAAATAAGAGGTGTCCGACAGTGGAGAATAGCGAAGGGTGAAGATATGTGACACTCTATAGCACTGCATCAATAGTGCGAAATATTTGGGCGTGAATAGCACACCATTAAGAATCGTGGAACTCAGATACACCAAAATTATAAAAAAATGTCTTGGACAAATTTGGCGACAGATTCGGCTGTAGATTTAGGCATTGGTTGTAACCAAATGAATTTAGTATAGTGATCTACCACTATAAATATTTGGGATTTTCTAGGGCCTTATCATGAAAAGTCGTTGCATCGGACTGTTAAAAATTACTTCCTGGCCTATTCGAGGTCTTAAGATACGATTACAAGGTTTGGCATACGATTTCAAAATTTGACTTACGCCGACTCTGCCCGGAATCCATAATTTGCCACGCAAGATATCTACATCAGTATCTGAAGTACTACCAGTACTCATGAAAATTCGTCCATTGCGTACCCAGGAATCAAAAAAGGTGTACTTAGGTAAAAATGCTTAAGGTAAGCTCGCACTTCGTTCATGTACTGTAGACAATCCACCAGGAACGAGGCTTGCAGAACCTTTGCAATGTTAGATTGGAAAATTGAAACTTTGAAGTTTCCGGCTGCAACAGTTCAATGTACCAGACAAGTCCTGCTGGCTCATCAACCACTTTAGGCTAGCATGATCAGTGATAACCGTAAATGGTAGGCATTTGAAATAGGTGCGGATTCTTTTCATGATCTAAACAGGAGCTAGACATTCAATATGAATACAGTGATGGTATCATTTTGCTGAACTGACGTGAGAGTGAGTTTCTTTGACATGAAGGCTATATGATGTTCGTAATCATCTCCATCCATTTCAACAGAACTTAACCTATTCTGATAGTGCTAGCAACACATTTATTGAAGAAATGTTTTGTAAAGTCAGAGATGATAAGAACGGAGATTTTTGATCGTCAGCCCAGCAGCCATTAATAAACTGAACTTTCTACTATTTTTTTTTCTTTAAAAACCCGATTTTTTCTTTCGAAGCTGGATATATTTAATTTTTGTGACAAATATCGATATTTCGAGGGTAATCTGCCCTCTTCTTCAGTGTCTATCGGTCTAATCTTAATCTAACTTAGGTATGTTACTTATAGAGCTTACTTTTAAAGTATTGACTCATGCTAATTACCTACTAATTGTCTATTAATTACTTTACTTAAATACATTTAACGATATATATTAATTAAATTTTCCACCTTACTATCAAATTAATGTTCAAATTATCCTGAACAATGGTGATGCACAGTTTCCTTGGCCTGTGTTTAGTCTTCTATTCATTAGGGTTTTCCATATGTTCAGGCTTTCGTACGCATCCAGTTTTCGTACCTACTGTACCTCCTTAATCACCTCCACGTTATCCTATGTTATGTTGTGATCCTCCTCCAAGATGTGCTTCGCCACTGCTGGTCGTACTAATTTGTGTTCCTTTTCCTCGCTGAAGCTGCTTCCCGTTTATGTTCCGTTAGTCTTACACCAACTAACCGTTTCGTTTGACCGATGTATATTTTGTCGCATTCTGGGCAGGTAATCTTATAAACTCCACATTTTTTTCTTTTTATCCTTTTTGTCTTTTACGTGACATAGTATAGTACCTAATTTTTTTTAGCTCTACTGGTTGGAACTGCTTTAATATCAAAGCGTTCAAGAATTTCCCGTACTTTTTTGAATACTGACGCATAAATAATTGGAACTCTTATAATTGTTTTTTGTCTTTCCTGCGTAAAAAGCGTCGTTAAAAGATCGCGCTGTATTCTATACTTTTTCTTTTTGACAAGATTTCCAATTATCCTCTCGTCATATTCATTTTTTCTCGCCGTATCTTTAATAATTTTAACTTCTGAGTTAAAACTTTCCTGATCCATGGGCACTGTTAGGAGCCGTTGAATCATCGAATTAAAGGGCGCCATTTTTTAGGAATGCCAATGATCAGACGTGGATGGTGTTATCCTCTGGGTGTGTGTGGGCTTCCGGTAAATATTAAATCTAAGAAGACCTTCTTTCCTTATGACCGAATAAATCCAAGAAGGGTAGTTTCTCATTCTTTTCTATTTCCATTGAAAATTGAATGTCTTTATGTGCTTGTTTCAACTTCTCCAAAGTTTCTCCCAAAGCATCTTTTTTAACGATAGCTAGAATATCATCTACATATCTCAACCAAACCCGAAGAAGTGAACCTTCTTCATATAGTTTCTTCTCCAGTCTATCCATAAAAATCTCACTCATAAGTGGGGATATATGATTTCCCATTGCGACACCTTTCATCGCTTCAAAGTATTTCCCCCTGAAACTTTCATTCATGCAAACCGAAGCAAGTTTCAAAAAGTCTTCAGCTCTTCTCCTACCCTCTGGCGAGCTATTCCTCTCTAATAGCCAGCCCTCAAAGAACGTGAGTGCTTGTTTTACCGGCACGCTTGGGAACAGAGCGTTGACATCAAATGGTACAACTAGCTCATCTTCCCCTATTGTTGCCACTCTTCCAAGCCGCCCTATTACCTCGTCTCGATTTTTAACTGTTCTATCGCTAATCTTCCTTAAGGCCCTACACTCGTCTACAATCCACTTTGCAATTATTCTTGTTGGAGCGTTTGTAACGGTGACAATTTCCCTAAGCTCACTTCCTTCCTTATGTATCTTTGGAAGGCACCTAATTTTTGGCAACGACGGGTTTGAGACCCACAGCTTGTTCACCTCTCCAATCGTCCCTTTCCACTCTTTTAAGACTCTTTCAACTCGTTTGATAGAGTCTGGTAAGAGATCTTTCCTAAGCTCATGGTAGTCCCCGTTGTTGAGTATTTCCATAACTAATCGGTCATATTCGTCTTTGTCAATTACGACCACGGCATTTCCCTTATCGGCTTTGGTATAAAAGACCGGTTTAGCAGCCAACTCTTTGAGCACTTTTTGTGCCTTCCCAGTGTTCCTCCTCTTACGATTTTCCTTCCTGATGAGTTTAGCCACATTGCCTCTAATCTTTGCTTTCTCTTCTTCGGGAAGGGTTTTAACCGCTGCTTCAATGACAACTACCAAGTCTTCTGTTGGGAATGTTGTTTCCTTGACAGCAAAATTCAGACATTGGTTAAGTAGCTTAATTTGCTCTCCTGTGAATTGAACCGTGGACTTATTCACCACATAGTTGGGGATAGTCTCAACGGCATTCTTTTTCTTTTCCGTGATATCCTTTCCTCCCGTCAGCTCCTTCAGTTTCTTTGTGAGAATTTTCCTCTTTCTATCTTTCTCACATTCAAAAGCCCTGTTTGCTTTTCCTACAATATCTAAAATATCTCCTTTTCTACCTAAAGTTTCACTTGCCATTTTTAGATGCAAGGAATAAACTTCGAGTGTGAGATCCCCTAATCTCTTATGTAGCCTATTTAAGGAATCTCTAATGAGATTCCTTTCGGCCAGTGCAATTTGTTTTCCTACTCCTAACAGATGGGACCTAAATTAAATAATATGACTTCTTGGAGTCACATTCTTTTTTAAACATAATTTAAGAAATCTTATGTCTTCAGAGATTCCATCCATTTTTAGACTCTACGAATTTCATGAAATTGGATTTTGACCTGGTAGTCATTATTAATTGTTTTTAATGTGTACTAATTTTTTCCAGCTTGTAAAAACTATTTTTAAAAAACCGATTCTTCCTTTCGAAGCTAGATATATTTAATTTTTGTGACAAATATCGATATTTCGAGATGTTCGGAATTTATTTCGAATAAAGAACTAGTCCTACAAGTCATACAGGTAGAAAAAGACCTTGTCGTAAATCAGAGCTAGTAATGAACATAGTGGGCCTACGTCGAACAAGCAGACCGTCTATTATATAATAACGATAGGCGTCTTCAATTGTAATCGTATTGCATCTAAACACAAGCAACCTTAGCCAGGCTTACGAACTTAAGTGACTGGCGCACTCCAAGGACTATAAAGCTAAATGATCCCACAACCCTTGTTGGGTCTATGGGTTGAAGTTGGAAGAAAGCTTCATCATATTAATTCACAAACAATGTAAATACGAGTGCGAAGTGACTAATTTCAAGACTCACTTTACGCCTGATTAACTCCTATTCCGAGCTAGGTGAGCTCAACGTTCTTTGCACGGTCCTTCTGTGTCTAAACCTGGATTGGAACCCACAGACAAGAAGCGAGTGTTCTATCCACGAAGCTACTCAAGCTTCACTCCAAGGACTATGATTCTCACAAATGACCTCTAACGAGAGCACACGATCCAGTTCTTGATGCAATAAGTCTTGCTCAACCGGAGAGATAGCGGAATAGCTTTGCTTAATAGGTTTAGCATACCAAATGTGGAAGGGAAGAAAGAAATGTAATTCTTGCTCTTGGTCAGCTGACATTTTAGTGACTGCCATAGAATCATCGGCTAAGGTAGCAAAAGTGGTATGTTGAATTTCATCTACAGTAGGCATTTGCACTGGTGCTATATTGAAAGTATTCCAAACGTCGATTCCGGGATAAAGTTTGTTAGCTAGAAGACCTGAAAGTTTCGGTTCAGAACCGTTATTAACTAAAACACAAAATGTATCCAAGTACAAATTTGATCAGAAGTAAATTGATTGAATCATAAATGTTGCGTTTGTGTACAAGTAAAAGTTTTACACGTGTAATACATATCTTTATAAAATCATCTATCCGCTCTCGCTGTTCGACGATGGAAACGTTAAATGCAATCACGCTTGACTAAAAGTTACGTGATTTACCTAGTTACCTTCAATTCACTGTGCAATCCTCTCGCTTTCCTCGTGGACAGCAGCCAAAAGACGCCCAACCGCTTACATCATGCATAACTTGTGCGCGTCATGAACATTTCTATCGACGTCGTCTAGCTGGAATGATAACTCGAGACACAATAATCAAAGCGAGTAATCGTGAAACATAATTATTGCAATCGATGTGATATGTCCCGGACGGCAGCATTGGATGCAACAGATGCGTGAACAAAAGCGATTGTGTGCAGAAACTATTTGACCATGAATTAATATTCATACTGAATCACCGAGAACATGCATTGAGACCTCAATATTCGTGTTGTAGATGTGTGTGCTTTTAAACGTTATATACAACTATTCCGCATCCTCCAATGAAGAATGAGCAAAGCAAGTCTTATAATTATTTGAAATGTCGATGTTGTTTTGCAGCAATTCATGCCAAAGTGAATGGAGGCATCGGTAGAAAAGAGTCTTTGTTCGAATGAAAACTTTGTTACGTCAGACTTGAAGAACGTTTGATAAACTACATCTTAGTTCTTTGATTTTTTCAATGCTATTATTTATTTATTTTTTATGTGTATGTTATTTGCGTGTAAAAGAGCT
The DNA here is from genome assembly GCA_947369275.1 of Nemotelus nigrinus. Taxonomy (NCBI): domain Eukaryota; kingdom Metazoa; phylum Arthropoda; class Insecta; order Diptera; family Stratiomyidae; genus Nemotelus; species Nemotelus nigrinus. The sequence continues at coordinate 68,199,492 of OX376373.1, read as the reverse complement.
GTGAAAATCGATAATAATTATACAAATAAAAAAGTTGTTTGATGGGTAGAAAAAAATAAGAAATGGGCTTATAATATTTGACAACTAAAAACCAAAAAAATTCCACAGTATTATTTTGAATTACCTTCTTCGTATACCACACATGCGTATCATAATAAACTCCCAATATGGGTTGAGGAAGCTGTTTTGATCTGTAAAGTCTTACCAGTAGCTGATTTGAAAATATTTATATATACAATAACAAATGTGAAAGAAACCGATTGGCCTTTGTTTTCATTGACTCTAAAACTTCGATTAATTTTACAACCAAATACGAGAAATGGTAAATGTTTAATTTCCGGCAACAAAGAAAAGTGACCATAAACCTTTATAATCCTAACAAAATGCATTAAAACTAAAAAAGAACGCAGGTACTACGAATTGATTGCAGCCGAGTCATCAGTCAGATAGGGGTGGTAGAGGAACATGAAGTATATGAAATATGCACGTGCCGCAACTATCTCGGCTGACGGAAGCCTGAATTTAACCTCCTCGTGATGGCAGCAGGTAAAAGTCTTTTTTCTCAGAAGAGGCTGGCGAATATTTTCAGACTAGTCCTTTCCAAGTAAGGTTGGCGAGAGGCCGATTATACCTCCGGTAAAACCCTTACCCTTTCCGAAGCGGTTGTCCCGAAACTATCAACAACCCTCGGTACCGGATTGATACCACAACGACGAACACGCGAACGAAAACGGCTAAACGATTTGAAAATTTTCGCATGGAACGTTAGATCGCTCTACAGAGCTCGAGCTGCTCAGCAGCTAGCCTATGCCCTGTCTCAATATAAGAAAGAATATGACTTATACTTCAGCTGTCATCCAAAACACCATGTGCTCGGAGTAGGCTTCAAAAAATGAAGTCTACCATCATCGGCTTTGCCGCTATCGCGTGCAAGGCAAATTTGCAAACATCAGCCTCATAAACGTTCACGCACCTACAGAGGAATCTGCTGGCGACGAAAAAGAATGAACAGGTCGAGGGGATCCTCAATGCCTGCCTAAGGCCTGATGTAAAAATCATCCTTGGAGATTTTAACGTCAAATTGGGTCGAGAGCCGGTATTCAGGTGTTAGGCATGCACCCATAGTTTGCAGGAGAACACTAATAACAACGGACTTCGAGTCATAGAACTGGTAGCATCCAAGAACTTGGTCGTTGCGAGTACCAGGTTCCCGCGTGAAGATATACAGAAGGATATCAACTGATGAAGCCACTCGTAACCAGATAGGCCACGTGTTGATAGATCGCCGCCACTACTCGAGTCTGATGACGGTACGAAGGTATCGAGGTGCCAACTTAAACTCGGACCACTATCTTGTTGGTATGGTTCTCCGAGCACGAATTGCTTTGCGTAGAAGCATTACATCTACCAGCATCTAAAATACCAGTAACACCTTTGGTCTTGCGTTAAGACTCGCTCGATGGAAGGAAAGTAAGTCCTGGGGTCAGGATGCCGGGCTTAGATGAGAAGTAGATGCCGATCCTGAAGGCATTCTGGAGCGATGAGAAGTGCGCTTTAGTGAATTGCTAAACGGTCAGCTCAACGAAGAATTGGAGGCTCCACCAATGCAAGAAGACGACCTTATGTTGCCGCTCCCAAGCATAGAAGAGATACGAAGAGGCATAAGTCGCCTGAAATTTAACAAAGCCCTTGGAGCCGACGGCTGCTGAGCTGATTAAATATGGATGGCCTACATTACACCAAGCAATTCATGAAATTATATAGAAGACTGGCGCAAAGGCATAATATGCCCCATACATAAGAAAAGAAATGTAACTATGTGCAGTAACTATAGGGGTATAACATTGTTGAGTACCTCCTATAAGATACTCTCCTCTATCCTGCAAGAACTGATAGCCCCATACGCTAAAGCAATCATCGGATAATATCAATGGAATTCAACATTCCACTGTACCATCTATTTATAGACTTTAAGGCCGCCTATGATAGCATAGCCAGGGTAGAACTGTATAAAGCCATGAAAGAATTTGGCATTCCAAATGAATTGACACGATTGTGTAGGTTGACCCTGACCAATGTAACCAGCCAAGTTATCTTCAACAACATCTTCAATGGGCTCCGACAAGGGGATGATCTGGCCTGCCTCCTCTTCAATCTGGCGTTGGAAAAAGCAATCCGAGACTCTGACACGTCAACGAGAGGGACTATCGTCACCAAGTCCTGCCAGATGCTGGCTTATGCAGATGATATAGAGACAATTAGAAGATCGGAACTAGCTGTACAAGAATCTTTCATCCAGATCGAGCAAGCGGCACAAAAACTGGGGCTGCACACAAATGAAGGAAAGACTAAGTACATGGTGGCAGCATCTGCAGGAAGAACCCCTACAGTTGGTCAAATCTTCAGGGCAGTTGAGCATGAATTTGAAATAGTGCCATCATTCAACTATCTTGGGTCTATTGTAGCAACCGATGACAATATGGATGAAGAAATACGCGGGCGGCTGCTCAAAGCCAACAAAGCCTATTACAGTTTGTCAAGGCTCTTCAAATCCCGAAATCTCACCCGAACATTAAATCTCCTTCTGTATAAGACCATGGTCCTGCCAGTGCTCGCGTATGAATCCGAGCCTTGGCTGCTCAACAAAAGGCACAGTAGACTCTTGCGGAGAATCGTTGGCCCCATATGTGAAGAAGTGCGTTTCCGGAGACGCTTCAATCATGAGTTGTACGCTATCTACGCAAAAGCAGATATAATTACGAAGATAAAGCTTGGTAGACTCCGGTGAGTGGGACACCTAGCTAGAATGAGCGAAGAGAATCCAGCTCAGAAACTCCTTTGCGGTCGATTTTAGGCAGACGACAGCATGGGAAACCTTGCCTGCGCTGGAGGGATGGCGTTGACCAGGCATACTTACTCAGAGTTTACGGGTGCAAAATTGGGTCACATCGGCTCGCTATCGGGTTCGATGGAAGAAAAAACTGTTGTCGGAGGTCAGGACCGGACCGGACCCCGGTTGTAGCGCCGATGATAATGATGTGACTGCGAATTGATTGGCGAATATAGGGCATAATTCTGATTAATGTCTCCAACTACATCTGGTAGCAATAACTACATGCTTATATTTTCAGCAGTAGTGCTAGTTCCTAAGTTCAGCTTTTCACATTTTAAGTGTTCGGCGTACTCCTTTTTTCAAAGCACTCCATCCTAAAAAGTCAAAAATAGAGTGCTCGGGAAAACGAAACTATCACGTTTCGATATTTAATCTCTAGGCGTATTTAGTTTGGTTTTTGGACCACCGTCGTGTAGTTCGTATCTGAAAAGCTGAAAATCCAAGCGTTGACAACAACTTAACCAGATGCTATGACCCGAACTTGTGGTAGAGATATACACCAATCTCATTCAGTATTGAAGAGATGAACGAGCGAGGCTTCAATGCTGAGACTATTGATTGTGCAAGACCAACGCACTTCTTTCTATGTGAATTCAAGTACCCTCCTTTCTTTTTTAGAATAACCGTTTCAAAAGATAATCTTACATACACTTGCGAACATATGTCTTCTTGTATAACTTCAGCGGCTGCCTTCACGACATGCAGTCTTTCCGCTTGAAGATCTGAGCTTCTATTCTCATACCCAGTACCGGTGAGAAATTTGTGACCTGTGTTATTAAAACAAATAGTTGTATGTTTGGAGGATGCGTCAAAGATCAAAATATCGTCTCCGTACTTTTCTAACAAGCAACTTTTCGCTGTTCGTGGTTGAGGTCGCTATCCTTCTATTTGGTCCATGAGCTCGTTTAGAGAGATCTGACACTCCTCAGAGTTCTCTTCCAGGAATAAATAAATTAATTCCATGATCTGATCAAACGTGGGATGCTGACGGTTTCCCCTGAACCTTCCTGTCGGTAGAGCTTTGTTAGGCAAAACCGATCTGGCATCAAGGGCTACCAAATCTGTGTCCTCAGATATGCGCTGCTGTATTTTGATAGCTCATTAGTCATCACGTTTTTCAGTTGCTTTCAAGATTGTTAAATTGAAAGACATATTTTCCACAGTAATGACATTGTTCCTTTTTTCTGACTTCTTCCTTTGAGCAACAAGAAACTCTTCAGTTAGTTTGTTTCCGCGGAGAGAGTAGTGTTCTCTAAAATTGAGAAGTTTATTGATGGTGTCACACTTCTTTCACCAGGGCGAACAGCTACTTGAATCAACTTCGGGTTGTTATATCTTTTCTCAAAAGCACTGTGTCAAAAGAAACTGTAAAAACGATTGCTTCTTCAAAATGAGTTGATCTGGCCGCATAATCGCCTAAGTTTTCGAAAGCAATGTACACCAATCCCATTCAGTATTGAAGAGACGAACGAACGAGGCCTCAATGCTGAGACTATAGACTATGGAACAGAACAGATATCTCAGTAACACCCTTCAATAAACATTCATTTTCTTAGTTTTTAAGAGAAACACTGGACGTGAGAAGGATTTTTGGACCCCTTTCCTTTACTAACCGCATTTCACTTTGACTTAACGACCTGTCCTTGAGGTCTAGGGACTAGGAGAGGAGTGGAGTGGCGAGATAGGAGTGCAATGCAATCCTTATATTGATGTTATCTTTTCTGTACATTCCTTTATTACATTATATTTGTTTGATTATATTTTTGTTACTTCATTGTTATTTTATATTATTTTTTGGTAAAAATATCAAAATTTAAATAAAAATCGATAAACTTTGAAAGGTTGTATCTTGGAAATTATCGGGTCTACAGAGACGGTTCTGGACTCAAATTTTAGCAAATTTTGTATAATAGATTTTATCATAAAACAAGTCCTTGATGATGTAGATGGGCAAAAAATAAAAAAAGTTGAAAATTCCTCGATTTTTCCGACAAGGTTGCGTTCGGCGCTCGAGGTCCCAAACTTAGATTGTTTATTGGGGCAGCATCATAAACAAGTCAGCAAAAAATCAGAACTGCCGGATTTGGGGCTATGTACCCAGCCTTGTAGGCAAAAATGTTACTGGACTAAACATGATACTTTTCACGAATTATGACAATTGTCCTAAAATAAATTTCCAAACTCCTTTAAGGGGTTGGTCCACTGTTAAACTGTTCAAAATGAAATTTTTTTTAAACAGCTACCAAAAAAAAACTATTCAAGATATCGATTTGAACTTTTGTGTACATCTTTATTGAGGCTAAAAGTTAACATTTTCATTGGAAATAAATATTTGAAAACAAAATGGCGACCGCCCCAATAGATCGCCGCAGCACCACCGAAAAAAAAGCAAATTGCACCTCGTAAATTCCTTGACAAAATAAGCATCTGTGAACAAATTACCAAAAATATTTCATTAGTTTTGAGTATAAAGGACTGCATGGGTCTAAATTTAAAGCCCTATAGCGATTAAAAAAATTTGGTATACTTTTGAACATTGGTTATTCAGTTCAGTTGGTAGGGTTTTTTCAATCAAAAAAATGTTTCACAGATCGTAAAAAAAAATTTTTTTCTTCTAAATTTAGGCCCGTTATACTCAAATCTAATGAAATATTTTTGTTAATTTGTTCACAGATGCTTATGTTGTTCAGGAATTTACGAGGCGCAATTTGCTTTTTTTTCGGCGGTGCTGCGGCGATATATTGGGGCGGTCGCCATTTTGTTTTCCAATAATTATTTCCAAAGAAAATGTTAACTCAATAAAGATGTACATAAAATTTCAAATCGATATCTTGAATAGTTTTTTTTTGGTAGCTGTTTAAAAAAAATTCATTTTGAGCAGTTTAAAAGTGGACAAACCCCTTAACGTAATATTTCAAAGTAAAAAATATATATCCTACTTTTGAATTAAAAGACATATTTTGTGGAAAATATCGAATAATTTACTTGAATAAGCTATGACGAGTACTACAATTCATTTTAGATTATCATAAATTCTTTCATTTTAATTGCAATCTTCCTGAAATTTGAATGATGATAAAAGACCACAATATTTTGCACGCAATTTGTATTAAAATATTTCCGGTTATTCCACAAATTTTCATCTTCATTTCACCGAAATATTCAGATACTAAGACGTGATTAATAACGGCCTCGTTAAATCTATCTATTAACAATGGTCTCATATTCAAGCCCATCATCATCATCGTCTCAGAAACGGTCACTTCTAAGACAAGGTTGCTTCATCCAGAATTCCAGCAATAAAAATGACCAAGTACTAAGGCGAAACAGAGCACGTTGAGAGCATTTGAACGGTGCAGTAATTAAGTTACGAAAGCTGTTATGCGAGCTGATGTAAATTTGTCCTTGTTGTCGAGCTAGATACATACATTATGCATACTATTGTCACGGATGACATCGAAAATAAGGACGTGGGTAATGAAATGCCATAAAATCAATGATTGAAACCTTTTTCCTGGGTAAAACTTGAAGTAGCTGAGATACATATAAATTGTGATGGCATCTTCTCATCGCATTGGTCAAACGTCCATGAGATACTGGTCGACTGAAATAGCTCATTAGCCAAAAGAGGCAAAAGAAATGAAATTGGGGGGATCGGGTTGATAGTGTCCGTGCCACTTCCATAGACAAATAATAAATTAGGCCCTGTGGAAAAGGTCGCGCCATCGGACCCGTCAGCATAGCCATCCGATGCGGAAAAATTACGATGAATGGAGAAAGCATTTATCAACCAGATAAATCTGATAACCATCAAAATGCTGTTTTATTTTTCTTGAAAAATTTGTCTCTACAATTCAATGGAAATGCAAAGTTTGTTAAAAAAAAGCGAACAGTGGTAGGCAGAAATATATCGCCCATTGGCGGCTTGTAAGTAGGCGCGTGTACTATGTCTAGTCACGCTAGACGCCCACTATTCGAACTGACGGAAAAAGATGAAATCCATTTGCTTGTGGCAATAGCATTGGGTAATTTTAGAATGTCGGTTAAGGTCTTCGGTGCTGTGACATAATACATAATTTCCTAGCTCAGATGTTGTGCTCTTTATCAAAATATCATCGCTGAGAGCGTGGGGCTGTTGGTTATCAGATAATGTTGTTTTACGTTGAACTTTTTCGGAACACATAATTTTGTGGAACTATACGAGTGCCCATGAGAAATATTTGTGTCGGTTCTTGAGGCAGAACGATAAAACTGAAAATTAATTACAAGTGATATTGTTAATTTCGGTCGATAGTGTGAGAAAATGAATGAAACGTGAAGCTATCTCGAACATTTCGTGATACGAGACGTTAAGTTTTATTGTATTCAGGATATGCCAATAACAATTATCGTGTTTTACCGGTAAAATCATTTTAACAAATAAGTCCTTTCTAATTTCATAGGGCAGAAAATAAATTACAACCCTTCGGCAAACTGTTCTTACTTACTATTATTGCATGAGTTTTCATCCAGATTTTATTAAGCTGCGTAATTGCACGGTTTTGCTCCAATTGTTGGTTTTCCTGTTATTTAATTTCTTGTATATTTTTCTTATGCCCACGTTAGAAGATTGCGTTTTAGGATTGAACTTGTCTGACAAAAGCCACGTAAAACGAAATCAATCAGTATTATTTCCGACATAACCTTTAATATGTTACCATGTTCCATATGTTTTACACTCTCTTGTGGTTGAAACATGACAGGCAAGAACGATTTCGGACGACATAATTGTAGCGGTTAACCACATTGAGATGAGTTGACTGACATCAAAAAGATGCTAAACGAAGATCTGTATCTTGAAACGGTGTCGAAATTTTCTTGCAACACAATTCACAGCTCCAAGCGTTGGCAACGAATCCCCGAAAGCTTATTACATGCTGAAACAAGTCTCACAGGCCATGCAAATAAACACATAACTAACGTAGGTCACTGAATTTGAAAATTTGAACTACTGTTTTCTTGCATATAAGAAGGTACTACTCAGTGGATGATCATGATGAGAACGTTTTGCATGTGCCGCATTAAATTTGGGGATAAAAAACAAAGACGAGACTTTTTCTCATTTGGAAGTAGCATAATGAAAAAAGTTTGTGGTAAAAATCATACGACCTCCATAACGTTGGACGATGAGTAAGTGAAAATGCAGCATCTGGTGCGAAGGTTGTTTTTTTTACATTTTTTTTAAAATTTTTTTTACATTTTTTTTTAAATTTTTTTTACATTTTTCATACGATTAGGCGAGCACAAGGCACGAGATGATAATGACGTAGATTCGACCAGTCGCCGAATCGATAATTCAAATCGATTTGTTTTTTAAAATCTTTTTCGAGTCTTAAATCTTTATCTTATATGTTTATGAAGTTTTAAAATTATTTCGGGTATTTTGCAGCAAAGCAGTTGAAAATATATGTGGATGAGTGTGGTGTGATTAATACAGTAAATTACTGCAGACCTGAATTGACACAGGTACGTGTACACGGGTATAACTCGAAACTCGGTGTGTGATCAAAATTGGATCAGAGACATCACACGCTAGCAGCTGGTATACACCAATCTGTCTACACAATCCCATTTTTTTTTTCATCCAGGGTTGCATTTACTTCCAGCCACGAGGAGTTTATTAACATTGTATTTAATGTTACTGAAGCATGTATCCTACTCCTTATGATCCCCTATAAATATTCTACAGGATTCAGGTCCTGATTAGTTCCAAAGAGCATTTTTCCGTTGGGCGTATAAATCACCACCAACCCCTGTTGTGAATCAATGTCCATTCTCATTAGATCCTGTGCAGCGATTCTCTGCTTCTAATTTGATCCTGAAAAAAATCTGCTGTTAACACTATTTAACTCTGATCTTCCTACGGGGAGAAAATTTGGGGAGTCTTTTTAGAAGCTTTTTAGAATTGAAATGAAGTGGCAATACTGGTCTTTGAAAGAAAGTTTTAAGTATGAGTCGAAAAATTTACCTTAGCTTATACAGGAGTGATTCGGCAAAAGGCTCCTGATCAAAGGATCCTGAGACCATTAGGCATGACCCAAAGCAAAAAGGTCAAGTAGCGGTGTCGTCTTCCATCAATAGGTACATCCCTCAGTCAAGGCTGGCTTCTGAGAAAGAATCTGATGCAGAACTTGATGAGTTTGGCGTAATTACCTCTAAATTGAGCGGGTGTCTAAACCTTCTGGCTTTGGAAAAAGAGGTAGCTATAACATCCGAGAAAGAGTTAAACTAAACCCTGGTTGGTAATTGTGGAGGTTTTTCAAATTAATTTTCACGATTACAAATCTGCTTTTCACTTGTCAAAGAGCGGGAAGGAGTTAATTTTTATCCAAGGACCATGGGCTGCAAACAACCGGGCTTGTGGACTACACATCAATGGATGCTGGCTTATAACACCTGATGGCTTATTGAACCCAGAAGTTTAATCCTGTCATGAATATTATTTATGCCCTAGTGCTTCACAATTTCTGTCACAATGATAACCTGGCTATTGCATCAAATATCAGTCGAAAGCTTTGCTATTTTGTTTCCTCTTACCTGGCACACGATTATGGTACGATTTCTTGCAGTGACTCCGGGAAGGATTTGGTCTTGGCAGTCATGCATATTTCTGCCTCTTGTTCTAAGAGTCGACTCTAATGCTCATCACGAAGTGTCTGGCGGCTCCAATAAAACTGCCCAAGAAGAGGCACTTTTTGACTTCATTGTAGACGGCGAACCGATCTTCCTCACCTCAATTCAGAAGGAGTTTCCTGCCGTTATATCAATCAGTGGGCGGCAGCTTTCGTACTCTAATTATAGATAGATATATTTTAATGTTGGTAGCTGTAGTTCAGCTGAGCAGGTAACCTCTAATAATTATCCAGTCCCTGGCCAAACCCTCTGAAGAGATTCCTCTAGAGAGTGTGGATTCCTACTAAGACTTGGATCAGGCGGCTTAAACCGTTACCAGTGATCTCAGCACTGCCGCTAGGGCAACGTGCAATCCAAACATAGATAAACAAAGCAAAAGGTTGTCATGGTGAAAAACGGAAGCAACTGCCCAACAGAAAGAGTTTCACAGTGCAAAGAAATCAAATGACTAGTCTCTGAAAAAAGAATTATAGGCTTTCAAGTATGCCGTACGCAAGGTAAAGGTCTCCTCATGAAGAAGCAACATTTAGGGTAGCCATGAGTCAAATCGTCTACGTAAAGTCTTTAAACCTAGCAACGAAGGCTATAGGTTGACGGCATCTACACTAACTCGCATTTATCGGTGAATCATAGTCCCCCAACACAAGCGGCTCATCTAGTGGAGCAGACCATTTGCTCTCTTTAGATGTTGAATTCCCTATAGAGATAGCTCCCACAAGCTCCTACGAGCCTTTCGAATCCTCGGGTCCTGATGGCGCTCTTCACTCCTTAGAACAAGCGCTACCATTGCTGAACGATAACATAATGCGTCCTTGCGCTTCTTGTATGCTGGCGGGAAACAAGAGTTGTGTTTGTTCCTGAAGTAGGACAGATCTATGAACTATCGTCCAATATATTTGAGCTCTGTCTTGCGAAAGATTCTGTAAACGATCGTTGAATACTACATCAAAAATCAACTAATCCAACGTTAGTGTCGCACTCGCAGTGTACGCCGGGCGTCAACACGAGCTTACCTCAAGGTAGAGTCGTTTCTTTCCTGCTGTGGACATTACGCTAAATACTTTTCTGAAAAAGCTTTTCGTGCCGGATACAATGTGGCTGTTTATGCTAGTGACATAGCCATAGCAGTCTCCGGAATATCTCTATTTACGCTTTCGGAAAGATTGAATCACTCTCTTGGTCTTGGTATTGATCTTGATATAAAAACAAGTGTTTATTTTGTGAAAAGGTGGATAAAGTATGTCGAAATGTGGTGATAGAACCCGTCCTAGAAGTACCTCGATAACGGTTGATATAATGATTTGTGAGATATTTCGGAAAATCCCAGCGCTTAGTCTGAGGCAGGCCAGAGAAAAAGTTCTTAGAAAAGGTGTTCGCGTCTCAATTAATACAATTAGACGAAGACTTCAAGAATCTGGCATAAGAAACCGAAGTGCGAACCCTAAACTGCTACGGACAGCAACACAAGTAGAAAAAAGGCTGAGCTGTGCAAAGGAGAATCGGGAACGTGATTGGAGCAAAGTAAAATTTACCGGAGAATCATTTTTTGTTGTCTACAACTACTGGCGCAAGGATTGGACAAAAAATGGAGACACATTTTTGCAGCGTACAGTTAAAGTCCGACCAAAGGTGGGAGGGAGAAAAACAATTCGAAGAGTTAATTACTTTCACTCGAAACTTGGATGCTCAATTCAAGCGTGCGGTTTCAATGCGAATCTTAGTTAAAAGAAGCTAGGACTATTTACATGAAAGTACAAAAGATTCTCCCTTGAACTGAGTCGCGGCATTATCTATTTGCGACTCCTTCTTGACTAGAAGCTACTATGGAACGAAAACGTAGCAATAAGGGTGCTTATTTCACTCCTGCAAGAGAGGCTTACTCGCGAGTTGGGGTTTGCAACCTTGCATTGTAATGTGGGTTTATATCGCTATGGTTGAGCGGGTACTTCTATATTGGGTGACTTTTTGATGGCAAGCTGCTCTTAAGCCAGCCTACCTACTTATCCTTGAAAAGTTTCGAAGTTTGGCTGGTGGCACGAGCACTCTGGACTGCCTCTACTAAGACCCTTTGCGTACTGCATCATGCAATTACTAACTAATCTATTAGTCTGGTAAACTAGTCTTGTGGCTATTGTATTTCATTGTATTTAGGAATGGACTAGTACAAAAATCGGTCATGCTTGATTTTTCATTCAGGAAGTCTCAGCTCCGTAGGAGACTTCAATAAACACTCAGATGAGCTAAATCTGAGGCTGTTGCTTCGTCTGCCAGACTATTGATATTCGTTTATCAAGTGTTCGGAGATATTAGACGCGTTTTGGCGGAAAGTCAGTCGACTCTAAATTTCCTTCCTAGTATCTGTACAGTACCTAAAATTGGATAGCGTTACGTCTCTTACGAAGATATGTCATTTATTTAGGTACCTTGGCATCGGGGTATACAGAGTAAATGTGTGGTTGACGACCTGACAAAGTGTAGTAATTTGCTGTCAGAGATCTCATGTCCCTTCTTGTTAACCCTGTGCGATTGCAAGACAGTCTTGGATCTCTATTCTTGGATCTCAGGTAGCTGTTAAGTTGAACGCATAACCCTCTTCTTTATGTCTCTCAACAATTTCTGATGGAGCTGTCATTGAGAAAATGAATAGACATCTCTCATCTATTTGAGGTGCTAGTGTCCGGCTTTGGCGAAGAGAAAAATGGCCTCATTCCAAGTCTGGACGAGCTCTCCTTTGTTGAAGTAGTGGGTGTCGCACAGTTTATTAAAGGAACCAGATGGTTTCCTGAGTAATGTACCCAGGAAACCATCTGAGAGAGAGAGAGGGAGAGCAATATTTGTGGTTACAGAAGTAGCCTCGATTATGGTTTTGTGTGTTGTTCGGCCGGGCTCCCTTTGATTGACAGCTACTCTACTTACCTAACCTATAACGACCTTTATACTGCAAACAAACATTTCGCAGCTATGTCCCCATAACATATTGAAATTCGTATCTGAGTGATTCTCACATACATCATTTAAATTTGTTCCAAAGACATGAAAAATGAAAAACAAAATTAATATTTTATTTTCTGCAAAAATATGATGCAACCCTTAATTATAATAATAGGCGTGTTTTTTCCTGTCCCAGTGAATTCACTAGTACATAAATTCTATTCCTCATTTGTAGTTCACGTGTTGAAGTGTAGAATGTGCTGATGGAAAAAAGAAAAGCTCTTGAGAAGTTATTTTTTTCTGTGAGGTGGCCTTGGGTTTTTCATGGTTATGTTGAATGTTTTGATAGTTAGGAAATTAGAAAAAGCACTCATAATGTATAGAAAGCTAAAAGAAATAATTTTCTGTTAGTTCTTTTTCTATTTTCTATCGATTGTGGTAGTGTATATTCGTTATTTTCAGCTGTTGTGTGGTACCACAGCAAATGCAGCAACCTATGTCAGTCTTAGCGAAAGCACTGTTGTTTTATACTAGATCGTTGTTTTTGTGGCATAGATCTATTCTGCTCTGTACCGGAGAAAAAAAACGCACCTAATGTCATCTATCTGTCCAGTTCGAGTTAAATGAAGAAGATTTGTTAATTCGTACCACAATGTTAGATTTCTTTGACCAAACAATATTAGGCTAGTCGTTTTGCGTGAAATATTGTTGCTTGACCCAATCTTACCTCAGTTTCCGCTTGCTCTGTGATAGCCATATCATGTTTCTATCTTTTTTTTATTTTTAGGTCCTAGTCTAGGCTAATCACTAGCTTTCGTCTTACCGTTCCAGAAGCTTTTGACCTTCCTATCTGCTTTTGTAGCAAAGAAAGATAAAGATACAATTTATATTTTTAGTCAGGGAGATATATACTTATATGTTCGCTAAATTTTAAAAAGTTGTCCTTGCTTATTCTCTTATGTGATTACCTTCTTCTACTTTTTCACACACTTTTTCATCTTCGTATTGTCATGTACGCACTATTCGCTTTTGTGGGTTTGGATGTCCTTTTTCCTCTTGTATATTTACCTTTTATTTATTTATAATTAATTTGATTGATGTTTTTCAAAATATTGGCTAATTCCTTTATGCCTTAGACATTTGCTTTCACTGTCAGTATTCTAATTGTTAACCATTTATTCGATTTTTTCATTTATTTTGTGACTTTAATTTTATTACTCTGAGTTGAACTAGCCTACTTGAATACTGAGCTTCTGTTCTATTCTATTACACAAATTTTCATCTTGAAATTACACTCTCAAAATGACTCTCCATTTCGTCTCCTATTCAAACTGTGCAGCTTTTCAACTTATACCTAAGAAAATCGAAAATATGATAAAAAAAACGCTATGTTCAAAAAAATTCTATCGAAATTAGATTCTTCCGATCAGATTACAACATCCTAAAACGCGGACTTCCGGACTTTGATATTGCGTGAAAATTCGTCCTAGATTCAAATGTATTGTATCTAAATCTTTCAGCACATTAACAAGAATTTCCGAAACTTTACAGTTTCACCCCAAGGCTGACATTCGATTCTAATGTGTCTATATAAAAAATTTTTTTTAGCTACTTTATCTTTGTCAGTAAAAATCCTTGCAGCTTTTTTTCGGTTCAAACACATTTTACGTGTTTTCGCAGAAGGAAACAACACACATGCTCCAACTGAATTATGAGAGGACGATTGCAACTGCGGCATTGAAAACAACAGGTGGTTGATGTGCCTTGTTAAAATATCGACGATCGACAGCAACTGTCGGTGGTGGATGCTTGATTTCTTCCAGGGTGCCGCTTATCACCTGTTGTGTATCCATTCTAGTGTGCTGCTGCGAATTTTTCGAAGAAATTTCATGTTCGCAAAAAAGATGCTTGCTTCACAAAAATAAAACACTGCATTTTCCCTTGTCAATTGAAATTGGCATGTGTTTCGATGAAGGACGTTTTAGTTATTTTGTTTCGAATTGTTGGATTTTTGATATGATGGTGAAATAATTGACATTTTTCGTTTCCGAGGAATCAGTGGAATTACAAAAAAAAAGTACAATGGATAAATTTTTTTGAAAATCTTTTGTCAGAAGCAGAATGAGTCTTAATTACATATAATTTTATTTGATACTACAATCAGATACGTTTTCATCAATTTTAAAATATTTTTCGATTCATTCAAATATTTGCTTGAATTGAATTGAGGAGAAAAATATTTTTTTTTTAATTGTAAGTAAATTAAATTTACATTTACATATATCCTATCAATTTCTCGTAATATCTTATTCATGTTATTTCTTTCTTTTATTCTAAGTCTAAGTTGAATATCATGTTTATAAAAGAAGCAACTCTCATGTAGAAGGTAAGTTTTATTGTAGTTCATTCTAAGTTCGACTAAGCCTTAAATATAGCGGCTTTATTGCTTTACTATGCTGGGTCTTCGCGTTGTATACCTTATCATTTATTTATGGTTTCTGTAAACATATTTTCCCAATATTGTAATTGCTTTATCCAGCCTGTTCAAGTGGCTAGTATTTATCGTACTATAATTAAATTAAAAAAAAGCCCATCATTGCTCTCCAGTTAATATAAACTAAGTCAAAACTTAAACTTCGTATTGAACTATTCATTTGTATCAGTAGGAAGATATACAGAGCAAAAGTAGCGCATCTAGAAGCCACCAAGATTTTTATATTTTTGCGTTGGCCATTTTTGCAAATTTGGGCCTCTTTTTGGGCTCGGACGGCGTGATTAATCCGTTTTCATGTCCGTAAGGCTCGTTTCACACATATGAGGTTCCATTCGGTTCGGTTCGTTTTCGGTCGCTGCCGACAAGTGTGAAACGATAATTCGGTTTCTATTCGGTGCCTAATAGAAACCGTATAGAACCGAATACTCCCTGAGCACGAATAGGTTTCATCCGGTTTCTATTAGGTGTGAATTCGTGTCCAGGGAACAGAAAGCAATCAAGGCGTTCACACATGCACGGTTTAGTTTCGGTTTCCACCTGATTGGATCATTTGTTTTTTTTTTAATTTAAAAATTATCAGTTTGGATCCCTTAATTTGAAATATTTAGACGTTTTATCACGTTAGTTTAGTCAGTTTTAGTTAGTTTTATTTTTACCTCCATTTTTTTGAAATTATCAGTCGCAGTTTTTAGGACAAAATGAGCGATTTATAAGATGTTGATGTGGATTGGCTGATTTGTGCTGTGCAATCTAAAGTAGCGCTGTGAGGCAAGGCTTGTGCAAAATATGACGATAAATTAAAAACGCAAGAGGCATGGAAAAATGATTGTGTGGAAATTTTCGAAGACTTTTATGAATTTTACGCAAAATTGAGGACGAAAACACAAAAAATCTAATATGAACCGTGTGAGAACCGTGTATGTGTGAAGCGATTTCGTTCGGTTCGGTTTGTTTTCGGTTGCAACCGAAAACGAACTGAACCGAATGGAACCTCATATGTGTGAAACAAGCCTAATTGTTTGTAGAATTCTGATGTCATGTCAACAAAACGGTTTCTAAGCGGTTTTGCAGACGTGCATACTGATGACTCAGAGACATCCTCGACTACTTCTTAGTTACTGGGTTAAATTTTCGAATTTTTCCGCTTCTGCTATGACAGTTTCGATAATGCATAAGTTAGGGTTGGCCGATTGTATATTTAATAATAAATGGATTTAACTTTGATAGTTATGTACACTTTTTTGCCTGACACGCACGGACCATAAATAAACTTAAGCGGTGAAAAGCGGTTTTAGCAACATGAGTTTTACGTCGAGTCTATAAGTTAGACTTCAAGAATTAGTAGAAGTCTACATCAAGGTACTTTGATGCAAAGCTACGTATAATCATAGAGTATTCAACCAAACCAGGGAGCCTTTTGGTCTTCGTTTTATAAGTATGTTGCACCTGATATTCGGATGAACTCTTGAAGTCTTGTTAAAGATTGTCGGATATCTAACTTGCCAAAGTAAAGATTCGAATAAATTCGAGTGAATTCTCTATGCCCTTCGCTACTTTGAGCTGGTCTTGCTTTGGTGCAAATAACAGCATATCTTTGGCGTTTCGCAGGATATCAACTTGAGGCTCACCAGCCAGACCTCGAAGGTAAGGCCCGTGTTAATCTGAAATTTGAAAAACGCTTCCGAAAAGTTATATTAAATTAATAAAATAACAGACCGTAGAAGGTTAAGTAGTAATTTTACTTCGAATTGTAGCGGTTTTCCTAATGATAAGCCTACTGCAGATCGCTGCTGTTTTCTCTATGATCTGCTTTGGAGAAAAGTAAAGCTCTGATGCGCATTTGGATACATTTCGTCAAAACCTCCATCTTTAACTTTCGCCATCAAAATCATTCGATGAAGATCATTTGATGATTCAAGCCTACAAATCCTTCGCTAAACCTTCGAGGTCATAGAACCTTCGTGGGAAAATCATCAAGAGAAAATAAAGTTTCAAATGTCATTTTAAAAAAACTTGCTTCTTACTTCTTTGAATACTTTTGTGTCATTTTTAACTCTTGTACCAACATTGGATATTTTCCCCAAAGCATCAGGATCATGTGATAGCTCCAACTCGCGTCCAATATATATTCTCACAAATTTTGGGAAATTATTCGAAAGGGTGATTCAAGCAGTTAACCATGTTCCTTGATGATTACCAAATTATACCCAGGAGACAATTTGGCTTTGAGGCTAAAAACTCTACAGTGTACGCCCTAATGATTCTGCAAAGTGCAATTGCGGAAAGCATCCAAAACAAAAGGGTTTTAGGTGCTTGACTGATTGATCTCCAGAAGACCTGCAGCTCCGTATCAATTGAGGGTTTCCTGTATAAAATGATCAATACCGGTTTCTCTACTTGGTTAATCAAAGTTGTTGGCAGTTTTCTCAGTCGCAGGAAGGCATTCGTCATCCTCAATTGGTGTTTTCCTGACAAATTTCGAATTTAATCAAGTGTACCTAAAGCCTCCATCCTTGGACCGATTCTCTTCAGTGTTTTCACTGCAAACATCCCTGAAGTCTCTAAATTCTTCCACAGGTGTTAGTAATAATATCTATGCAGACAACCTCCTTTTCTGGAAGTCCTAGCATAACCCACGCTTTGTAACAGGGGTGTTACAAAGCTATGCGAACATTCCTACAAAGTATTACTCCAAATGGGGCTTGCAAATGAATATCAACAAAAGTGAGCTCATATTTTTCAAAGGATATCTTAAGTACCACACAAAGAGAGTAAGTACTCTTAAAGAATTCAAAATTTTTATTAATTACCAGATGATTACCCATTCAAAGACCGTGAAATATCTAGTTATACAACTCGACTCTCGCTGGGCCTGCGGCCATCATATCCAGTCAAACCTCAAGAGACCAGACCTTGCATACCATCTCCTAGGCTGTATCTTGAATCCAAACTCCATTATTTCCTCTAAAGCAAAGGTAATCGTCTACAAAAAGCTGCTTCTGGTAAAGTAGAACAGTTAGAAAAATTTGAACGTTGTGTTATTCTTCGTAATACTACCTCTCCTCATTCCTTAGATCTTCAGCAGCCTTGAAGAGTTTAGCTATTGACATTGCTTGAATCCGATTGCGGAAGAAAACCTCATGACTTGAAAAATTAACTGAAGTTGAACGGAAATGACATTTCTCCAAGTCCGACAATTATATTTCTCCAATCCGCGACTCATAGGGATATTTGTTAAATCGTTTGTTGATAACTGAAACTACCAAAATGTCGTCGAAATAGATGCAGTAGATTTTCAGTCCGCATTGCACAGTACGAAAGAAACCTGGAAATTGATTGTAAGCCTTAGTCAGGTCTATTGTGGAGTTGCCTTAGTCAGGTCTATTGTTGGACCATGTAGTTCGTGTCAGGAGTCTTGAATAATTGCGATCGAATATCTATCCCGGACGAAATGGAAGCAATTTTTTTAACCACCGGCAGCTGACCTGGGTTTTAGTTGGTTTTGTTTTCATATTATAGGACAACCAGGGTTCAGAATGTGGTGTTTAACTTTGTGTTTGCATAGTTAAGAGCGTGGATCTTTGGACGTCTAATTCAAAGCGCTATGTTTCACGGTCGATGTGCTTGTACTTTACATATAAGTAGAAAGCGTTTACTAAGCTGACGACTAGCTCATTGTGGCAGAAGAGGTCAATGCAAAAAATGAGTGTAGAGACATCGAGTTTAATGACGCCTCATAAGAACAGCTGTTGATGCCACAGCAAGTCGAAGACCAGAAGAAGGTCATGCCACAGCAGCTACAATGCCATTCTCCAATGGCGTCTTCAGTGTCGTCTCCTGGTCCCACACTACAACTTGTTAGAGCTAATGATGATGATTTTAATAGTCTCATTAGAGTGATATCTCTTCTTCAAATTTCCCTTTCTCGGGTTGCTGCTGACACGTCCGAGGAAGTCTTGAAGAGTTATATATCTGGGAAGCTTGGGAAACCTGTTAACGTTTCTTGTAAGAAGCTTACAAAGGATTCGGGCACAAGCCGTATTGTCGGCTCTTTCTTCTTCCAGACGCTTCCGACTGAACTAAGTGCGATCGGGCGCCTTGATTTCTGGCCTACTGGTGTTTTGGCTAAAAAATTTGAAACCGGGTCCCACTAGTTTAACCCTTATGTGCATACCCGGGTACCCGGGTGCCCACTTCGTCATTGTTTTAGTTATAACTTTTAAAATAATTGAGGTAGCAACCTGAGGCTTCAGGAATTCTCCTTTTAACTCTTTTAGAAGCTAATGACAAACTCGAAAAATTTTTGCGATTTTTTTGTACCTATGAAAAGTGAGGTCAAAGTCAACATACCGTTAGCTCACACCCGGGTACCTGGGTGCCCACTAGTATTTCAGCCCAGAAATTCAATGATATTGATATATTATGAAGATTGAAGTCAATAAATAAACAATTAGGAATAATTTTAGCATATTATAAAACATTTTTATTGGTTCATAATACAATGGTTACATTTTGTAGTGGATGTTGAATGTTCATCACACACAGGATTTTTGCAAACACAACAAGACTTTCGCGTTTTCCTGCGTCTTTTTATTGTGTCTTTGTAACATATATGGCAAGAGCCAGTTATTTTTAATCTACCAGTGTTGTCTCGACATTGAGTTTGTGGAAGAAAGGCGGAAGCAGACAGCTGTGGTCCGATTGGTCCAATTACACTCTCGATCGCAGTCTTTGTAGTAAAGTTCCGGAGTATTTGGTCATTTTTAGCGCGATCTTCAATGAAAGGTTTTGATAACTCATCGCTCAGTTGACGTAGGAAGAGTCGTCGTTGATGAGTTTTTTTCTTTATCATTTTATTATTTTCATAATAAATGATATATGATGCTAGAGCCGCTATGTCTATGACGTTGAAAAATAAAGCCAGAGGCCATCGTTGGGTACGCCTTTGCACGGTATAACGGCTAACCATCTGATCCATTACATCCACGCCTGATTTGTATTTGTTATAATAGGTAATCATGTGAGGCTTCTTTTTTTCATCATCATTTACAGCAGTATCTGAGTGCATCGTCGAGAGTAGGATTACAGTTTTATTTTTCTTTGGCACATACGAGCAGATTGCTACATGCTCGTGGAAACCAAAGAGAGAAGAGTATAGCTCTCTCGATCTAGAAGAATACATTTGCTCGGGAATATATGGTTTATTCTTCTTCAGGGTACCAACTATAGTCAATTGCCACGATAATAAGTGCTTGGCAAGAGGCAAAGTGGTAAAAAAATTGTCCATTGTAATGTTTCTCCCACTTCCTTTGAACGGCGCAGCAAGTTCTTTCACAACCCTCTCCCCTTGGTTTGTTTCGCGAACATTTCCCTGCTTGCCCGTGTAAATGATGCCCTGAATAGGGTATGAATTTTCGGCATCGCAAATCCACCAAATCTTGATGCCGTATTTGGCTGGCTTGGAAGGTATATATTGGGTAAACCTGGTATGGCCGCGGAAAGCATAAAGCTGCTCATCAATAGTTAAATTTGCTGTCGGCTTGTACATTTTATCCAAATTAGAGTTCAACATTGCCCAAATGTCACGAATAGGAGCTGCTTTATCCTGTTTGCTCTGGCGCGTACGAGCATCGTCGAAACGAATAAATCGCATTATAGATCGAAATCTATTGTTTCCCATTGATGCGCGATAGAGAGGGTATGAAGTAGCTTTCCACATTTCGTTTATGTGGTCAGTATTCGAATTGTTTGCGCCAGAAGAAATTAAAACCCCAATGTATGCATAAAATTCTTGCACACTAATTGGTTTCCATGATCGTATCGAATTCGGGTTCCTTTCGTTATATATAGAAATTTCTGCTTCAGCCTTCCTGTTTGTATGTCGAACAATTAGATCCACCATCTCCACTGTAAAGATTTTCTTGAACGTGTCTCTTATCGATAGGGTTTCTGTCGACCTATGTGAACCACATCTTTGACGTAAAATATTTTGCGCGTGTGTTTTGTGTATTGGAGGCGGCGTCTTGCTCCACACAGTTTTATCTTTCGATATATATTCATTTGATCTTTCCTCACCAGATCCAACCGCTGATGTACTGGGCGTTTGATACTCGTTGCCACTCTCAGCCGACTCAGAATCCTCTTCACCTTCGGTCGTTTCGGCAGGAGTTCCTGTGTCTGACGGTGGCTCTTTTACTATACTCTCAGGCAACCAATTCTCATCATCGCTGTCGTCTTCGAAATCTGATTCTTCATCACTTTCTCCAAGCAGATTTTTCAGATAAATTTCTCGTTCCAAGCGACTCAATCTAATAGAATGATAAAAACGAGTTTATTATTATACAAAAATGAGATAGTTATCTATATATTTGGAAATGATATTCACCTTGCAAATTCAGCTCTCGATAGTTCTTCCATGATTTATTATAAAAATAACACTTAATTAAATTATAAAAATATCACTTGTTCGTCTCAGCAGCACTATTCAGAATAACACAAAACGCAGCATGTGGCAGTTTTTATGCTAGAGGGTAAGCGGGTTGAAGCAACCCTTAACAATTATGTAATTTTGAATACGGCAGTAGATCGACATTTTTTTCGCGTTACCTGAACAGCGTCTGCGTACGTTTCTAATGATGTTTATGAAACATTCCGTTGTAAAAAAAAATTTCTAAACGATTTCATGGAAATGTGTCTTCAATCCAGCCGCACATCGCGACCCTGTAAAATTTTTCCTGGAATTATAAAATGCTAATTGACAACAAAATAATTTTGGGAGTTTCTGATGATGTTGAATTATTGTTAAAAAATATTGTAAGCGATTTCATGGAATTACGGACTCAGGATTGAGGACAAATTGGAGGTGGGCACCCAGGTACCCGGGTATACAACAACGTTACTTAAGTTGGGTATACACATAAGGGTTAAACAATTCCTGTCTGCCTAAAAATCAGCGTTTTCGCCTCTATTACCAAAATGTTCGTGGACTGAGAATCAAACTGAGGCAAATTAGGCTACTCTCTATAATTGCTTCTGATGATATTGTCTATTTGATAGAAACTTGACTTTCTGCTGATCTTTTTAGTGATGAGTTCTTACCCCTACATATATCGCAATCGTAATTTATCGAATAAAGCAGACAATGGTGGAGTCTTAATTGCCATTCGTAAATCTCTGTCTAGTACACTTTGTGCAAGCTTCGTTATATCTCATTCTGTTGAGTGCGTTGCTGTCCGTATGTCCCTCTCACACAACGTCTGTTTATTACTTGTATCTCTATATGTGCCTTGTAGTGCATCCCTCTCTACGTATGAATGTTTTTTTAGTGAGCTGTCTAACTTTATTATGTCTTACTATCCCCATTCTCCTATTGTTATATATATGGTGTTTTCAACTTGTCTTCTATTAAGTGGGATCTCTCTTCCTTAACCATTTTGTCTGCAAATGCATATCCATTTCCTTCTCATTCTTTCTTTCTTTTCGCTGCTTATCCAGTTTAATTGCATCCCTAATAGGAACAATCGTTTGTTGGATCTTGTTTTTCCGAATTTTCCTTCTTCTAATCTATTTATTTTCGCATCATCCTTTGCTTACGTTTGCATCATGCCTCTCTTTCCATCGATTTCTGTTAATTGAATAGACCCGCGCTCAAAGAGCATAGCTGTACCATCTTTCAACTTTTTTAAAGCAGATTATGAACAAATTGTTGCTGAAGTCCTGGCTATCAACTCATTTTCTTTCTTTCGTAAGCTTGAAATCAATGAAGCTCGTTCTTCTTTTTTACTCTCTCTTTAATTCCCTTGTATCTAGCTTTACTCTTGTGTCTCGTACTCATTGTGTTGCTTGTTCTGCTTGGTTTTCTGTGGAAGTCTCTAAATCTTTGAGCGATAAGGCCCGAAATTTCTTCATAGTTCATCTGTTGAGGCTTTTCAGTGTTGTCGATCTTTACGAGCAGTGGCTAAAAGAACAGTTACAGTAACAAAACGTGGGTATTTCGCCTATATTGAAACGTGTCTTTCTCTCTGGCCATGTGTCCATTCACTTAAAACTAGTATCGATTTCCTAACACTTTTCTTCTGGAGGAAACTTCTGGTTCTATTCCTCAAGACATTTGTGATTTGTTTGCTAAGTCGTTTGATTCTATTTTTTCCTTTGCTTCAGGGAACTCTGCAGCGAATGTATCTTCTCATGAGGATTTTGTGATTACTAATGTTCTGGAGGTGGAGATCCTAATATCATCGTTGGATCAATTAGCGAACAGCGGCCCTGACGGTATTCATAAAGTGTTTGTTAAGTCTCTTGCATCTCCCTTATGTGTATATTTGTCTATTTGATTCAACTTGGTCCGTTGGTATTTTTCACTCGAACTGGAAATCGACCAATGTTTTTTTCAATTTTAAAATCGGCGAACATAGGTAATGTGCTACCTATCGTCCTGTTTTATTCCTGTTTCGCTTTCCGAATTTGCTTAAGCGGATCGTTCATGAAAGAATTTGTAGTTCATTTAGTCACTTATTTTTTAAAGATGAACATAGATTCATTAAGTAACGTTTTTCGACTACCAATTTAGTGGAATTCACTAGCTTCGTCGCGTGTACTTTGGACCACGGTCTTCAAGCTGATTTGATTTACACAGAATTTCGGAAAGCATTTGACAGGGTGAACCACTCAGTGCTGGTAGAAAAGATTTGTTATTTTGGTCTTTCCTGTTTCTTTATATTCTGGTTTTTTTCCTACATCCATGATCGCATCTGCCGTGTTGTTTTTAGTGGTTGTTATTCTTTCACTTTCTATCCTACTTCTGGTGTTCCCCAAGATTCCATCATTGGTCTCCTCCTTTTCACGTTGTTTATCATGAACTTCCTAGTAACTTTAAGTCTAAATCTCTTTTGTACGCTGATAATCTTGAAATTGTCCATGCTATCGCTTCCTTAAATGATTGTATTAATTTACAATCTGATCTTTTTGTTTTAAGTGATTGGTGTACTGCGAACTCCCTTGCTCTTAATGTTTCCAAGTGTTTCGTGATGTCTTTTTCCGATAAGCCTAATCTCATTTCCTTTGGTTACTTTTTGTCTGATATTCTTTTGAAGTATGTAGACCAACATAAGGGCCTTGTCATCATTTTTGATTCGAAGTTAAAATTTGATCTGCATGTCTCTTTTATTGTCTCTAAATCTTCGAAGGTAACTGCTCGCGCTTTTCAACGGATTTCGGCATATGTGTTCGTCTTTTTGTTTCCCCTGTACGTAGCATTGTTGAATATTGCTCCCAAGTGTGGTCTCCTCGTTTCGTGTACCGGTCTAATGCTGGTGAACTCGCTGCCTTTTGTTCAAGTTTAATCCTGCTTATCGTCCTTTTGATGACCGTCGGCTTTCTTCATACGCTCAGTATTGATGAATGTCTTCTTTAAAAGCTTTATCATGGCTTACTTTCCTCCAATTTCTGTGTGTTTCATTTCTTACGTGTGTCTATCATGACTGCATTTTCGCGAACTTTTGTTAGTGGCGGCTCGTGGTTTTGAGACTTAGAGAAGCACAAACAAAATATATAGGCATGACGCTATTTTCACGGGGGAAAAGTAAACATGCTCAACATAACAATTTATTAATTTATTTACAGTCGTCAAGCCATTCAACTTCCTCATATAATTTGCAACAAAAGTGCCTACTTTGGTTGCCTCGAATCAATAAGATCCTTTTTCCGCTCAATCGATCTAGATGAAAAATATTGGCGTAATCACAGCAATTTTGGTTTTTCACTTTAAAATCCATACAAACGCGTAAATATTAGCTTTTTGAAACAGAATCTATTCAATACGCATTCAATTTAACGAATTATATCTTATAATTTACTTTAAAGACTACCCTTTTGTCTATCTTTAACCAATCGTATTAAGACTGACAATAAAAAACATTAAACTCAAAAGAATTATAACAGGTGCATTTTTTTGCGAAGAAGACGTAACAAAAATGCAACTGATGTAAATTCTAAGTGCAAAAGAAAGCATTCCAAAAATTTTACATAGAAATAACATCAACATAGGCGTCCAAAGCAATCAAGTGGGCATATCAGCACCAAAATAAAAACACACCAGAACCAAAAATCTATGCTCTTTGTGGAAATAAATTCAAAGCAGATACAAAAACCGATCTGGGGAAAACTGCACACGGAACTGTGTTACTCCAACATATTCTATTCTGCACATGAACATCACAATCGCTGGCACCGTACATACACTATGCGAACAAAGCATAAAATGCATCAAATCAAAAGGGGAACGGCTCGTAAGAAGAGAAACAGAAGGGAATCTACATGTTATGTAGCATAAATCATGAGGGGAAATATAAATATAACAGAGACGCTGATGACTTTCCAGCGTTTTAATTTCATTCATTCACAAAGATTTTAGGGTTTAGCTTGGGGGCGGGCAAGAGTTTTTTTTTTTGTAATTCTCTACCCACTAAGCCGCTGATAACTGAGCAGCGTCCGTGATGCTTTTTGTATACAGACATTGCAGAATTTTCGTGGATATCATTTAAGTAAACCGTCTAGGTAGATCTATGCGAAAATCACGAGTTCGAGCATTGAAGCAAGATCACTTCAGTGTTCTGTGTAGTATATCTCAATGCGCTGTAATTAACTGTATGTTGTGAATTGATTGGTATGTTTTCGCATGTTCAAAAGTCAAAACTTTGATTGTAAAATATATTTTTTGTTTATGAAAAGTTGACAAGTGCACTGACGAGCCGCCAATGACTCTTGAATATTTTAATTCACCTATACCTAGAATACTAAGAAGCCATGATGAGCAGCAGTTTAGTTTTTTGTCCATACCTTTTCAATCTTTTAAAAAATATGTCATTAATTTGTTAACGTAGCTTCTGTGTTGTATATTGTTTTTTTCTCTTTATTTTTGCTTCTATTTTCTTATTTATATTGTTTATTTTTTGCTTTATATTAATATTTTTTTTTTGTATACTGTCTCCTTTTATAATTGAATTGTTCTGTTAGATGAGATTTGAATAAATAAATAAATTACAAAAAAGCATAAGTTTCTAGGAAACTCGCTGCTCTGTGCGATATTGTACCAAAAAAACATTATTTCGGGGTGGTTCTAAACTTTCGCATTATAGTGTATAACTGCAGTACTATATGGAGCTTCTTAGAAAACTAAAATTCTTCTCAAAACTCTACTGTACTCAATGTTGAAACATTAGGAAATTATGTTGCGTTGCGTTTTGAAATCAACGTTAAATATCTAGTCTGACTTAACCGGAAAATTTACTTTGGCTCAATCTAATTTAAAGCACTGAATCATAAATCAATTTTGAAAATGCTTTTAAAAATATAATTGAATAAACAAGGTATTTGTGGGTCATTAAACTTACTCAGACCGCCAGAAACGCAATTCACTCTAATACACGTTGTAGTATAGTTCTGCTTGATGTAGTATAGTTCTGCATGTCATACGTTTAAATGATCCTAATTAAATCTAATTTGATGTGAGTGGAAATATGCATAAATACGTTATATATTAGATTAGCAGGTTTTATTTAATTAAAATTGATACGGTTTCGCGCCTCTCTTCAAACCAGGCGAGTAATGTATGAAAATAGTTCGAATTCAATCTCTGAAGTATTTCCTCTACAAAGTCGGCTTTAAAAACGTTAAGTTTTGCAGATTTTTCGTAATCCAATTCTGGAAACTTCGGACTTGATCATATTTCATCCACAAGTTACACGAGAGATAATGAGTTATTCAGATTCTGGCTTCCTCAATTCGGAAATTCTTGAAGCGCAAGAGATTGCAGTTAAGAGGATGTTTGGTTGTTGTAAATATTGTTCAAATCCATTGAACAGTGCTGATTTTGCTACCCGTGTCCTCATTTTTGTTACTCTTACGGAAATCCGCAAGAAGCAATTGATATCCGATTACATTTGCTGCCGGATGCAATCCAGTCGTGTTCAAATTATTCTTCCCAGCGAGGAGCTGCAATATTCAATAAATGTATCTCAGACTTTCCTATGAAAGTATTTTTTTTAGATCAGAAAACTGAAAAAATAATTTGAATCTCAAATTCAAATTTTACTACTGGTCGTAACCGCAGGTCATGTTAACGCAAATGCTCTTGCCGAAATTGATACTCACCGAGAATAATACAATAAGCGGTTTGCGGAAGATTGTGGTTAATGTGCTGATCCAATAGCTATCATTTACCGTACGAAAGAAAACAATTTAAGTTTTTTTCCCCCCGAAAACCAGTCCATAAAACAACTATCTCCTACTATCGTCTGCATTCTTCAGCCAAACACTAAAAATAGCAAAATAGAACAGTATGAGAAATCGATAAACTTTGCTGACGCTACTGCGGGCCATAACTGCACAGCCACGGACGTGCTATGGGTTTTTCGTATGCACTTTCAGCACATGCTGGAATCGAATCGAAATCACTTGGTTTAAAGCTTTCGATGAAAATTGTAGTTAGTACAGTTTAGAATGCATCGACTCGCCGACAATAGAACTGGAACGTTGATTGCTGGATTGTCGACACCATCATACTCACAAACAACTAACTCTTCGTATTGCAGCCAAGCTTGCAAGAACTAAACTTGGTTGATAAGTCTTGATTTCGCGGGAAATTCGATTCGATTCAATTGCCAACTGTTTGTGTTTACTGTCAAGTATTTGATGTTTCATATAACTCGTTTGGAAGACAGCCGGACGAGTGGTTGCCGTGGGTGTTAAAAAATGTGACAAACGTTGAAAGCGACCTGATAGCATTGCATCCATTGCCGTTTGACCCAAATATTTTTTTTCGCTGACTTACAATAAACGTGACCCAAATTGTTTGCAATAGTTGTTATGCAGCTGAAAAGTGATCCATAACAGAACTTTGCGATTTTATTGAGTATTTTTATAGATAGTCAGGGAATGTTTTTTCATGAAGTAAACAATCAGTAGTCCGCTAAAATCTAACGGGCTTCTATTTCGCCTATATGTGTCATTCGTTTGCATTTCTCCGGTTGACTGCTACTCGACCTACCTACTCTTAAAATGCTTAAAAACTACGAGACGCTTACTTTTGCACTGCAGAATTTTATTATGAATGATTTCGGATTCAAAAGCAATTATGACTGCGGAAAGAGTCAAAATAAAAAACTCTAGGAACAACATAAAAAAATCTGGGGCAGTCAACAAATAAACAAAAAACGGAAAATGATCCTAATGAAAAAGTGAGCTCAAAAACATCACATAGGGCCCTATTCTGAGAGTCACCTCACGTGACGAATGAGATGACTCTCATTATTTCGTATTCTGAGAGTCACGTGAGATGACTTCAAGTGACGATTTCGCTCTGTCGGCTATGGTAGTTGCGTGTTAACTTTTGGGGTGTTTTATGTTTGACTGGTTGCTTTTATTGCTGTCGTTTTGACACATATCTACAATCATTTCACGCCAATCTAGTATGTGCAGCTCATTTTTTCGAGCTAAAAAGTCACATTTGGTATTTGAATTTGAAAATTGAACTGTGCAAATGTGTTTCCAATCAATGGTTTCCAATAAGAAAATCAATCGAAAATTAACCAGCAAAGTGCCAGCCTGAAAAAGTAAGCCGTGAAGCTAAATTTTGACAAGTTTCCATTATCTCGTCATTCTTTCGAGCGAAAATTTAAAAAGAAAGAAATCAATTTTCGATCTATTTTCTTATTGGAAAAACAAACGACAATTCGAATGCCTTATTGGACTGATGGAGAGTCATCCACAAAGCCTGAAACAGCACAGCGAACACATAAAAATCACTTCTAATATTCACCAATACTTCTTCCTAATCACTATATTTATAATCTTGTATTGCAAGTTTAAGTATACCTGGTACACTTGTAAACACCGTCCTCTTTTTTATTTCACTAATCATTTGGTTACCCCTGGAAATTTCCTGTTTGCGTTCGATTTTCCTTAATTTCCATTTGAACTTAATTTTTTTTATTAATTGTAATCTCTCCAAAGTAAGCCGAGCTTGTGATACAAAGGTATGAAAAGTTTGTGCGCGCCAACGATATGCGGTTTACCCCAGCCGTCCCCCATCTAAGTACTGACCACGCCTAACACAGCTTAACTTCGGTGATCGAACAAGAACCGGTAAGCCAGTGTGCTATGGACGTAGTAAATTTCGAGCAACGATAAATTTCAATGAAATGGTAAATTTCAAACGCTCAGGCGTTGCCATTCAAACACAAATTCATAGTCACCTCACATAGAGACATTTCACGTGACTCTCAGAATACCGATTCGTAAGTGACGTGACTTTCCAAGTGACGAGAGATTTCACGTGAGTTGACTCTCAGAATAGGGCCCATTATGTTTTGCTTTGTCACTCGACAAAAAAACGGCCTTAATCGTGAAAAGCACCTAGATTTCGTCAAACAGCGTGACCACATCACGTTATTCACTAAAAAAATAAGCTAACTCTTAGCGACCCTTATTGCAAACTCGAAGCTCTCGTTTAGCGTTTCAAACTTGCAAAAACCGTTGTCAATTTGTTCGAAAATAGTGAAATGGATGAAATGATTTGCCATTTCGAAATATCAAAAAGAATTTGCTCAGCGTGCTATCTGCCAACAGCTGTGCCCAGATATTTTCGTCGTCGTTATTAAATCTTTTCCGTTTATATGTATCCAGTAAATGAGTAAGCCAATTGTGGGTGAATGTGTGTAGAGGGAAAGGCAACTAGTATCTCTGAGCACTCAGGCCAGAAGCCCTCATTGTACTTATACCCGCCGTTTTTCTGACTTCTCCGGTTCAGGGGATAGGAGGCATAACAGATGATTATAGGCTCTCCGCGGCATATAAGCAATACCCCAGCCGAATCATTGTCCTCCTGGATGGTTGTGTCCAGTCACTATGCCTGTCATAGCTCTTCAGTTGTTCCCTATCTTTTTGAACAGAAACTCTGCAGTCCCACGTTTGGGCGTTCGCAACGGCAATATCAATCTCATTTCCTCCCAGGAGAGATATATTTTATTAATCTAGCAACAGAATTCAATCGTCCCGCGTATACTTGGGTAATTTTCGAAGTATTCAAGAGTAACGCCAGCTGTGCAGCTTGACTCTATCCGGATACGGGTTTCCTCATGCTTTTTATAAATCGCCCAGAAGGTAGGAAAAGCAGAAATATGTCCACCCGATAAAAAAATAGGTAAATACCAGCTGCAAGATCTGGGCGTCCGAAAGCATCCAGAGAACCAGATATATACATATCTCTCTTATCGAATATCTAATAAGCAGGCCAAGCTGAATCAGGCAATCGGCAGAGCTTATTGTCACACTCCGAATATGAATGTCGAGTGAAGCTAGATTGAGAAGCGCATTCAGATCCTCCACAGATATAGTACTCGTAGCACCACAGATACCTACGAATACAGCCTCTTTGTATTGTGGCTAACTTCCTGCGAGCTTTAAAGAGCTTCAAAATAGTATTAGACCACATTATGAATGCAACGTGATCATCAGCCTTATGATTGTTCTGAAAATCCACATAACTACATGGAGCTTCAGACCCCATTTCGTCGTGAAAGTTTTCTTGCACTGCCCGAAAACATTAAGAGCTCGAGTAAGCTAGACTCCAATACACTTCTTTAAGCGAAGTTTTCTGTGAGATATTTGATAGATATTTGACTTCATCTGACAATTGAGGGGCTATACCCTTCATTATTGAAAGTACAAATCTTTCCAGTTTTCTTGTCATAGTGAACAAAAATGTTTCGTTACATCAGGATTCACTGAAAAGACGTGCCTTTATAACCAACTCTATATTAAATCTAACGCACTTTGTATGTGTCCACATACCACACTCAGATCCTTACTGACTTCTAGTGTGGCCATGCAATCAGCGTAAGCTCGCGCGTGAAGTTATTCTTAAAGCAGTTTGTTTCACTAGGAGTCGATTAGTAAGTTCTACAGGAACATCAATAAAATACCCCTTTGTAGACATCCGTTCCGTTTTCAAGTAGCAGTCAACTCCAGCCTCCGACAGTCACAATCTCTGCGTCAGCATGACATGTATTATTTTAACTCAAACATTGTTCACATCGCTAGCTTCCGCAGCTTCAGATTGCTCCTTGAAGGGATCGTTATCAAAGGCCCTTTCAATATCCACAAATACCCCCATCGTATACTCACCATTAGAATTCGCTGGACCGACTAACATGATTTGCCTCACCGATACGCATGTTGCTGACCATTGAAGGGATTCGAGTTAAGCGCCCTACTGCATATGTGTCGTTCGAGAAGCACCTCCAGATATTTTCGCATAAACGATCTTCGCTGATCGGTCAACAGTTCCTGAAAAGTTATCTTTCCTGCATTTTGATATGAAGACTAGCTTAGCCTGCCGCCAAATTGACCGAAATTTCCCAAGGCTAGGCATTCCCTAAAAAGTTCCTTTAGGCCTGCGTTTAGGTTCCTCCCTTAGAATAGCCGGATGAATGTTATTCAGGCCCGACGATTTTGAACTCTCAAAGGAGATAATTGCGTCGCTAAAGGTTTCGCTGATAATCACAAATTTAGCTGTGTGCCAGCTTTTCCTACTGCTATGAAAAGCAGAAGGTTTGATCAGAGGCACATAATTCTTCTGAGTTTCCATCAACATTTTCAATTAAAGCTTTTAGATGCACCTCTTTAAACTTGACGAACTTGGGCGTTTTAGAGATTCTAGTTTAGCTCTGTCTTATCATCTTTCATTGTCTCACAAAACAATTTACATGTTTATCGTGAGATTCTTAAGGCAATTACAGAGGATGTGTTGATCTTACAACCTCGATTGAAGACTTTACTGCATATTTCCTGAGCACCTGCAGCTTTCGGCTCCACTAAGCAACCGTCTTGTGACTTTTCTTCTTGTTAATCGGCCTGCCTCTTCAAAGCTAACTTATGTGGCTCTATTTAGAGTGCTCAGCCGATATTATATTGACTTCCTCAAAAAGTCGACGGGACTAAGCCCAATCAGTGTTTCTTGGATTTCTTCTCTTCACCATAGGTATTCGATCTGCAGCTAAAGAGAACACTTAGTAGCGGCGGTCAGAAAGTGAAGTCTCATCTTATACGCGCCATTTAGTTATTGATCTAACTATTCCAGAAGAAAAAAGGGATATATCAATAAAAAAAAGGGATATATCAATTTCTGTTAGAGACAACAAAGATAGAGGATATCCCAGTGTTAACAGTCATTAGCTCCGCTGAAGCTATCAAATCAAAGAATCCGGGTCTCCTCTGGTGTTGCGTTTGCTGCTGCTTCAACTGGTGTTCCATCGAATTTGCCAGAAGTTCCATTCTCTCCAATTCAGCATAATGAACCAGGTCCTTCAGTTTCTATGTTAGCCGTAGGAATAGAGCGATAAAAATAAGGTGAGCTGAAGCCCGAAATTCTGCGTTTTTAGCCCGCCATTATCCTGGTACTGTTCGATGACCGCTCACAGGTGCCAGGTTGCATCAACCCGATTTGAAATCAGATCACAATCTTTCATTAGTAAAGGCGTTTGTCGCTTTGACTGAGCTGAAACTGTCCTGCTTTCTCGATCCCTGAGCTCATGTAGAATAGAAAAGGAGGATGCTTGTAGTTTTGCAATTTTTTCGTTTCAAAAGAAATGATGAAGCCTTCCCATGCTGCAAGCTGATTTGAGCAAATATTCTACTTTTTTGAGATTGCACTTTGCAGTTTTTGAGATTGCACTTTGCTGGGAAACCCTTCCAGTTTTTTTCTGCACTTAGTTCCCAGTTCGCCTTTGCGAGCATCCTTCCCATTTTTCGCAACTTCTTGAGTATGTTGCGACTGAGAGCCTCCTCAAGTTTGCAGAGCTCAGTGCATTCAGCACTTTTTTTCTCCTAAATTTCCTGCAAAATTTTTACTCGTATTATTTGCTCCTTCATAGGTTCGCTCCTCCTCTCTGGCGAGGATTTTTCCCAGGTACGGCCGTAGTTTGACTATCAGCTGACGCTGTACTCACCTGTTCGGAGCCTGTAGCTTTAGGAAAAGCAATCAACAAGTTTGAAAATTTACTGTCTCTAGATTCTTCCAAAATGGTAGCCAGTAATCTTAGACTTCAACCGGGGGATCCATACATTAAGCTAGGCCCAGCAAAATCTGACCCACTGCCATACTGAGTGAGCCCAGCACGAGTGGATTTCCAGACTCAGTTTGGCTCCAGCTGCTGAGACAAATTCTGAAGGATTCACTTTCAAGCTGTTTTGCAGCTATGCTTAGTTAGACATCTTCCACCACTTACCAAATTGCGCCGAATAGAGATTAGATAGGTTGGTGGGATTGTATGTTAACTGTAATGCCGCGTTTACACACATGGCAAATGTTGGCCAGCCGAGTGTGTAAATGGTCCCCTTGTTTATTCTCGGCTGTTTTTTTTTACATACGAAGATATGGAGGGAAGTAATTTCACAAGTTCCTCGACGAAACGTTCGCCATATGTGTAAACCAGGCATAACAAGGCGGCCTTAGCGCGTCCGTTTTCAGATACTGATTTAAGTAGGCGTGTTTTTTTGCTCCCCCTATCTATAACAGAACAATGCTGACGCATTGGGAACAACGACAACTCCTTTACATAACAGGAGTCCAATGCGTCTGCACAGGTTAGCATTGTTCTGTTATGTATAAGGGGAGCAAAAAAACGTGCCTAATATTAAGCTCTTGAAGGATGGATGAGTCCTGGTATATATAGTCACAGACGCTGAAGTAATTTCCATTTGAGTCCTTAATTTTTTCTGTAGTTCATCTGTCATTGACAAAGCTACTTCGTCTTGATTCAGTGCGACCAATATTTAAATACGTACTAAAAGCAAAACTCATGCAACTGCTACCATGTCAGGGCGGTGCTTGCATGAGCTTAGCTTTGACTATGAGTCACTCACTTTGTAGTGGGGGAAATTTCTCAATTTTATAAAACCCGAAATTTCAGGAGTCCTACCAAAAGACATCCGATAATTGTTCAAGGTCTGTCGACATTTCAAAATCTTGAGATGCCATAGCTGCATATATTCTTTAAGGAATGATTGTTCTAATAATGATGTACCTCTATCAAATATTTAAAATCTGCTTCAAGAATGCGAAATATTACTGTAATTTTCTAGATAATATCAATTTATGAAATACAAAAGCATTTGATATGTTTGATTCATATCTGATATTCAAGTGAACTGGTAGATCTTGTGATAAAATTGAACCCTAAATTAGGCCAATATTGTATCGATTGAGGTCATTAGTTATTGCTGTTGTAGATTCGCTTCTCGTTCTACAGCTCCTCAGCCCAAACTGATATTTACGAGGGCTGATCAATAAGTAATGATAATCGGTTATTTTCAGTTCGCATAAAATTCCAAAATAATTTTTTTTTACTGCCACATTTACTCACTAAGTATAAAAAAACATAAATAGGCCACTATTCTAGGGAGGTACATTCATTCCCAATACCTTTCATACAACTCATTCTATCATTTCGCCAGGGCAGAACTTTTTGTGTTAGAATTAACAATCATCTCTCCTCAATGCGGACAATAGAAGCTGGAGTCCCGTAAGGTTCACCACTCTCCCTAATATTGTATAGTTTTTGCACATCAGACATCCCCGATATGCCCAATGAGAAAGTATCCTTGTACGCCGATGATACATGTATATTTTATATCTCAAAGCACGCAGAAGCTATATCTTCAAACCTGCAAACCTACATAGATATGTTACTGGATTATTTCCAGAGATTGAAAATCCAAATTAACGCCGAGTAGACGCAAGCCGTCTTCGGAACGAGACGACAAAGACAACAACCACCACAACTAACAGTCGACAACCAGACGATAGACTGGCAACGGACAGCCAAATACTTGGGACTAACTTTTGACGACAGACTCTCATGGATCAAACACATAAAGAACAAGAGACAAACAATTAATGGAATATTAAGTAGACTACAACCATTGACCAGACCAGACAAACTGAATATGATGAACAAGACGCTACTCTGTAAACAAATAATAAGACCAATGTTGCCTTACGGAAGCACTGCCTACTATCAGATTTGCAAAACAAATAGACGCCAAGTACAAATCTGTCAAAACCTCGCTCTGAGAAAAATATTTAGAATTCCATGGTATGTTAGAAACACGGACATACACAGAGAACTGAAGATCGACCCGATCGACATTTACATACGTGATAAGACACTAAAACTATTTGACAGACTAGACGGACACCCTAACAGTACCATGGAGGAACTGAAATATATCATCAACCGACCTAGTGATCGATACCCTAGCCTGCGACAGCTAACGGCATAGTGCGGAACATCTGCACTAAGGGATGATTTTGTGTTAAGGTGAGAAGTGAGATGGGCTGAAAAAGACGCCCACCCAGAGAAGGGGAGTCAGAGTGCCGAAAGCACCAGCTCCAGAAATAACAGTTCCAAGGAGGTACATTCATTTGAATATGAATAGGCGAAGAGAGAACATCAAAATGGAGAAAAACGAAATTACCTCTGTTTGAAAAAATTGTCTACTCGAGACATACACGGCGACATGGTGGAAACATTAGAGGACTCCGCTCCTCCATATTCCACCGTTGCACGCTGGGCCAAGGAGTTTAAGCTGATGTCACAAGGATCTCATATGGTAGTGTTCGAAAAATCTTTGCCACAAAATTACATATTAAGAAGGTCTTTGCGCGTTGGGTATCGAGAATGTTAGAGAAGAAGAAGTAACGAGTCGATCTTTCAAGGATGAATCTCGAAAAGTTCCAGGCAGATCAGGAGAATTTTTTGTCACGTTTCGTGACCATGGACGAAACCTGGATCCACCATTTTGATGCAGAATCCAAAATGCAATCGATGACCTGGAACCGATCCTCTTCACCGACGCCGAAGAAATTCAAAGTGTCGAATTCGACAGGACAGATTATGGCATCCGTTTTTTGGGGACGCTGAAGGAATTATAATGGTGGAATATTTGGAAAAGGGAGCCACTATATCAGGTTCTTACTACGCAGACCAAATAAGCAGATTGCGAGAGGCAATGAAGGAAAATAGACGCGGCAAATTGATAGCCGGAGTTCTGTTTCATCAAGATCAAGGGTGCAGTTGCGATGGATGCAATTAAAGAGACAAGTCATGAAGATGGTGGTACGGTGGATGACCGAACACGGCCTCCAGCTGGCAGTCTCTAAAACAGAGATTGCTATGCTGACGAAGCGGAGGAAACCAACTGCCATACCCATGACAGTTGGCTCCGTCGAGGTCCAGACCAGCAAGTCGGTCAGGTATCTGGGAGTGACCCTGGTCACCAAGCTGACGTATTGGGATCATATCCGCAGGGCATGTGACAGGCCCTAGTAGTCGTCACTTCCCTGAGTAGGCTAATGGCCAACGTCGGTGGACCCAGTGAGACGCGACGGGGGCTGCTGATGGTAACGACCGATTCCATCTTGCTATATGGAGCCGAAATCTGGGGAGATGAGCTCCGAACTGAGAAGTTCCGGAAGCGCATTGCCAGTGTCCAGCGCAGGGATGCCCTGCGTATCGTCTGTAGCTACCGCACAGTCTCAGAAGAGGCTATGATGGTGGTATCGGGAATAATACCGATCGATCTATCAGCGCGAGAACGCAAATAAGGGTGCCTCTTTCGCTCAGAGCTGGGTAGAACTGAGGCTCTGACGCACGCGCGTATTTTTACCCCCCAACTTTGGCAACAACTTTGGAGTACAAGTGCTAAAGGACGCTGGACGGCTAAGCTAATTGGTCTCATTGAGCCTTGGCTGGACCGGAGCCATGGAGAGGTAAACTTTTACCTTTGTCAATTCTTGACAGGGCACGGTTATTTCAAGAAATACCTGAACAGAATGGGTAAGGTGGTCACATCGCACTGCCGGTACTATGTGACTGAGCTCGATGATGCTCAGCACAGATTCTTTATGTGCAGTCCCTTCGTAAGTTTGAGGCGCACCATTGAGTCCACGATTGGCCTGGCAACGCCTGACACGATTGGCCTGGCAACGCCTGACACGATCGTGGGTGCAATGCTGCGAAACGGGGAGAACTGGCGCGCAGTCTCAACATATGTTGAGAAAGTGCTGCGCATAAAGCGGGAGGGGGTTGCCTTACCGACCCATGAACTGTGGTAGTTTCTGAAGTCCGTGGCTACCGATAGGTGAGTTAGTCAGCACGACCGGGTCGAAGCAGTGCTTAAGGGGTTAGTCCACTGTTAAACTGCTTAAAATGAACTTTTTTTTTAAACAGCTACCAACAAAAAACTATTCAAGATATCGATTTGAAATTTTACATGCATCTATATTGAAGCTAACAGTTAACATTTTCATTGGAAAAAATTATTAGAAAACAAAATGGCGGCCGCCCCAATGGATCGCCGCAGCACCGCCGAAAAAAAAAAAGCAAATTGCGCCTCATAAATTCCTGGACAAAATAAGCATCTGTGAACAAATTATCACAAATATTTCATTAGTTTTGAGCATCAAGGACTGCACGGGCCTAAATTTAGAGCCCTAAAGCGATTAAAAAAAATGTGGTATACTTTTGAATCAAAAAACTTAATAAAAAAAATTTTTTTAATCAAAAAAATGTTTCCCAGATCGTCAAAAAATATTTTTTTGTTCTAAATTTAGGCCCGTGCAGTCCTTTATACTCAAAACTAATGAAATCTTTTTGGTCATTTGTTCACAGACGCTTATTTCGTCCAGGAATTTACGAGGCGCAATTTGATTTTTTTTTCGGTTGTGCTCCGGCGATCCATTGGGGCGGCCGCCATTTTGTTTTCTAATAATTTTTTCTAATGCAAATGTTAACTCTTAGCTTCAATAAAGATGCATGTAAAATTTCAAATCGATATCTTTAATAGTTTTTTGTTGGTAGCTGTTTAAAAAAAAAGTTCATTTTGAGCAGTTTAACAGTGGACTAACCCCTTAAGCGGGTCCCGACTTGGAACTTCGTGGGCTTGTAGATGGTCCTATTTTTTTTAGTGATTCAAACCTCACATACCCCGAGGTGATAAGTCACCCGGGGATCTGGGAAGCAGATTTTTTTTTGCCATCTAAACTAGGTTAGGTTAGGTTTTGGGAAAGTCGAGATATATATGTTTTTTCTAAGGGTATCCTGGGTTTTGAAAACAGATGGACTAAATGTATTAACTTGTTAGGAGACTACGTTCAAAAATAAATATATCTTTTAAGTTTAATCATCTTGGTTTATAATCATTATCATTACTTATTGATCAACCCTCGTATTTAAGCAATACCTGTTGACACCACATGCTTACAAAATGCAATCTATTTACGAGCAGGTCGTCGTTAGAAATGTAAAGGGCTAGATAAGAATTTTGTGTATCTATCGATTTAGTATGTTTGTTTTATCAAGCGTTCTTCCTATCGAAAATTGCTACGATGAAAAATGTTGTCATATGCTATTAGTATTTATCAAAATAGTACATATTTGATGTTGATACATTCACTTAGACAGCAAAATATTCCAATAATATGTATGTAAAAATTCACTTTTGGCGTAGTTGTATTCAAATGCAACGTAAAACAAACTGGCAAAAAATAATACACATTTCTCCATGCAAAATCGAAAGTAATCTGTAAATATAACTAGAAAGATGAAATCTTAATGAAACTATTTAAAGTAAATTTTTGTTGTTGTTGTATCAACCGTAATAATGCAATGCACAGTCATTTTATTAAATATTTTACTCTCTTTGATTATTATCAACTATTGTTCTTCATTGTTATTATTCGTTTGAATATATATATAAAAGATTTTCAAAAAATAAATATTGTCCGTGATGATTTAGTAAAAGGTATGATGTAGTGTTGAGCCGAAACTTGAATGCTTTAACCATCGAGCTTTGGAGCTCCACTACCAAATGACTTTAAAATAATCTGAGACAATATTCGACTGCTTTTATTCCAAATTTGATGACTTTACACACTATGGATCGATTTTATTTGTACAAAAGATTTATCGGTTTTTCAAATTTTATAGTTTTCTGACATATGAAACAAAAAGAATGTCCATTCATTTTACTCGTAATAATAATATTTTTTCGTTGAAGTAATAATTAATGACCGAAAACTCATTTCAAAAAATACCATTGCCGACATTTATTAGACTGATATGAAATAAGTCTTGCATCCTAGCATCGTCTTATCATTTGACAATAAAAAAAAAGTTCATTAACTAGAAAAACCGTAACGAATTCTCATCTATTCTCTATTCGAAATCACACTCCTTAAGTCGACTAAATCAAATTATCTCTTCCATCCTATGACGACTATTTTTACGCATTCGACCATCAGTCACGGACTTACTGAGAAGCGACGAGTCTACAGGATATTTTGATAAATGATTGTTATTTTATGGCTTTCATCCCAGTCAGTGTCTGTCAGACAATATACTCAATGTCGTTGTTGTGTATCTTCTAGGAAGACAAACACAATTTTCTCGAGTCGTTTCGAGTCTTCAATTTCCCAAAGTTTCCACTATCCATACATATTTATAGTATTTCCTCTGAGGGGACATAAAACTCCAATACGACAACATTACACTAGGTACTGTCTATTTTATGTTTTGGTACAATGACGATACATTAGGAATTCTGTTGGTGGAGTGCCGTTGAAATCAAAACCGAGCAATATCAAGTAGAAGAAAGGTTACACTCCTTTCCGATGTTGAATGCATCGCAGCATAGCCAACACTTGATGTCAATGCAACAACGATGCATTACGTGGGGAGGACACATCTCACGTCACTCTTTGCCATTCCGATGGCGGCTGCTCCATCATCATTACTATTTCATCTTTTTGTTCTGAAGCGCAATGGTTGCAGCAACGTTCGATTTAACGTGATCCATTCACTTTGATTAGCGATGGTCTTTACAGAAGGAGGCGGTCAGGAAAATTGATGGTTTTAAAGAGGAAATAAGTAAAACTGAACTGGACAAAGAATTTCTCCGCAGATGTAAGATGGTTTTTTATGCGCAAGCTCAAAGTGTGGATGTGATGTGTTGAAAAAACGCTATTCGGGTGATGATGGTGCTTAAGCGTTTATCGCCAGATGTGATTTGAATTTCAAATCGAAAGACCCAGTGTGAAATCGATGTTCCGGTCGAGATACGTCATTGACTGAGAAAGTAACGCACGCTGAAAGTAAAAGTAATTTCGAAAGACTAATAGGATGCCGGTCGTTTTAAAATTCTAGAGTAATGCAACATTAGCTCCAATGAATATGATTCCAAGGTTTGATTGTGCTCACATCTCGACCCAATGTAACTAGTTACAGCAGGTCTATGTTCGTCAGATATTAAACCGGTGAGTTTAGTAACCGGTAACCTCACGGTCCGCTTGCAATGTGGATAAAAGTACACTTAGGAAAATACTTCAATTTTTTTAGGAAAAATGAACACATTATCAAAGAAAATTGGTAATGATTCTGCGCCAAAGAAATATTTACTCAATCGAAAGAAAGGAATTTATTCATTTAAAAAAACTGATATTGAACTTGCCCTGAGTAAAATTTGGTATCGTTTCAAGGAAATGTTACCTAAGATAAAAAAAAGAAAAAGTTGTCTGAGCCATGGCTTGATAGGGACCTTAGGCATTTGCGAAATCGTAGGAACAAACTTTATAAGCGGATTAAAAACAATATCGACGTTAGTTCTGCTATTCAGGATGAATATAATGAAACTGCTAAGCAATTTTTGGCAAAGTCTCACGAGGCTTATGACAATTACATTAAGACAACAGGTGAAAATATAATCCGTGACCCGAAAAAAATTTATGATTTTGTAAATGTGAAGCGAAAAACTACTGGTTATCCATCGTCGATGTTCTTTAATGATATCACTTCTTCCTCAACTAATGAGATTTGTGATTTATTCGCAGATAATTTCCAGAATATTTTTATTGCTCCTGACTCATCAAACTCACATGTCCCTTCCTCTCATTCTACAACTACAGCTTTTATCAGCCACTTAGAAATTGCACGTGACGAAATGCGTAAAGCTATTTCGGAACTCGGCTGCAACAAAGTTCCAGGGCCAGATCTTCTTCCTCCAACTTTCTTGCGCAAATGTTTAGAGCAGCTTATAACTCCCTTTCATATTTTTTTCAACAGATTACTTTCGTCTAGAGTTTTCCCATCCTGTTGGAAACTTTCATATGTCACACCCATCTTCAAAAATGGTGATAGACGCTGTATCGGAAATTATAGAAGTATTGCCATCTTATCTTCTATTCCGAAACTTTTTGAAAAGATTGTCTACGATAAACTTTCTCCACTTGTTGACTCCCGTCTGAACGAACAACAACATGGTTTTAGAAAAGGTCGCTCAACTACCACAAATTTAACAGTCCTAATCTCAGACGTTCTGTGTAAAATGGAGAAGGGATACCAAATTGGCGCAGTCTATACAGACTTTAGTAAAGCTTTTGGCACAGTTGACCATCCTACCTTAATTCTAAAGCTACTGAAATTCAGACTTTATGGATCTTTGCTTAGCTGGCTGACCTCTTACCTTCGAAATCGAACTCAGCTGGTAAAATTTCAAGGACTTTTAAAGAAAAATATTTCTGCTACCTCTGATGTACCAAAAGGTAGTCATCTTGGCCCACTTCTCTTTAATATATTTATTTCTGAACTACCTGACGTCCTAGCAAACATACCTCATTTACTTTACGCAGACTATCTCAAAGTTTATCAGACCATTGAATCCATATCCAATGCACTCTTTCTCCAATCCAAACTTGATTCACTTGATCATTGGTGCAATGTAAACAAGCTCTCTCTCAACATTGATAAATGCCAGGTTATAAGTTTCTCCCGAAAATGCACCGTCTCCCATAACACATACTTCCTCGGGAATAATTTGTTAGCTCGAGTTGATAACGTTGTCGACCTTGGTGTTGTCTTGGATGAGCGACTCCGCTTCACCTTGCATTATGATAAAATACTTTCCCGTGCAAACAAAAAGCTAGGCTTCATCAAAAGACGTGCCAAGAAATTTCGTAACCTGTAGGTCACAAGATCCTTATACATCTCACTTGTACGCCCCATTCTCGAATATGCTTCTATTTGCTGGAATCCGGCTTTTGAAACCCACAGTATCAGACTCGTGTCCATACACAAGCAATTCTTACTTTTCGCATTGAAAGAACTATACAACCCTTACGATTTTAATACCCTTCTTCCTTATGAGTTTCGACTGGGTCATTTAAACTTATTAACACTTGCATCTAGAAGAAAGATGATTTCGGCTTGCTTCACATTCGACGTCATTAGAGGCATCATCAAAGTTGAATTCCAGAATAGAAAAATAGTGTTGAATAACCCTGTAAGAAACACCAGGTCCTCTCGTTTACTTAACCCTAGAATGGTACCGATGAGTAAATTTTACTCACATAGGGTATATATTTCGTCGCGCATCAGCCAGTTGGCCACTCCGACTGCCATGAGGCTAGAAGCTATATAATCTTTTTATGTTTATGATAGAATAAACAATGTACATAATTCTATTGTTGCCTTCTTTTTAGTAAGAACATATGCCTAAAATCATCCAAAAATTTACTGTACCATTCCAGGGTTAAGGAATATCCACACTCCACTACTTACGCAGCTAATGAGCCGATAAATAGATCCTGCAGGATATTCAATAGCATAAGTAATCTTTATTCTCCAACAGTCTCAAAATTATCCTTCAAATCCTTTCTTTTCCAAACCATCCGCAACCCTTTATCCTTAGCTATATGTCAATGTTTTATTTATTTGTTATTTATTAATTTTTTATTGATTTATTTAATTTTTCGTTTTATTTCTATGTACTCATTGTAATTTCCAACTTTGCTTTTTTTATTAACTGTTTGTGTTACTTGTACCTTGCTTGATTAATAAATGAAATAAAAATAAATTAAATCTGGCATTAATCGGTTCTCCTACGATCACCGAAGTTAAGGTACTAGTACACTTTAAAAGGAAAAAATATGACCATGTTCCAAGAATTTTTTTCTCAGATATTTTATTAGATATTAACATGAATTTTTTATTATAATATTAAATGATATTTGAAAAATACAAAAACAATTTTTGTTCTGAAAAAATCGTTACTCCACGGCGGACAGATATTCTATGAATTGATAAGTTTGAAGCAAGAATTTCAACATGGTTTTAAAAAGGGAGGTCTCTCACATCGTAATCCAAGACCGTTAAAAGAAAATCATCAATAAAAAAAAATGTCGAAAATCGACCTTTTTTCCAAGATTTTTTAAACCCTAAAAATTAGTTTTTCAATTTTTTGGTCATATTCTGGTAGATTACAATTAGGGAATCCAATCCCGGGATCCCGAACAGTTTTTAGTCCCTAAAATCCCGGGATTGATGTTTTATAATCCTGGGATTGATGATTTATAATCCCGAGACTATAAACCATCAATCCTGATTGAGATCCGGGATTTTAGTGGCTAAATACTGTTCGGGATCCCGGGATTGGATTCACTAATTACAATGTAAGATACTCTAACAAATGATACGCACTAAAGTCTTTCAAAATCAGTTCAGTAAATCCGGAGATTATCTGTCCGCCGTTGTAAAAAAAAACTTGTTTCGAGAAAAACGTGTTTGAAGTTTTTTTCCATTTTGTTTATAAATATTTTTTGAAAAATCGATTTTAAGCACTTACAGTCGGCTAATCTGCTATGCCTGGACCATGAACTAGTGCGCCATTATCAATAAAAGCCTGCTCTTCGTGTTGTTGTTGCTTCTTTTCTCGCTAAACGCCCTGCCTTTGTTGCATCTTTGCTGGTTTTCTCGGCCTTAGAACGCGCGTTTTAATTA
The DNA here is from genome assembly GCA_947369275.1 of Nemotelus nigrinus. Classification (NCBI taxonomy): domain Eukaryota; kingdom Metazoa; phylum Arthropoda; class Insecta; order Diptera; family Stratiomyidae; genus Nemotelus; species Nemotelus nigrinus. The sequence continues at coordinate 68,155,613 of OX376373.1, read as the reverse complement.
GAAGCTGATCCAATGGTGCAGCATATTAATTCCATAATATTCAATAATGCCATTTTTCCTTCGTTGAATATTGAAAGTCAAATTTGAATCCCCAATTCGACGACATTATTTCCAACGAATGTCTACTTAGGAACAATTGCCCACAGTGTTTTCTCATAACACTCGTTGTTGTTCTCTGTCCAACGCATCAATTATTCTTCATCCGTTAGCTTTTCGAACTCAGGTTTTACGTACTCCTTCACCACTGCACCTAGAGCTGGTTTATGTTTATAAGGAACGTTGTCTGCTTGCGCTGTTACATATTTGCACCACTCTGGATTGCAATACTCGTGCCGCGGTTCAGCATGAAGCAAGATGAAACACAAGGATACAGTAACTAAAACCATCGTCTAATTTAACGTCAAGTTCACTATTTTCTCATAATTTTTCGGTGAATGAAGTATTTTACTCCAATTTGTGTTGGTTGCCTTGATATTTGTGAGATCTATTTTAGAGAAGGGGAATCAAAGAGCCGCTACACGGCCGACAGCAGCTCCAACGCCTGGAACGAGCAAAAAATGTGCACGCTCTCAAAGTCGTTATTTATATATTAAAGTTTCGAATTTCGAAAAAATTATTTCAGGAGGTAATTTTTGAAATTATGAGTCGAAAAATGCAACAACAAAAAATCGATTTTTTTTTAAATCTATAAAGTGTATTAGTACCTTAAGCAGTTTTGCGCGCGGTTACTACTTAGATAGGGGACCGCTTGAGAACATCACATGTCGTTGGCACGCAAAAACTCTGCCTCCCTTCATTTCAAAAGCGCGGCTTACTTTGAAAGAAGTGAAAAAAATAAAAACAAGTAAAGAAAAATATTTTCACGTGCCACCAAAGCAATATGGTTTGACCTCAGATAAATTTTGAACTTGCACTAAGTAATTTTTTTTTGACAATGCCAAAGCTCAGTAAATTACCTTTTGAAGCGAATGCTTTAGCTTCGGCGGTAAGGAGACACATATGGGAGAATTCGATATGAATTATTCCATTATTCTTTATTTTAAGTGCCATATTTTTTTCTTATTATCTGAAACGCTAGTATTATTTATGCCTTAGTCCTCACTTAAAGCTATAATGTGACACGAACAAATACAACCATGAGCCCGCGGAATTTGGACCCACAAGCAGCAGATCGCTCCTTCGGACTGGCGCGTTAGCGAACTAAGCTACCGGCCTCTCATTCGTATAAAGCACATGTTAACAGAAATCATAAAAACTATCCATTTTTTCGTCGAATATTGAAGCGTGGTTGATGTTGAAACATGTAAAAAAACATGTTCGCATTGTAGATGTAATTTACCAAATTATTATTAAACATAATTAACTAGATTTGAGGAAAATTATTTGCTTGAAATAAGGTAAAGTAAAAATTGTATTCCGTTGAATGTTAGCAACATTTACACGATATTTATAGAAAGTACTGACATCAAATAAATTTTATTTGACTTGTGGAAGATTTCATATCTCGTAAACAAGTACATAAATATTTTCTATGATTCTCGGGAACATGTTTTTGTGCCTTACAATACAATACAAACAATTTATCATCCCAAAAAGCGGGTTGACTTGTAACACTACTGTGGAACACATAATTATAAGTTCACCAGAATATTCAAATAAAATTCACTTCTAATTCGTTATATTTATTACGAATAGATGTTAAGAAACATTTTATAATATATGTAATAAAATTAAATTAAATTATTTCAACCGTAAACAAAATTAAAAAAATTAAAATACTCCTTTTTTCTGTTAAATTAGGGGACTTTATTAGAAGTTCATAAGGAATGGGGGACATAAATACTAATAAAATTTTAAGGTTAATACTTCTTGTGGCTTCCTTTACATTTAATTACTTCAAATACACGTTTTGGCTTTGAATGAATTTGTAATATTGTAACTGGTATTTCATCCCACGTTCTTATTATTTGCTCCTTTAGATCTCTTGTGTTCGAAAATTGCCTTCCGTTTTCATATACTATTCTGGATATTATTCCCCATAGATTCTCTATGGGTTTCAAGTCAGGACTACAAGCTAGCCATTCTAAAACTGGTATATCCTTTGAGTTAGACCAAGCTTTTGCCTCTCGGGATACATGTATCGCAGCATTGTCTTGTTGAAAGATAAAATCTCGTCCAACAATTGATTCTGTTTGATCAATCATCAAGTCTTCGCGGAGCTCAATATTATTTTTCGAATTCATTCTTGTGGATATTGTGGCCAAAGTAAGTTTCTTATGATAACAGAAGCATCCTCAAAACAATAACTAAATCGCCACCGAAATTGCGGCAGAATCACAATTCCTTACCTCTTCTTAGACCGTACCAGTAGTGTTGAAATCAATCTGGCCCGTCTAAATTAAAATTCTTTTCATCACTGAAAAGAACATTTTTCCACTCATCTTTGTAAGACATGTAGGTTTCCGCAAACAGTAATCTTGCACTTTTATGTCTCTTGTTTAATTGTGGTTTAAGTTTCTTTTTTGTCCATATTAAATTGTCGCTGCTACTCAGAATTCTTCTTACGTGTCGCACCGTTACAGGCAAGTCTAAATCTGCTCGAACTTGAGACGCATTCATACTTTTGTTTCTAGCTTGCTGCCGAATTAGCTGTTTTTGACGTTCATTTATGGTAGGATCTCTGCCTGTTCGTCTGATAGTGTTGTACCTTTCTTTTAATTTTATGTAATTATTAATCACACATACAGATCTATTAAGCATTCTTGCAATTTCCCGGTTGGAGAAAAAGTTTTCTTTGTATGCATCAATTTTTGCCGTTTCCTCCATCATGCTAATTCCCCCAAATTTCACAAACAGAATTTTCTAATTTACTGAACTTATAAATATGTATGTCCGCTTAAAATGCATAAAATATACTGACTGAGCTAATTATAAGCAGAAGAAATCAGGCTTATGACATAACAGTATTTATTGGAATTGTATTTTACAGCACGCACAAAATAAAAAAGCATTCAAACTTGCATCCACATTTTACGTGCAATTTTGTGAATGAACTTATAGTTATGTCCGCCACTGTATAACGTTTAACTTGTCATCGTTTCTTAAACGGTAACATACCGTCTTTCAAAGGTAACATTGGGCTTTCATCAAAAATTCCATTTCAAGTGTCCGAAATGAAAAACGATGCTTACGTTTCACCTTGACCTTCCATTTAGTGTATCGTCGAAGAATACGAAAACATTCCTTACCAAATTCGAGATATATAGATTGATCTCCAACTAAAGTTGACCCGACTGTTTACGCAGCAAGTAAAATTACCCACGTTAAGATGGAATACACTATCTTGATTACCATCTCGATTGACTTGATTTTTGAGATTTTTATAGCTGCTTGTTCCACCCAGTAACAATCGAAATGACGCTGACAATCCGAAAATGATGATCAAGGATGATAAAAGAGAAGATAGAAAATTATTTGGATGGTTTCAAATTTCAATTTTTGATAGTACGATGCTCGAAAAAGACATCAAAATACTAAACACATTCGATGTGGGCAATTCAAAATACAGAACAAAAATAAACAATTGTGCAGAATGTATTAGTACATATATACTGAATATTCTATCCTATGCATATAACTATATTTACGTGCACGTACTAATATTTTTTCTAGTTCCTTATTCCAAAAAGAAAGTTAACCGTGGATGAGAGATTCGAAAAAAGATGGTAATGAGAAATATAAAACAAACCTATCCACACCGGTCCAACCTAAACCTACCTACAGCAATCAACCAGCTCAAAAGTAGCTCCTTATCAGTTGTCATTTTTTCAATTGGAATTTCTGATCAATGGCTGATAAAAAAGTAGTATCCTTATTGGCAAATACATTAAAGGGTTATGCCAATCTAGAAATAAAAAAAAATTTCAGAAAAACTAAAATATACATGGATTTTACAAAGAAACGGAGCTAATCGTACATATCATTAACTGTATACAATAATTTGTTTGAAGCGATTAATTTCAAAATGGCGGCTGTGCGGCGTTTTTGCGATGACGTCTCTGTTTTTTTTTCGAAATATTGATTTTAAATTTATATTGATTTTTATTTAAATGGCGCACTTCTAATGTGAAAATGAAAAATTTGCCCTAAAAAACCGGCACGAAATTGTTAATAAAAAATGAACTATGCAATATAAACAAAAAATCGTACTTCAATAGACAATGTATTTTTCAAGATATATTCAACATTTTCAAAGTGAATAGGATGAAAATTGTCTGAGTTGTGTTTCCGGCCAACTTGAAAAATCCAGTTTTGAGATAAACGCGTTTGAAGTTTTGAGTAGTAGAAAATCCTGATGAATTTCGCAATACCTTTAACTTGCGATGCCTGCATCATACAATTGATTATCGTCCTGTTCTTGCATTTCTTTTCTGCTTGATCTTGAAGCGATCCTTGCCTTTTTTACCCCTTCAGCAGACAGCGATCTCTCTGCAAGCTTTATGCGCTGTTTGTCGATCTCCAGGCAAATTTCGTAGCTATATTCAAGTATGGTTTCCCCATTACTAATATCTCGTGCATACTTTAGAATCCGTCCAACGTAGACTCATCCGCTCATTGTTTTACAAATTCAACATCCATCCATCCTTATTATAATTATAATCATCTTCGTTCGATATTGCCGACTCCTTTCTTTAAATCACACAGAGTGTTCCGTCTTGTTTTCACTGATCCATGCAGCCGGGTTCCTGTTCGAGAATCTAGTCGTAACAGATTATCTTTTGTATTAACGTTAATTTATTTTTGTTCACCGTTGCTACATATAGTTAGACAAATCAACGATCTGCAACGCGATCTTCTTCCGGTCACGTTCGATGCACACAAAATCTTTGAAAAATAAAGTTCTCAAATATAATGCCTATTTTGAAACTTAATAAATTTTTGCTATTTTTATTTTTAATGTATCATAATTTTTGTCATAAAGGGCTCTCATACAGTAATGTTTTTTTTTCTTTAATGTTTTTTCCTTGATTATTATTTTCTAATCTGTAATTGGATGTAAGTTTGTTTCATTAGACATTTAATCAAGTAAATATACTTCTGACTGAAAACAGTGGCTTCTTCTGACAGTTTATACCAATAGCGAAGTTTCCGATCTATTGTGCTGACTCCTATGTCCGTCTTTGACTTATCTGTGTAAACCCAGGCGTAATTGCTACCGATGGCTCCTTTGATTTTTCAATCATTTCCTTAGCGGCGCTTGGACACCCGTGATACCTATGCAAACTAATCATGGCAGTCCTCACGACATATGCAGCTATATACAAATGCAGAAGTCGTCAATTGCGCTTTAATCAATTCCGTACTTTTATTGGTTCAGATTAAGATTTGGTCCAGCGCCGATGGCATAAACGATGATATTCGACAAAGTGTCGGGGGAAAACTCTTCTCACAAGTACTGCAATGTCGTTGCTATACATTACCGCCTCAAAACCATGGGTGCTTGAATTCTCCATTGCTTCATTGACTGTCAGGTGTGAAAGGATCTCCCACCCCCTTGCGAATTTCCGTGATAGCACGTCTTTTCGCTTTTGGCTCCCAAAAAGGTGGCCTAGGTTAGCCTGTTTTTGAGCAAACCCAATGCACAAGTCGAAGTCTGGGGAGGCTGTTAACATAAATTCCTTTCGCTGTGAAAATTTTTCTATTATACGGCAATTTTATGTAGTGGCATATCTGCCTGCAAAATATGCGTGTTAATAAACATAGAGCCCCACATTATCGTTCATGCCCTTAGTGAGCTAATCTCCACTTCCCCTTCGTAGAAATGTAGACCTTCCAGATTCTGTTGGCTCTGGTACTTTCCTCGATGATCTCACAGAAATCTCTCCATGAGTTACGTTTGGTTCGTAGTATTTTCTTTTTGATAATTCCTGCTCGTATTGGTCCCTATTTCCAGTATTGCCCGACCGTCTTGAAAGGCGTTTATAGGGTGTGGTGTCCATAAATATACTCAGTGCGGACGTCTTCAAAAGTCTATCCGTTGAACAAGTAATGGCTGGCATTTTTTGTTTCTTCATGTAAAGGCAATTGTAATAATCGGAGCACGTTCTCCTGCATCGGAATCACCTTCTTTGGGCCTCTTTTCGTATGGGCATTCGCTTTGACGGTTAATAATGTTGTCCTTCTGGTGTATAAAATAGTACATCCAAATAGTCGGGCAGTAGATCTCGTTCTTTTTATTCTGGTCTCTCTTGGCTGCAGAGCATCATCGAATGTAAGAATACCTATGGAGGTATACGGAAGTAGTATCAATCGTTGTGACATCATGAATTGCAGCAGGCGTTGGTTTGTGTAGACTCTGGTTTGGCTATTGAAGCAGTATCCGGCTCTTGTTTGTTCTTGTCAGTGACTTCAGGCTTAGGTGGTTGACTTGGTTCGTTCTTCATTACGTTTTCGTTACCAAAGTCAGCGACGGCCTCCAGTTCGATGGCTTTCTTTTGTAGTAATAGTAGCTTGCGTTTTTATAAACTTTATTCGCCCTTAGAAAAGTTGCTCCGTTTCCTCCAACTAGTTGCTTTTCCCTATGGGACATAGCTTCGGCCCACATGACCTCCATCAAATGGAGATGCGGTTTCTATACCGTCGAATCACCAGTTCTTGGAACTGGTGCGGACATTCTTGTTGTCTTCGGCAGCTACACTACTACATAATATTGATTTCATTGAGAGACGATCAAAAATTAAATTTGTAACTAAGGGATTTCGAAAGTGTGCACCGTTTCTCATCAGAAAGCAGCTCATAATGCATACTTGACTGATGTGCCCACTAATGTGGGAGATCATTGATATTTTATTTATTTTAGTCGCGAAAATTTCTGTCATCTGCGAGTTTTTTTCCAACGGTAATAACTCATCATCGAAGTATTAAATTGTGATCAGCTTTTTCCCTCCCTGTCTAAAATAAATCGACAAAAACCTCCGAAAGCATTGTCAAATAGAATTGTTGTGACTGCGACAGCCTATCACAATTTAATGCTTTTATGAGAAATTAACGTAGTTGGATAAAACTCGTCGAAGACAAAAATTCTTGCAACTAAAGTCAATAAAAAACCAATGATCTTCCACATTGCTAGTGGTCATATCAGTCAGATATGCAGTCTGAGCTGATGTCTGATAAAAAAACGGTGCATACTTTCGAAACGACGTTTTGATAGAAATATTGGTGAACTTTCAAACTGCTCAGTGCAAGCGTTTTCCTCATGTCGAAAATTTATTCAATTTTAATGTCAAAAAATTGACGAAAATAAAAGTACGAATTGAAAGGGGAAAAAAACTCAAGCGCACAATAACCGCTAGAAACACTAATTTTCGAAGAAAAGTAAAGGAATCGGACAAATTTTGTGTGCATATTCTACCATACGTTCTCCTTGTTACAATGACATTATCGATGATGACTTCATCAAAAGTTACAGGAATAGGAAGATGTTTAGGGTTGCCATTCGAAAAATTAACAGAACTTGGAAAATTGAAACATTTTCATAGTGGATGCTTTCCATATAGATATCTAATGCTAGTATCTGCTGGAGCGGAAATAGTAAAATGCTTGTCGCTGAAAAACCAAAAGTATATTGAATCTGCGCACATTAAGACCGACTCATCCTGTGAATTTGGTTTCGATCCTATGAATACATTGGAATGGAAGCTATACGGGTGAAAAAACTTTAGGGTTATCACCCGCAAATTTTCGAAATATTCATATTTGTTGTTAACGGCTAGTGCCTAGTGGTATATTGGCATCTTCGGCAATCGTTTAAGAAACCTTCAAGAGTAATAAGTCCCGACACGTAACCTTACCAGTCAATTCACGTCCTGGGAATTAGCTCTGCAATAACTACAGATAACATACCGAAATACTAAACTTGTTTCAGCGCTCTTTCCCTCTTTTGGAATACCATAATTCGCATCAAGTAAAAGAACAGTATATTACAGAATAACTTACTAAAGAATCGCATAGAAACAGTATTATTAGCTTGTACAATGAGATAACGTTCTAAAGCGTCTCGTCTCTAAATACGTAGGTTTCCAAACTCCTTTTTTTTTGTGAGAAGCAAATGAAACATACCTTAAGTCGACGAAAATGGGTCTGAACTACTTAAATACAGAATCAAAAAAAAATTATATTCTACTCTCTTACATCTTTAAACAATCTATCAATTTAAAAAAAAGTGACGCTGTTTTCGTATCATACGGAATTCATAATGGAAATCGATATTGGAAAAAAAATTCTCTATGAATGTATGTCAGCAACATCAAGGGAAATGAAATCTTATTGGGAAATATAATCATCGGCGAAATGAAATCGACGTAAGCCATGACAGATTGATGCTAGAAATCCTCATGAGCTATGATTAAATTGGCCTTCAATATTTATTAGCTGGTGTATAAGAAGCCACTTCAAATTGTGTCGCTTCTCTCTCTCTCTGGACAATATCAATCTGCAAGCCCCTTCCTAATTCTACGTGACCGGGACACTTTTCAAGAATTCGAAATCATTGTCCCAATAAAAAGAAAAACTTTTTTTTCGCATTCAGCCCGCTGCTAACACATATGTACGTACCATATGGAGAGATTATATGAGGTTTTGGCTGAAACGTGGTTTGCATGTATAGCTAGAATTATGTTTAGAGAAGCTATGACCACACTCAACAAATCCGGACATAATTGAAATATATGTTCCGTTCACTACTTTCTTTACCCGGTTTGCTAAAAAGCTATATTGTTTAGAGCCACGCATGTATGCATTCAGGAAAATTCAAATCTCAGATGAACTTATCTAATATCTTTATGTTGAGCTTAATGTGCAGAAATCTGTCATGTAACCTTTATTCTTCCGGTTTAATCATTTCACTTTCAAGCCTAGGTGCCCAAAGGTCTTAAAATTAAACTGTAAATATGTTTATTATTCGTTTTCTTTTGCCATTTCTTGCGAAAGAGCAGATATCTTTCACTTCTTAGCGATGATTGCTGCCGCGGGCTGGGTGCTACGTTCACGTGAAGCAGCTTGTATGGCATGGGTTAGCTTGCAAAAGCTTTGGGCAAAGCGAAATCATACTTGCACATAACTATACCATATCTTTGTCCTAAGCAAGGGTGTGGCATTTCCCAGGAAAATCTCTGTTAGTACAATCTGTTTATTGATTTTCTCACCGCCAAGCCATTTTTCGGTGCCAGTGTAGTAGCGAACACTAGGAAAACCCCGCCGCACAATGATGCTGTCAAGTTCAAGCAGGACTCGCTACGAAAAATTACTTTGCCTAGGAAAAATCGGGAATTTTGACGATGGTAGCGAAAAGTTTTGTCTGGGGCAAGATTGTTACATAATGCGATGAAAGAATGTGGACGTCCTGGATTTTTTTTTTTACAGTCAAGGTATTTCCCGAAGAGCTCTTGGGAGTTTACACATATGTATGTTAGAAGTAAAAGAAGGCAAAGCAGAGCATTGTGAACTTTTCATCAGACGCTTCCCGTGGTGTCTACACTGCACCTGACTTCAAATATATGCCCGTAAATTGTCGTCAAAACGTTATCACTTTTTTACCTCCCACTGTGCCGAAAAAAAAAACTTCAATACCACGAACAAATCTTCCGAAAAAGTGTGTTGGCACAATGATTTGTGGTAATTCTCGACAAAGCCTGCCACTCTTGTATTAGTCCACGGCGTTGGTCGGAGACGTTCTGCCATTTGCACGGAGACGACACCGTCCTCTCATGAACGTAAGCACTATCGTGGGAGACAACGTGAAAGCTCTCTAAAGACAATCCCAAAACCTTTCGAGACTCTTTGGTTCCTCATCGTATGCCAAGAACAACCGGAATTTCAAATTGCGCTAAAAACACTAGCGCAAGGACAATTTATCGACATTTCGAAAATCCAAATAAGTATGATAAGAACAGACGAATAGCTTTGGATGAGTGAGTCAATAAATCGATAAAATATTTTCGGGAAAATTAATTTACTCCGACGTTCCAGGTAGTAGTCACCAATTTTCTTGCTGACTTTGTGTCGATTCAGTGTAGGAAACTCTGTTTTACTCTGTAATGGAAATTTGAAGTGAATCAGTCCTGGAAGGGATCATGTGGTGATGGCGTCAGAAAAATCCAAATGCGTCAGAGAAAATGTAAAAGGAAGGAGCGCTGTGATATAGCGGGTAAAAATATGTGGGAGTTTAGTAAAAGGTTGTGCAATCGTAATGGTGAATTTGTCGAGACTGAGAGTTTGATCAGGCTGGAACTATACAATTAGTAACATATTGAATTATTTATATCCTTATAAGCCCTTTCAAGAGAATTTCAAGGTATCCAAGTGAGTCACGCGATTAATTTTTTAGAGCAATTATATTGCTATAAATAGTATAATATTTACGTGATACAATAAAATATGTTTCAGAGGTGCTTCATTAAGTTTTGCCCTTCATGGTGACTAAATACCATTATTTGCATGTCCCATGTGGGACGCAGCATCAAACATTTTCATTTACATTGAAGGACAATTGAAATTGATGAAAATGATGTAATGAATGCATTGAATGCATTGAAAGTCCGTGAACACTCATAAGCAAATGATCTAAATTCACTACAAGGGTCATACAAGCAATATTTTCAAAAGAAAAACATTTTGTTTGTATCTTAAAAAGCACCAAGTATATTTCTAAAATTAAACATTAATATTTTTATGCTTGAAAAATTCGCAAGAATTTGAAAATCAAAATCAAGGTTAAAAAATATTGCACAAAAAGTCTGTGAACACAATATAAGTAGTAATTCATAAACTCAAAAATGAAGTTTAAATTTAAGTCAAAACGATGTTGGGCCATCTTTGTTTTTGATTACTTCCAGGAGACGTGCTTGCATCGATTCAACTAGTTTCATTGTAATTTCTGCCAGAATTTGATCCCATTCTTCCTTGATGACTCTTTTCAAATCCTGCAAGGCTTTTAGCGGACGTTTACGAATTCTCCTATTAATTTCATCCCGCTAATTCTCATAGGGGTCATGTCTGGCCATTGTGGAGGGGTTTTGAGAAGTCGACCTACTCTGAGAAGCAACCATTCTTGAACCTTTCGGGCAGTGTGCTTGGGGTCGTTATCTTGTTGAAAACTATAAGTTTCCTCTAATCCAAATTTTCTGGCACTCTCAAATAAATTGTGGCTCAGAATATCAAGGTACATATGCTGATTCATAATACCTTAAATTATGTGCAGTTTACCCACTCCTCCAGCACTCATACATCCCCACACCATTATATTTCCTCCGCCGTGCTTCACCGTAGGTCTGAGGTTTTTGAGTTGTAGGGCTTCCTTCGGTTCCCGCCATACTTTCTGTCGTCCGTCGGACCCAAATGAATTGAATTTGATCTCGTCCGAAAAAATAACACGTTCCCAGAACGAAGGAGGCTTGGATAGGTGTTCCTTAGCAAACTCGAAACGGCGTTTCCGATTAAGTTTATTTATAAATCGCTTCCTCCTTGGGACTCGACCGTGAAAGCCACTTTTGTGCAAATGGTTAAGGATAGTTTGCGGTGTAACTGTTACTCCATAATCCTGCGACATGTTTTGCGCGATTGTCAATGCGCTTGTACCCGGTTTCTCACGAATCACTTCTAAAATCTCTCGTTTATGGGTGGAATTCAGTTGTAGCGGGCGTCCAGTACGAGGCCTGCTGGCCGCGGATCCTAATTCTTCAAACTGTTTTTTACTAATGTTCGAAGAACATTATTAAAATCGCTTCGTCGAAAATTCGTCATGTATATAAATATATATATATATATATATATATATATATATATATATATATATATATATATATATATATATATATATATATATATATGTATATTTATATATATATATATATACATATATATATATATATATATATATACATATATATATATATATATATATATATATATATATATGTATATATATATATATATATATATATATATATATATATATATATATATATATATATATATATATATATATATATATATATATATATATATATATATATATATATATATATATATATATATATCAGCAAAATGGTTACAGGAGATAATCTCTGGAGTGGCCGATCCGATTGAGCTGAAATTTTCGGAGAACATAGATGTATACAAGAGGTTGGACTTGCTAAAATTCAAATATCATAAACCTTTTGGCGGCGGTGGGCATTTAAGTGAATTTTCAAGTGCTCCTATAAATGGAAATTTTGAGCCTTGTGTGGGCGCTGAGTGCCTAAAAGTAGGCAAGAATATTTTTTCAAATTTCGATTTGTCATAACTTCTAAGAAAAACAATGGATCATTGTAAAAATTTCAGAGGGTATTGATGTAGACTAGAATTTTACACACATGGACTTTCAAGACTGTGCGGGCAACTCTGTAGCTACAGCAGGCTCCTGAACACAAATCTTTCAAATCATCGACCTTCCTGAAAAATTTTTGATTTTTGAAAATAAATTCAAATTATTGATAAATTTTGACTTTTGTCCACCAAGTCAAATAAAATATGTCCAAATCCCGCGGTAAACAAGAACGGCAACCCGTCATCAAATTACCTCTATTTTCAGCGCTCAAAACTTCTGTTCACGAGAACTGACGATCGGATAATGCGATGAATATGAAATTTACAGGACATGTTGGAATTTGCTAGAACCAGGTCTGATAGAAGTGATTTTGAAAAACGAGCAACACTGTGTGCCATTTGGAAAAATCGCTGAGAAAAAAAAAATGGTTTTGGGCCTATAGCTTCCGATTCAGCCACCAGATTTTAACAAAATTCACGCAGTAAGTGATCCTTACTTTAAGATAGATTCCATAGAAATTTGGTTGGAAAATTAGTATTGGGACGCCAGCTACGGCAATTTTTGTCTCCTAAATATTGTAAATTTGATCAGGAAAATGAAGATTTTTTCCCTATAACTTCCGATGCAGTGACGAAATCAAAACGAAATTCATGTCGTTAGCATATCTTGTTGCGTTTTTGATTCTGTAGGAATTTTGTTGAAAAACCGTGAAAGGGTTGCCAGCTATGATGAATTTCGTAATTGATTGACATTTCTTTATCGAGCGATGTTGTCATAAAATTTCTAAATGGGAAGGATCCTGCAGTGACAATTAACAACAAATATTTACGTTTCAAAAATTTTAAAAAATTTCGACGATGGTAACCCTAAAATTAAAATCCACTCCTATAACTTACAGCGCAGCCATTCAATCGAAACGAAATTCATAGGCTGGGTTTAACACAACGTGAAGCAGCTATGGTGCTAGCACATGATTGCCAGCTCCGGACAATTTCGTAAATATTGCACAAAAGATGCTTCCATTTTCTATTCATAAGCAAAGCATTTACAATAAAATAAGCAACCGATATTTAAATGTTCCAAGTTCTGGAAATTTTTCGGATGGTAACCCCAGACATAGTTTAATCGCTGAAACTTTCGATGACATCCTCGGATGAAAATGAAATTCAAGGGATAGGTTTATAAAGCTCGAGCATGTACTGGTAGATTTATTGCTGCTGTGTTGGACAAATGTTGCCAGTACTGAACATTTTCATCATTTGTGTTATAGAAAATACTGTCAGAAAATGATATTTGTTCCTATGAGTAAGAAATGGTTGATATGATACTACAAAGAAGTGTATAACGTCTTCACACATTTTTAAATCCCTCAAAGATAACTTCTTCGAAAATTAGTTTTCTAGCGCTTCTGATGCGCTAGATTTTTTTTTAATTTTACGCACGGTAGAAGGATTTTTGCTAACAATTTTGCCGATTTCGCGGATACTTTTTCCCGCTCTTCGTAGGTTAACTATAAATTCGCGAACCGATTCGGAAACTTCCATTTTCGTGGCTATTGAAGGACTAAAATGGATTCAAATTTCGAAAGGACTCATACCTTCTATCTCTCTAAGCTATGTGTCATAAATCATCAAGCCTAGCCTAGTGATGCGCATATACTCAAAGTCATTCGAAGGATCCTTAAATAGAAAATCCTAATGACTTTTTGTACTAAACAAAATTTTATTGCTTTATTGAGTGAAAACACCCATCCAAATCCATAAATGAATGCAGCTGAATTTACAGTAGCAGATACCCCGTCAGCTTCGATTGGTGTTCATGGACTTTTTTTGCCCAGTGTATGTATGCATTGCCACGTGTTCTTCTCGATTCAATACCGATTAATTTCTCATTAGATCTCTAGCACTTTAACACTCCAACCTACGAACGAGCACATTTGCATGTGGATTCATGCAAATGTTAACAGAAAACATTGTTCTCGGATGTAAGTTGTGCAATTTCATTTATCAAAAACTTTTCTAATTTCCGTCTACAAGTCAAAATCTAAGGGTTATGTACACTAGCTTGCGTTCGCTTAGAGAATTTCGACTAAGCTGAGGAACTAAAAGAAGCTTTGCGAAGAATAAATTACTCTTTAATACAAAATTTTAGTGTTTTGTTATTGCGGGATTTTAGTGACGGTGTATAATCGAAATGTGATAAGATGGTGATGAGGGGGAACATCACAAGTTTGTTAACAAAGTCTTGTGTGCAGCTTTTATGTATTTGCACTCAACTGAAATTCTTCAGAAATGGCTGAGTTGCATTCAGTGCTGCCATTTTAGCATTTTGAATGCTAGATCTGGCATTATTTTTTCCGAAACGGCATTAGAAATTCGGAGTTATCTACTGGTCACAGATACTTTGGACAGATGAATCAAAGTTTGAAGTTTTTGGCTCCAAACAGAGGGTTTATGTCAGCCGATTTGCTGGAGAAAGAATAGCCGCGAACTGTGTAGTACCAACAGTAAGGCATGGAGGTGGTTCTGTTATGGTTTGGGGGTGCTTTTCGCTTGCTGGAGTGGGTGAGTTAGTTCGAATTGATGGAACGTTAACTAAAGAACGTTACAAAGAAATCATGCAGAACACGGCCATACCATCAGGTTTGCGGTCAAGTGGGCGAAATTTCACCCTTCAACAGGATAAAGATCCCGATCGCAGTTCTAAATTATGCAGAGGATATTTAGCTGAAATGGAGAATGATGGAATACAATTGAATATGATTGAATTGTTGAATATGATTGAATTGAATTGTTATGGGAGAAGTTAGATAGAAGGGTACGTGACCGCTGTCCGACGTCAAAGCAACACTTGTGGGAGCTTCTTCAAGAAGGGTGGAACAATATTTCCCAAGATACTGTAAGAAAATTAGTTGAAAGAATGCCAAGGATTACTAAAGCAGTAAAAAATGCCAAAGGAGGATATTTTGATGAATGTAGAATTGAAAGTAGATTAATAGGGTAGATTAGTAAATTATAAATTTTGACTTGTAAACTAGAAAAACAATAAGCTGATATTTGACAATTACATAAAAAGTAATCAATTATATTTTATCTAGAAATAAATAAATTCTAATTACCATGAAAACTTTGTTTATTTTCTCGATTCCTAAGTGGTCTTAAACTGTTTGCCTGTAGTGTATATCCACACAAATATTCAACTTTCATAATAACATTGCGCGAAAAAGATTTTCCTTGCGGCGCATTTTGAAAATACGTATTCGCACCACGCCGTTTGACACTTTTCAGGATCGAGCACTAGCTCAGATTCAACTGAAATCTTATTCTCTTTCATAAAAGATTTCAGTGTTCAGTCAAACAGCGTACAAAAACGACTTCATGGCAATGCATAGAGTACGCGAACAGACCTAAAGGCGGCTTTAGATATGTAGTGTTTGTCAAACAACTCCTATTCGCCAAATACCGAACACCTAGTCAAGTAATTTGGCTTGGTGCTTGCGGAATGACAAGCACAGTGAATTAGACATTCGGGCATTGCCGAATGTTCGCCAAAACTGGAAGATGAACGAGCTGCGGGGATCCGACACGGTGCTCGTCTACTTTGATGTGAGTTGAAAGTTCGACAAACTACGGGAATAGCGAGCACCCGAATGTTTGTGCTTGGCCTAGGGCAGGCACTAGGCGAGCAACCTAACCACACATGCGAAGTTTGCCAAACTAGGTGCTCGGTATTTGACAAACACCGCATATCTAAAGCCGCCTTAACATTTGAAAACATGATGTAATCCTACCTCATTTCAACAAATATGCGTTTTAGGCTAGAGTATTTTGAAAATGTCAACTGTAAGCCTACCCCCAGCGAACGAAATCGTTGTCTATAATAAAACATAGGTTGCTGTATTCGCTGTGGTAGCACAAAACAGCTGCAAATAAAGGGAGAAAATAACGAGTATAAACTACCACAATCGATAGAAAGTAGAAAAAGAACTAACAGAAAATTACCTCTTTTAACTTTCTACACATTATGAGGGTTTTTTCTAATTTCCTTACTACCAAAAAAGACAACTTCTCATGAGCTTTTCTTTTTTCTCTCAGCACATTCTATAGTTCAGCACGTGGACTACATATGAGGTATAGAATTTCTGTACTAGTGAATTCACTGGTACAGGAGTGTTTTTGTTTTACATGCGTACATTCTGTTCTCTGATAGAGGAGCAAAAAAAACACACCTAATGTTGCAGAAAAGGCGAAATATTAAGTGAAATAAAATGCAAAGTTACATATGCAAAAATTAAGGCAATTTCGGATTGCATTAAATATGGTAAATTCAGGTTTCTCGTTCCATTAAATTGTGATGATGCTAAAAATTAGTGATGTGGTCCCATCCACTTCAGAGTTCCAGGAGCCCTAAATTCATGTTTACCAAATGCATTCTGGTTATGCATTTTATTTCCTGAATAATGTGAATCAATTGATTTGTTAGGGCTTAGGATAACGATAGAGAAAAAATTCTTTCATCCGACACTAATACTTTTTCTTCAATTAAAAATAAATAATTGTTGCTGTTTTGATTGTGAGATTCCAAATGATATTTTGAAAAATATAGGTATTTCATGAGTAGTTACGCCATTTTTTACCGTGAGGCGGCTAGTTAGTTGTCAATAGGTGGCTTTGATTTTATTATAGTTATGTTGAATGTTTTCGTAATAAGGAAATTAGAAATAGCCCTCATAACGTGTAAAAAGTTAAAAGAGGTAATTTGTACTCGTTGTTTTCTCCCTTTATTTTCAACTGTTATAAATTTGAAAACTGCATACAATTGGACAGGTTAGAATCTGCTCGTATGAATGAAGATGGCGTTCCATTTGCGATTTACTCCCAAGTACTTGTAAGTTCTAATTAGTAAAAATGGAACACGGCAATTATATAAATATGTGTTTATTTTAATCCAATAAGAAAGCATTATTTAGCATTATTATTTTACAGGATTTAGCATTAAGTAAAATTGAATCTAGCATTATTCCAAAAAACTAAATGGCAGCACTGGACTTGCATTATATTCATATTTAAATAAATGAAATATCAAACTTGATCCCACGCTTACTGACAATCTTTTTCTATTTACTTTCAGGTAAGTTTCAATATCTGGAATGCTTTTGATTCCGTGGTGGTCTTTGAACGTGCTTTCGGGTGATTTGCGGTCCTATAATTCAATGTTCAGTAAAGTATCTTGAAAAAGTTTTCTGTTTTCCGTGACACGTAAAACAAAGTGCCCAAGGACATTTAAACTTACTAATGAGCGAAATGTATCTTCTGGTCCACCGAATAAGTCTGTCGATTTGAGGAAAATGGCAAAATATACTAACTGCTATAGTAATTCTTTAATTTGTTTGCAATAATATTATTTTATTGTCTTGCTTTGAAATACAGATTTGGACACTTGATAGACATCTATACTTCAAAGCATAAAGTAAGCATACAATGATTTAACTTAGACCATCCCATGAATTGAATTGAAAAATATTTTATTTTAAATTAACCGTACATACTTAGCCTAACTTAAAGTTTAATTAACAAAAAAAAACTTACAATGTAGCGGCTATACTATTTTAGCCTGCTGGCTCTGTTTGGTTTTTTTTTTCTTTTTTTTTCGGCACAATTTTTATTTCCTTACACTCTAATGGTATTACCCAGCCTGTAAAGCAGCTGGGATTGCCCTAGCAATGCTTTTCTTAGAAACTACCTTACACTAAAAGAACTTATACCTAATTATAACTAATTTAGCCTAATTAGACCTAAATCTTAACCTAGGTCTTAAGTCTAACCCCTTTTGTTCATTGGATGGCCTGTGTAGGTGAACAGCGCATCCGTGAGCCGCCGCTGCACTGCTTTCTTCGCGGGGCGCATAAATGACACATTAGAACCACCTGTACACCCTAGTGACCGAATCAGTCCGTTCTCATGTCCGTCTGTTTGTCTGTAGAATCGTGTCGTCAATTCCACAACACGGTTCCTAAGTGGCTCCAATCGTGACTCCTGATATAGGAGAAGGTTCTTCAGCCACTTTTTAGTTACCGGTTTGGAGATCCTGCCACTGCAGAAGCGGAGGATTCTTCTTTCGAACATCTCCGCTTCGGCCGTGATAGTCTTTGAGCAGGTAATCCAGGATGGGGACGCATAAGTCAGGATGGGGGTGCAAAAGGCAGGATAGGTCTGATAGCAAATGGATTGAGTCAGGTTTTAATATACGCCATATCAAATCAAGGCGTCAATGGAGTACTTAGTACTACGACTTATTTTACACTTAGTTAGGCTAAAGTATTTACGGCATGATTCAATCAGAACGCAGTTTTGAATCATTTCTGACCGCCCAAGGCTGAATTTGAACCTGGGACCACACACACATTAGTCACAGTTGCTCTTCCAGCGCAAATACACATGATTCGAATTTAAGATAGCGAAATGTAAATACTAGAGACAGTATTGTTATAAATACAAGCCCACTACATTATTTTGAGGCATTAGTTTATTCCATACTTTTATTAGATCCGACCAGCATCTCCCTCTTACGTTCTCCACTTAACTGAACTCGCTCTGCTTTTTGATCTTGCTCATTATTCCGATAGCCAGTTGGTTGAGAGACAATTTTTTTTAATACCGCCTAAAATCATTTCCTTTGGTACAGATGCTATACTAAAGAACGTCCCATAAAATTTTACACCATTGAATTTTGTTTAAAAAAAAGGCATTGAAAAATATACCAAATTTTTTTTCTATAAGTTTATATCTAAGATCTTCATATAGAGTAATTTTTTTTTTTAATTTTTGCTCGAATTTTCGCTTTTGAATCTTTCATTAAATTTAGCTCAACCGTTTCGTCCACAAAGCCGAAAATTTTTTGAGTGATTTGGTAGCTTACCTTTCCTAATATTCTTTCAACGATAGCTTAATATCTTTCTATTGGCCTGAGCTCTAACGCTCTGAGTGGGCTCATAAGTTTTTTAACAAAATCTTGTCAGGCTCATAAAGAGAGACCCGAGGCGGCGAAAGGGAAACGAGTGGACGAGAGGGAAGGGCAGTCACGAAGAGGCGGTAGACGAGGAAGGTTATTGAGTGTTATTGATATAAAATGAAATATTGGAGTGAAATTAATAAGTGGGTTTTTTTTTCTCCATTGTATTTTGATACGTTTTTGATAATCTATATTGTTTTCCTTACACTATTTTATTGCTCGTTGAACGTAATGAGCAGTAGCTAAATCAGGCTAAAATAAGGTAGACCCGCCATGGTAGCAGTCAGCAGTTTTTTTTTTTATGCATTTTTGAACGCAAATGATTGCCCCTCCTGTAAAAAACGGCTGAGTTTTCTTTCCACATTGACAAATCGCTTACCAAACTAACATTTTGAACCCGAATTACTGGCATCCTCTTTTATTGTTGTTGAATCATACTGTGGTCTAGGTAAGGTTGAAAAGTTTTATTAAAAATACGACTCATCATCCATCACCATGCAGTATTCATTTTTGGTCAAAATTTGCTTGCACAATTTTCTTGACCTGGAAACTCCGACGTTG
Source organism: Nemotelus nigrinus (assembly GCA_947369275.1). NCBI lineage: Eukaryota > Metazoa > Arthropoda > Insecta > Diptera > Stratiomyidae > Nemotelus > Nemotelus nigrinus. Next base: position 68,135,677 of record OX376373.1, on the reverse strand, counting down.
TATTGTATATTAGCTTTTTTCAGCTCTTTTGTTTTTTGTAGGTCCTAATATTATTTCTATTCGTAATCCTTTGCATAGTGCTGTTTGATGTACCCACAACAGAAGCACTTTTATTCTTCGAAATTTCCTTTTTTGTCGAGCTAAAACTTAACTTAAGCCTTAAACCTGACTCGCTCTATTCATCTGGGGGCTTACAGAACTAATTTGAATTATCTGTGCGCGTAAACCATATGTGATCTGAAATTTACTGGTTTTTTTTATTTCAGTAGCCTGTATTTAGCTACTTCGTTTGTCGCCATTTTCTCGCATTTGGAGTCCAATCTTTATTTGGGTTTCCCTAAGATAATCTTCTAAAAAAAAGTTCGCTGATTCACAGCTCATGATCATCAATCAGTGGCGGCTCGTGGCTTTGAGACTAAGGGAAGCTCAAGCAAAATATATAAGCATATAATATATAAGCATACTTATGAAGCGCGTAGTAAACTATACATGCGATTTTTTTTAAATATCGTGTAAAAAATCAATTAGGTATTTCAATGCTGACCATATTTGCATTAAAAGCTAGTGGTTAGCATAGCTTATTTCAGTGATGTTTCTAGTCACTAATATCAAAAATTTCACAAAAGTTCAAATTATGTATAGTATTTGAAAGCAAAAAAAAAATTACTAATTTCTTTAATTTTTTTTTAAATTATAAAACAAAAGTTAAATTGAAAACATATTACAGGCTAAAAAAATGGTGAAAGTTTTTTGATAGCTCAAAGTAGAAGATATAAAGCATCTTTTAGCAAATTAAATTAGAGAGCCAATGCCACAATAAAAATAAATTCCTCATATAATTTGCAATGAAAGTGCCTAATATCCTTTTGCAAACAGTTGACTGAGCGGAATTAATGGTCTTGGTTGGCAAGACTCTATAAGATCTTCAATGAAAAAGACTACCGCAGTAAATACTCTATGGCATAATCACATCAACATTCCACATTAAAATCCATATTAAACGGGTAAATATTAACTTTTCGAAACAGAATCAATTCAATACGCTCTCACTTTAATGAGCTTTATGCTACAATTTACTTTACAAACTATCCTTTTATCATTCTTTAACCGACTGTATTAATACTGACAATACAAAAAAATCAAGTCAAAAGAATTATAACAGGTGCGTTTTTTTGCGAGGAAGACATAAAAAAACGCACCTAATGTAAACTATGAATGCTAAAGAAAGCACTCCAGAAATTTAACATAGAAATAACGTCAACATAAGCGTCCAAAGTAATCAAGTGGGCATATCACCCAAAGTACCTGAACCGAGAAACTCATTTTGGGAAAGTAAACCCAAAGCCGATACAAAAAAACGACCTGGAGAAAATTACACTCGAAACAATTTAACTCCTACAACATGCACCGTACATACACCATGCGAACTAAACATAAAAGGCATCAAATCAGAAGGGGAACAACTCGTAAGAAAAGGAGCAGAAGAGAATCTACAAATTCTGTAACGTGGATCATGACGGGAAACAGAAACATAATAGAGACGCGGGTGACTTTCCAGCGTCAACATAGGCGTCCAAAGCAATCAAGTGGTCATTTCACTAAAGCACCAGAACCGAAAAACTACGTCTTTTGGGAAAGCAAACCGATCTGGGGAAAATTGCTCACGGAAAAATGTAACTCCTACTATTCTATTCCCCACATGAACATCACAATAGCTTGCACAGTACATGTGAACAAAGCAGAAAATGCATCAATTCCTAAAGGGAACGGCACGTAAGAAGAGGAGCAGAAGAGAATCTACAGAATCATGAGGAGAAACAATAACATAACAGGAGACGCGGATAACTTTGCAGCGTATTAAGTTCATTCTTTAACAAAGATTTTTGGGTCGTTCATCGGGTGGATCGGGCAAGGGTTTTTTGAATTTCTCTATCCATCAAGACGCTGCGAACTGAGCCAGCGTCCGCGATACTATTTGAGTACACTGTTTGTACAGTTTTTGTTGGCATCATTTAGGCAAAGCGACTAAGTAGATCTATGCGAAAACCACGAGTTTGAGCATTGAAACAATATCACTTCAGTGTTCTGTGTAGTATATCACAATGAAATGTATGTTTTGAATTGAACGGTATGCAGTGCCTGTAGTTTGTAGTAAAACGTTTGAGTTTTTGTTGCGTTGCTGTAAATTTAACGTGGAAGCTCTGTAGTTGGACTGTTATAAAATAAAACCATTTGATTCAAAGTAGAGATGAAGTTTTGACTTTTGTAAGAAAATAAATGTTATTACATTGATTGTTAAATATTGTTTGTAAATCTTTTGATTGTTACATATTGATTATTTAATCAATTTTGTGGTTTACCAAGGGGAACACTGCTTCCTTTACGTATATCGACGAGCCGCCCCTGTGTAGTGTATATCAAACGTAAACACATAAAATGTCATAACATGTTCAAAATATACACTTTACGATTTTAGCGACATCCCAAGAAGCACTAAGATTAGCAGTAGATTTAATTTAGCGAAGACACGAACAAATATACTTAATATTAAAAACAACATTAAAAACCAAGTCCATACATTTTAGCACCTATATTTTTCATTTACTAAAATTTTACTACTTAAGAGCGAAACATGAGATAATAAAGACAGTCTGTTTCGGTATGCCAAGATCGGTCGGCGACCAAAAAGACATCTCAAGCAGATATCGTCGTTTTTCTTTTTAAGGGGACGTAGCACCTTCAAATTGAAAAAAAAAATGTTTTTTTCAAAGGCTTGTTTTTAATTGAATAAAAAAACATATCTTAATGAAACTTTTTACACATACTTAACACCTTTTATACTACATTAAAAAAATTGTTTCAAATGTTTTGTGGCCCCCTGTCGTCTGCTACAATTTTTTGGAAAATACACCAAAAAAACCTGGCGTGCATGATAACTGTCCTCAAGAAAGTCTGAAAAAAAACAAACAAAAACGTGGTTTTGATCAGCATCAAAGCGGCCTTGGAATGAACTAAAAAAAAAAAATTTGGTTGAAAAATAACAAAATGGCGGCGTTTTTCCGAAAATCGAGGTTTTTTTTCCCCAGAAATCGGTTATAACTAAATAAATTGAGTGCCGATGTTTTCATCCGTAGTTCATTCTGAGCATCAAAATGTGCAGATTAACGTGTTAAAATTTCAGAACGATTGGATAAAATTGTTTTTCTTAATCATGCACGCCAACTTGCAAAACGTTGTTTCGAGAAAATCACGCTTAAAGTTAAAATTCAATATTTTTTGCAATAAATCTTACCGAAAATTAATCTGCGATGCCTGGACCATACAATATACCTTCTTCTTGCTCATACTTCTCCTCTTCCAAAGATTTTTGCTGCCTTCGAGCAGATCTTGCCTCTTTAGATGCCTCAGTCGAGTGTTTTTCCGCCTGGTTGCTTCTTGCAGCATCTCTATGTTCTGCATGTTCCAGCGCACGTTCGCTAATCGTAACTCCCATTACTTGCATTATTTTCAAGATAGCCATAAATCCTTCATTGAATGTACATGCAGAAATATTTGCAGCCATATTTAGCACGTTTTTCCCACAAAAAGTATGCTTGGGGGCCAAATTCCAAACACAAGAATTATAGCTTTCGTTATTGTTCTGCGTAAAATTTCTCAAGCAGCGCTTTAATAAATCTTTTAATGATAAGTCATCATAAATAGGCTTTAAAATTTCTTGTACCTCATCATCAAAAGGATGCTTGAAATTTTTTAATGCATTATCACCAGCTGCCTCCGCCTTGCGCCAGTTACACCAAGTCGTTTCTCCAACAGGACAATAAGAGTGTTGAGGGTTCTCATCAGTGTAAATTTTGTGGTGATATGCTACCCAAATTTACTTACGCATATTTTCAACTGAATCAGCATTTCGTCGTATAGCTAGGCCATAATATGTAACAAAATTTTTCATTAATTTTAGTGTCAGTTGGACTTTTTTAGGGCCTTTTTTTTGTAGACTCTAAACTTTTTTTACAGCTATTTTTTTGTTTTTTTTTTTTGCCAAGGATAACTGTTTTTTTGCTTCTTTTAAAGGAGATGACTCACTTATCTTTGTCTACACTTTGGGTTAAGTCGATGTAGCGATATAGCGAAGTCAACGAAAATCATAGAAAAAATGACCTTGGAGCGCTTCGCTATATATACTCACAAAATTTTTTTTTTTAGAATTTCAATTTTATATTATTAAAATCATGTTTTTAAAGCTTCATTCTAACATATTCAATCAAAAAACAAAAATCGATTTTTCAAAAATTTGGAGGTGCTATGTTGCCTTAAATTCGAACACATCTCAGCTGACGCTAGTAGGGGCGGTTGAATTCGCCGAGCTGAAGCTGGGATTGTTCTAAGAGGAATTTTTCACGTCATATCCAGCCTATTCTTTTTTGAATATTACCAGACTATTCGTTTTGAATATTGCCCGACGTAGTGGTAGCGACTATTGGCAGTTATTGTACATCGAGCAAATATACTCAAACTGCGCATAGCGTACCATTTCACCTGTCATCAATCGTAGTTATTTTAATACTTTTTCACATCTGCATCTCACAAAGTAGCTCAAACAAAATCACCAATTTACTGTTCAAAAGCTCTTCACATTCCTAACTTTTATCCGCGACCATTTGAAAGGGAATTTTTTTCTAATTGCTTTGCCTAAAAAAATTGCCAAGGATATTACTAATGTGCCTCTGTTTTCATTGTTAAAGAACTATCAAGCCGAATACTCAGAAAAAATTGACTCTATTTGCATTAGATTGCCGTCTAGTCCCCAGGCGTGTTTTCGCAATAGCGAAAATTGTCACTGAGAATTTCGCCACTTTAATTGCTCTCTCAATATTGCAAATATTAACTAACATCTAAATAATTGCGCAACACCCGCGCAAATGTACAAAAACTCAACTATTACCTGTCCAATTACATATAATCCATAATTCCTTGATTTGAGAAACTGGTCTTGCTACGCTTGCAGCAATGTGTAACCTAGTCGCAAGCAATAATAAATTAGTTCCATCAATCAAACTGCCTAGATCTCATATTTTTCTTATTCTCGCCTCACAAGTTGCTCGTTTTCAATTTAACAATCCCGGACTTCTTTCTCTTCTGAAGGCTGGACCAGTCATTTTGATTTCAATCTAAACTATTGGCGATCCTATGCTCTTATATTGATCATTCACTATTTCCACTTGAACTGAATCTGATTTTCTCCACTACTGTCCATTCATCAAAACGGAGTCTATAGTGATTTGGACCATTCTCCGCCAACAAAGAACGATCTCGATCTTATCAAACAATTAAAATTAGAATCCCCAGGGATTATAAAGAGGTTTTTCCTAGTAAAATGATAGACTAGCCGCGCACGATTCTTCTCATATGCACAAGATGATGATGATGCTTTACTTGTTGGATTCATCCAACGAAGATATTTGCAAAATCATTCGAAATTAAAATACATGTATGTACATTACTATACTAGTCGAGATTTGAGGTTAGTGCTTGCGCTGGAGTATATAGATTGCAATTAGTGGAGGCAGCGTGGGAACCTTCGCGAGGGTTTTAGACTTAGAACTTTGGCTAAGTGGTGGGTCGATGAAACGGAAATTACTATCCAGTTACTCATATTTATCTACAAGCGATTTGGGCGGTTACAGTTAAAATAAAAGTTATGTTGCAGCACCTTGCATTAGAACTTGAACTGAGGAATAGTTTTTTTTTTGGCGGGAAATGTAAATTCACTTAATGTTAATATTAGGTCAGATCCGCTTACAGCTCTCAAATTTTCGCTTGCAGTTTGTTTGTTTGGAGCATGGATGGGCTGGCTGACCTTAAAACAAAATGTTCTAACAAACAAATATGCAAAATATTTCGAATTGTAATGTTTTTGCTTTGACGATTTATTCGAATCTCTCTTCTACGTCTGCCTAAATCTGAATCATTGTCTTGGGATCTGACCGTCTCAGCTCAATGGCAACATTCCAATGTGATTAACTTACGCATTGTGCTATTTTTTGTTTGCGGCTTATTTGTTTTGTTGGGCTGATTCCGTGATGCGAGTTTCTGCAACTTCTTGTTGGCTTGCCGTTAGAGCTGACGACACGATACTAAATGTTGTGCTGTGCTTGAAATCTTTCGTGCGACTATGTTTGATCCAAGATACAATTGCAGTTCCAGCTGAAAATAAAAGACCATCTTGCTGCGGTAACTAAGAACAATCTACTGGAATAAAATTTGAATTAACTATAAATTACGTGAAGTTCAAGGTACTTGGGTTTTTATAGATCAATACTTATTGCGTTGATTAGTTTGTTCGCCTATAAACGTAAATATAAATCTGATGTGTTTTAATATTTATTTGACCAGAAGCTGCACATACGAAGCAACGACTGATCAAAACAAAGAAATAATGGCACAATGCCAGAAAGCAATTCGCTGGCGTATGGAGTGCGCTTCGATCGTTTCAAAGCGTGTCGTGCGTACAACCTAGAATCACAGCTGTAGTATAAATAATTGAGTGAATGGAAGCTGCAGTATGCGCATCAACCAGAATTATCTATATAATGATTTATTTAAAACAATCAGGTCAACGACGCCAATTACGCGCATCGAGATTTTGTGAAACTGCATAAATGGCATCGCAAATTCGAGAACAATGATAATTAGCTATAATTAAATGCGCATTAGGCCTGGTTCGTTGACAACTTGGTCATCTAGTTCAACCATCGCTTCAAAGGAAAATTTATTATCTGAATAAGATATTTCTCAAGCATAGTTTTCTTGAGAAGCAAACTCAGCAAATTGAATTGTGTGGAATCCGTCAGGGCTAAACTTCTTAGGTCTATTCACGTTTGAAGCTTCTAGCTCTCTCTTGTTGTCAATGAAATCATCGAAGCTTCGAAATGGTTAAACATATCAAACAAAATTCATAAAATATAAAATTTTTTGATAGTTCGATCCTGTGTATGATGGACGGCTCAGGCGATCTGAGACAAAACTAGAGATTATATTCTTCCATACGCTATTCAGTGTACAGTATTATATTATTACAATCCATTGCAGAAGGCCAGAATTTCTGATCGTGTTAAAGTTATTTTTGTCTAATAGCTAATTTAACCTATGCCAGCGATATTCTTATGGAGAAGAGACATCCGGCAATAAAGTATCGAGTCTTGCCAGCTCATTGGCAATAGAATTACCCTGTATACTCCTGTGTCAAGATATCAGCCTCAAATATTTGTCATTTTGGCTGATTTCAATGCAGACTCCGATCAATTTCAGTAACTGAAATCGATGAACTTCGTAATTCCTTGTAAATAGTAATAGCTTTGTTTCACTAGGATTCATATTCAATCGAAACTTCCAGCTTCCGAGAAAGTAAGAGAGCGATTTAACATCTCGAAAAGCGTAGTGCGAGACTTTTCGATATACTGATATGGTTGTCTTCCTTATAAGCAACTACTTGCAGCAAGTGCGATCTAGCTTCCTCAGAAGATTATTTACCTTATTGCTGCACAGCAGGAGTAAAGGACATCACCACTCTTCAGGGAAGATGTCACCTCTCTGCTTTTTAAGAGTTGCTCGAAAAAAGCTGTAAGCATGGTCAGTTAAGGCGTGAAGAGGAGTCATCGCAAACTTGCCTTTAGTGTAAGTATGCTGTGACTGCAGGATGAACCTAGGCTAGGTTGGTTTTTTGATGTCGTATTTGCCTAAATCTGTAGCAAGAGAGCGCTCAAACACATTTGATGATAGTCCTTAAATATGACGTGCGAAGTTTTCTCTGCTTCCAGAATAAACGTAATCTAATTACGACCCTTGTTGGGTCTAGGGTTTGAAGCTGATAGAGAGCATCATTCAAAAAATTACAATAACCTCAGGTACTTATTCAGAGTTAGGTGAACTTAAAGTTAGGTACGCCGTCTTTCAACTAAACCTGGATTCGAACCATGGACTGGACACACTAAAAGCCAGTGGTCTACCAAATAAATGTGCTATTCCTCACTTTGGCATCGCAGCAAAACCAGTCCGACTGACTAAAAAATTCACAACATCACTAGTCAGGATCAACAACTATCTGACTGACATCTTTGACGCAATTGTTGGACTAAAGCCAGGGACTGTGCTGTCACCTCTGCTGTTCAACTTAGCTCATGCGTATGTGATGAAGAAGCTGCCTGACGAAACAAGGGGTATGCCCTTTTATAAATCCAGCCAAGTAGTAGCCTACGCGGATGCCACGTTCCCTTTTTTCAACTGAAACTTCACCAGGAAGCAAAAGAAGTAAACCCGTAAAAAACTTGACAGAAATGAGAAGCTAAATGTTCTTGACGAATATGATATAGAAAATTGTGAAAAATTTATATATTTACATGCAAAATCGACACCAAAATGCAATGAAACTGACGAAATAAAACGAACAAGACAGCTCGCTAATAAAACTCCGTCCTTACTGTACAAAACTCCAGCTGCATAAACAAAGCTCTAAGTCTATAAATTAATGAGACCTACGTTGCACTGTCAATGTGAAATATGAAGCTTACTACAAGCATCCGCAAAAATGCTGGAAGTCTGCGAAAGACAGGTCTTTAGACGAATAATGCAAGCAAACCGGTAGAGCGGCCAATTGATAATTAGGTGCAACCACGAGCTGTATGAAATATTTGATGATCCAGAGGTCCCTACAATCCTCAGACTGCATATGCGTGCAGCGAATGGACGAGCATCGAGCGCCTAAAAAAGTGTTCGAAAGAATAGTCGATGCTCAGAGGCCAGTGGGAAAACCCAGGAAACGAGAGTACGACTCTGTCGACGAACACTGTACATCGCTGCTCGGATTTCGTAACTGGATCGACACATTTGCGCCTGGATGTGTCATCCGGTAGAAGTTAAGGTTATAGTGCTAGAAGACGAAGAGACTGCGAAGACCTGCGTTGAGAAAATGAACACTCGTGGATAGCCATTGAGTCACACAAGAAATGAGTGTGCCACCAACTGGCTAAAGTAACGTCAAGAATCTCTCTCTGAGTTGAGGTGACAAAGGTCAGTTCTCTGATTTATTTCCGCATCTTTATCACAAAAATTATGAAGAATGAAAAGAATGATGGTATCTTGTAAACTCGTAATCTCTCTAGACCATCGCGTTTTCTCAGACTGCATCCATTGGTCCATAGCACACAAACTCGAATTTTTAACATCCATGGTTCTTGGATATAAATTACCTCCTCTCTTCTCTTCAAGCTCCTCCCTTGTTTTGAAGCTCAACCATATCTGTCACTGCTTTAAAATGGTGAAAATTAATTTGAAGAATTTTTGCCATTACCAACCAAGTTCGAGCCCAGGTCTTCCTCGGACGCTATGGGTACCTGATTTTCTTTCTCTATTTTCAGAATTATAAGGCTGAGACAGCTACCCAATTCAAAAGTAGTCGCAACACAAACCCCATCATCAGGGAGAGATTTCGCATTTGATTCTTCCTCAGAAACTGTCCCTGAACGAGCGTCGGATCTCTGTTTGGCAGATTTTTTCGCTCCTGGGTGTTTATCTTCTTACGCTATCAGTCTAACTCCTTTACTCCAGCCTGTGCCATTCATCGTTGGCGGAGGACACAAGCTGGTTTTCTGTTTCTTTTTTTTCTTCTTTTTTTGCATCAATTACAGAGCCCATAGACTGATGCACTAATTTTGCCATCTAATTGAAATATCGAGTTAGTCCTGGAGTGATTGCCATCAGCTTAGCCCTTGAAAATGTGCAAACTTTGTTTCTTTTGCTCAGCTGACATCTGGCGAATAGGAAAAATTTCGAGGAAGTGGGTGCTTTCCAGTGGCACGAGTTGCCCATAAGAGTAGCTTTTTGTCAGAAGAAACCTTTTTCAGTTTCCTAAAAACATTGGGGGTAACCTTTTAGTTCCGTAAGCTCGTGCAGAGTTGATGGATTGAATATGAAATATATTGTTAACTAAGAGCAGATACTAAACTTGTAACATAAATCATATCTATCGAGCATTCAAAATTAATTACGAGGTGCTAATTTGAAGCCGTTTTGAGCACCGTTCAGGTCACTTCACGCCTCAACCTTCGCTAACATTTGGTGATCAAATTGGAACCTCTCTCTCTCTCAACATAGTCCAACTTGCTTTCCATACATTTGCCTTTCTATTTTTTTAATACTTCCCATTATAATTGAGGACATAATAAATAGACTTTGTTTACTCAGGCTCTTCCTCTGCCCAGGTCTAACATTCCTATTTTTACAAATGGCAAGCAATTTTCGGAGCGTTAATTTGTCTGTTATTTCTAAAAGAGACCTATAAAAAAATGTTCTTTCTTCAAGTTAGAAAGGAACCCTAATTCATCCGTTGCCGTAAGCAAGTGATGCATCATCTGGAGAAGTTTTCGATTCCTTTCGATTCCTATGTATTTTTAAGGTTCTTAAACGATACTTTCATAATACCATCATGAATGATAACGTTCATTCGATCTTGTAATAGGAACATGGCTATCTAGCAGGTCACTGTGATTCGGCAAATCTTTTTGTGCTTCACAAATTTTGTTGCCGAATCGCTAGAAACACAACATGAGCTACATGCAATTGACACGGGCTTCTCAAAAGTGTTTGATTATATGGATCACAAGTTGCTTCTCTGCAAAGTAAGTTATCTGAATTTTCACCATGTATCATATAATGGCTTGTTTCCTATCTGTTCGATTGATCGTTTTATAAACGCTATATATCATGTTTATTAACTTTCTTCAAGCCCAAAACTGGTGTCCCCCAAAGTTCCATGCTAGGTCCTTTGCTTTTCCAGTTCGATGTTAACAATTTTTTGTCTAATGCAGCTCCTCCTTCTAATGGTCAAAAGCGGTGTTTATAGAGAGGGAGAGTCTATATAATTTGGCATTACGCAGAACGTGCTACGAGGAGAGTGTAGAGCATGGGGTCTGAAGATTACTGAAAAGCTTGTTTGAAAAGCTAACGATGTCGTTGGAATCGCAGAAGCGATTTCTTCCCACAATGCCTAATTTTCTTTATCCATGGCATAAATGCGAAATGTGCCTATGAGGCTTCATCGATTATCTGTTATAACGTTAGACATGCCATGAAAACCTGAAAGCTCCTTTTCGTTTATACTACACAGCTGTTGTACCAAATATCATCCACATTTGACAAAGTAAAATTGGTCACTCGCGTCTTGTGAATGACCAAATCGTTTTTTTGGGGAGCAAGTGCAATCAAGAGCTTGTTATGGCTTCTGAGGTAAGTTTCTTTCGCGTGGAAGAAAATTATATAGACTTCAATTGACCCTCAAACAAGGGTTTTGAAAAGACAAAAAAGGTTTTTACAACTAAACTTAGATTTCACTGTATCATAAAATCAAGGTACTGAGTATTGGCACAATCAATTTCAATTAATTGAATCATCAGAAGGCTGCTCTGCTGTATAAACTAAAGCATTGCATTTGCCTCCAAAAGAATGACTCAACTACTTAGAAATTTTCTTGAGTATACACTTTCAAATCTGTACAGATATAATGCGACTCATTTTTATTTCTAGTGAAGTCTGTTTAATTAGGTGTGTGTAAATTCTTGAATTTTAATAAACACACCTCGTGAAATCCAATCCAAGGAAAAAAGTAGTCTTAGTTGGCTGGTCACATTTCTTCCAGATTGCCCAGGTTTTGAACAGTTTCGTCGAATAAATTGTGAAAATATTGTGATGACTTTACATAAACATTTTTTTTATTTGCACCTGAACAATGTTAGAAAAAATCGCCAGAAGCAATTCTAATGCTTAGTTCATCGACACTGACCACCTGTTGAACTTGGTTTCGGACTAAACGACACAAAAAAATACCCCTTTGACGCAGATATTGCGTGTAAACAAAGAAATTTGCATTTTTCAATAATTCCTTTTAGAGAATCGCAATATCGTACGTTGAGCAGCTGTACGATTTCAGTCAGTAAATAAATTGTTAATGGTATTCATTGAAAATACCTGTTTAATTTAGCAAATTATTTCTTATCTTTTAGAATTGACAAATTACTGGCTTATAATATGATTATAAAATGCTGACATCCGAGTTTATTTAAAATAACTTTACTTTCGCAAACCGCCACATTTTCCTGATCGTGAATGTGCCAAACTAGGGGCAGCAGTCTTGCCTGAACTTGCTGACAATATTAAGTTTTGCTAAAAGAACTTGAATTTGTTCCAGCATGGCGATTTTTTTAAAGAGAACAGGAAACTTAGCCGATTCATATATGATTCATATTATTATACCAGTGTAGCATTTCGGTCAATCAATTAGCTTTCGAATAGCAAATCGCTCTTACTCTTTCATAAAGACTTTGTAAAATCAGATGAAAAGTTAATCAGTCAAAGAATTTCTGAAAACTGCACTCTGGTGTGTTATTTAGCATCTATTGACACTATGAGCAACGACCTCGATTTTTTTTTTTCATTAATTATCTTGTTTGGTAACTTACAAAGTACGGAGCAAAACCGTTTTTTTTCCTTTATTGCAAAATGAAATTCCTCATTGTCATAATGTCCATAGTAAATAACGATGATGATGTTTTACCGACGCGGCAGTTGACCCCTTAAGCGATAAATGTGTCAAAAATCTTTCTCACGAGCATTAAATACGCTTTACGTCATAACATGCACAGAGCTTCCAACGTAGAAGCTGTAAGAACTTTGTAGTGGACAAAGTGATGAAAGATACAAAGATTAATATTTGTACATGTATGTACATATATTTATTTGCCGTTGGCGATGCGTTTTTTTGCAGTTTTATTGTATATTGAATGCCTCCTTATGGAAGTTCATAACTCTTGGCTCTTTTGTGGAAGTTGTAATTTAAATATCGACAAGAATTCCGTTGTTTTGTAATTTTTGTTAAGTCAAAGATATGTCAGTTTGTCATGTATGGACTTAAAAGCAAATGACTTCTCTTCATTGGGTGCATGATAAAGTAGTTAGAAATAAAAAATCTACAGTAATAATTGAAGCTTTAAAGCATTTTTTGAAATAAATTATTGCGTATCATACTGTTTCGTCGAATATATACATTTCAATAAGCTATCCTAAGCTAGACGACATGCTTGATCATCTGGATAATCTGTAAAAGATACTCTGTGCTATCATCAGCTCTGTCGGCCAAGTCGAATCTAAGTAACGTCCTCTTTGGATTCACTAAATCCATATTAAATCAGTATCGGATTATGTACAGAGTGCATCTGTAAAACGGTAAATAATCCGTTAAGTTGAACAATCGGAATAGTTTAGTAAAGTGACTGAAGAGTGCAAGTTGGGTACGTAGCTATGTCACACAAAATTACTCACAGTGTGTCATCGAAAATTGCCAGATATAACAAAAGAACAAACAATTGGTTTTTCGAGACGGTGGTGCGTTGCGGAATCGACATAAATCAGAAAAAAGCTCAATATGACCTCCTAATCCTAAAGCCTGAGTTACAATCAATGCAACACAACATTGTTGCTCAACAAAACGACTTTGAACACATCAGAGCAGTTACAATGATGCAACACAACTTTGTTGCGCAGCAAAGTTTGCTCATACTTCAAACTTGGCATGGCAACAACATTTTTGAAAATATTCAATTCCACCAGTTCCTATGAACATTGGGGGAATGGGAAATGAAATATGCAAGTGAAAATCAGAATTTGTTTTTTTTGTCTCATTTTTGCTTTGCAGTATACGAGTACTCTGTAGCTTTAAAGGATAAAATACTCACTAATATCAGTTTCCGAGAGTTTAAAAGATTCATATTAACAAACAACAAAGCAAAGCAATCCCTTGACAACTCTTGTACGGGTCTAGGGGTTGAAGCTGGTAGAGAGCTTCATTACAATTTTTTTAATCATTGTGGATACGAGTGTGGAGTGATTAGTTCCACGACTCACTTTACTCCTGATTTAAATCCGGTACCTAATCAGAGCTAGTTGAACTCAAAGCTTGGTGCGCGGACCCTCGTCCGAACCTGGATTCCAACCAGGGACCCCACACGCAAGAAGCCAGTGCTCTACCCACTAGGCTACTCAAGCTGTTGTCAACAAACAACAATTTCGTTAATATAGGCAGTGACAGATGACGGTAAATGTTGTGTTGCATTGATTGTAATTCGTTCTACCGACAAAGCATGACAACAAATGTTGTGTTGCATTGACTGTAGCTCCAGTATAACAGACTCAAAAAGTAAGTGCTACCTAAGATCTGTTAATTGAATTCGCATTCGGGCGCATATCTGCAAGTATGAATGCAGTGAGCCGACTTAAGGGGACATAGCACCTTCAAATTGAAAAAAAAATGTTTTTTTCAAAGGCTTATATTTAATTGAATAAAAAGACATATCTTAATAAAACTTTTTACACATACTTAATTTGTCTTAGACTACATAAACAAAATTGTTGAAAATGTTTTGTGGCCCCCTGTCGTCTGCTATAATTTTTTCTAAAATACACCTAAAAAACCTGGCGCTCATGATAATTGCCCTCAGGAAATTCTGAAAAAAAAACAAAAACGGGGTTTTGACAAACATCAAAACGACCTTGGAATGAACTAAAAGAAAAAAAATTTGGTAGAAAAATAACAAAATGGCGGCATTTTTCGAAAATCGAGGTTTTTTTCCCCCAAAAATCGGCTATAACTAAAAAAATTTAATGCCGATTTTTTTTATCGTTTGTTCATTCTGAGCATTAACATGTGCAGATTAACGTGTCAAAATTTCAAAACGATTGGATAATATTGTTTTCCTTAATCATGCACGCCAACTTGAAAAACGTTGTTTCGAGAAAATCGCGTTTAAAGTTAAAATTCAATATTTTTTGCAATAAATCTTACCGAAAATTAATCTGCGATGCCTGGACCATAAAATATACCTTCTTCTTGCTCATACTCCTCCTTTCCCAAAGATTTTTGCTCCCTTCGAGCAGTTCTGGCCTCTTTAGATGCCTCAGTCGAGTATTTTTCCGCCTGGTTAATTCTTGCAGCATCTCTATGCTCTGCATGTTCCAGGGCACGTTCGGCAATCGTAACTCTCATTACTTGCATTATTTTCAAGATAGCCATAAATCCTTCATTAAATGTATATACAGAAATATTTGCAGCCATATTTAGTACGTTTTTCCCACAAAAAGTATGTTTGGGGCCAAATTTCAAACACAAGAATTATAGCTTTCGTTATTATTCTGCGTAAAATTGCCCAAGCAGCGCTTTGATAAATCTTCTGATGATAATTCATCATAAATAGGCTTTAAAATTTCTTGTACCTCATCATCTAAAGGTGGAGGGTGCTTGATATTGTTTAATGCCTTATCACCAGCTGCCTCCGCCTTGCGTCAGTTACACCAAGTCGTTTCTTCAACAGGACAATAACAGTGTTGAGGGTTCTCATCAGTTGAATTTCCTTGCGCATATTTTCAACTGAATCAGGATTTCGTCGTATAGTTAGGCCATAATATGTGGCTAAATTTTTCATTAATTTTAGTGTCAGTTCAACCTTTTTCGTACCTTTTTTTGGAGATTCTACACTTTTTTTAGAAGCATCTTTTACAGCTATTTTTTTTTGTTTTTTTTTTTTGCCTAGGCTAACTTATTTTTTGCGTCTTTGAAAGGAGATGACTCACTTATCTTTGTCTACAAATTGGCTTAAGTCGATGTAGCGATATAGCGAAGTGAACGAAAATCATAGAAAAAATGACCTTGGGGCGCTTCGCTATATATACTCATAAATTTTTTTTTTCAGAATTTCAATTTTATATTATTAAAATTAAAAACATGATTTTAATAATATAAAATATAAAATTCTAACATATTCAATATAAAAAATCGATTTTTAAAACTTTGGAGGTGCTATGTTGCCTTAATAATCGTTTTAGTTTTCGAAATCGTCAGCCGTGCTCAAAGCGAAGCAATAACGCAGATAAAGACAACTTTACCAAGACTTTAAAAAGTGAACTTTAAAACCTGAGACATTACAAAAATAGTCTTAAAGAACTGATAAAAATAGACAATATTTTGGAGTGCCTGAAAGAAATCCAAAATGATATCGCTGAACAAATGTGTGTTCATGAAACCCTTGTCAAAAACCAAACTCGCCCGAAACAAAAGCTCGTGTTACCTAGCAGACAGCACTGGTTCTTCACGTGTGGGGTCTCTTTTTCGAATCCAGGTACGGACTTAAGAACGTATTCTTAGTTCGTGGAGTGATTTGTCTGGTTAATTCCGATAACGAACGAGACTCAAATATATTAAATAGATGCAAACAGGATTATGGTGTTTGAAATTTTATATAGCCTTCATATATTTAGATGCAGCAATGTTCTCTATTTATTTGATAGTGTCTATATCGGTTGAGCCGTACCTGTTTGTTTGTCCCATTAATACGGACACTAGCTTCTTAAATGGACAAATTGCGTCTAGCAATAATGAGATTGAGCAATAACAGGTCTGTGATGCCCTTAGATGTCCTGGGCTGCACGCGCGCTACAATGAAAGTATCAACGTGTATTTCCTAGACCGAGAGGTCCGGGTAAACCGCTGAATCACTTTCATGCTTGGGATTGTGAACTGCAACTGTTCACATGAACCTGGAATTCCCAGTAAGTGCGAGTCATTAGCTCGTATTGATTACGTTCCTGCCCTTTGTACACCTTGTTACGACTTTTACTTCCTCTAAATAATCAAGTTCGGTCAACTTTTGCGAAACAGCCGTAACACACGGAGTCGTCACAGTGATCACGTCCGGAGACCTCACTAAATAATTCAATCGGTAGTAGCGACGGGCGGTGTGTGTATCATAAAAATGTCAAATGATTTTCAGTTTCATCATAAAGATTCCTTAGTTCGCAGAACTTCACCCACGATCCTTGTGCACTGTTTGATCACGAAGGGGCAGTATTCACTGCAGGTGGCCTCAACCCCTACGACCAGCATTGGAGAGCTGTGAGAAGCAATCGAGCTGAGACCGAGCTAAAGAAGTTCATCAGAGACAAACTTTACTTATTGCGCACCACCAATGAATGATCCAACGCATTTTGCTGCTGGGAACAGCCAAACACAGAATAATATCAACATATTGGATAAACTCTCTTCCAACTAGAAGCCGGTATTCTTTTGCATTGACCACATATTTATCAACGACCAACGACCAAGCGAGAGAACATCACCAACTTAAAAGCTTTCAAAGTGGCACTGGCAGCACCTAAAACAGCCCGCGGCATGTATAAGTCAGTACATATCCTCATTAGTGTGATATTAGGCGTGCTTTTTTGCTCCTCTATCCAGCATAGAACAGAATAGAAACAACAAGTGCACTAGTGAATTCACTAGTACAGAAATTCTAATCCTCAAAGTATCTCACGTGCTGAACTATAGAATGTGCTTTTAGAAAGAAGAAAAGCTCATGGGAAGCTGTCCTTTTTGCCATGAGGTGGCTTTGGTTTTTTCAAGGTTATGTTGAATGTTTTGGTAGTTAGGATATTAGAAAAAGCATTCGTTATGTGTAGAAAGTTCAAAGGGGTAATTTTCTGTTAGCTCTTTTTCTATTTTCTATCGATTGTGGTAGTTTACACTCGTTATTTTCTCCCTTTATTTTCATCTGTTTGTGCTACCACAGCGAATACAGCAACCTCTGTCAATCTTAGCAAATGCACTGCTTTTTTATACTAGATCGTTGTTTTTGCGGCATAGTTCTATTCTGTTCTGTATCGGAGCAAAAAAACGCACCTATTGAATGCGGAAAAGGTTTACATGTTCAGAATTCCGTATAGAGAGATCACAATCCTTACAAATTTCCCAAGGCAAAAAGTTGGTTATGTGGAGAAGGAATCAAATTCAGAAAAGATCTAAAGGAACAGGTGATCTTAGTTTGACATCGTAAGCAAGCCGGCTTCCAAAATTGATTCACAGAAAAATTCAAAAGAATAACACGACCAGTGGCAGAACTGGGTACACTCTCTGTTTTATTTTATAATTTTTTAAGTATCGAAGTAATGATCTTGATAGTAAAGCTGAAGCGTTTACCGATCCTCTACAGCTGCAATTCTAGCAAAATATTGAATCGAAAGAGATTAACGAGAGGGCAAGCATAAAAATTGTTGACTCTGATTTCCTGAAGGCGAAGACATTGCTATTGGTTAATCTACATGAAGTGAAGATGAAAATACACTTATTTGACAAAAAACGACGCTAGCAGATATAATGAAAACTATTTTGCGTTTGAGAAGGTATCCAAAAGCGTAGAAAGAATTTACTCTCATAGCTATACCGAAACCAGTTTAAGGTCACATCTTTTCACGAAATTAAAGGCTAATCAGCCGGCTTTCCTCTATCGTCAAAGTGACAGAACGAGTCATACTTTCTCCCTTAAATCAAAAGCAAAGTATAATAACATTCTTCATGCCATTTCATTCTCCTGAGCTAGCGTGGGTGGTTCAATATATCCGAACAGAGATGAACCAAAAAAAAAAAAATGAACGTTTGACGTAACTAAGTCTTTTGGCAAAGTCTAGCTAGCAGGATTTATATTTAAACTGCGCGCATTCCAATTTGTTTCATCTTGTATAGCTGGTCATATCCTTTCAACAGGATCAAACTTTTGGTGTACCACTTCTCCTCACAGCGGCCTATAGAGGCTGGAGTCCCGCAAGACAGCCTAAAAACCATTATTGCATAGCTCCAGGTTTACTTATACTATATAGACACGTTTCTGGAATACTTCCGAAAAGGAACTCTTGGTAAATACTGACAAAGCAGAGGCTATAATAGAGTGTGCACAATAGTGGGATTCAGAGCATAATAAAATCCTTACTTTTATTATTACTGCATTGAATCTTTATGCTGAAGATTCTCATCATATTATTTACGAACACATTTCGTACTCATAGAAGGTGACGAAAATTATCCCTGTCCACAAAAAGGTCAACATATAGTAAATATGCCACGATTTTTTTGCATCACTGGTCCCTCTCTTAGGGAAGCTTTTTTAGAATATGTAAATAGGAATTATTTTCAGCTCTTCCTTCTTCGCAGATAATACCTGTGTCCTAGTTTTGTTCAGGCGCAAGTGCCCAATGATCATATGTCCGAGGAAAAGACTCAGATGGTATCGTGCGCTCTGGATATTAGCATGAAGAGAGCCTTCGAAGATCGAACGAAGTTGCAAATGTTTGATTTCCAAAACATGTAAAACAATTCGTTGCTAAGATTCTTGCCAGCTCACAGTCTTACATCAGCATTTATTAAACGAATTTGCTATAAGTGTCATAAGGTCTCGTCATCGTACCCGCATACCATTTTCACCACTACTCTTCCTTTCCTAGTAGGTAATTGACAAGTTCATCTTTTCAAAGACACAGTGACATACTGTTATTCACGGCGGCCCAAAATCCACTCGAGGATACGAAGAGCCATTAATATTTTCGTAATTCCCCATATCTTAGTATGCATATTCAACAAACGATGTGGCATCTGACGACATATTTGCAAATTTTATGCAATTTTTCATAACTTTTATGCATAATTGATGTGAAATTTCAAGAATGTGATGTCATATGATTACTTTGAGCTGCAAATTATGAACATACACTTTGTCTTTAAGAAACCCCCAATGGAAAAAATATGATTACATGATTTAATTAAGATTGATTAATGCGACCATAATTGTACGCAAAGATACGTTGTACCGACACAATAATTGCTTAACGAGAAATCTTAGCGGCATTTTCATCATTTTAGAAGCATCTTCTAACGATTTATTGTAGGCATTACCCCATCGTTTTCGCTCTATGATTAAAACTCCAATGCTATTTATGACAAATATCAAAGATTATTGCCACATCATTGCAACAAGAAAGATTACACCGAATCGAAAGTGAAATTTCTTTTTAGGACACTCTATATACAGACATAAACGTAAAACACTTTTGCAATACAATAATTCTTGACAGGACGATGCAAAAAAAATTTGGGCGAAACCTTATATGCGTAAAGGGAAAATGTGATTATGAAAGTTGGGTAAAGCTGTCGGGTAAAGCTGGCGTTATAGCTGTCGGGGAAATTTTATTGATTTTCCACTAAGAAGTTGGGCCGTGATTATTTATCACAAATTTTAATGCTCATTTCTTAGCCGAAAATATAATCGGTCACAATTTGTGCTAACAAAATCAGCATTGGTGCTCATAAATGAGGCAGCGCGTGTACTTTCTCTGAGCATACCTCAGAAAAATAATAGAAACGAGGACCTCAGACTACGGAGCAACACTCCCGTATAGGAGCAAACATTAGCTACGTATACAATGTGATTTCAAAGTGGGTTAAGCCAAGTCAATCCATGTTGTATACGCGTACCGGTTTGATTTGGAAAAATCGATCCGATCACGAAATTTTTGCGGATCGGATTGACTTTGGCATTAAAAGACCCGAATCGAGGGATTGAGGGATTGAAAAATTCGAAGTCCACTTTAGTTTTGTTCATATATGTGACGTTCCGATGCGATATACTTCACTTTAGTAGAATTGGCTGAATTGTATGCGGTTAATCCAGTCGCACTAAAAACCTACTTCCAAGTTTAATTTCAATCCGTTTCAGTCCAAGTCGGTCCGGTTTGTATACTAAGCTAATGGAAAGAAAAAGGCTCGGAGGTAACATCGAGGTCAGTAAAATCATCCACATCGAAAAGAGACATGTCGCAGATAGTCTAAAAGAACAATAGCACAGGGTTTCCATGCAATAGAGAAACAATTGGAGACATCCAAACACAAACAATTACTGTCACATCACGAAACTGGACGATTTAAATCGTTTTGAAGAGCAATTTGGTCTGAAGGAGCATAGACAACGAGAAAGATTATTAAGTCATCAGCGTATATTAGACAAAAAAAATCAACCACGCTAGGAAGTTCATTGACGAAAAGATAAAGAACAAAGGTCCAAGAATAGATCCTTGAGGTACACCCGAGGAAGGAAAAAAAGAGAAGACGAGGAACCACAGAGGGAGCCATATCAAGTGCGATTAAACACAAATGCCGATATCCACGAGAGTAAGATCTCAGATATGCAATTATGCTCTAATTTGCGTAGGAGGGGCTCATGATTGACTGAGTTGAAAGCCATGGAGAATTCAGCGTACATGACATTTACCTAAGCAGAAGCAACTATATAGGAAACATCAACTAGCTTAGTGGCAGTACTTAAACACAAGACGCTCAAAAATTTTAGAAAAATATGGAAAAACATAGTAACTAGGTTTCGAACACGAGACTGGTGAATTGGAAAAATACTTAACACTTTCCAACAAGCTTGGAGAAGACAATTCCACTAGATAATGTTAAAAATGATGGATAAAAAAAAGTTGCAATTTTTTTTACGAAAAATGAATTCTATCAGGACCCACAGAAAAGCTGGAGTCAAACATTGATATAATAGATTAAACTTCTAGATGATTGGCCACAAGCCAAGATAGACAAGAGAAAAATGAAAGGGAGGAATACAGGAAACAGAAGTAGAAGGACTAGAATATGTAGAGGTGAAAAAGTCAACAATTAGGTTACAGATTCCTTTCGGAGTAGATGGGCAAGTGCTATTGAAAGAAAGGGAATCATATAGAGGAACAAGATTTTAAACAACAAACTTATGCCCAGGGCCTGTTAGAATCATTTGAGCTAAGAGAAGATTCAATAAATGAAAAGTAGTCGCACATTGAAATTTTCGTTTCTGTTTTAGCAGCAAACCGCATATGAGAATAAAAGGCATACTCTTCGCCAGACCCAGAATGCAAATATTTAAATGAAAATTTTTACATACATATACTCGTATTAACCAGACATATGGGACATACATCACATTTTACATGAATATTTGCAGATGAAAAACTATCCGCACGATGGCTGCCGCGATTGCTCTCAATTGACCATTAAGCATAGTACTGAGTTCGATTTCAATCTGTTTCGGCGAAAATTTAGCTTGAAAATAAGCAAGAGTTGTACTCTGTTCTTAGCATGAAAAGTTGCTTTGAAGTTGCTTTCGCGTTGAAAACGTAGATGGCACTGAAACATGCCTCCAATCATTTCACGCCAATTTAGTTTGTGCAGTTCATTCTTTCGAGCTAAAAAGTGACATTTGGTGTTTCAATTTGAAAATAGAGCAGTGCAAATGTCTTTGCAATAAGAAAATCGATCGAAATGTGAAATTCTTGACATTTTATCCGTCAGAAATGAGCAGTGTCTCTGCTTTTCTCCATTGCCAAAATTTTCGCTCGAAAGAATGACCAGATAATGGAGACATGTTAAAATTTAGCTTCACGATTAACTCAGTACCAGCCTTTAGCGGAACATTGCGACTTCAAAGCAGTGTTGTGAGATTGTGGGAATTTCCCCATTTTGTGGGAATTTTCGACTTCTAAAACTTGGAAAAGGGAAAAGGAAGAAAGTGCTGCTCGTGGAACAAAATCGTGGGGGTCAAATGAAATAAAACTTCTTCATAAAATTTTCACCAAATTTATTTAAGAAATAATTTAAACTACCCAGGCAAAATTGAAATTTTCTTGTGCATTATTGCATTTCAGTTAAAATCTGAGATGAAATAAACTAGAATCGATTCTCAAGCCATCGGATTAGCGATTTTCAACAAAAAATTTAACTCACAGCACTAAAAATTGAATTAAGACTAAAGATTAAATTTCATTTTCTTCCTTTAGAATTTAGATATATTTCAATTCCTTGAGATATATTGAGATTTCGAGGATAATCCGACCTCTTGTTAAATGTCTACCAGCCTAGCAGCATTTGCGTACAACTTTAAAATAATATTACTTGACACCAAATCAGTCATTGGTTTCTGCTGAAGCCAAAAGCTGAACAATAACATTTTTGTTTTAAAGATATCTCACAAAAAAAATGTTTTAAGCGAATATTTGGTGTGATACTAATGATATGTACTGTGAAAAATATTTATCGCTCTGTAATAATATTTACTTATATGGTGAATTTGTAAAATAATACGCGGATGCAGGAAAATTAAAATAAAACATTCTAAAATTCATAAAATTTGTTCCGCTCAAAGACCAATTACATATTAAAATATTTTTCTGACCTCGGTAAATAAATGTTTGTAGTTGGAGATACCACCCCATTTTTCATGTTACGAGAATATGTGGTAGAATTTAGATTGATGTTCCCCGTCCGGGAAATTTCACCTCCGAAGGGCAAATCGACAATAGCAGGATTCATACATTCATTCAACGCATTTTATATTGAGTTATAATGAAATTGATTTTTTATGAAACAAAGATATATGTATATAAGTCTTGGTATTAGCGCCATTTTGGTAAATAAATACAAAACTGTGGCAAATAGCTCACACATTGTCCGTGGGAAAAATCGTAGGAATTCTCGTGATGCACTGTAAGAAAAACGAGCATATTCGAGGGAATTTCGGCCACGGAAACCTCACAACACTGCTTCAAAGGAGTGTTTGGTAATGTTTAGCCGCAACCAGAACGAGCTTTTGCGCCGTTTCGGTACCGTAGACAAAACCAAGGAACAATCAAAACAGTGGGTTACTTCGGGTGAACGTACACCAAAGAAGGCCAAGATGGGTTGGTCGACCAACAAGTTCATAGCCAGAATTTTATGGGATGCACGCGGTATCATTCACGTCGATTACCTTGAAAAGGTTGAAACAATCGTAGCAAATACTATTCACAGCTTTCTGACAGATTCGACATTGATTTAAAGCAGAAACGACCGCATTTGGCAAAGAAAAAAGTGTTGGTCCATCAACAGAATGCACGGTTACACCCGTGCCCTACGTGGCCATGACACCATGGCGAAAACCCATAAATTGGGCTACAAACTTCTACCCCATCTAGCATATTCTCCAGATTTAGGCCTCTGTGACTAATTCCTGTTTCCAAACCTGAAGAAATGACTGGGCGTTTGAAGATTTGGGTCGGATGAAAAAGTCATCACTGAAAAAAGCGCCTATTTTGAAGGCCTTGGGGAAACCTATTAATTGGACGGAATAAAAACTTTGTTCAGAAATAAGACGCTTATTTGCCGGGAAAAATATTGTTCATTCAAAAAGTCACTGACTTATCAAACTACCCTTGTATTTTCAGAAAAATAGATTCAAAGTAATTTTGTGCTTTGGTTCATCATTGGTTTTTTTTTTGATCGGTAATAATACCGTCACTGCAAAGGCTTGGCTTGATAAGTGTTACCCGGACTCTGTTCTATTAAAATTAACCGTTCAGCATTGGTTTGCTAACTTAAAACGATGTCGTACAGACGATGATGACGCTTAATGTTCTGGATGCCCAAATAAAGTGGTTGCACTACAAAACATAAAAAAAATCCACAAAATTGAAACCGTAAAAATACCGAAAGCCAATGTCTACATTAACTTGCATGTGCGTTTGGGTATTCGAAAGTTTTTTTTCGAAACAATTGCCGCGTTTACTCACAAAAGACCAAAACAAAACAGCATGTTGATAATTCAGAGCGTTGTTTCGAGCTGTTTAATCGTGATAAAAAAGGTATTTTGCGGCGGTATGTTACAATGGATAAAACATGATTACACCACTACACTCTAGACTCAAAACGATCGTCATTTGAGTGAACAGCAGTGAGTGAAGGTCGTGCAAAGCGACCAAAGTCGCTGCAGTCGGCTGACAAAGTTATGGTGTCCACATTTTGGGATGCACATGGAATAATATTGATCGACTTCCTTAAGAAGAAAAGAAGAAATCACGATCATTATATGACACTATTTGTACGTGTGAGACCGAAATTGCTAAAAAAAAAAATACGCGCCGTGTTCAGAAGTACATTATTTTTCAGCAAGACAATGCACCGTGTCAGAACTCGACGGCAACAATGGCTGAAATACATGAATTGCTCTTCAAATTGCTTCCGCATACACCATATTCTTGCTCTTTGCGTACCTCAAAAAAATGCTCCAGAGATAGTTTGCCGAAACTTAAACCTTTTTGCGGCAAAAGATAAATTATTCTACTAAAAAGGCATTGAAAAGTTCAAAATGTTTATGTCATTCTTAAAGGTTAGTATGTTGATGAATAAACTGAAATTTCACAAATATGCTGCGTTTTTATTGGATAGAAACACTTCTTTTTAACATATCTCTTTCCGACGCCAAATAAGAGTGCGTAGTAAACGGAAATTAGATGGTAAAAAGCTGCTAAGTATTCATACAATTTTGAAAGGTAATTTTTTGTTTGTTTTGAAATGCCTGTAGCAGTGGCGGCTCGTCCTAATGCCCGTGAACCCCCACACAAAAATCAATGGTTCAATTGAACAATACAAATTGAACTTCATTGAACAATCCCTGTTATGGCAGCACATAATGTTGCCTGGCGATCATTTTCATCTTTATTATTTCATTCATACCCAGCGACTATATTGCCACGAGAAACCACATACAATTTCGCTTAACTTTACTGCCTCTTGTACTAGCGATCGCACGTGCGATTTTGTGGCTGGAATTAGGGACTAGAGGAGCATGCGAGGAAGCGAGGGGTGCATCCATTTAGCTCGGCTCAGTACTAGCTGGGGGTTCACACTCAGAATGTGCGATCAACAGCCAATTTGATGTATTCAAACATTGTTGTCGGCGGTTAGTTCCATGCACTGATTCGTGCAGCCGTTCGAGTGTTTTATATGGATTATTATAAAAGAGCATTCAGAAAGAAAGAGATAATATTTTAAATATTAAACTTCTGGAAGGAATTCAATTGAGAAGACACGTAAATAATGATCCCTACATTTCAAAAACATTAGTAGCAAAGGAAATTTGTGATATTATTAGGCGTGTTTTTTTGCTCCTCTATCCAGTAGAGAATAGGATATACGTATTGGAAACAACAACACTCCTGTCCCAGTGAATTCACTAGTACATAAATTCTGTTCCTCATTTGTAGTTCAAGTACTGAACTATAGAATGTGCTGATGGAAAAAAGAAAAGCTCCTGAGAAGTTGTCTTTTTTGCTGTGAGGTGGCTTTGGGCTTTTCATGGTTATGTTGAATTTAGTGTTTTGGTAGTTAGGAAATTATAAAAAGCCCTCATAATGTGTAGAAAGTTAAAAGAAATGATTTTCTGTTAGTTTTTTCTCTCTATTTTCTATGGATTGTGGTAGTGTATACTCGTTATTTTCTCCCTTTATTTTCAGCTGTTTAGTGGTACCACAGCGAATATAGCAACCTATGTCCGTCTTAGCGAATGCACTGCTGTTTTATACTAGATCGTTGTTTTTGCGGCATAGTTCTATTCTGTTCTGTATCGGAGCAAAAAAACACGCCTATTATCAGTCAATCGAAAGATAGGTTTTCAATCTCGGCTCATCTAAGCGCTTCAAATCTATTTTTGTCCAAAAACTTTCATCTGTAAGAAAAAAAATTTCCGAGAAAGTTCTTGGATGCAGTTATCCTGTTTTGGATGGTGTTCGACTCAAAACTGAGCTCGATATAATCTACAAGAGAGAATATTTTAGGAATGTGCGAGGAGTGATAGATTTACTGAAATTCTTTACAGAGAATAATCTTCAGGATGTTTTGTTATATATATATATATATATATATATATATATATATATATATATATATATATATATATATATATATATATATATATATATATATATATATATATATCAGCAAAATGATTAAGGGAGATAATCTCTGGAGTGGCCGATCCGATTGAGCTGAAACGTAGATGTATATAGTAGGTAGGTCCATGACTTGCTAGAATTCAGATATCCTAAACCTTTTGGCGGCGGCGAGCGTTTTAGTGAATTTTGAGGTACTCCTATATTTCCAAGCAGTGCAAATTTTTGTTAACAAATTTTTGGGAATGAAAACTTATTATGCTTAAAGCTTGCCTATGTTAAAAAGTTGGAAATTTTTAGCCGTGTGTGGGTGCAGCGTGCTGAAAACTAGGCAAGGATTTTTTTTCAAATTTTGATTTGTTATTACTTCTGACAAAAACATTTGATTATCGCGAAAATTGCAGAGCGTATTGATGTTGACTAAGATTTAACACACGTGGATTTTCAGGATAGTGCAGGTTATGCTGTAGCTACGGAAAGCTCCTGAAAAAAATCCTTCAAATCATTAACCCTCCTGAAAAATTTTTGATTTTTGACAAAAAATTCAAATCATTGATAAATTTTGGCCTTTGTCCATCATGTCAAATTGAAATTTTGAAAATTCCGATTTGCACAAGAACGGCAACCCATCACCAAATTACCTCTATTTTCAGCACTCGAAAGTTCTGTTCACGAGAACTGACGACCGGATTATCCGAACGTAATGAAATTTACAGGACATGTTTGCATTAGCTAGGATCAGGTCTGGTAGAAGTGATTTCGAAATGCGGGCAACCCTGCGGCAGTGGTACCATCTTGAAAAATCACTGAGAAAAAAAAACCGGTTTTTGGCCTATAACTTCCGATTCAGCCATCAGATTTCAATAAAATTCACGCAGTACTTGGATCTGAAAAATTAGAATAGAGTTGCCAGCTATGATGATTTTTGTCTCATAAATCTTGCAAATTTGCTCAGCAAAATAAAGCTTTTTTCCCTATAACTTCCGGTCCAGTGCAGAAATCAAAACCAAGCTCATGCAGTAAACGAACCTTGATGTGAACTAAATGTCGTAAGAATTTCGTACAAAAATCATGAAAGGGCTGCCAGCTATGACAATTTTTGTAATTTTGTGGAATTTCATTACTAAGCGATTATGTCATCAGATTTGCAAATGAGAATGATCCTGCAATGAAAATTAACAACAAATATTAACGCTTTAAAAATTTGAAAAGTTTTGAGTGTGGTAACCCTAAAATTCCTTTCACCCGTATAACTTCCAGCGCAGTGATTCAATCGAAACGAAATTTACTGGTTGGGTTTAACTTAACGTGAAGCACATTTGGTATATATTTTGCTCTGCTGCTGACACAGGGTAACCAGCGTTAGCCATTTTCGTAAATATTGCACCAACAGATGCTTCATATTACATACTCATATGCAAAGCCAAGAAAGAAACCAATTTTTAAATTTTCCAATTTTTAAATTTTTCGGATGGCAGCCTCAAACAACGTTTAACCGCTGAAACTTTCGATGAAATCCTTCGATGAGAACGAAATTCAAAGGATAAGTTGGTTTAAGTAGGAGCTTGTTAAGGTAAATTTATTGCTGCTTCGTTGGGAAAGTGTTGCCAGCACTGAACATTTTCATCATTTGTGTTATAGTTTAGTTTTGTTGCTTTGGATAAGGAATGGTTGAAATGATTCTACAAAAAAGTGTATAACGTCTTTCCACATGTTTTTCTCACTCAAAGAATATTTCTTCGAAAATTAGTTTTCTAGCAGTTCTGATGCGGTAGACTTTTTTCGTCATGCTTTCAATTGTTACAACTTCTTGTGACTCTGCCTATGACAACAGCTGAAGCCTTACGGTGTTTGTCTACACTGGAATATAAAAACATTTTTGCGAAGTTCAATGCTGCAGGAAAGGTCAACAGCTCGTGCAATACTATCGATGGAACAAAAACTTGTCCACAAAATAGCAGACGTCAATGACCGCGTTATCGAAAAATTTGTAGCTAAGAATGAAAGGAGAATGGACTTCGCTTATAGGCAATGTACCTAACGGGTGAGGGCATGCGCCAAAAATATAGCTAACTGAAAAAGCTAAATCACTATCCTAATTCTAAAAAAAAATAAGTTCTTTGCATAGAACAACAATAGAAACAAAAATTGAACGAAATGTTTCTGACACAAAATGAATCATTTTATAAATTATCGAAGTTTTCTGTCTCGGTTTAGAAAAATAAGGCTTATGTAATAAATTTTATGAATATCTAAATATTTTGCGTATGGAACACTTGCAAATATTAAGTTTGGATTGTAATTTGACTTCTGCACTTAGTTATCCCTCCTCTCCCCTCTCATTTTTGCTCATTTTACAAAAGCTCTCAGATATTGATCTTATTTTAGTAACTTTTAATTTATTTATCAAAATTATATTCTGTTTTGTTTTTCTAATGATCCCAATTTACAAACTGAGGTCATCTCGACATACAGCAGTTACTTTGGTGTCATCACTACATAGCAACCATAAATTATTATGTTCATTGCTTATCACAAATTGTAATTTTTAATAAACATATATTTGAAAAATATTGCAATTTTCATTTAGCACGGAATTGTGCCAAAAGTTGTAAAACAATTTTATTGATATCAGTACATACATTTTTTGTAATAAACTATGCTAAGCCCGTTACGGTCAAGACACCATGAGGGTTTCTGATGAAAATACCATGTTCACTGGAAATATAAGTATCAAATCTCTTAAATGTCTTGTTAAAATATGGCTGTTCAAGATTTTTAAATCGCCTTTTGAAGGACTTCGTAAGTTGTTCTGTTTTTTAGAATTGTTTTTTTTTAACTCGTTCTATAGCAGTATTGCGATGTTTCGGCAAATTAACTAAAATAAATGCAACTCTTAAAAGTATAGCAAGATAGATATTCATGTGCCCAATGCAGATGTTTTCGATCTGTGAACCCCCATAAAATTAGGCGACGAGCCGCCACTGGCCTGTAGTGGGTGTAGTCAACTTAGTTAAAACGTTTATTAGAGCAAATGCTTTACATTAATTGGTACATAATATGAACTATCAATGTGTATTCCTCCAGAAATTATATTAATGAAACAATGTGCTCGGATTATTGACCCTGACACTCAGCATTTTTGATTGCTTATGCGCTATATCTTCGTAAAACAATCTCCTGTCTTCAAATACAACATTTTATTATTGCCGCAAACATTAACAATTAGGCGAACAGGCATCGGCATCATGGTCATCGCAAATACAGTAACATCACACATTCGTTGCCTTCACTGGCTTCCGATTAAGGAAAATTGACATGTCACTAATTTACGACGTCTCCAGGCACTGCCCATCCATTTCATAGCAGACAGTTAATTTATAATTTGTTATTCTACGCGTGGTTAAGTTTCGTTTCGTTGATATCATCGATTCCGGTTGCCCATTGATAAAAGCGCATTGACTCGTTCGAAGCATGAGCAATAATAACTGATGATTTATATAGTATTGTGCAAAAACATATTTATTGTTCCCATATAAGTAGGCCTAAATAGCTTCTGCTTCTTTATTTTTGAGCTCTGAAATACGAACGCTATCTGAAGTAATCGGTATAATTTACCGGAAGTCATGCATCGAAAATGTATGCTAAAACCTTTGTTATTATGCTTCGAAGAAAACTACTTTGCTGCCATGATTAGAGACTGATACTGTTCTGGATACTCAAACAACCTGTTGATTTACCCTCTCCTCAATTACTAAAGTTATTATCAGCTTTATTAGATTATCATGTCAATATCGCTTTATTGTGAATACTGGCTGATACGTTGCTGTTTTTGTGCTTCAATTCCGTTGTACATACGAATACTTGTTCCGTAAATCGATAATCAAATTGTATTTTTTTTTCTGATGCCTTCAATTCGCCTAAAACGCTTGCTGTAATTAACTATCACCGTCAGCAATTCGGGCGTTTTGAATCCAATTTAAAGACAGGCCGTCATGGTTTCAGTGGGTCAAGCTTTCGATTTCCCACTATACTAATTCGTTTCGAATTTCGGTACAAGCATAAATGGAATATGAAGCAAGTTTTTTTTATTGACATGTTCTACGGACATAGCGAAAACTTGCCAGCAATTCTTGTATGGTTTCAAATGTCGATTGAAAGTGTTATTGTTAATCCAATACAAATTAATAGCAATATGATGAAGACATCAAATGTCGATTCAAGCGCTTAGTATACAAGAAGTAATCTGTATAATACTAGATGGATTTTCATGTACTATGAAATTGGATTAACTGAATGCTCTTTTCTTATTCATTTCTACATTTAGTTTTATGGCAATCTTTCTCACACTAACGATCCAAAAATAAAAGTAAGCGAAGTGCGAAGCACTCGCTAGCAGTATGATACGTTTGCTGTGGACACACATATTCGGGTAGACGTTTCTTTCAATTCAGCAGCTGATTAGTACGTTTGCTACATTTAATCGCTTCTTTCATTGAATAGCCATGTGGTATTTTAGTTTCGAAAACGAAGACCTAAAACAACCAGGAAATCCCATAGACGACGCTATGATACTTGGCTGTTAAAAGCCCGATGCAAATTGTGTTTATTTTTTTCTGCAAAAAAAAAAAAATACAGCAATAAAGTGTTAACTAGATTTCGCGACGGCCTAATGGATATTGTAAACACATTTACGAATTATCTTCTAAGTGTAAGACACCCTGTAAAAGTATGCTTACATATATGGTCTGTACAGCGCTGCCAAAATCGATACAATAATACCATTCTGCACGATGTTGTGTTAACATTGATCTCCTTAGCGTGTGGCTGATAGTTAAACAAATTCACAGTGCTAATAATGGCTCTACTTCAGAGTCAGATCTAATTAGAGGCAGACAGCCTCCGGCAAGAGAGGCCTATCTTACCGTATGACTCCAGCCTAAAAAATAGCCGAAAGTCCCTTCTTAGTTTCGTTAAGCCAAGCCAAATAAGATCTTCAAAATAGGAAGTTCCTATCTTGCCCATTGAGATAGCCGAAAGGATTTAAGTTAAATATATTTCAAAATGATATTTAAATTTAAAGCCCAATTTTTCTTTTAGAAGCTAGATATATTTTAATTTCTTGACAGATGTCAATATCTGGAGGGTAATGTGCCCTCTTCTTCAGTGTCTATCGGTCTAATCTTAAGAGAGGGGTAAGGGTTTCAGTATGAGAAAAACACTTATTATTTAGAAATATTGGATGGAGCAAATTTACTAAAACATTTTGTACATTATTAACTTTTAAGTACCGACGTGCATTTTCTGTAACGTTAGCACCGACGTGAGGCCTGATAGCGCGCGTATATTATGTAGTGTTTTTTTGTGTTTTAAATATATGTCTTAGAGGCACACCGCATGGAGGAGTTCTATCCCCTCTCTTATGGAACCTGGTTATAAATACAATTTTGGATAAGTTGGAACGCAAAGGACTAACGGTTGTGGCCTATGCCAATGACATTGCTATATTAGTCTGGGGCAGGTTTCCGCACTCCCTCGGGCAGCTCATCGAGTATGCTCTGAAGCTGGTTGAGGAATGGGCAAACACCGTAGGCTTCGGCATCAACTCCAATAAAACTGATCTCGTGCTTTTCACTAGGAAGTACAAAATCCCTGAATTAGCCCCAATCAGGTTGAGCGGCGCCAGGTTAAGGCTCAAGTGACAAACTAAGTACTTGGGTCTTATTCTGGGCAGCAAGCTCACCTGGAAGGCGAATTTAGAGGAGAGAGTAAAGCGGGCAAGCAATGCGATTTACGCCAGCAAAAGAGTACTGGGTAAAACGTGGGGTCTAAGCCCTGCTTTAACGCATTGGATCTATCCTGGCTTACGGATGCTTGGTCTGGTGGCCAGCTGTAAATAAGACGACCTTTGCCAGCATGACGAACAGAGTCCAGCGGTTGGCGGCTCTCTGTACCACGGTTGCCTTAGCCTCGACTCTTTCGTCTGCACTGAACGTCCTGCTTCATCTCCCTCCGCTTGATCTCTTCTTCAGCCACAGCAGTATTGAGCGGGGGTACGCAGGTAGCACCGAATACTTGGTCCCCACTCTGTGCTTCAAGCTGGGATATCAAGCGACTGTGGGGGATGGGCAGGAATGAAATCAGCAATAGGGCGCAGCAACTCTTAGCATTTACACTGACGGCTCTAAAACGGCTGCCGGAGTGGGTGCTGCAACATGTTCTGCAGATGCAACTATTAAAGCAGCCTTCAGGCTTCCTAAGCAGCGGCCAAAGCTCTGATGTCTTACACACACAAATCGAAGTGTGTACTGGACTGTATTCAGGCCCTGAACAGACTTGGCATCCACAGTAGAGCCCGAATTTTCTGGATTCCTGATCACAAGGGCATTGAAGGAAACGAAAGGGTGGATGCGCTAGCCAAGCACGGAGCTAGTCTTCCCCTGTCAGGATCGGTTGACATTTTAACTCCAATCCAGACGATCAAACACTCTATCGACTCCAATATAATCCAAGGTGCGATGTGCAGATGGCGTGCAACTCAGACCTGCAACCTAACCAAAATCATCTGGGGGTCATACAATCACGCAGCGGCTAAGATCCTGCTCGATTTAACGCGGACTGATTGCAAGCGGCTGCTCGACATCATTACTGGCCACTGTCTTGTAGCAGCTCATGCCATGAAAATGCGACTCTTAACCAGCGACACCTGTAGGAAGTGTCAAGAGCCGAAAGTCTCAGAAACAATCCAACACCTTCTGTGCCACTGCCCGGCACTGGAGAAAACCAGGCAACGCTGCTTCGGTTAGCCCTGGCTGGTAGATCTCTCACATGTAGCGGAACAAAGGCTGAAGGACATACTTCAGTTCGCAAAAAAGTCCGGGGCCTTCGATGGCCGTTTGGACTGAACTTTCCTTCTCCGGGTCCATTTATCTGGTTTCGCTACGGCTCAAATGGGTCTATGTGTGGCCATGTGCCAGCCAGTTGAACCTAACCTAACATAGCCATATGTCTTTGCATTATAAAGAAAAATAAAGGGTTTTAAGAAACTGTAGAAAGAAAATGAACTTAATTAAATTTACAAATATATGGCTTGAGTTTTGGGAAAAGATACGACTAATAGACTTAAAAAAATCATAACATAAAGATTACGCTTCTCTGAATAATAAAAACTAACATTTCTTACATAAGGCTTATATAACTTTTAAAAAGAATATAGTAGGTACACAAACGTTTTGTAAAAAAAATGTTCACAGTCGAACTACAGCTAAAATTCTAGGCGCAGTCAGGGCACACTTGTTTCGCGCACTGTAAACAAACATGTTTTTTTGCACGAATAGCATTCATAAGTTGATTTTGTTTTTAGTTTAGGTTGACATGAAAGACAAGTTTTTCGTGTCCTGACTTCTTCAGATGTCTCTGGCTTATCAGAACCAAGCACTCTTGCCAAACTCATCCTTAGATCACGGGGCAACCTTAGGTTACAAAATCTTCGCTTCATGTGCTCTAATACCAACTGTCGAGCTAATTTTTTTTATAAAGGCCCCTCTATCAGTTTGTCTTCCCACATGTACATCAAATAAAATATGAGAATTGACGGAACTTACATCCAAAATCCGGTAAAAAATTTTCATAGGCCAGCGTCTCGATCGGCGGCTGCAAGTGTAAATAGAACACTTCTTATCTGTTTCATCTACGCCACCTTTTGTAGAATTATAAAACTTTCTAATATCTGGTTTCCCTGAGTCTGCGTCTGTTCCTTCAGTATGATGCATTGACGAATCCAAAATGACTGCTTTGCCCTTCTTGGGCATATGAGACAATGACGTTGTGTCTTTTGTCAAACCATATAAAGTTGATTTTTCTGGTCTCATTTTTTTTTGCCTTTTATATTTTTTTTTACCGTGCCCACACAGGTCAACCCTCTCTGTTTCAATGCATCAATTAGTTGTATTGACGTGACCAATTATCACACGTTATATTTTTGTTACTGCCATGTAATGGTTTACTCAAACGGATCACAGCCTGTGTAGGAACTAAAAGTTTTTTTTCATCATCTGTTAATGTTTCTCCATCTGAAACTTTTCCACAATACACATAACAATTATAAAAATACCCGTTTTCAGCATCACATAGGCACATTAGTTTTAGCCCATATTTAGCGGACTTCTTTGGCATATATATCATCAAAAACGATCGCCCTCTGAATTGAACTAGCATTTCATCAACTGTAGCATATTGACGTAGATTATATACCCTCTGATAATTTGATACAAATTTGTTGAAAACATTCGATACTGCAGCCAATTTATCAGTCTTCTTTCTCTGGGCTCTGTCAAGTGCATTGTCAAACCGTAGACAGTGAAGCAAGCACAGAAATCTGTTTTTTGACATGACACATCTAAAAATCCAGTACCATCAGTAGCAAATATTATATCTGCGCCTTCATGTTTAGACTTGAATACAGCTGTGTACATCACTAGTCCAATAAAAGCTTGCAACTCAATTATATCGGTATCTTTTAATTCTGGTCAATCTTGCTTCACATATTTGGATCTATGTTCCGCTAACTTCTCGTTGGTCCTTAGCAAAATCTCCGATAACATCTCGTCATTTATATACTGTTTCCATAAAGAATAAGGATCCTTACCATTATATTCGGTTAAATTGGATACGGGTACTCGGGAAATAATATTGTGTCGTGGTCTTCTAACTGATGATCTGTTTATATTTATTCTTTCCTCTAAAAAGACATATTCTTGATAGCGGAACATCTTCATCTGATGACGGTGCATCCTGGTGTTCAGGTTGAATTTCTTCTGTACCAGATATATCAGTGCTGGTGTCCGTATCATGCTCACTGTGCTCCGGACAAAAATCTTCGCCGACGTCGTGAACCTCGGATCCGCTGGAATTTTCATCGACGATCCAGCTATAAATCACTTGCTCAAAATTTGGATTTGATTCGTTTATACTAAACCGAGAACTCTTTGAATGCTGTGAATCGTTCACAGAACTATTTCTTTTAGTAGCTGAAAGCCCTGGTACCTCCATAGTTCACAATATCTGTAAAAACAACAGTTTATTGTAACAAAAAAATAAAACAAATAACTTACGTAAGTACCGACGTGAGGCCTGAGAGGCCGCGTCGGAATTTCAAATCGTAATAACTCACCAAATTTGCACGTGACGATAACACTTCCTGCTTCGACGACAACGTGGGTACTGTTCTTGCAGCTACTTAAAACCCGGGATTGGTATTGCGTGGGGAAAGGGGTAAACTAGCAAGTCAAGTGCCTGCCGGGGCCTCTCAGACCGCACGTCGGTACTTAAAGGTTAAAATAGGCGTTTACACAAAACGTACGCTGTGGCACATACCACTCCATGCTGGCGACTGAAACGACTGACTGGGGACACCGCATAAACTTCCCATCCTCCCCACTCGCCACGCACACTCCCCACCACCCAAGTCTGCTACAAGAAGAATGCCCCCACTCTTAAATCCATCTGTCTCTGGCGCTCCACCCTGTATAATAAAAAAGCTACCAAGTAAAATATTTGTCCCATCTAATATCACAGGTACCAACAAGATCCATATTGTAGCTCAAAGCCAAAGAAGTGACTTCATGTTACTAGGATATTTTCTATAACATCTCTTTTTTGTGTCTTCTTCACATATGACGTTCTGATCGCTATGTTTGTTGATAATGCTAGTGACTATGCTGTGAGGAAAGTTTAGGATGTAGCTAACAAAGTTCTCGCTTAGGTTCATTAGTGGCAATAGAACACTGAACAAAGCAATGAAAATATAAATAAACTTAGCTGAACTTTGGGCTTCGGAAATTTGTTCACCTTACATTACATATACACTGAAAAAACACATAGCGCCAGACGTCATAATTTATAGACTTCTGCCGCCTTGTACATAGTGGATTTCGGGATTGTGATAAAATATAGCGCCACACACCATAGTACATGGCGAAAAGTACATAGGAGCAGACGCTATGCTTATAGCCCTCCACACCATGTAATATAGCCCTCCACACCATGTACTATAGTCAAGATTATAATTAGACTATAATTCATGGCGTGGAGGACTATAGTACATGGCGTGGAGGTATATAGTGCATGGCGTGGAGGGCTATAAGCATAGTGTCTGCTCCTATGTACTATGGCGTGTGGCGCTATATTTTATCACAATCCCGAAATCGACTATATACATGGCGCCAGAAGTCTGTAAATTATGGCGTCTGGCGCTATGTGTTTTTTCAGTGCTTATAAAAAACGGATACATTGTTCCAAGGAATAGGTTGTAAAGTATCAAAACATAAACCCAATGAAATTTCCTTCAACTTGAGCTCCATCAAACGAAACAAATCGTAAAAAAGCTGATTAGCTTGACTGATGAATGAAAGAGATATCAGAACTAACTAAAGAAAAATGGCTGATTAATTCTTAGGAATATTGAAATTTTTTAGCAGTGATGTTGGATGCAAAGTTTCAGTAATCCCATTCAAAATGTACAATATAAGACCTATTATGTAGTCTTAACTAATCTCAAATGTCACTTGCTGACATTATACGTTCCCTCACACAGTATGGCTGTGACTAATAATTGGAGTTATCTTACATATGACAACTGAAGCCATATTACATGGCTCATGGCACTATGTAATGTAGCGTGTGGGGCCATAATTTCTGCGCCTTGTAATGATGGCGCTGGGAGCCATACTGCATAGCTCAGGGTACTATGTACATAGCGTGTAGGACCATAAATGCTGCGCCATGTTACATAGGACCACGCGCTAAGTAGATTCTGACATTATGGCGCGAGGAGCCATATTCCATAGCTCAGAGTACTATGTACATAGCGTATGGGGCCATAAATAATGTGCTATGTCACATAGCTCTGGGCGCCATGTGGATTTTTTTCAGTGTAAGATGGTAAGTAACAGATTAAATGTTAAATACGACGAATATCTAGACGCAGATGTCGGGGACATAATCGTCAAATGAAGGAGATGCCGAAATAAACCTGGTAGTTGATTGGAGAGAAATCGAACTTTAGCCTTGAAAACAAGCATTTGCTTTGTATTTGTCCAATTGAAGCGATGTCAATTTTTGCACGCAATTACTCAAATACATTTTTTCTACTGTCACACTACGCCAAAACCGTTCTGCCCAAGAAACATGCGACTGCAACATGAAAATAACCTGTAAATACTCCAACTTTACACTCAAATGCATATCACATCTGATTTTCAATTTTAATCGCTTTGGCAATGGATTCACCTCTTCTGTGACACCATGCGTATAAGGTCCCAGATCTTTTCCGCATCCATGAATTCCAATCCCATTAGAGTTAATGTTTGAACGTTTGAAGAATGCGTGCCTGTCGATGTAAATGATTTTCCACATTTTCCCAAACAATGTAATCGGAACCGAGGCAAAGGAAAGACATGCACGCAATGCCTATTGTGTATTGATGTAATGGCGAAAAAAGACAATAATCCAGCACTACCTCAAAGGCTAAACTCTCTGGGGCTTTCACTGAAGAATACCTATCATAATTTGACTCTCTTGAATGTGTTTCTCAGATGAATCGTAGGAAATTTCGCGTTGCATGTCTAATAATAGTTAAAGTATTTTATTCAGCTAACGAACCTATGTATGTATGACGATGTGTTACACTATCTATACAATTATAAATTCAATGCTATTTATTCAATTTTATTTATTTCATTCTTTTGTATTTTACAGGGCTGTAACCGATCCTCGCGATGGACGACGTGTTGCGCTTAAAAAACTTCCAAATGTGTTTCAGTCGCTGGTATCTTCGAAACGGGTCTTTCGTGAGCTGAAAATGTTATGTTTTTTCAAGCATGAAAATGTAAGTGCCTAGTTATTATATTTATGTAGAGTGAGCAGCATTAAAGAAATGAAATTGTTGAATTACTGATAAGTACACTTAAATTAAATAATAAATTAACCGAAGTTGGTATTACAAAGTAGAACTTTAGAAAATATTGGCCGGAATACTCCAATAATTTAAGTAAAATTTAATCCTATTTAAATAATGTGACTACCATTTAACAAATATTTATAGAAAAAAAAACTTTGAATTTTTCGAAAAATTACATACATTGAATTATTTTGTAGTTTTTTGCCTCCATCCCTGTTTTAAGTTTCTTGTGTTTTTGCGATACTCTTTAATTAAACCGCAAAATTATTTTGCTTACAATTTTAAACTTTCAAAAAAAAAATAGTGGTAGTCACTAAACTCGTTAGCTACTACAAAGACAACAGCAATAACGATGAGTACGCAGGTATTTACTCGTATGCTGCGAAAACTTTAAGTAGTTTTACTTATGTATAGTACATTGTGTAAAAAACTCATTGTCTGTTGTAACGTAGAGAGACACGCCATTTGTACAGACGAGTAGGATAGAAATGATGCCGAAAAGATGAATGATCTTACAACTCTGCAAGCGAGAAGTACTGTAGGTGTCTGGTGTGTTGAAACTAATGAAATTGAGATTAGTGTTACGCATGTTAAATACAATTGCTGGTTTATGTTTTCTCTATTTGCCAATTTCGATGTAAAAATATGTGACATCAATTTTTCCTGCAGAAAAACCAATCTAGATTTAGTTTTTCAATTTTGATGAAATTTCACTTTTGATGAAGATGTTTGTTTTGATGAAGAATCACTTTCGACGAATTTTCGACATAATTTTTACCATCAATTAGCCATTAACATTAGAATCATCTCGATTGATTTCATATTGCTTGGAGGTTCCTAACTACGATGATATTGGTAGGTCTTATTTGAATGCAGAGAAACTTGCCGCTTGTGGTCTTCTGTTGAAATGTGTATGACACTAAAAATCAATAACAGTACGTCCTAACAAAATTTCATATGAGTGTACGTATTCTTGCCATGTACTCCAAAAAGCATAATAGAACTATTCCAAGAATAAAAAGAAAAAAATTGAATAAACGATATAAGTTATTTATTTAGCATATTGTTATGAAAAGCTTAGAATTCACACCAAATTCACCTGTCTTCAAGTACATAATTGTTCGCCGTTTTTTTGCGGAAAACTTTGGCCTAAGGTATTACTTTACGGTGCTAAATATAATTAGCGATGAGCTCAATAATGTCAAACAGTTTGCAAAAAACGTTTGGCTTCAAAAAAACAAACGAACTGTTTTTCCAAATAATGACAAACAGTTTTTCTAAAACCATTTTTTCTAAGACGCACAGCATTTCCAAAACCAATCGTTTTTCTAAAGCAAATCGTTTTTCTACAACGAAGAGTTTTTCTAAACCCAATCGTTTTTCCAAAACGAACTGTTTTTCTAAAACGAATCGTTTTTCGTTTTTCTAAAACGAAACGTTTTTCGTTTGTTAAAACGAACTGTTTGGTTGTGGAAAACAGTTTGCGAATGAAAAACTGTTTCTCCGCGGCAACGGTTTGGTAGAGAAACACTGTTTGGCAGTGGCGATTTGTTTCGTGTCGGCAGACTGGTTTTTAACGACAAACTGTTTGGCTGTGGAGAACTGTTTACCAGCGGGAAATAGATATTCAGAGGCAAAGCATGAAATGAATAACCCTATATTACGAGGTTGTCCGACTTATTCGGTGCGCATTTTTGCATTTCGATCAAGAGCTGGTTAGGATCGGTAGCATTGAAAAATTCAGAACTAAAAATATCATCATTCAGCTAAGTTTCCGACAAGCAAATCAGGTGATCATTTTCAAGAAAAGCTGCACTTTTAAAGTGTTCAAGTTTGGTCCTCATGCCACGAACATTTTTATAATGCAGAGGAATTTGTTGAAGCTTAAGAACTAGATTCGGGCTCTCCGGTTGTTTGAACATCGAAAATTTCGCCGGTTTTCAAAAATGTTGGCTAATGTACCGGGGGGCAAAAATTTGGAATCAGCGACAATATTGAGGCTGGCAGGCAATGTTATTTTGAAAGAAGCCACATATCTTCTAGGCTGTCTATCTTTCGTAAATTTGTCGCAGTCAAAAAAAAAACAATGACAGTGCAAGTGTTAATATATGTATGTGCTGGTTTATTCGTTTTAGTTTTTTGAAGGCTTTCATGTTCTTGTTTTGGGGCCTTGGTGTGGAAGAGAAATGAGGAAGAGGAAGATAGTGTAGGTCTTTGGGTTTGTTGATTTGCGTTCCTGGATCTACTTGCCATACATGGTACTCTATTGTGTCGGGATTGGACTCGTTCTCTGTTGTCGTGTGTAAGTCCTCTATCCCACAGTCACTGTGGTGTTGTTTTTTTTCTATTCACTTTGAAATCGATTACCACTTCGATCCAAGAACTGTTGTGGCGGTTTCACAGATGATATTTTGGAAACTCTCAATTAAAATCGACTTAAAGCATCGCTTCATACTACCAGATGCTGCGGAAAACAAAGCTCGGAACAAGTGTGAAATTATGTCTGTCAGTGAAGTGTTGCATGAAAAATCTGCACAGACCTGAATACTTATGAACGATTTTCCATATAAATTCTAGTAATTCTTGAAGGACGCAATAGCATGCCCTAGATAATAACCGTTCTTTCAGCTTCCTGCACTTTGTCGAGTTACTGATAACAGCATACATTATTATTCCCTATAAAATTCTTTATGCCCTTCAAAAGCAAAAAGTTAAATGAAATCAAAGTACGCAGACATGACAAATAAATAGTTTTATTAAACATTATTAATATTTAGTTGGGCCACCTTTGGCCTTTATGACAGCGGCGATCCTCCTAGGCATGGAGTTACCTAGCTTGCTGCACTCTTCCGAAGATATAGCACGCCACTCTTGCTGTAACACATTTTTCAGTGTTCCTTTCGATGTAATCGAGTGCTCCTTGATCCTACGCTTGATAATACCTCATATATGCTCTATGGGGCTCAGATCCGGAGACTGTGCCGGCCACTCTATAAGTCTATATTGTTATCTTCAAACCAATTCGTAGTTAGAGCTGATTTGTGACTTGTTGGAATTTGACGTTTTCCATATTGATATCCCCAAAAATGTTGGAAAAGGAGGGTTGTAGCACATTTTCCAACACATTTATGTATTTACGGTACTCCATCCGACCGTCACACACAAAAACTTCACCCACACCGCTGGCTACCATGCAGCCCCAGATCATTTTACTGCCTCCTCTGTGCTTAATAGTAGGTTCCACGCATTCTGGGTTGTACGCCCTTCGAACTCTTCGTTTCACAAAAGTCAGACCAGGGGTGCCAAATATTTAAAAAAAAAAAACTTGAAAAAATTATGTATAAAAAATTATAAAATTACCTACAATGCATCAAAAATACACAAATATTTTTATGTCAAAAATAAAAGTGTTCAATAAATGATACGTACCTCGAAGTTAAACTCGTCTGACCACAGTGTATTGGACCAATCTTCTTCAGTGAAATACATGTGTTTTTTTGCCCACTCCAAGTGTGACTTCCTGTTTTTTTCAGAGAGAGATGGCTTCTTTCTCGCATTACATCCTTTAAGTCCAGCTTCCTCAAGTCTTCTTCTAACAGTTCTGGAAGAAAGTCTTTTTCCCGGTGCATCCGACAACTCAGCAGATAGCTTAGGTTAAATTTTCTTACGATTTTTTAGCGAAGCCGGTATCAATTTTCGGTCCTCTCGACGCGTGGTAATCTTTTTTCTAACGGATTTTTTGCTGTTTTCGTGCTGTTTTTGTGTTTTGCACTGAAAACATTGCATTTATTTTACAATTTCAGTTTGATTTTGGACTTGCTCAAATAAAAGTTGTATTTTAACACGTTGTGCTACACTCAGTTCACTTTTATTTAGGCATTTTAGAAAAAATTGTTCAGCTGCACTAATATGTTAAAACTGTACTATTAACAGACCACGTGTCTATCGATTTCGAGCAATGATAGCACAGTGATCCCACACCGGAAAATAGGCTTTAGATTGCGGTTGTATAAAAAAAAGTGTATTGGTGACCCATCTTAAAATATAGATTACAATCTTGTATAAGGATGGCATTCGTCATAAAATTCAAAATAAATAATTCTACGAAAGGAATTATCAGTAAAGCGAAAAAGAAAGGGGCCAAGGCTGTATATGCACGGGTTGATTGATAATGCCTAAAACACTCTTCAATGCTGGTATGCTGGTATCGTCATAGCCCTGCTGATGGTATCTTCATAAGCCTTTGTTAATAACATTT
The DNA here is from genome assembly GCA_947369275.1 of Nemotelus nigrinus. NCBI lineage: Eukaryota > Metazoa > Arthropoda > Insecta > Diptera > Stratiomyidae > Nemotelus > Nemotelus nigrinus. The sequence goes on along the minus strand of OX376373.1, from coordinate 68,092,793 downwards.
TTCGATCTAGAACATTCTAGCCAATGTGAAATAAATTTTATGTGCGAAAACGTATCGTTTCATATTGACAGTCATTATCCTAAGACGCCTTTCTAAAGTTCCAACTTCGATCTCTTTCGCTTCACTAAAGCTCTCAGTAGTATTAAAATTTGATTTTACGGCTAGTTCTCTCAAGTATAATATGAAAATAAATTATTGCAAAATAAAGGCTAAGTTCTGCCAGTATTCCCTTCAAAGACAAATATGAGTTAGAAACAAATTATCATTTCTATGCGTATGACTATAGATAAAATACCTAGAATCCTCCACGCTGCTCAACTGAAAATCCACGCATTTATATTCTACAGCACAGAAAATATCAAAATATCATTAACCTTTTTACGATCGAAACATGATCCTGCAACAAATACTAGTGTTATTAAACAAATTACACCTGTCTAAGAATGTTATTATCGGGCTGCTGTAACCTTATGAGGAGTATTTTCCCACTAACTATCCACAGTCCAAACCGTCTTGCGAGCACGATGCCTACGTGATTTCGCCACAAGGTCTCGTAGATGATGCGTGCACAGGGAGACATATCGCAAAAGAAGTAAGATAAGTACGTTCTATTGAGATGGATCTTTTATTCATGAGGCTTGGCTAGATTCAGCGAAAAAGTTCATTTCAAAACCTGTCGACAGACAACAGAGCGATGTACGCATCGTGGTGCTAAGTTGGCTGCCTTCTAGGTGGCTCCAGGTTTAGTGGGTTTACTTGTTGTTGTTTTTGTGATCGGCAAGGCAACTTAAAAACAATCAGTGTATTGGGTCGCTACGCTGGAGTTGGTGTGAATTCAATGGAGAGAGATGGGAGCATCTAAGCAATTCGATAATATTTCACTCGGGCGTCACTTTAACATGAAAATAAATTTCGAGTGAGTAATTGAATTGGATATTTGATAGTGCGGAGCAGGACGTTAACGCACATATTGGGGGGATGAGTTCTGAGTGCTTCGATGGATAAATAAATGGCTAACTGCATGCATAGCTAGTCAACCAGACATTGAGATATGTACGTGAGTGATCTGACGGCAGAGAATACTGTTAATAATGACAGGTTTGTACACACCTTTGTTAGTATTTAACGTAGTGACGAATATGCATGTCATTCACTTAAATTGTGATAATAAATACTTTCTCATTTTTCATTGACTACTGAAAATCGGTGGCTGTAGATTTGTTCGAATTTAATAACGGAGCTGAGATATATGTTTAACATAATTATAATTACTAATTGCCTACTTATTCTGCGTTCCTCGAACAATTCAAGATAGTGAGAGCAAAAAATTAGAAAGAAACGTATGAATTATGAGAACTCTGGTAATTGGAAGTGGGAAATAGATATAATACTGTCGTTAGTGAAAAATGTGTACCAGTTCCGTGGGATGCCTTTCGGACTTCACAATGCGGGGGCCTCGTAGCAACGGCTGATCGACACGGTGCTCGGACCTGCATTAAAACCTTTCGTTTTTTACGTACCTCGATGATGTGATAGCTGTAACTGAGACTTTTGAGCGACATATAGAGGTGTTGCGTGAAGTTTTCAGTCGAATGAGGGAAGCAGGTTTACGAGTTTCAAGGGAGAAATACCAATTTTGCAGAGCGCAGCTGAAGTATCAGGGCTACCTGGTTGATGTGGAGGGACTGCACGTAGATCCCGAGAAGATGAGGGTGGTAAGCGAGTTTCCGCGTCCTACCTCGGTCAAGCTAGTCAGGCAGCTTTTGGGCATGGTGTCCTGGTGGCGCCGTTGACCGATTTAATCTAGAAGGGTCGTAGGTTTGTATGGACTGACGAATGTGACCGCGCGTTTTCATTTTGCAAACAAAAGCTTACGTCTGCAACCGTGCTATCGTGTCCGAATTTTAAACTTCCGTTCAAGGTGCAGACTGATGTCTCCGATATTGGAATAGGGGCTGTGCTGAGTTAGGCGCACCTGACTGGAGAGAAGGTCGTGTGCTATCTCAGCCGAGCGTTGTCACAACATGAAAAGAAACGATAACGAAGAAAGAGTGTCTGGGAGTTCTATGGGCCATTGGAAAGAGTGTCTGGGAGTTCTATGGGCCATTGGAAAGCTCCGTCCCTATATTGAAGGGACTCATTTTGTTGTAATCGCTGACCATCATTCGCTCGTCTGGCTGAACAGATTGAAAGACCCGATGGGTAGATTAGCTAGATGGGCAGTACGGTTGCAACAATTTGATTTTGAAGTGGTTCATAAGAAGGAGGAAAAATCTGGTTCCGGACGCGCTTTCGCGGGCAATGATTGACGTAGGTCACAGAGCGTTGGTATAAAAGCATGCTGGAAAAGGTTGGGAAAAACCCAGATAGGTTCTCGGACTGGAAGATGATCGGAGATACATTGTGGAAACGGCTCACAGTTCAAGCGATAGACGGTGAGACTGTTCAAACCTGGAAGCGAGTTGCCAGCAAAGTTGAGAGACCAGCAATACTGGAGCGTTATCACGATGACCCAAAAGTAGGCCATATGGGAACGACACGAACGATTGCTCGTATTACGCAGAACTACTACTAGTCGCGGATGAATATGGAGATCCAGGAATACGTCTGAAGATGCAAGGTGTATCAGACATGCAAAGTGGAACGGAAAGCCCCTACTGGTTTAATGTCCACTCGTGCGGATGAAGCGAAAGTCCCGAGGGAGGTGATATGTGTAGCCCTGATAGGACCGCTACCACGTTCGATGCGAGGGTATTCATATATACTGATAATCCTGGACTACGTGACCAAGTATACCGTGATACTGCCAGTACGAACAGCTACGGCTTCGGCTGTTTTCCGTTTACTGGTAGAGAATGTGTTTTTAGTCTATGAGGTATCGAAAATGGTCGTATGCGACAACGGAGTGCAATTCAGCGGCAAGCAATTTCGGAGGGAGGTGGAAGAGTACGGGGCACGAGTGAGCTATACCGCTTTATATAATCCTCATGCTAACCCAGCGGAATCCCAGAGAAATCAGGATATAAATTGTATGCTGCGATGCTACGCTTCTAACAATCAACGGTTTTGGGACCGATATCTACCCAAAATCGCATATGCCCTGCGTACTTATAAGCACGAAGTCACAGGTTTTTCTCTGTACTTTCTGAATTTCGGTTGGGAAATGGTCAGCTTCCGGGAAAGTGTGGAACCACCGGGCAGTAGTGAGGCAGACTTCTCCCCGATGAGAAAAGTGAAGAATCGCTCTCTTGTAGATCGACAGAGTAAGCGTCCAGCCAAACGGATTGAAAAGTGGTAGCCGAGATTTAAAATTGATGTTTTTTTTCTTCTATGCTTTGTTCCGAGGAATATAAGATAGGAATGATTTAAACGAGTGCAGAGCGTTTCGTTGGCGAAGATTCGTATTTTGGGAAAAAATCGCTAGAACTTCATACGTAACGATCGAGTGGAATCACAATCAAATTTTTTAAACCAACGGCGAGTTGCAGCCTAGAAGGTGTGCGCGAAGACGGAAAGAGTCTCAGCGAGAGATATAACGCAGGTGCTGTAATTCTGAGATATATATTGATATTCGAATCTCGAGAAAGGTCTTGATACATTTTGTCACGCTAGTTTTAAGGGGCCTTACGATTTGTGGTAGCACGCCAAGACGCGATTGTTCTCTTTGATAAAAAAAAAAAAAATAACAATAGATGTTGAATTCTAAAACCACAGTTACCAGTGGTGTCATTATCTTTGTTTCGGGTTGATCCATAGTGTTGAGCTGGTTAGAGCGAAAGAGCGACATAATTTATGAAGCTGCTTTCTTCTCGCTTCGAGGCAACATTTGTTCGGCAGTTTTCCGGTTTGAAGCGAGTGGCGCCGAAAAAAATAGAACTCGACCCACTCCCTTTTTTCTCCTGAGTGACGGCCGCCCGGAGCTGCCACCCTTTGTCGAAGTCGAGGACGATGGATTCGGTTCGTTTTCCGTGTGTTAAGGATCATAATGGTAACAGTAACAAATTGGGCTGTACTATATGTTTGGAAGATTAATTTCCTAGAGTATCATTATGGTTACAATTTATCTTAACGAATATTTTACACTCATCAGTTTTTTTTATATCCCCAGCTATTAATCTTGAGTCCAACCCAACTAGTCGTGGTGAAATAAAACCTGGTTCTTTCTTGGGTCCCATGTCATTCCTTGAAGATTTTCTCAACTTCTCAAGATATTTTAGTTCGATGGGTCCTTTGTCGAAATTTTTTATTCAATGCTTGGATTATATCCCATCAATTTTTGTAAAAATGAGAGATATTTTCGCATTGTAACGTATTTCAAAAATTTCATTTAACGCTCCTTTGACGATATCGAAACTTTCCGGTTGGACATCGATGTAGTGGAGTCGATTCTTGATATGACATCTCTGAGATATCGTACCATGAAACTTCAAAATGAAACTTCTCATCAAGCACACATGGTGCACAAAAAATGGAGTCCTCAATTTTTTTGTGATCCTTCATTGCACTTTTCATTTCGGTATGCAACTAAATATGTATTTTAGTATTTCGTTCAAGAATCAAATAAAGGCTGGAAGTCTCCCAATTATAACAGCATCAGATTCACCAACAACGATATGATTTCAATCCAAAGGCTACGAAACATCCGTTCAATTTTAAAGCCGCATTTCGAAACGGTTTTCAACTTATTTTTATTTAGTTTTCGTGACTCTCAAGTGCTGTATAGTTTATTTTCTTGAGCGACTGATATAATCTTTTATCGCTTTTGCATTTCGGCACGATCACTGTAATGACACGTATTTCTCACGACCTTAAGGATTTTCCGAAATCCACTAAATCGCGAAAAGATACAATCTTGAGTGAACGGCTGACAAGTTTCAAGATGGTATGACTTAATGTTTGATATTCATTGCTGATCGTTCTAGTGTAACTTTAAATGGTGATAGTGCTCAATTTAAGATGGATGGAAAACAGAGTTTCTTCAGAAAATGAAATCTCTTAATACTTGCGCAATTGACACCCATGGTATACGATCAACTAGCAAATCGAGAGAAGTGCACTCGATTTATCTCTATCGCGCATGCAGAAACGATTATCAAATTCTAATCGCATAATCTATTATAAAGCGCGCCTGGCTAAGATATTTAACATATCGCAATACGTGATATAATTCGAAAAGCATTGGCAGAATACGGCTAGGCTCTTCTTGATTGCTGCAAAGTGAGTTTGGCACGTTACACCAGCCAGCCACTCAACACATATTCCCATTTCGCTTCGTCTACTGCTACAAGTATCTACAATAAACGTTAATAACGGCTATTCGGCTTCTTCTGGATAGAAGACCCGCTACAGGTATTGAATTTGAAACTGAAAACGCTTAGCTCATGTGAGAAATGAAAGAAATTTAGTAGCGACCTATAAATTGCGTTAATGCAGCTGAACGTGCTAGGCTAGGCTTGGGAGTATGGAAGTAGGTTAGCGCGAATATGGTAGTTGTGCATCTTGTTCCTCTGCTGTATTAAAGCACTGAACGAGGTGATTAGTGTTTTGCTTGCTGGAATGATGTAACCAAGTAGCAACGAGTGCTCCACGCGTTAATTAGTGCTGGCGTGTAAAAATTGTTGTAAATTCAGCAAAAGTTTGACAATTTGATGAAAGGTGGTGGTACATGTGCCATAGTAGTGTATCTGTTTATGTACACGATTATCTCGTAGATAACTTGCAATTTGCTTGTGCTTTTTTTTTTAAGCATTTTGTAGTAGGAGCTGGTTAAATGTAATATGTTAAGATGTGTTAAAGAAACTCAGCTGTAAGGTTGCAGGATCCAAAAAATAATAAATTGAAAATAATTAAAACTTTAATCGGATTCGAAATAAAAATAGCTGCTACGGCTAAGCAACTAGTAAGAAAAAGCGTACGAATAGGTTTCGACAAAATTAGCATCATCTTTTATATGCTTGTCACAAAAGTAATGAGATTATTTTTGCTGCAAATCCGTTTGAATTTTATAGAAAAGCACAGCTTCCAATGGTGATTAAAGCAAAATGTTCATTCATGTACACATACAATCTTTATTGACAAACTGTAGACTACGGAATGTAAATTTAAAAGCAGTAAGTGATCTTGAAAATTTTAATCTGTAAGCACGTGTTTTTTAAATTAGGAACTGTTTTAATGCAGCAGTATCTGATTTTTATAAAATCTGCTTAAAATATTTTAAAATACTGCTCTACCACTTTGAACGAATCCGTGGTTTGTAACTATGTTATATCGAATGTAAGTAAACCTACGTCAATGAAAAATTATGACCAGAAATCAGTCGATGTAAGCCGAAAACCACTGGGGAAAAAAAAACTAAACAAATTTTGAAATAAGATTTTCCAATCTCTTACAGAACGTAAATTTGGTTTGAAAATAAAAACAAAGTCCATTATGTTTTCGCTTATTTCGAGGCTTAATTTAACATAGTTTGAATTGTTCGACTTACATATGTCAATAATGTGCCGTTTTTAAATTGGTCGATCTATGTCAAATATGAATGTACGTTTTTTTAAGCAACTTGTCATCATTTAAAAAGTAATATCAGGGTATCTCTTTCATAAAAGCCCTGGTTCTTATTGGCAAAACGCTTTTTAAGGCGTAACGGAAATTTAGCAGTTACAAAAAAGTCGATACTCGCTTAATGTCACGTTCGGAATATAAACTACCTTACAGTTCACCGGATGAAATTTCAATTTTTACTAATGTTCAAAGAAGAACATTAGTATTAAAATCACTTTGGCCAAAAATTCATACTTGTACACAAAAAGCTAATAATCTTTAACCCTTTGGCGCCGGTGGCCATTTTAGTGACAATTGAAATATACCTATTATTCTGTCAGCAACTAACTTTTGCAAAAATATAGTTTATGAAATGAATTTCGAACGCGTTTTAAATGTGAATATGATAATATTTTTGAAATTTTTAATCCTGTATGTGCGCTAAGTGCCTAAAATGAGATTGGGAAAATTTTAAAATTTTTGAATTACGATAAGTTTTGACCAAATTACCAAATCATTACCAAACTTAAAGGACATGTTGATGCTGCTAAGCTGTAGCTCTAGTTTTTTACGAGCATGCTGGCAACCCGGCAGCTACAGCAAGTATTGAAAGTAAAAACCTTCAAATTACCGAATATCCCGAAAAAAATATCTTTTACAATAAAAACCAGCTCATATAAAAATCTATTGCTTTGTTTATACAACCAAAGTAAAACTTTTAAAATGTCATATCGGACATTTAAAGCATCCGAAACTTCTGTTCACGAGAACAAACGAGCCAATAATCAGATACATCTGAAATTCACAGAGTGTATTGGTATTAAGTAGGACTAGGTCTGATAGAAGCTATTTGGAAATGTGGGCGATATTGTACCAGTGGTGCCATATGGAAAAATTACGAAGAAAAAAAAACTGCTTTTTGGCTTATGAATTCTGATTCAGTGCCCACAATTTCCTGAAATTCACTCAGTAGCTGAACATTACTCTAAGCCATGTGTCGTAGAAGTTTGGTTGAAAATTTCGTTTGGACCTATCAACTATGGTAATTTTGGTGTCTTGATTTCGAAAATTGGAAATTTTTTACGGGTGTTAAACCTAAATTTCTTTGTACCCCTATAACTTCCAATGCAGTCATCGAGTCGGAACGAAATTCGCAGAGTAGGTTGATTTCAATGTGAGGCAGATGTGATATATTTTTGGCTTTGATGCTAGCAAAAGGTTGCTAGCGCGAGGCGTTTTTGCTATTTTCGTATCAATAAACGCATACATTACTAGGTGGGGTGAAAGGTAACCTCCTTGACCACCAGAATGCGCTGCAATTGCAAAAAAGATTATTGTGCTTTATAGTCCATTCATATTTAGGCAGACATGTCAAATTTCAGAGCGATACAGCCATTTGTTTTGTTTTTACAGCCGATTTTTGTTGACGTGTTTGGCATCATGTTGAGTGTGGAAATAAACCATTTTCATTCTCTCGTAAAACATTATTTTTTGAGAGGCAAAACGGCGAAGGAAACAAAAGAAAAGTTAGATGAATATTATGGGGCTAGTGCTCCTTCAGATTATACCGTGAAATATTGGTTTCGAGAGTTTCGTGGTGGCCGAAACTCCACTACCGATGAAGTCCGCAGCGGTAAGCCCTCCGATGCGGTTACACAGGACAATGTCAAAACAATACATGAAATGGTGTTGGCCGACCGGAAAATGAAGATGCGCGAGCTAGCAGATTCCACAAGGATTAGTACCGAGCGCACACGCCATATTTTGGATGAGATTCTGCAGATGAAAAAATTATCCTGCCGCTGGGTGCCGCGCATGCTAACTCCGGACCAAAAACACGAACGCGGGCGCACTTCGGAAGCGTGTTTGGCCATGCTGAGCGAAATCGGGTGGACTTTGGGCGTCGATTGGTGACAGTTGATGAAACCTGGATCCACTATTTCACGCTAGAGAACAGAATGAGTGCCCGGCTATGGACTGAAGCCGGCACGAGTGCTCCGAAGCGGCCAAGGGAGGCTCAATGGGTCGGAAAGGTCATGGCGTCGGTTTTCTGGGATTGTCATGGCATACTCTTCGTGGACTACCTCGAAAAAGGAAAAACCATCAGCAGCGAGTATTATTGCGTATTATTAGAGCGATTGAAAACCGAAATCAATACGAAACGGCCTCACATGAAGCGAAAAAAATTTTGTTTTTACAAGACAACGCGCCGTCACACAAGAGCATCTCAACAATGCCTAAAATCAACGATTTAGGGCTCGAATTGCTTCCCCATCCACCTTATTCGCCCGATTTGGCTCTCTCGGACTATTATCTGTTCTCAAACTTTAAAAGATGGCTCATCAATAAAAAATTCAGCTCGCGCCAGGAGATAATCGACGCCGCGGAGAAGTATTTTGTTGGCCTTCCGGAAAATTACTTTTCGGACGGGATCAAAAAGTTGGAAAATCGCTGGAATAAGAGTATCGACCTAAAAGGGGACAACATTGAATAAAATTAAAAAAAAAATTAAAAAACAATTTTTTCATTCCCAAGGAGGTTACTTTTCACCCCACCTAGTAAGTAGTCATATCGCGAACATTTATAATGAAAATAAGTAACTTATTTTCATTATTTTCCTAAATTCTGGAAATTTTTCGGATAATGATCCCAAACATTTTTTCTATTCCTGTAACTTTCTACGAAGTTACTGGATAAAATTTAAATTTATAGGGTAATTTGATTTTGACGTGAGGCAGTTGTGGGAGACTTTTAGTTGCAGTACTGGTAAAATGTTGCAAACATTGAGCATTTTTTTAATTATATAACAGGAGATGCTACTTTCAAAGTTTTTTAGTGTTTGATTTTCCTAAATCTTGAAATGCATGCCAGTGGTAACCACGAAAACCTTTCCAGCCTATAAGTTTAAATACATTGGTGACTTCAAAGCGGTTTTGCCCTCGAAACAGATTGAAGCACGTGTGGTAGAATATGCCCCCAAAATCTGTATGATTCTTCTGTTGTTCATCGAAAATTAGTGTTTCTAGCGGTTCAGATGCGCTAGTTTTTTTTATGCGTTTAAACTTTCTAACCAAGCTTTTGGAGTTTCTGGCGAGTCATTGTGGACGTATGTGTAGATGATCAGAGCCGTCTTTGCTCAATTTGGGGCCCTGAGCACTTTAAGACAAATGTGGCCCCTAAAACAGGGTTATTCACAACAGGCAGTAGAAATCAACAGGAGCAGATAGGAAGAATTCTAGATTTATTTATCAGTTATTTATACATATATATACATATTCAAAGTCACATTAAATCAATAGGTAATTATAATCTGGAAAAGTAATTCTTAAACCATTATACGCAGGTTAGTAATTAAATAGTCTATGCTGATTGAAGGGGTACTTTTCTAGATTTAAGACAAGCAAAATCATTAATTACTTCTTCAAAGTCAATCTCTTTGATCACATCACATTCTATGGACATCAGCGACAAACTGGTCAATCTTTCTTGAAGCATTGTGCTTCTCAATTCATTTTTTATTCTTTTCAATTTTGAGAAGGAGCGTTCCCCACTGCAGTTGGTTATCATCATGCTTAAAAAGATTCTCAAAGCAATTTCTACATTTGGAAACATGCCTTCAATTTTGTTTTCTTTCAAAAGATGATATATACCTGAAACACTGTTAGTTTCTTTATTTTCACTAGTCTGATCACTTTTCAAGTATTCCGTTAGATGCAGACATTCCATTTCTAGCTCTTTCTCGGTAACATCGTTATGATAGACGTTAGTGAATTCTTTGCAACTTACACTCAACTCCTCGGGACTCGTTTTCAAGCGAGATAAAAAGCCGAACCGATGATTTATTTCCTTATACGAATTCAATCGCTGTTTTAGATGAATGCTCAGGTTATCGATAATGGGAATAAAAGTTTCTACTTTGAATTTCTCTCTCCTTTTTTTTGGACTGATGGCGCAGAGCCATCAAATATTGCCTGACGTGAGCTTCTACTCCGGATTTTTCTCTTTACCGTACGATTCGAAGTTATCAAATTTGTCCCTGACGTTAATAACGAAATCTTCAAGTGAAGCTAACAAATTAGTTGCAACGTCCATTGTTATAGTTTTTTTCTGAAGATAAGTACTTGTTTTGTCTATTCTTTCCAATATGGTGTTCCAAATTTCTGTCAGCAAAATAAATTCCAGGTTTTCCATTTTTTTGGACAAACTAAGAGCTTGGTGCCTAGTTTCTTGTCGCTGCTCTGCATCCTCCGCGATCGACGTCAAGGCTTCCATAAATTGTTTATGGCCTTGATGTAAGGCGCTTACTGTATCAGCTCGCGCAGAACATCTGGTTTCAGAAAGACTTTTAAGAACTTTTTTTGAACCTAAATATTCAGTCAATGTATTCCATCTATGAGTAGAATCCGAAAAAAAATTGTACAAATTCTGAACCATTTGAAAAAAACTTGTTGCCTCTCGTACACACCCAGCGGCATGAAGACCTACCAAGTTTAAAGAATGAGCCGCACAAGGTACAAAGGTAGCAACATCACATTTCCCCCTGATTTTCGCTTGCAGACCAGCATACTTTCCTGACATATATGAAGCATTGTCGTAGCTTTGCCCTCTGCAATCTTTGATTTGTATATCTGTCAACGCTAATCGAAAAATATTTAGCTAATTTAACTTCATTTACAATTTTTTAGGGCCTGTTTTCCCATTACGTTACAAACATTCGCTGATAAATAAGAAATGTGTCCCTTTCCAGGATTCCCAAATTTTTTTAGGTGATCTGCAAGAAACTCATGAGTGAAATGATTTTTAGTCCGGAACAGAAATGCCGTCCCGACCGTGCTTTTCAAATAGGAACAACAGAAATTAAAACGCCCTCCTCACACATTGATCGATTACACAGATCGATTTGTTTATGTTTATTCCAGCTATGCTCAAATTCACACAACCCAAAATGCGCAAGATGAATGTGGTGTTAAAAATATTGCTTGCTGAGTTATTGTGACGTCTGATTGTGATACGATACGCAAGAAATGCAACATGTGGATACCTACCTTAAGATTGATAAGACACTCGTTGCAAGTGGGGTCGTGTACATACATAATTAATGGTTAATTCATTCGCAAATAATTTAGGGAAATCACCTACTAATAAGCAGATAGAGTTGCCAGTGTTAGGCCCCTGGTTCATGAGACTACTGTAAAAGCAGATAGATAATTATTATGTATAGTCAGGTAAATATAGTTTAATATCGGTTGGTGATCTGGAAATAAGGGGCCCCATAGATCGCGGGGCCCTGGCCACTTGGCCAGTGTGCCCATGCGTAAAGACGGCCCTGTAGATGATTCCTTGTTAGTTCCACAAATCACACAAGTTAATCTTTTTGGCCGTCAATCCAGTTTTGGCCAACGTTTGAGCTTTTACGCCACGCTCTGATTATAGCTTGACCACAAATAGCTCGATTTGGTTCCGTTTGGCAAAGGCTTCGCAGATGTCTTCGCCTTATATTTTTGGTGTTAATTCGTGTAAAAACCAAACATCAGGCATCTTTTAAATCTAGTTTTCTTCACATGGTTTAACATATTTATTTTTTATCAATTGAAAAAATGCTTACAATTAATGTTTAACAAATTGTAAAAACTTTTATATAATAACATATAATAACTTTTACAATAACTTTTATAAATGCGCATCATAAAAATATATAGCAAAAAATGTGAAAAATTTAATGATTTTTGGGAGAAAATGACGTGAGCACCTTGGCTAGAACTGTCTTAAAGCTAGATGTGGATATGGTTAGAGAATAGTATTTTCCGAGGTTGTTAAATATTTTGCAGCGTCTGTTAACTGTCTCAATGTTGGCATAGACTGTATGTTGTCAGTGGTCACTCAGCAAACGCGTGTGCCTCGTCCGAATTACTGATTCGTTGAAAGTTGTAATTTTGGACAGGGACAGGGATTTAAAAGATTTTGTCTGCACCTGTATCATTGTTATTTGCCAAATTTGTATGTATTACACAGATCTATCAAACCAAAAAGCAAGATCTGCTTCTGAACTGACTAATATCGCTATGAACTTCAACAGTACACTCTAAAAAGTGGGTCTATAATTAATACTTTGGTAATAGGAAATAAATTCATTTTTTCGTTTAAAATAACGAATCACAAATATTTTTACACATTCGATTTGCATTTTTTGCTTTTACGTCATATCAGCTGAATAATACACAGCTTTTTGTAAATTGAAGCAAAAAGAGTGTAAATTTACTAGTTTGCTATTCATCTTTGCTCCAAACCCATAAAATTGCATCATTATTTAGGGTAAAATTACACCATTTGGTCGTAAAAAAATATTCTTTTTGCGCACTTTTGTAAATTTACATCTTTAATAGTAGGAAACCAGTTTCCTACTATTATAAGGGTAAAATTCAACCAAAATTTTTTTGAGTGTAAGATGTCAGACAATGCACGCGTATTCGATAAATGGACAAACTAAAGCTTTGTACGGAAACTTCGTGATCCATAGGTTTTTAAATTCCTTCGCACATATTTTTATTGAATACTGGCTGCTTTTTATCCTGAAACTTTGTCATGTTGTAAATTGAAAAGCAGATTTCAATCCAGACAAACCTGATCTATGACACTGTTACCAATATTTATTGGTATATTATTGAGACGGTAATCAAAATTTAAATTAGTGGTTTTACAGAAAAGCTCATGACTTGACATTTACTGACGTTAATATTAAGTTTATTTTAGAAAAGAAAGAAATAACAGTTTTGATCGAAGGAAAAGTGAGCCCGATTTCAATTCAATCAAGTACATCTGCATACAAAAGATGTCTCATACAACTTCAGAAAGGCCCGATATAAAAATATTGAATAAAAGAGGTCCCAAGTGACTACCTTGTGGATCACCGAATGAAATTGCAATTTTTTGCATAACATATCTTGAAATTTAACGTACTGAGCTATATTTCGCAGATAAGAGTGTAAACAATTTAACAGAAGACCCGAGATACTAAACTTCTGTAATTTAAGTTGAAAAATATCCTGATCAATACGAGCAAAGACTTTGCTGAAGTTTTTGTAGATGGTATCAATTTGAGAAACTTTTTCTATGCCACAAAGAGCATCTGAGACTAAAGTCACAAGGTTGGTAGCCTTTTCTGAAACCATGTTGGTCATTCAGGAGAATTTCTGTTAGAGTTTTAAGCTTATCAGAGGCAGTTTTTTTTAGACAGATATTATTGCAATACCTTTGCAATTTTCAATTGACTGTCTATCAATATATTTGAACATTGGCGTCAGATGAGAAGAATTCTAGAAGAAGGAGAAAACCTCGCAAGAAAGTGATTTGTTTAATTCTATCTTGTGATTAATCTTCTGGGCGGTCACTTCCATGTTGACAAGTCCATCTGTGGGAGGCGTATCTTTAACATCAAAAATCGACCAACCGTAAATTGCGGGCAATTGGCTGTGATATTATTCGGAGCATATGTATTACTCATACAAGAGGAAAGAAAAATGTCCTATACACAGTCTTATACATCATTTCAGGGCACATATTAGTACCACGTAATTACTGTAAATACTGAACGAGGGATTTTTAGGTTCAATGAGTTTTTAAATTGTTTGAGAGGAAAAAAAGAGACATGCTGGGTAGCAATAGAAAATAGAGCCGGCCTATACCACTGTTGGAAACGTCTGATATACGTGTACATATTGTGTTCAAACTGCGACCCAGAATCCATCAATTGTAAGCTATTAAGTGTCATCCCACTTAGAGAAAATTAGACTTGATGTAACATTTGGTGCTGCATATTATCTATTTCTAAATTCACATATAATTTCCGAATATGGCAATTAATTTTTTTTGGGTTTTTCTCCCCAAGAAATTGCTCTCGATATTTTTCCCCCGAAAAATCCCCAAGAGAGCTCCAAATCCCCCATTTTGGGGGAAAACCCCGAATCTGGCAATGCTGCTGCACAAGTTTCCAGCTATATTATTTAGCTAGTTACTTAATTTTAGTATCAACAATGATTTAACTCTGCTTCAAAGAATCATCGAATTCCATTAGAACAAATGCAGATTTGATTATTCCTGTACAATACATTGCGACCAATCTGCGTCCAAATTATAAATTATTTGTTATTTAAATTAATTATTATTTTTTGCTTGCAGCAGACACAAAGAATACTTTCAAAATTTCATTCGATTCCTTTATGAACCGTGTTTTCGTCGTAGTTTTATAAGAAATGAATCAAAATCATTTTAACAAAGAAAACTGCTTGAGCTTTAAATTCGTCAGAGTATATTTAAAAGCAACAAATGGGAATGCCACAGACTTTCTACGTATTTTGGTTTATAGTAGATCAGACAAAATTCTCATGAATATGATTACTAAGCACATATTGGAGAATCTTAAATCATTTCATCGTCATGCAGCTATTTGTGTGAATGCGTTGAACTTTCGTATTTAAAGCACTTCTCAATTTCTTCGTCACAAAGATTCAAAATTAATTCATCATAGACGTAAATCAAATAAGTGAAACAACGCTAATGTGTTATTCGAAAAATTGTTTATTCGACCTTCTCGACTGGTGGAAATTGCATTGAGATGTTTCCACACCCAATTCATATGAGGAAAAAACTAAGACGAAGAATATTTGCGAAAAAAAAATGATAAACTTTTAAAAATTGTTGCCAGTGATGTGTTTCTGATTGTGTCTCTATTTGTATTCAATTTTCTCCCTGATTCGCATCTATCATAATGTCTCAAACTCTCTATGTCGCATAGCATTGAATATAAATTCCGTCCAATTCTATTTTCGTACGATTCGTCGACCCCGCAGTGCAGTGTCTGTCCTATGGGGTCAGACCAATGAGATCAGCCACCAGACCAGACCGCAACATTCTCCCACAACACATTAAGCTTTCACACGCTGCATGGAATGGGCATCGAACAAAACAGAAAAAAAAAAGCAGAAGACCACTCAAGAGAAGCAAATGCCCTCGAATATATTGTAGGTAGGTATGTGGGAATTTAGCATCGAAGAGTCTCCTGACAGTAGAAGGTCATTCGTTTCTTTGTTTGACGCTTTTTCAAGTTTATGAACTTGAACATGCTGTTGTTTTGCCTTCCTTCTTCTTCTTAGTTCTGTGGAAAAGAAAAGCATCTTGGAAAATTCATGAGCGTCATCGGCTCGTTATACTTCTCTTTTATTTTGGAGTCTTGATGATGCGATGAAAATCTGCTACAAGACAAGAGAGACTAAATGAGTGAGTTGAGTGTGAGACGACGTACAAAGGATTACTTTAACAAGCCTTGTTACTGAACAGGACAATCAACGTTGATGTTGTCATTGTTCTCGAACCTACGTTCAACGTCTCGACTTTACTGCATCGCAATGAAAATATCCTTTGTTTGGGTTGTAGAAAACTTGTTATTATATCATTTTGCGTTCAATATAAGCCTAAAAATAAGCTTATTTTCTGTATAATTGTCAATGAGAAGAACAAAGAAGAAAGTTTCTTGGATGCAAAAACGCACATTTCCGAATAATACGACGAAATTTACTGCATACAAATTAATAAGCAATTTCTTATAGAATTGATAGAATTTACAGTTCGTATAGAGTAAATTGCTTTGATAAACGCTGCTTTTGTGTATTTGGCGAAATTATAAATGCACTGCTCAAGTGCAACCATCATGCTCAACTAAAACCATCAGCTTGCATTGTTTCTATTTCTTATCTTCTGATCAACTTATTTATATTATTTATTTATTTAAAGCTGTAATTATTATTTAATTGAAAATAAAGAAAATAAATTCAAAATAAAGCAAAGTGAATAAGGATAATATGCTACTATGATGTGCCTACAATAATGCAATGCTAATGTTACTACAGTAATAGGTTCATTTGTTCGAAAACAGGAACGAAAGACCTCATTCGCGAGATGTAAAAATATTGCGCATAAAATTTTTCTGTTTATTTTTTTCTCTTCATTTCAAGGCCATTTCAATTGAAACAAATTTAGAAATTGTTTGCTTTTTGTTGAAGGATGTGTGTATCTTTGACAAATAATATGACCCTAAATGCATTGAAATCGTCAGCAAAGAACAGGTTATATATAAAAATAAGGCTAATATCCT
Organism: Nemotelus nigrinus; assembly: GCA_947369275.1. NCBI lineage: Eukaryota > Metazoa > Arthropoda > Insecta > Diptera > Stratiomyidae > Nemotelus > Nemotelus nigrinus. Next base: position 68,076,109 of record OX376373.1, on the reverse strand, counting down.
TAATGAAAATGAAAAACAGCAAAAGTCTCAAATGTGATACTTGAGGTACTCCTGAGGTTGGGATAATTGGTTCAGGAATGTGGGTTGCCTATGCGTATTACAAGATTACGGTTAGTGACATTGTCAAAAAACCACTCGTAGACGGGATCATGAATAACAATAGTTTTTTTAGGTTTTTAGTCAAAAGTTTAAGTTTGATTTTGTGAAATGATTTGCTTAGGTCAGAGTTCACCGAGTGAACTTGTGATGAAGAAAAGAAGCATGTTGTAATGAAATTCTGATAAGTCAGCAATTTTTTTTATGTATATTTACCTTTGCTACACCCTTGCTGATTGGGTGTGATTTTAGGTTTAATTATAGCTGCGATATGGTCAGTAATCATAATTTGATCAATTTTCAGATTAACAGATACAGAACAGATTCAGATCGTCCTCAGAGCCATAACTCCGACAGAAAACAATAAAATCTACGTCCAATCGTTGCGCATGCCGCCATAGGCGCGCCGTAGGGGGGCCAGGGGGGGCCGGGCCCCCCCCAGACCCTAGGTTGGCCCCTCCCAGAAAAATAAATATTTCCAACAGCAGACACTTAAGTTTGCACCTCTTAGGTTTTTGTGGTTACAGCAAGAGCTGTGTAGTGCAGCAGTGTAAGCCTATACCAACTTACACTACTTATAACATAGAGACTGTGTTACTTGCGGTATTAATTATGATGTTATGGGACTTATTTCGAGAAATGGACGAAAATATTTAATTTCGACAAGTTAAACGTTAAGAAAAAGACGAAAAACACCTCGCCAATCATCTTTTTTTTATTCAGATTATCTGTTCATTCCTACTTGGCAATATACAGGTATTTAGGTAAGAACACTTTTATAAACTAGCGTTTTATGCAATTATGTTTTTTCACATAACATAGTCTAAGTATTAAAATGGTAGGCGATAAGGTAATTAACGTAGAATACAATTTTTGAAGTCATTTGGAGAATAAAAATGGCATCCCTGCCACTTTTATGTTATCTGTGACCTATTTGGTTTACACTCAGGTTAAATGTGTGTGAATTTTATTATAATTTGATAACTGCATCGGAAGTTAAAAGGCATAGCACTTCAATTTCACCGAACGTTTTTTCATAGTGACACAGCAACCACATGGTTCTTATCATATTCATTAAACTTTTGTCAGACCTGTATCTACTCAAGACCACTATATCCTATGAATTTTATCTGGTCGCGAGATACCGTAAACGCAAATTCCAGGTGCTTAGAATATAAATAATTCGGTGCATTTTTGTGCGATTGGGAATTTTACAAGTTTAGATTTGACTGTATAAATATAGTATCAAATTCATCAATCATTTGCATTTTATTCTAACAGCCGTATGAAAGATTTGTGTTTACGTACTTATGGTAGCTGCAAAGTTGCCCAGACATTATTTAAAAACGACAGAAACTTATTTTTATGCCCATTGATGAGTCTTGTCAATTTTGTGATGATCTGATGACTCAGTGTGAGGTTATCACAATGTGAAATTTTCCATAGAGTTTTCATTGTTGCCAAAAATACACCAACATTTCAGCTCGACCAAACTTCACGATCCGGATAGCAAAGTTCATGCACAATGAGAAAACTCTAATAGTACTTGGAAGACAGTAAATGATATGGTGCTTGAACAGTCTTGGAATATTGTGGAGAAGGTTATCGGCCTTACGACGTGTCTCAGTCGCCAAAGACGTGCTTTCAGAGGACATGATGAAAGTGGTGCCAGTGATAACCGTGATTTTTTTTTGGAATTTTGTGCATTATTAATAAATAATTTTAAAAACAAGATTGCGAACTACTGTTGTGGCAAAATACAAAATGAATTGATGAAAATAATTGCTGAAATCGTTCGCGAGGATAATACAGCTAAAATAAAAGATTGTGGATTGATATCCACTATGGCAGACGCAACAAGGAACCACAGAAGGAACAACTATCCGTAGTTGTCAGAAATGCTAAGGAGCTAGCAGTCGAAGAAAGGTTCTCAAGCTTTGTAGACTGTTCAGGAGCTAGAAATATCTCGTATTTAGCAGATATAATTTTGAACCCTTCCCGAATTGCCTGTTGTTGGACAGTCTTATGATGGTGCTAGTGTTATGTCAGAACAAAAAAGTGGTGTACAAATCTAAATTAAGATGAAACACCCTGCAGCCACATTTGTACACTGTCTAGCTCATAAAATTATCCTGGTTGTGATGGACACATTTTTCACAATCGACACGTGTACATCCTTTTCAATGCCACCGAATCACTTTACCTACACTTTTTGAAGCCATCACAACAGTGGCGGCTCGTGCCCTTAAGACTCGAGGAAGCAGATACATTTTTGCATAGTTTTCCAGAATAAACAAGTAGAAATTTCATCGCAGCAAATACATCAAAAGTTGCATCCAATTTCCAATTGTTTAACTCAGTGACTTTTCTACTCATTATGATCCCCATGAATCTCAGTAATATTTGAATGATGCAAGATTACAAATTACAATGCAAGATATTGCAAATTAGAACTATTTTTTTTAAATAAAAAGTGAAAATTAGTGGTCCTGGTCACCACGAATCTATAAAGTGCTTTTATCTATTCAAATAGTCTAAGAGAAAAATATACCGCAGTAAATGTTCGTGAAATTCAATTTTCAAGACTAAATGAATTAAACCTTCGGCAAACAACGTGAAAATAATTCCTCACCCATAAAAGGTGGGGTTAGATTTACCTCATAAAGCATTTTATATATTCTGTGTATACATATATTAAACAGAACGTGCTCAAATATTTCTTTTATTCTTTGTATCCACAAGCTATAATAAAACACAAAGCATTTATTTAAAAAAATACTGTCATACCTCTTCCATAAAATCAGTTTCATGTCTTTAAGATTTGGGGTTGAAATAACCTTACGTTGTATGCCGAATGTAAATACTCTTTTACTATTTAAGTGAAAAGCCACTATCTTTCTTTAATCATTCCAATACTAACTTACGCACTTTCAGCACAAACAAACAAACAAACAGACAAATCAGAAGAATTTCAATCTACAGCAAACATTAAACTCTTGAGCTCAGTAATAAATCCATTACAGAAACGAAACATACAATTCATTACAGTATTCATACATACAAATAACATCCTAAACTCAGTCACCCAAAGCATACCAGCTCCAAGTTCTGTAGCAAAATAGAAACCAAACAGAGTACGCTACAAATCGTGCTGCGTCCATTCACAAATATATCTGGGCCATTTAGCGGCTGAATAAGCGAGGAGTTTTTGATTTTCTCTACTCAAGAAGACGCGGTGAGCTGAGCAGCGTCCGCGCTGCTATTCGGGAACATTCATAGCAAAGTGTTTACGACCATCGATTGCGTGATGCTTGCAATGGGGTGTATGCACACATCATGGTACGTGCATTGAGACAAGATCACTTTAGTGTTCTGTGTAGCATATTTCAATACGCTGCAATGAACTGAGCGTTCTGGTTTGCAATGGTACGAGATGCTTGAGGCTTTGACTCAAACGCAAGATATCCGATCGCGTTGCTGCAAAACTACTTGTAAGGCACTTTGGCTGTGAGAAATATCTCGTGTGTGAGATGAATAGTGTTTTGAGTTTCGTAAATTTTTTTATTGATGTTGGATGCTAATTCATATAGAATCAATTGATTTGCTTTGACTTTCAATATGTATTGTTAAGCTATTTTTCTTGTATAGGGAATATTTAGCAAGGGAAGCACTGCTTCCTTTGCGTACAACGACGAGCCGCCCCTGCATCACAACACAAATTGTTGAAGCAACTTGAAGAGGCAGTTGGTCAAAACACAAGGCGTGGAATCAGAAGTTTAAGCTCAACTCGTTAGTCAATGAGATTTCGCAATTGCAAATATGTGATCGATAGCTATGGGACTATGAAAGAGGCTTTAGAAAAAGAAATGGGTGAGGGAAAATACAACGACTCAGTTTATTAATTGGGGATCTTTCATTCAATGAGTAATCCTAAATTTGTAGAAAATCTTTTCATCTTTCACTATGTTCTTTTTATAACAAACATGTTAAGCACATATTTCCGAACTAAAAATGCAACTCTTCGGGATGGGATAAATATTGTGAATGGAACACTACTAATTGAGTGAGAAGACTTGTATTTAGTTTGGGGAAAAATTAAATCATTTGCAGAAAAGAACTGTCTGAATCTCACATTTACTAGAGGATCGCGAAAACGGAAAACAGCAAAAAGCACTAGTTTCAAAGGTTGTGCTGTTTCATTTAGCCACGCAGTTAGGGCTACAAAGATATTCCTGCAAACTAAATGACTCAAAAAGAGTAAGTTACAGCACTTTTCATCTTGCCAAATTGTTTTCCGTTTTTCTAGGTAACAAGTGTTTGAAGCAAGAGATCAATGTATTCCTTCTAAGCTTAATATATTCCAATTTTTTCAAAAATATTTTGAAACTAAGCTATACTCTTCTTCAAGTATAAGTTGCAATATATTTAGCTTGTAAACGAAAAAATATTCTTACATTTCTAATTATTTCCATTCTATTCCCGTATAATTCATACAAGCTTTCTTTCTTAGCGGTCATTGATAATTCATGTGTAGTTCATACCTACCATTCTCATTATATGCATGTGGTAGTAGCTCATACGTATTCACAGACAAGAAGTTTATTTGATAATACATTTTGCATTAGCAAATAACAAAGAATAAATCAACAAATATATAATGTATTAGCAAATTATATAAGTTGTATGAACAGTACTTGTACAAATAAAAAAAAAATCATCGCATGTCTTGAACCTTTCAGTCCCTGGCCCCTGCCAGATTTAAGACCACGGCCCGCCTATGCATGCCGCCCTATGAGACAGTGACCCGTAAGAATGCCTACAGTGCAACGCAGAGCGCTTTGAGTTAAGCCTAAAATCTGCCTGGTGCGATACACATCCGTGGATACCCCGGACTGCCTTGTTATTGCACAGGATGATTCATCTGCCCAGGACTTCCTGGCGTCCTGTTCAAAGTAGCTTTACTTCAAACTATCGCCTTATCTTCATTCTACCGTGCTTTCCAAAAAATGTTGATCGCTTCGTTTTTGATAGACTCTATGATGGCCCTTAGTCTTCGCGCTATGCCCTATGCTTTCGAAACTCAACAACATGACTTTGTAAAAGGGTGCTGCACTTCTATGAACCTTTTTAACTTTTCACGTGCAATTGTTTTGTGGAATTTACGGCATCGATCAAGTTATTTTCACTGGTTGGTACTGGTTTTGCAAAAGTTTTTGACTCCGTTGATCACGTGTTACTTCTACTCAAACTATATGATTGCGGTATCTGTGAGCCTTTTGCTATCCTAGATATCAACTTTTCAAACGAATTGGTCTTGTGTTGTCTCCCTCCTTGTCTTGTCGTGCTTACCTTATTCCTCGTCTTCTGGTGCACCTCAAGGATCCATTTTTGGACCAATTTTATTTAATCTCTTCTTCAATGATCTTGCTAGTAGATTTGAAAATCTTTGGAGCAAAATCAAATTCTACTGATTCTCTGCATCTTCAAAAAGATTTAAATGCCCTTTCTGGTGGGTGTAGCTTTAATTGTTTATCGTTAAATGTTTCCAAGAGCTTTTCTATGTGTTTTCTCTAAAGTTTCCTTATGTTCCAAAAATCAGCAATCTTGATCCTCAAGTTGACCTACTGCAACTCTTTTTTGTCAATCCTTTCTTGTCTCATAAGACGGATCAAACTTGTTAAAACGACATCCAAAGTAAGTGTAGAAGCTATTGTTCCATGTAATGGGCTTTCGATTATGGGACAAAAAAGTGTTGCGTGGTCGAGTTTTCCAGCAGGTCGACATTAAGAGTATTCACCTTACTATCCTCTTTTCTGTTAAACGTTTCACTGATCTTGGGGTCACCTTTGATCGAAAGCTGAAATTCGATATTCATGTCCTAACTTTTATCAAATGGGTTACTCGGATCACTGGCTTTTGTTATTCGTTCCTGCCACAATCAATCTAGTTTTTATACATGTGTTTACCTCTACATTACCCTAGTCCGTTCTTTACTTGAATATTTTAAATAACTTTCAAATACCTTTCAGATACTGTTGAATCAGTTCAGGCGGAGGTTCACTTTTGAAATATCGTTTTCTGTTCTTCCTTAAAATGAACGTTTATCTCTGTTAATCATCCCTCTTTTCGAGGAGCGTAGACTATGCACTAAAGTGATACAGATTTGGGGAATAGCTGATAGCTTAGCTGTGGCAGTTAGGGACATTCTTAGAGGAAGCCGATTTTGATCATTCCATTCAAAGTATTAAGCGAACCTTAATTTAAAGAGCCTTGGTCTAACACCCAGCCACTAGTTGTTCAGATAACACAAGATAAGCAACTGCAACCTTGAGCGTACGATGGTTGGACTCGAACCCACAAGTGCCTTAGTGGGTAAAGCTATTAATCTCCGAAAAGCTAGACAAGACTCTTTTCAAAATAAGAATTCTCGATGTAGTAACTTAGCTGGTGAATGCATAGATTAGCTCCTTTTATTTTTGTAACAAACTCAAACCATCTTTCCAGCTGAGGCAAAGATTTTATGTGCATAAAGCTTTTGAAGTATAAATATTCAAAAGGAGTACTATAGTGTTCAAAAAAAAGGTAATGGCAGAACATTTAGCTTGAAAATCCTAGGTGGTCACTTGTAGGGACCGTTTCTATCTATCTCTAGGCGCCATTCCATTAAAACAAATTAGTTAATCCTTCTGCAAAAACAATTGTACGTAACACCCTCTACTTAACTTCAGTAGATTAGAGATATATTTCTTAGCGACTCTAGCAATTAGATCATCAAAAAATTAAGTAGACATCCGAATCCAATCGGTTTCTAAAACGAAATTGTTCATTAAGACATCTCCCATTATTCCTGCGAATAGGTTTCTATACGTCTTCTCTATGTGGAAGCCATACATGGCTTTTTTTATGGGGTCCGAAGTGACATAAATGCTAGGTAAGGGCGTTGTTAATGTTATTTCATCCGTAAAATTGCCCCCAGCAAAGGGGAAATAAGAATCCGTTCGACCCCGTTTTACAAGCGTTTTACAATTGACTTTTTCCGTGAAATCTACGTTAAGCCGCTCCTGGAATGGTTCAAATGACGTAGGCAAAATTTCTTCTTATTCAATTACTTCCATATGTTTATACAAGGGAGGTCAAAATGCAATCAAAAATTGCTGTTCGATACCGCAGAGTTTTGGACTATTTCACTACTTACAAACCCCTATTTCACATAACCCCGGATTAGTGCCTCACGAAGTTCCAGATCAGTTGTCAGTTGAAAATTCCTTTTCGGAATTGCAAGTCTCGGTCGTTGAAACTCATGTGGCTCCTGTAGGCTCCAGTGTATTAAATGTTTGATTACTCGAAGATCGTAACTTGTGTTTTGTTGTCCGGGTAGTACCTTCTTCCATAAACAAAGTCTCACTTTCAATAATTAAAGACGAAATTTTTCTGATCTATATTGAAGTGTTACCGCGAGTATTTTAGTTTTGGGGCTGCTAGTCAAGACAAATCTTGGGCCCCACATATTTGTTGAGTAACATGTGTAAAAAATTTAACTGATTGGAAGAAAGGATCACGTCATATGTCGTTTGCTACTCCCATGATATGGACTGAGCCCAGAGATCATGTTTCAGACTGCTATTTTTGTCTTACTCCAATAAAAGGCATAAATCCAAAGACAAAACACACAGTTCGATACCCTGATTTATCTTCAGTAATAAAACCTGTTCCTCATGATGACAATTTACCTATACTACTTCCATCTATTCATTTAAGGTTGACGATTCACAACCCTCCACTTCAAGCCAATTGAATAAGTGATGCTAAAATCAAAGAGAACATTTTCGTAGGAACTCAAATCAGAGTATTAATAAAAGATCCGAAGTTCGAAGAAAAATTGAACGTTTTAGAAAAATCAACTTGGCATTGCTTTAAGAACGTGATTGCAAAGTTATTGGGTAATCATAAGAGTGCGAGCCATAGAGAATTTATTAACGAGCTTCTATTAATATATGAAGCTTTGGGTTGCAATATGTCGCTTAAAATTCATTTTCTAGACTCATATCTAGATTTTTCCTTGAGAATTTGAGGGCTGTAAGTGATGAGCATGGACAAAGGTTCAACTAGGACATTTCAAAGATGGAGAAGCTTTATCGGGTTAGATGGAGTCCAAGGATGTTGGCTGACTACTGCTGGACGATCAAAAGGGATCAACCGGAAGCCAAATAACCCGAAAATTACTCACATGTTTCTGGAGAACTATTGAATATTTTCTTTTTAATTTATATTTCTTAACCAAATAAAATTCATAAGTGATAAAAAAAAATAACTGCGTTTTTTTATTCACAACACCTAATACATAGAAAAAACACTAAAAAAAGTTCGTGTGGCCAGATGAAACTTAAATTTTGTTAACCAGCGTAATTTCATTAATGAATAGATTGTGCAATAAATTATTTCTCCCATCAGAGGACCTAGAACAAACCCTTGTGGTCCCCTAGCTGTTATAGCGTAGAATTTCGATTCTTCATCTGAGTCGTAAAGGATAAAAAAAAAAAAATTTAAAAAAAAATTTTTCATTCATTGGAAGTTTCATGTTTTCTTTTTTTTTTATTATTTTATCTCCCCAGCCACCACGCATGCGTTTCTTCTAGTGCATTTTCAATCGAAATATTAATACTTATGAAGCAAAGTGAAGGTATTTGCAATTTTTCAAGCTTGCCAACTGTTTTGATACCTTCGATGTTCCGGTATGCTATAAGCATAAAACAGTTGTCCAGTGCCTCCGGACGGTCAGATGTCAAAACAAAAATACACCGTCAATGCCACTCATTATTTCCTGACCCTGATCAACAACAGCTGCGTCTGAACTACGACCGGGACAATCTAACACGCTACTTTGAGCTGTAATTTAAATGTAGGTTAGTGCTAAATACAAAACAATCTAAAACATATGAACGGAATGCACACCGCAGACCAGAGAGTAGTTTAAGCGGCCAGCTGCAGAATTGCAAGTGACCGCCAAAATAAATTGCTTATGCATACTGAGCAAATGAAAGGTAAATTCGTTCTGTATTACAGCAGGGCTGCTATTACTAGTATTGTAAGACGTCTTGCGTCGACTTATTTTACAGCTATTAGACCTCAGAAGTACATTTTCAGCTTTGTGAAAACGACAGAGGCTATATCGTAATGAGTCACTATATACAAGAACTATTTTTCCCATAACACGTTTCAAGTCAAAATGACAGCCTGTCTGACTTGCCACCTGAATATAATTGGAGGTCCGAATTCTCAACCAGCAGCTCTGCAATTTCCATATCTGGCTTTTCGATCTGCAAAACCTTTAGTGTATGAAGCGGATCCAACCATCTGAAGATACTCAATCTTTTATTTGTTCGATAAATGAACGAAATAAATAAGTTACCGCTTTACATGACAGCATTACTGCGTCTCAGTTTCATACATACTTACAAATAACTTTCGCTTTGAAATGAGCAGGCAAATACAGTCAAAACAGTCAGCTTTCATTCAAATCAATCTTTCGTTTGCGATAAACTCGATTATTTTCAGATCCTCAGATTAATCTAAAGACAGAAGTCGAAGCGAATCGAGCTTTTGTTCTCTTGATCACTAGCGGCCGTATCGTTTCGTAACGTTCCGATTCGTAAAATAATTTAACGGAAGATGAGGTTTCAAGCAAGCACGTAAGCGATAAGTGAGTTGATTTGGTTTAAGGGAACTGAAACGGCTATTGATGCGCCGGTTGAAAGTAAGTAGCACAAAGTAATAGTGCCAGTAACGAAAGTGATGATTACAATTGCTAATGAAAGCCTTGGTACTAAACAATTTTTACATTAACACCGACTGTGAAGCGGTAAGATGAATCGAGTGCGAAGTGGAACCAATTACTCAAGATTCATTGCAATAATTCTATTTTACACTACTCTGTAGATTTAGAGCAGTTTGTGATTATTTTTCGGGCTGAAATAAATGGGTTTTGGATTAACCATATTTCAAACGAGGCGTTTTCTCTTCACAGTATTCGAAAAAGATTAGGTATGAAAATAATTTATTTGGTAAGAAGAATGTTGATTGGATAATACATTTTCTAATCATGGGCAGAGCACGTACTAAAACCATGCTTATGAAATTCGTTGCAAAATAGACACAGGTGGATAAATTAATTGAACTGCATAATTCAAACACGGCAGCTATATGCTTAAGTATTAACAATCTTCGCCTATTCAAACTATCAACGAAATATTTCAGGAAAACTGATTTTGGTTGTCTTTTTCGTTTAATAACTTTTTTTGAGCACACGATTTCGTAATGCACTTTTCACGCAACGTTTCCGATACCACAATGAAAATAATTCCATTGAGAAATCTTCCCTTGAATTTTTGCCTAAAAAGTCTGGGCTACTAAGGAATAGGTCTCTGTTAAGTTAAGATATATTTAACCCTTTGACAGGTAACGGGTGTTTTAGTGAATTTTTAGGTATCTCTATATTTCTAGAGAAAGGAGAAATTCGAGAAAAACAATTATACGAAATTTATGTTTTATGCTTGGCAATGATAAAGCTGTGGGGTTTTTTGAGCCCTGTGTCCGTGCTCAGTGCTTGAAGGTAGACAAGGTTTTTTTTTTAAAAAAATCGATTTGTGATCACTTCTGACAGCAACTTCTGACATTCATGATAACTTGAAATAATAATGTATGGTTTTTGACGAATTTGCGGGCAACCATGTAATTAAGGTAGGCACTTGAAGAACATACATCAAATAATCGAGTCTTATGAAAAATTTCGGGACCTTGGAACCAAATTCAAACAATGTATAAAGTTGATGTTATGCCTAGGCTTCTTTGAAATTTTATAGCTAATATTTTCAACTATTAGGAGTACCGGTTAAAAATTACGTATTTGCAGACAACTTCATATCTATTACTTTGACATGAAATTCGATAATGACAGCTGTCACGTCAGAAACTTCATACCTTTTTGTAATTATTTCAGTCTGATTTATAAGTTTTAGTGAAAACACACAGATCTAGCCCGGCAACTAAAATGTCAACTTTTGAGCCATCGAAACAACATTTGCGGGAAGATTTAATTTTCTTGTTTAACTTGAAGAAAAATGCATCCCAAGCGCGTGAATTGCTTGTCGAAGCATATTCGAACTTTAAAATAGAGGTTAGAACGTGTCAGAATTGGTTCAAGCGGTTCCGTGATAGTGATTTTGGCATCGAAGACAAGGAGCGCTCCGGCCAGCCAAAATAGTTTGAAGATCAAGAATTGGAGGCATTACTCAGTGAAGATTCGTCGCAAACGCAAGATGAACTTGCAAAAACACTTGGAATCGCTCAGCGAACCATTTCCGATCGATTAAAAGCAATGGGAATGATCAGAAAGGTAAGCGATTGGGTGCCGTATCAATTGAAGCCAAGAGACGTCGAACGCCGTTTTTTCACGTGCGACCAACTGCTCCAACGGCAAAGAGGAAAGAGCTTTTTGCTTCGAATTGTAACTGGTGATGAAAAATGGGTCCATTACGATAATCCAAAACGTCGAACAACGTATGGATATCCCGGCCATGCCTCATAATCGACAGCCAGGCCGAATATTCATAGCGAGAAGGTGATGCTGTGTATTTGGTGGGACCAGCTTAGTGTGGTATACTATGAGCTGCTACAACCGAACGAAACGATCACAAGCGAGGTCTACCGACGACAATTGATGCGTTTGAGCCGAGCATTGCGAGAAAACCGGCCGCAATACGCTGAAAGACATGAAAAAGTTATATTGCAACATGACAATGCTCGGCCACATGCTGCACAAGTGGTCAAAACATACCTAGAAACGTTGAGATGAGAAGTCTTACCCCACCCGCCGTATAGTCCAGACATTACTCCTTCCGATTATCATTTGTTCCGATCGATGGCTCATGGACTCGCTGACCAGCACTTCCGTAATCACGGCCATGTCGAAAATTGGATCGATTTATGGATTGGGGCCAAACAGGCCGAATTTTTTCGAGATAGTATCCGTCAATTGCCAGAAAGATGGGGAAAATAGTGGCTAGCGATGGCCAATACTTTGAGAATTGAATTGTAACCAACTTTTCACAATAAAGCATTAAATTTTGAAAAAAAAATACGCAACTTTTAACCGGTACACCTAATATTTCTTCAAAAGTTGTATTTACAGTAAATATTTTAATAGTGTACAGACCAAACATTTGTATTTTGTTAGTTATTTTAGTTGTACATTTTTTATTTACGGAACAAGTTAAATTTTTAGACAGAAAGTTTGGATTATAAACCAATTCAATGAAACATAAACCCCTTAATTTTATGTTTATAAAGACATATTCAATTACGTAAATATTATTGTATGCTCTATATATTACATTTACGTTTTCTTTAAAAAAAAAAGTTGCATTTTATCTATCGCTAAAACCATCATTGCATTCAGGCCTTGTTCATTTTGTTGTTCTTGTTCTTCGATTGGAATTGGGTTGTCCAGTAATGCTGGCACTTCCGTGAAAATTTCTTCATATATCCTTTGTCCTCTAATTATTCATTTTGAAAACGAAGCAGAGCAACATTTGCATTAATATTGCGTTGCTTTGTTTTCTAGAAAACTTTCGTGTTTTATGCGCCCTGATAAGTTTGCATACCTTGTTTAAGCTTTCGTGAGCTTTTTTTTGGTCCGTAGTGATACCAGATAGAAGACTTGAAACTAAAAAGGCTCAGCTCCAGTGGCCATCGACCGCCTCAGACTTTTTTACGATCTGAAGAATGTCTTTTTGTCTGCATCATCCAGAGCTCGCCAAGACAGCGCTCTCTAATTTTCTCTAGTGCCGGATAGTGATACAGGAGTCTCTGAGATCCCGGCTCTGAACACTTTCTGTAGTTGTCACTGGTTAATAGTCGCAGTTTCAAAACCAGTTTCAAAAACAGTGGACAGTAATGATGCCGAGCAGCCATTTGTAGTTAGTCCACGCTAATTCGTTAGTAGCTGAGGAATCGGATAACCCCCACATGATTTTTGTATTTTTTTTTTGCCAATCTGAGTTGCTCGCCATCTACGCAACGTAACTTGCATCATATTGCCAATCCTAAAAAAAAGACTGGTCCCATATTTGGTCCTTATGACCGAGAACCCAGAAGATTCGGACTCTTCGGTTGTTACCCAGCCTGTGCAGGGCCTGAAGGCAATAAAGTATGCACTTCATTTTATATACCTGAGATATCAGTACTTATACTGCTGCTTGTTTGTCGGTGAAAATGTTCATCGTGGCAACTGTCTTCTACATCATGGTCTGAAGAATGTGCTGCAGCGCTTACTCCTGCATTTCTTTTGCATCCGACAGCATAGATACTAAGAGCAGCTGTTTCCATTTGCTGATTCCATTCCTGCCCATGTCTTACGGTCGCTTGATATCTTCGCTCGAAACAAAGAGTGGAGATCAAGTAGTCAGTGCTTCCTGCGTACCGCAGCTCTATACTGCTGTGACTAAAAGCAACTTTTGCGGTAGCGAGCCAGACAGCCAGCCGCCAACCGCTGATTGGCCTAGCTATCGCCGTTTAGATCCAGTACGTTAGAGCAGTGCTTAGGCCCCACGTTTTACCCAGCACTCTCTTGCTCGTGTAGATCGCGTTGCTTGCCCGCTTAACCCTTTCCTCTGAAAACACCTTCTATGTGAGCTTAGTGTCCAGAAAAAGACTCAAGTACTTTGTGTGTGACTTGAGACTAAATCTGGCCCCGCCCAACCTGTTTCGTTATATATCGGGAAATTATATTTATATATATGATAAGAGATTGATTTTATCAGAATCGATGCCAAGACCTACGGGGTCCACAGTCTTCGCCCCCTCTTCAACCAGCCCCAGAGCATACTCGATGAACTGGACAAGGATATGCGGGAACCTACCTAAGACTAAGATCGCAATGACGTCAGCATAGGCCACAAACAATAGTCCCTTGTTCTCCTAACTCTTGAAATTATTATTTGTTAGTAGGTTCCACAAAAGAGGAGATGGAACTCTTTCTTGGGTACCTCTGTGGACTTTCCTTATGATTTGCGCTCCCCTCACTCCACTGTCCATAGCTCCACTTATATGAGCCTTTGCTCATATAAGTGGAATGAGGGGAGCGCAAATCATAAGGACGATGTTGCTTATCCAGCTACAAACAGCGGAGTGAGTGTTGATTGCGTGGAGTTTCTCCATATTGTATGTTGTATACACATTATTGAAGGCGCCTTCAATATCTATAAAAGGCCTAAAACCGTATTCTTTGCAATTGAGTGCCTCTTCTATTTTGAGGACTATCATATTGAGAGCTGACTCAACAGATTGCCCCTTCATGTACACGTTTGGGCTCTCGATAGGGCTTGAGATCCAAGTCTCGGGTTGATGTGAAGGTCTAACAATCTTTCAAAAACTTTAAGGAGGAAGGAAGTCAGGTTCATTGGCCTGTAATCCCTCGGATACGCATGGTTGCTTTTACCTACCTTGGGTATAAATTCAACCTTAGCAATCCTCTAGGCTGCAGGTTAATGACTTAGGTAACCTTTGTAGATTACTATATACCAGGAAAAGCTGAGCCGTCCTGTCTTTTGGAGCACGGCAGGCAGAATTCCATCCGAACCTGGGAATTTGAACGTGTTGAAGATATCAATTGCCGGGTCTAGCTTCTGCTTGGTGAAAACTTTGCAAATGTCTTCTATATCATAAAAGTCAGATACTTGCTCATCAGTGGAGGGGGTGAAGTCATCCAAATAACCGGACAGTTATATATACGAGGATCTTCAGCGTTTCCGAGCTGTTGCTTAGCCACTCCCCATCTGGTATGACAGGCGTTTAGCCAGCAGTTTCTGGAGTGGTTTCAATTCTGCCGTACCGCTGCTTTCAGGAACTTCGCCTGACTTTTCATATTTCCGATTTATAGAATTTTAGAACATCCTTTTATAATTGGAATAGTTCTCGTACTTGTTGTATGCGGCATCATAGGTCGCTGTTCCATCAGGGTGGCTTAGAGTTCCGCTAAGGACAACAGCGTTCAAAGTCTTTCACGGATTTACCTGTGAGTGGGTTTACTGCTATCTCCATGTCAGCAATAGTGTCAATCCTGGGAGGAGGACCTAATCCGTTGGCTGTTTCCCAATTGAAGCTCTCCCAGTTGGTATTTCTGGGATTGTGAAACTGTCGAGCTGGAATGAATTTTAGAGTTTAGTTAATGAGCCTTCAAGGACTTTTCAGTTACCGATTATCTAGTTCCTCGTTGGCCCCTATTGTGTAGAGTGATGTCTAGCACGTTTTCGCTGCTAGGTCCTCTATAAGTAGGGAGATTTTCCCAATTTGTTGAAACTAAGTTTTAATTAATAATAAAACTGAGTAAAAACTTACCTCTATCGTTAATGTGATTGCTTCCGCAAAAGGTAAGAGGGGCGTTCCGCGAGAGAAACAATTTTTTTTCTTGCTGAGCGTCACCGCGATGAGTTTTGTAACTAAGGTCCGTGCACGATTGCAAGCTGCAAGAAATACAAGCGCAAAATTAAGGGGGTATTCTGGTCTAGAGGCTCAATTTTGACGTGATTTTACGAACGCAATAAAAAAAACAAATAAATTTAGTATCTATTTTTTTATCAGTTTTTTATTAGCATTTTAAACGTATAAAAATAAATTCTACAAATTAAAAAAAAATCTAAATTGAAGTAGATACAGGCTCGCGAAGTGCAGACTCAAAAAAAAAGTTGTCCTCTGGTTGACGTGAATCCTACCTTCCTGGTGGTCTGAAACATACATTGTTGGTGAATTCTGTAAAAAGAAGGATGTAGAATTGATGTAGACCTGACGTAGGCGATTTGAAAAAACTTTTTTTTTCGTAAAATGGCGTCCATGTAAAATAAAATGTCTTTTTGTGCCTCATTTTCAACTTTGGGAATTTTTTAAAAATAGCAGAAAAAGAAATTTCAAAAATCTCAACGTCAGACCAAATCTTATAGTTTTGAGAGGGTCTGTGCAAAATTTTACGTAAATCGGTCCATTAAAACTAGAGATATCATGTCGTCAACCGTATCGAAAAAAGTAGTTTCGAGAAAACCGCATTTAAAACTTGGAGTCCCGTATCGGGCAGTCTGAGTCGTTTAATGGTATGTTATACTTACATTTTTTTAATCAGCGATCCGTCTTATGCTTCCCTCTTCCACCTCAAAAGCGAGATTTTCGGAAGCTCTTTCAGCCATACGAGCAGTTCGAAGTTTTTTCAAGCTTGTTACGCCAAAATTTTCACCAAAATATTCATTTCACCAAAATATTTTTCTTAACTATTCACCGAATTTCACCCAAAACACACAACCGCACTTCAGTAATCTCCCATTCCAACTCCTCCACCAGTCGCTTCTCCCACTGTCCAAGAACCTGTTCGCCCACGCCACAACCTGTTCTCCCGCGACCCGATGCCGCTCACACTCTCACTCGGTAACAAGCTTGAGAAGCTCGTAGCTCGGAGCGGTTAATTCGTTGTTGATCACGTTTGTTGATTTAGTTGGCGTGTCAAAAAAATAACTGTAACTCCGAAAATAATTCGAATTTCCGAAAATCCTCTTAAAAGCTTATTCTTAAACTTTGAAAATATGCAAACAAAAATAAATCGATTTTTTTCAGATTTCTAGACCAGATAAGGGGGTATTAGGATGGGCTACCTGACTTAGCTTTCTGACTTAAGTAAGTTGATGTTAATGTAAGTCAGTAGGGAGTATGACGGTAGTAAGATAGTAAGTTAGTTGATCTTTATGTAAGTGAGATTTGGAAAACTTTTGCCTATAATATTTGCCTGCAGTAGCTGCCTGTTATGGTAGTTCTTGTTGAATTATGTAATAGGAGATGCTACCAATTAATTTTTAAATAATAACGATCTTATAGTGAAAGAAACTAAATTTTATTGAGTTTTGAAATTTTTTCGATCGGTAACTCTGAAAGCCTTTCTACTCCTATAACTTGCAACACGGCAAATGGGTCAAAATGAAATTCACAGGGTTGGAGTTGGTCTCAGCATGAAGTAGGTTTAGTTTAAATTTGGTTGTGGTTCTAGTACCAGGTATTTTCGTATTTTTTCATATAAAAAACGTCTACATTTAAAATAAGTATAACAATAGTATTTCTATTTTTTATGTTTTCGAAATATCGTGGTTGGTAACTCCAAAAAGATTTCCGATGTAAATCAGTTCCGATGCAATAATTAAATAAAAATGAAATTTACAAGGGTTTGTTGATCTTGCGCCCAAGCAGATGTGATAGAGTAGCGGTTGCAGTAATAGCAATGTGGAGCCAGCACTGGACATTTCTATCATTTTTTTTCTTTGGAGATGTTGCCATCAAACTTTCATACGATAATCTTTCTATAGTGATAATAATATACAATCGTTTCTTGCGAGTGATCACCATAGACCATTTTCTACCCTATGACCTCCGGTGTAGTCTTCGCATCAAAGTGGTACACGATCTACGATATAGTTTGATCATAGTAAGACGCAGGTTTGGTAGAGTTCTTCTACTCTTCTCCGAAAAACAGCCACTACATTTTTTTTAATTTTGTGTTTCAAAAAGAGGATATTTGAAAACCTCTAAAGCCAAAGGAAAAATATCACTGATATGTAAATAATAAACATGTGTATTAAAAATAATTCGGTTTACTGTTCACCTCCTGAATGTATTTGAAATTCCGTTTGTTTTAAACATTACCTCATAAAACTGTCAAGTTTGCCTGACCAACCAAATTTGTGTCTAAGATGACGCAAAGCTAGAAAGCAATAAAATACTGAATAAACTATAAAAATCCATATATTTCAAAATATCAGAGCAGATTTAAAAATTTGAGCTTCAATTTCAATATGAAATTCAGTTAAGGCCCCCACTCACGAACAGTCCATCAGTCCAAATGGTCTGAGGCCAGGCCAAAATCTCACCGTGTGTGGGAGAACTTGGATGGACTCATGGACTGAAACGACCAATTTGGATTTCCAATCAATCCAAAGTCCATGGACTCAGGCCATCGGGCCTTTTTTTGGCTCGACCGTGTGTGCGAAAATTGTAGGGCGAATTCGGACAATCGATAAAATGGACTAATCGTGTGTGTTGAAGCCTCAGTCCAAACAACGTGGCAGTCTTGCTTTGCACGCTGACCTGTGACAAGTTCATTTACTGTTTCTGTGATTATTTTATTTAATCGAAAAATTCAGCATAATGGATAGTGGTTGCCATGATTTTGTTTTGGAAGCTATCGAATAATATAGGGCAGATGAATGTATATTATATTAATTGACCCAAAGCCTGCAACCGCTTGCTAAGTATTGCAAAGTAGCGGTCAATCTTTCGTGAGGAGTGATAGTTTGACTGATATTTGTATCCTTTCGTTTGATAAATGGGGTGACCAACTATAGCAACGTGTTATATGTCCTATCATCCATTCTTAAATAATTTTGCCAATTAGAAGGCTCAAGTGTGATTTATTTTACCAAATTTTACAATTTTTACCACTTAATTTTTACCAACAAACTCAAGTTTATCTTTATTTTTTTCTAAATTAATGGCAGAAAATGAAATGGACTGACTAGATCGAGGCTCTATCGTGAGTGGTGAGTTAAATTGGACTTAAACCAAACGGACTCAAGCCAAATGGACTCAGGCCATTTGGACTACTCGTGAGTGGGGGCCTTTAGGCATGTAAAATTCGAGAATGTAAACAAATAGATTCAATTCAATATAGTTTCTTTTGATTTAGGTGAAATATGTATGCTAGCGTCCTACTGATTACAAAAACATCCATATGACCTTCCAATGATTGGTTTGCTTACTACTTTTAGTTGTCATATGGGTAATTTAATAGAACAAATGTCGGCTAGTATACCAGATGCAGCGTTCTCACAATTCCGCGCCGAAGTACTTCTTAAGATAGTAATTATTTTATTGATTTGTGCTTCCGTTAAATATGTGAAAGCAGCATACAAAATAAATATTAATTAAATTAGTTCACGCATGTAGGCATTAAAATATGACTTTTGTCAATATCAGAATTATAAGAACGTCTAGAGGTCTGAGGAATAATTCAGAATCACCCCTAATTTAAAATATAAAAATTGTATATTCTTAGTCAATTTGAAGGTTATTTGACACAATATGAAAATTTATGAAAATCATAAACAATTAATTTGCCGAAGTATCCAGAATTCAGGTAAACATTTCAATAGTAATATGAATTTAAATCACGTAAGTCTCTACCAGCTTCGGTCGTTGAATATCCTAAAAACTTAAGAGCAACAAACATCAAAATGTTGTACATCCGACGAAACATATTCAGTCATCACCCTCTGGTTTTCGCATTTTCTTTTGAAAATATTCTATATAACTTTCTCGTTACAAAACTCGCCTATTCATTTGAATATTTTTTTTTTCATTTCAGGTGCTCTCAGCATTGGATATCCTGCAACCACCGCACTTGGACTTCTTCCAGGAAATGTATCCTTTTTCATTTGAAACAAAAAACGTGCAGTGCATACTTTTATGTGAACACTGTTTTAATACTTTCTACACGACTAAAGGGAAAGTTGGTATATTTGTGTCAGGAAAAAAATGGGATAGCCCCGTTTCGAAATTTGTTTGATTTTCTGGATTACCTTATTTAGCGCATTCTGGAGACGCGACTTCATTGAAAAGTCCTGTCTCTAATCATCGTGCTAATAAATTCAGCCTCTGATGATCCTGTAATTTAAGGATATTTACTTTTAATCATGGTTTCTGATAGTGAAGCTGTGAGCTTGAGGAGTATTTATTCAATGATTACGTGAGATGAATGGGACAAGATTTTGGCCCAAGATAATTTTTTCGAAAATATTCCATGTGTTAGGGCATTTCATGGTATAAATTTGGGATTCTATGAAATAGTCAGAGGCTTATTATCTAATGCATTTCAATTTCGATCAAATATGCTTGGAATGGTGGCAAGTGGGTGGTTCTGATAATGATGAAAAAATTGTTTATGGAAACGAATTTTGTGAAGATGCTGTTACATAAATCAAAGACGCAATATGTATCAGTTTCGCTTATGCAACAAGTATTATTTATGGTCAAGTTCAGCAAGTATCATTTATTGCTTATTTATCACAATAAGCGTAACAGTTCGATTTGTGTTTAGAAACAATAAATACGTAAAAGAATCCCTTTGCAATCCATTTCAGGTCTTGTAATTGAAAGTTACGAAGATTATTCCATTTCATTACAAGGCGAACTCAAAAGTTTTGAAGCAGGAGGCGTAAACACTACTAACTATTTAACACAACTTAAAGACTTTGCCAATTTTGTAGTATTCTTTATTTAATTATTTAATATAATTGAAGGTCATTGAAGATACTACAAAATTCTGTTTTTATTCTGTCTTTTTCTCCGCCATTCATTTGTTTTTTTTTTCCTGTCACATGTTTTATCCCATCACCTACTTCGTTCTTTGCTGCATGTTCAGTTCTGTTAACAACCATGATAAAAAAAGGGAAACAAATATTTAATTAACTTATTTTAAGAACAAGTACCACATTTACTTCTTACTGCGTATGAATAAAATGATAATTGTGGATTCTTACTATATTTTCTATTTGAAAGTGGGGCAATGCCAGACTATATAGAACGTACACAACAGTACCTAATATTTGCATTCATTATGTATAAATCGTTGGCCGTTTAGAGTAGTTGCAACTGATAAGTCCGCTTAGGCTGATTGCTGTATGATCATTGACAGAGGAACTTTTAATAAATATATCCCGATTATAAAAAAATGTTCGTTATATTCTAAAAACTGTTGATTACATTCAAGTCGGCTGTATTGAATGGAGGAAGCACAACCGCAACTTTCTAAATGTTGCAAATTATGACAGTAGATCCAAAATTAATTTACATACGTCCATATTTTGCTGTGTGTAAATATCCTCTAAACGAGCTGAAAATGAAAACAACCAAAATCGTAGGCTATAAGTACAATGGGTAGAAATAAAAGATTCTTCTTCCAATTGGCAGACGCACGTCATTTGATTCCCCTTAGTGTAAATGGCCAGAAAAAACCTGCTTACCAGATCTCCGGGCGATCTATTACCACGGGGTATATGGGGTTTGGTTCACTAAAAAAAATACCATCTACAACCCCACAAAGGTCCGAGTCGGGACCTAAGCATTGTTTGAACCCGGTCGTGCTGACTCACCTATCGAGTACCACAGACTTTAGAAACTACCACAGCTCATGGGTCCTCCCTCTTTATGAGAGTTGAGATTGTCTTTGTGTTGAGACTGCGTGCCGGTTCTTTTCGTTTCGCAGCATTGCATCGACAATCGTCTGAGGCGTTATTAGGCCGAGCGTAGACTCAATGGTATGCCTCAAAGTTACGAAGAGGCTGCACATAGAGAATGTGTGCTTAGCATCATCGAGCATCACACAGTACCGGCATTACGGTGTGACAAACTTATCCATTCTGTTCATGTATTTCCTAAAATGACCATGCCTCGTCAACGACCACGCCCCAAAGTTTACCACTTCGTGGCTCCGATTAAGCCAAGGTTCAATAAGACCAATTAGCTTAGCCGTCGTGCGTCCTTTATCATGTTCATTCCACCGTTGCTGACAAAGCTGGTTAGTCCACGTATGCGCGCGCGTCAGAGCCTCAGTTTTGCCCAGCTCTGAGCGAAAGAGGTACCCTTCCTTACGTACTCGCGCTAGTAGATCGATCGGGATCACTCCGGATATAACCATCACAACCTCTTTTAAGGTCGTGCGGTAGCTACAGGTGATTCGCAGGACACCCCTGCGCTGGACACTGGCAATGCGCTTCCGGAAATTCCCAGTTCGGAGCGCATCTCCCTAGATTTCGGCTCCATATAGCCAGATGGAATCGGTTGTTACCATCATCAGCCTCCGTCTCGTCTCACTGGGTCCGCTGACGTTGACCATCAGCCTACTCAGCATGATCTGCAGATATCCCCATACGTCAGTTTGGTGTCCAAGGTCACTCCCACATACCTGACCGACTTGCTGGTCTGGACTTCCACGGAGCCAACTGTCATAGGTATGACAGTTGATATCCTCTGCTTCGTCAGCATAACAATCTATGTTTTTGAGACTGCCAGCTGGAGGTCATACGCAGTCATCCACCGATCCACCCACCTCATGACAACTAATAATATCAATTCTAACTGTTCTTTTGATAGATTTTGTTGATGTCAGTAAAATTTTTCTATCCAATCCATCATCAAATTTGCGTGAAACTTGTTGGCGATGGGTAGCTAAAGCTGATTTTCAATAAGCAGACACCTCTTCTGTCTGTTGCCGTTTGTTTGGAGCTGGAGTTGGATTTGTCTGCTTTTGATTCCTCTTTTTTATGACATAAAACCGTCCAGACAAAGTCCTTTGTTTTTACTTGTATATGATGATCGCGGTTATAAACGATCACAGTTAAAATGTCTGATCAAAAAATATCAGGTCTAAGTCAATAAAAAGGATCTTTTAAGTTTAAAACTTCATGTTCTACAAAAGCGGCCCCTCCTAAATTTAAACAACTTTTCCAAGTAATACTTTCTTTGCTGAAAATATTTTTTCAAACAATTTGTTGTAATATCCAGAAGGCACTTTTTGTCTCGTAAATTTTGATATCGTCCGTGGCATGTCGTTTTATCATAGTGCTAAAGATCAGGGATTTGCTCTTTTTAAGCGAGTGCTAGCCAAGGCAGTAGGGAGACACATGTGGAATAACTGTACCATTCATTCTCTTGCCTCAAACGCATCCCGTAATCGACGGAGAATAGCTTGTCTATAACCCATATTAACTGTTTGCCTTGTAGAAGCGTATTCTAGATGAATCACACATTGCGCATAGAACTGTCACCAACACCTTTATATTGCTGCGTGGTTGCCGTGATGTTTTTGACACGGTGGGGAGTAAGCGGTTTTACTCATCTTCAGTTATAATTTTTCTTATAAAATTTGCGACGCTGAGTGTTGTGAAGAGTCTTGAAATTTAATAATGTTTCATATTATGAATGTTGCCAACAAATTGATTGATTGATGGCGAGTTTTCCGCCTTTAAATCAGGAACATTAACCAGCATCCTCCGGACTGAGAGTTGGGCAATGGGCCAATAATCCGTTTCCTTAATATTTATTCACTCTGCACTCTGATACTTTGCTTTCGGGTACTTGGATCGAACCAACGGACACTACTACTTTTTTGGGACCAGGAATATACCAACCCTCTGTAAACGGAGATCATTAAGTCCTTTCTGGAGTAGGTGACGAAATGCAAATTGAATATTCGAGCTGTCCTGGAATCGAAACTTTTTGGCACTGGGATTTTAGACATAAACCCGTACGTAATTTTCAAAAGCGCATAGTTATTTTGAAGTTACGAATTCGAGGTGGCCTTCATTATGGAAAAAAAAATTAAGCCGTAAATAATCGACACCAAGCCAGTACAATTTGTGAAATATAGTTTTGATAATCTTCTGAAAGGCTTCATGTTTCTAGGTCATCAAATGATGGGTAACTTTTGTTAGGAGACTTCAACGCATAGGTTGAAAAAGAGGAAACACCTCGCGAATTCACTGCCAAATACAGCCTTCACGATTCCTGCAACGAAAATGGATAGCGATTTGTCGACTTTTCGTCTAGCAGAAACTTTATTATAAGTTCTAAATATTTCGCGCATCAATACATCTATAAAAGGACATCAGAACTCCCAGGCATCCGCGTCTGTAAGCAGATCAGTCGAATTCTGATTTAGAAGAGATGGTCCTTCAGTATTTTCGATGAGCGATCTTTTCGTGGTGTCATTTGCAATTCTAACCATTATCTAGTCAAGGCCCAATATCGTTGCTAAATCTCGATCACATATAAATCAGCGCCAGTTCGGCAGAGCCGAGTTCGCATCTGCTCTGGAAATTGAATTAGCTTCCACGTCTATCCATGAAGTCCATGTCTATCAATGAGGTCCGGCGCAGTAAATGCAGCAATTGAAAAGGTATTTGAATATACTGCTCGGCTCGAGAGAAACAAATGGTTCGACGAGGAGTGACAAGCTGCAGTGGACGAAAAGAATGGAACCTGCAAAATATTCATTCTATAGAATGGCGGACGAAAAATCATTATTTATCACCAATTTTCAAGTAAATGCAAGTTGGATTGAAGGAGGCCATAGTGCTCGCTATGTAATCTTACTATTGCAAAAAGTTTAAGGTCCTCAGCGGAAAAAAAACATTCACATGAAAGAAAAATGAACCCAGAATAGATTCTTGTGGAATTTCAGCTGTGAGTTTAAATTGGGTAGAAACAAGATCGATCATAAATATAGGACTCTAGTCATAGTATCATAGAAGAGGAAAATCCAAGATACTGTAATTTCGACAGGAAAATGTTATGATTCACATTTTCAAATGCCTTTAAAAAGTCTGTATATGTGGCGTGTACTTCAAACCGCTCATCAAGTGATTTGGCAACGTAATTTGTGAAGTACACTAAATTTATGAACGTAGAGTGACCTGTACGGAATCTATGCTGCTCACAACGAATTAAGTGACCATATTCGTTGGTAATGATGTGAATGTATCGCTGCACGACTTTGGATAAAGTAGGAAGAAGTGATATCGAACGGTATTTGGCAGCACAAGAAAGATCTCCAGAGAAACAAGGTCAAAACATATTTGAGGAGGTGTGGAAATATGGTCACCGAATTTGATACTGCGAGGTGATATCTCGGTATGATTTAAGGTTAGCTGTCCGCAGAAAATATTCTATTTGTGATGAATGAGAACTGTAAGCGTTTAAAATTTGCGTTTTTGTAGCAAACTTCAGTTTATTGTAGGCATTAAGGTCGAGTGGCGAACCAGATCGCTTAAGTTTTTCTCACTAATTACTTTAGATGTGAAGGTAGATTTAGTAAACCAAGAAGGGTAGTTTTGTTCCTGAGGACATCCAACTTAGATAAATAAAAGAAAAATAGCTTCTCAAATGCTGTAAAAATAGTTAACTGAATCTTCACAGAATCTCAGTGACAGGATATTGGCGCAGCCGTAAAAACTTAAAAAGGAGACCAAGTCGTCAAGTCACTTAAAAGGGAGACCAAAAAGCCTACATGTAGGGTTTTGAGGTAAAGAATCCGAGTTTGAGAGGGGAATATGGGTAAAAACTTCAAAAGGAGGATGACGCGAGTCAGCTGATAGTTTAAGTTGATACACTGAAAAAAATTCACATGGCGCCCAGAGCTATGTAACATAGCGCATTATTTATGGTCGCATACGCTAAGTAAATAGTATTCTGAGCTATGTAATATGGCTCCCAGCGCCATAATGTCAGAATCTGCATGGCGCGTGGTTCTATGTAACATGACGCAGCATTTATGGTCCTACACGCTATATTACATAGTACCATGAGCCATGTAATATGGCTTCAGTTGTCATACCGATTCGGATGAATTGAGGTAAGTGCTTTGTTTTGAAGTCGAAGTAAAATATAGCGCCACACGTCATAGTACATGGCGGAAAGTACATAGGACCAGACGCTATGCTTATAGCCCTCCACGCTATCTACTATAGTGCTCCACGCCATGTACTATAGTCCTCCGCAGCTGCCCAAGTGGCCTCCGCAGTTGCCTAAGTGGCCTAAAGTGATTGCTAAGTGATGTGACTTAGAATCGGGGAGCGCTGGAAAGAGAGACTAATGACTGGTTGGAAGATTAAAGTTTCTACAAAGTATAAATTTAGAGGTTGGGAAAGAAGAGTTAATCGTGTCACTAAGAGCCTCGTAGTCTTAAAAGAACACACCCCAGAGTTGTAGGTGTACCTCCAAGCTGGTATATATGTATTTTCGAATGATCATTTCAAGATGATCTCACGATATTGTTAGTTATTGCCGGGTTTGTCCCTAAATTTTAATGCCGCTCGCAGATGAACTCAGTCTGCGTCATGGAAAAGTTTCGAAAAATTCCAAAAGTGGATGAAAAAATAAATTTATGTTACACAGACTGCAATGCATGTGGATAATTGCATTATATTCAGTTCTTGTTTTTGCGCTATTAAATATCAACATATTAGGTACAGAAAATATAAATTGTTATTTCATTGTTTGCCTTCTATCAAAATGAATTTGATCCAATTCAGATACGTATCCAAGCCTCAAAATTGAATTTTTCTTAACCACTTATTTAATCTAGATATGTGATAACTGAACTCTTACAATCCGATCTTCATAAAATTATCGTATCACCGCAACATCTTTCCGCCGATCATATTAAAGTATTTCTGTATCAGATCCTCCGTGGCCTAAAGTATCTGCATTCGGCACGTATTTTGCACAGAGATATCAAGCCAGGCAATCTTCTGGTGAATAGTAATTGCGTTCTTAAAATCTGCGATTTTGGCCTGGCCCGTGTCGAAGAACCTGATCAATCGAAGCACATGACACAAGAAGTGGTGACGCAATACTATCGAGCTCCGGAAATTCTGATGGGCGCTCGGCATTATTCTGCTGCCGTGGATGTATGGTCTGTTGGATGTATATTTGGCGAGTTGTTGGGACGACGAATACTATTCCAAGCACAAAATCCTGTACAGCAATTAGAATTAATCACTGAGTTATTGGGAACACCTTCGCTGGAGGATATGCGTCACGCCTGCGAAGGTGCCCGGTCACATATGCTACGTCGGGCACCGAAACCACCTTCATTTTCAGCCCTCTACAACCTTAGCTCGCATGCAACTCACGAAGCAGTGCATTTACTCTGCCAAATGCTTGTCTTTGATCCGGTAAGATATATATTGGTATCGCATTCTTTTGAAATTAAAACATACTTTTTCGCCAAATTTGCCAAATTTTTACTATGCAATTTATTTTAGGACAAGAGAATATCAGTAATAGATGCATTGGCACACCCGTACCTAGATGAAGGCCGATTGCGGTATCATTCATGTATGTGTAAATGTTGTTTCACAACGTCGTCAGGCATGCGACAATACACGGGCGACTTTGAACCCGCCGCCGCTCAACCGTTCGATGATCTCTGGGAAAGGAAGTTGACTTCTGTACAGCAAGTCAAAGGTAATTGGCTTTCTTACATCGGCATGTCTCACGCTTTAACACCATGTCATTTTTGATTTTTCAGAGGAAATGCATAAATTTATCGCAGAACAATTGCAAACAGGTCGCGTGCCGCTCTGTATAAACCCACAAAGTGCTGCATTTAAGAGCTTCGCCAGGTAAGCAGCATTTTAGGTTGGAAGAAAGCTTGGCAACTATTCAGCACTCTAATGATCTCCTTTGTGATTTTCTACCTGAACAATTTACGTTTGCGTGAAATGATGTGACATGTGATTAAACTGCAGTACGCGTAGTGCGAATACTAAAAGGCTTATATCCGTACTGCATACATAGCATTATCATCCAAAGAGCGCAATCGCATTCGTCAGAACTTATTATTTGATTTTAGTTTTGCTTGCTCGCCTGCTTTTTTGCTGAATTCGAATGAAACATTTTATGGAATTTCTATTGATTCATATTTTTTCTAAATTTCTTTTGGATGATAATCTCGATAGTAATGAAAAGTGAAACGGTAACGGCGTCCAACCTGAACTAAGACTATAGAAAACAAGCGTAAAATATTCTTCTGCTTTAAACAAATCATCATGACAACAGCGATTATGAAATATTTCTACTTCTGCGAGAATATTCTGGCCGCGATATCTACTACATAGGTTCATCCAATCGATCGACAAGACAACATGCGACTACAAAGCGTACTACCAACTCCGACCACCATCATCGAATCAACTAAGCAACCATCCAAGAAATCTACCAGTCATCAAAGCGCCTAGGTGTGTCTGTGTTTTTATACCAATTTATAGGCCATTACGCTTCTCCCATCTGGATTGCATTTCATTTTTCTATGGTCTTGTTTTATTTGTTTGAATACGATTTTGTTTTTAATTTCATTTTTGGTCATTATCTTTACATAAACTATGAATCTTTCCACATCATTGCTTGTTTAGAACTATTGATTTTCAAAAATCAGCTGTCTTCGAATGCTGAATGAATGCAATATGCAAATTTTGTGTTGATGAAAGGTTTAAAGGTTTAACTAAAAAAAACTGTTAATACTATGCGATTTCTACATAATAGTAGAACTTAACGGAAGACGATATTAGAAAAATTCTTGTTCGTCTATCTTATATCCTTTGAACATGCATTTATTGAGGTCACTGTAAAATATTATCAACAAGGTAGACGTGAACTACATATACATTTAAATCTAAACACAAAATCCTAATTGAATAAAAAACTTGAAATATTTTTTTCCTTTGATGATAACATAACATACCCTGTATGAATTTAGATTACGTCTGGACTAACGTATTGAAACTTTTGGTTTTTCACTATTGCCTTAATCTTATTGCTTTGTTTTTTTGCCGTTAATGTTGGTTATTGATATCGATGTAATATTTTTCTCGTTTAAGAATGTACAAAAATCATTTATTATCGAACGAAGGCTACCAGTACACTATTTGTCATTGTTGCACTGAATAATGTCCTTAAACTGTTAACATTTCCTGATTCCTGAAACATTTAAATTGTCTTACTCTAGAATACTTTCTAGAATACATTGTCAGCTTTGAAGCTCGAATAATTACATGTATCGGGTTTTTTCAACATGTAGACCCGCAATAATTTCGTTAATAACAAAAAATGCCCGTCTCTCTATTCAATTTCGCAAATTGACTGCTAATATCTCTGCAGATTTTTCGAATTTTAGTGATCTGGTATAATGCATGAATTTGTCTGTTCCTTGAAGGTTTCAATTCGAATATTATATATATTCGAATATACTAAACGTTGGACAAGAGCCAGCTATCAATCTTTTTGTTTTAAAACAGTTTAGTCATTCTTCGAATCCCATTATTGTATATTTCGCCCTTATAATGGAAAAAACTCAAAATTCTTGAAACTTTTTGGTGTGGACCTTACCCAGCCACTAACTACTTTCCTATTGCTCATCAGACCTTTATACAACATTGTCATGTACATAAAACGAATGAAAAGCGAATTGTAGAAAAAGCAGAAGAATATTTTGAGAATATGTATTTAAAAATTAAGTTTTCAAATATCAAAACAATTTCTTTGAATACGTGCTGGAAGTATGCTTATTGCAACTGTTGTTGCAATAAGCATACTTCATACAAAACTACTACAAAAAATGTATTATAGATGCACGATATGTATTTGAACAGCGAGATTCGGATACGTTGACCGTTTCCGTTTCTATATAAGTATTTAGTTTTTTTCCTAATTGAATCCTCTTCCATTAATCACACTTCATTCTTTTGTATTGTACTTTAAGAGGTAGACTTCATCTATCATTTATTGCGTCCAATTGAATCAATTCTGGATTCAATCAAGTGCATGCTATTTTTGAGTTTTCAATACTTTTATAACTTTTGTTTAGCTTAAAATACAGCCTTAGTTATGACTGACCTTTCTGAATAGGCATATCTAAATATCAAACTGAAATACTATTCAGTTGAAAAATTATATTTTTCATTTTTGGCGCAATTTTCAGAAAATCGAATAAACAATCATGCTTTGGTTCGCCGACTTGTCGTGCTATGAAGAAGACTGCCATTTGGTTATTGATAACGCCCATTATATTCTTATATGCGGCGTAATTTTAAGAAAAAAAAATCATAATTGAGCCATAAAAACAAATAACGCTAGCAAAACAAATTGCTTTGTAAAGAATGTTAAAAAGGTCAGTTGTAAAGATTTTTATGTATATTTCATGATTTTCTTAGTATCGCTTTTGGATGTGTGGTGTTTCGTGACAAAGTTTTGAATCTATTGAATGTTTATGTAACAAACAACAAATCACATTTTTATATTTTATAAATTTTGCATTGTGTGCTGTGGAAACCTACTGTATTTATTATATGTGACCTAGACGAGCCTATTTAATTTTTGATTGTCGCTTGTTACTTTATTATTATTTAAATGACACTTTTAGTGAATGTAAATATATGCGAACAAATTTTTAATGTGTATTTTTCGAACATCGAAAGTACTTGACTTTTTCCAAAAAACTTGTAAATGATTATACTTTGTCAATGCTTCTCTAATTGATGAAACACGCGTTTCAATAGGTTTCCTATAGTATTTTATAATTTATAATTAAAATGCCGTTTATTGACATCGACAATTGGGTAATCCAATCATGTGCATCAACATATCACTTGTCTGTCTCGCCAAACATGTTTTTATGACTGAAGGCTCAGTCAATATATTTTCATTGAAACTTGGGTAAAAATGAACTTCAATCGAAAGTCGGTGGTCAGAGGATGCTGAAATTTTAAATTTATCTGCGAATTAAATTTGTGTCGCAGCATCTTGTGAGCAAACAGCTCTCTAATAATTTAGTTTAATTTAGTTATTCACCAATTCTTCATCTTACACGGACCCTCAGGCTATTTGTGATTCATTTGCTACCTTTTTCATCAACTCCTATAAAAATGCACTAACCACCTCGATGTCTTCTGATTTTTCCCGTGCTCCACTTGCCTTATCCTTGTTTAGTACCAATCCTTTGGAAGTCGAAACTCTGATGCGTATCTTAGATTCTAATACTACCTCGGGTCCTAATGCTATTCCCGAAATTCTGGTGAAATTACTCTCATCCTCTCTCTATGTTTCTTTCAACTATCCTTTTCAACATCAGCCTTGCATCTGCTACATTCCCTTCATTATGGAAAGCCGCCAATATCTTCCCATTTCTTAAATCTGGTAATCCATTCGTCGTTTCCAAATACTATCCTATATCCCTCCTCTGTTGTTTCAGTAAACGCCTTGAACGTTCTGTTTATAATAAAGCTTATCCTTTTGTACAACCTTATCTTGTTCCTGAGCAGCATGGGCTCATCAAGGGCCGCTCTATTACAACCAATGCCATGCTGCTCCTCAATTTCGTCGCAAGTTGGTTTAATTTATACGGACTATCCGACAGCTTTTTACTCTGTGAATCATAACTAGCCACTCAATAAGTTCCTTCTTTCTCGGTTTCTTTGTGAAAAAAGCCCTTGGAATTGTAAAACCACATTTTTGAGGTATTGGCTCGTCTGGCGCCTCCCAACCGGCACTTGGTGTCTCGATTACATTGAAAATACCACATTTTATTACCACTCACAATGTTATAAAGCATGTTTTTTCCCCTCTTTGGCTTCATTGTTGATGTCCTTTGAATGATGAATTTTGCACAATGTTTGGTCGTCAGTCAACTTTTTCGGAAGAAAACTTTCGGTAGCTCTAATACTCGGCCGAAATGCGATAAATTGATGTCTAGGAGATTGTCAATTCAAATTCCATGAATTTCAAAGAAGATTTTAGCTGATCTTTGATGAATCCACGCACCGTTATGATGGAATCTGCCGTCATCATGTTCGTTTGGCCAACATCATATCCTCACGACCGTTTTTGACCTAGTGTGTAGAATACTGGCGTGTGGCGCACCAAGCTTTGAGCCAACCTAGCTCTGAGTGGGCATCCGAGTGTAATCAGGGGCAAAGTGAAGCGTGAAACTAATGATTTCATTGTAGTAGAAAATTCTAATATTTCTAATATTTCTAATCTCCACTTCCCAAGACCCTAAATGAAATTTCTAATATTTCTAATATTTCTAATCTCCACTTCCCAAGACCCTAAATGAGTGCTAGCGGGACAACTTTGCTTTTCTTTTAACCGTTTTTTTAACACTCATGCACTCTGCAATAGGATAATCAATCATATTCGTAAACATGGTTCATCAATTGATACGTTCCGATAAAAGTTTTACCAAACTCTTAATACACAACTTAACATTGGTCCTTTGTTAGATGCTCAGTTTTGTACCGATAGCACAAGCATACTGTCAATTCAGACGCAATAACTCCTCGTCCAGTGGACCAAATGTAATGAAGGAAGTAGGAAATGAATAATGTGCCTTTTCTAAGATCCATGTAGATGGCGCCGACAGAAAAGTTTTGTTAACTTTGGAACGCCCTTCTATACTACGTTAAAAAAATATTAAAAATTCAGACACGATATACAGCTTTTTTTTTATATATAATATGGTGTCCAAGGATTGGTCTAATCAAAACACAGAAGAATTTTTGTTAAATGAAAATCTTGAAATTCCTCCGATAGCCTTTTTACGAATCCTAGTATCACAAAATTCGCACAACTGTGGAAAATATTTGGGCATATATTTCTTCTACTGCATCCACAGGATAGTTTTCAACGATTTTTATGATGATTATTAGATTAGAACATTTTCACAATTAAATCATGTATGTATTATTCAAGACATTTTCACGTATACCCATTACTCTTTTTTGCCAATTCGAGAATTTTCAGTGAAAGGAAATAAAATTGTGTGATAACTGTGTACCCGGAAAATTCCAACAAGAAATGTATGTATTTTGCTATATTATTAGCAGCTCATTTAACAATTCCTTTGACTTTGTTACTGTTTGTTCTTTTATTGTTTCCTGTGGTTCCTGTGTTTTGTAGTCTTGATAACTATCATTAGTTCTTAACCAATCGGTGGCATGATTATTTCATCGCTTTCGAAACATCCATAGGACTCCTACTCCTTGTTTATCTGAAGCCACATCCTCTCCTTTGTCAGTAATCACCATACTCAGGAATTTTGTACTCAATCATATCCAATCATGGCCTTGTGCCAGCCAGTTGAACCTAACCTAACCTATATCCTCAACCATCTTGACAGGATTCTTTACTTAGTATTTTCTAAAATATCTACTAATGATTTTATTCCCAAAATCTACGATTTTGGAGCTAGCCCCCAGCATCCTTTATTAGATATTTTTGTTGTATTAGGGGCATTTCACGTAATGCGGACATATTGTGCATAATGGTGCTTCTAGAAGATATGAATGTGGATGCACAAGTTTTTGTTTCTATGAGGTTTAGTTGCCGAGTTATGGGCTTCTAAATAATTGACGAAATTGATGAAAGGTTTTTTTGGAAGCGGAATCTGAGATTCAAAACAAAATCTAAAAAACATTAAACATATTGATTGGTATAGAAAATAAGCTGTTCTTTTTAATTTTGAAATTATATTTGAAAAATAATTTTTTTTTCCCATGTGAAATCGGAAGTAGACACTTTAACTCGTAATTTGAATAATTTGGACCAGGTTAATTTAGTTTACTTTTATAACAAAACAAAGCTTAAAGTATACTTGCTTCATCATAAAAGTTTTATAATGGGATGGCCAGTAGTTTACGAGGTAGGTGAATTTCAATACATGACGTGAAATGCCCCATTAGATATTTTTGTTGTATTAGATATTTTTGTTCATATTCGCTCCATAAAAACTCTTTACCCACGTCAATGCGCCAAATATAATTTTTTCAATGTTGGCTACTCTGGACTAAGTTCATTTCTAACCACTATTGATTTGGATCAAAATCATAAGAACTCAAATCTGATTATTGTGTTGATTATTTTCACGAAATTCTTCAATCTATTTTCCCTATATTTATACCTATCGCTTGAAGCCGGAATCCAAAATCTCATTGTAAAGGAATACCATGGTTTTCTTTCAACAAATCTTGTGTACTTCACGAATTTCGTTGCTAAAGATCTGGAGGCTCTACTTGAAGTTCTCGCTGTATATAAAGACTTCTCAAAAGCTGTATTACATGCTTACCTGCTTTTTCTTTCTAAATTGCATACATTATCAAGTCGATAGAACCATTCCTATACGATCGGTAATGTTATGTTCGATATGATTGTTCATGGTTCTATCCTAAGTCCACTATTTTTCTGTTTCTGTGAATGACTTACCTCAGCTTCTTTCTTATGAATGTCTATTTTATGGCGATGATGTTACATATTCCTGAAGATAATATCCATTGATTCCAATCAATCCAATCCAATCTTACGATTCTCGAAACCTGGTGTAAAGTGAACAATCTTCTTTTAAATACAAGCAAATGCCAAACACTGTGCTTTTCTCATACAACTCTTCGTAGTGAATTTAATTATTCATTTGATACCTATCTGCTATCTTCTCTTTACGTTCGACACTGAGCTCAGATTTCACCTTCATAACTCGGACTTGGCCAGTCGAATCCTCAAACTTCTAGATGTGTGCGATGATCGTAAGAGAGTTTACTTTATTTCGTCTATACCAAATTTAACCAGTACGCATAACTCTCTCCAGCTCGGTCTTTTGCTTCAATCTCTTCAAGCATTCAAAGTTAAATTAAAAGCTGAAATTCACTAATTTACAGCATGCAATTGGAATATTATCTATATAATGTATATAATAAATAAAGGTTGAACGAATAAGAAGAATATTTTTAAAAACAAAACGGTATGCAGTGTCAATGTGTTTTTTTTTCAATTTTAATCCTTGAAAATGACATTTTTATTGAAAAAAAACAACCCTCTCAAAATTTTTTAAAAATTTTATTCTGGAACACCAATTTCTGACCACTTTATGACATAAATTTGCAGTTACTGCATCAATAACACGAATAATGTTGGCTTCAGTCAGTCAGTAAGTCTTCGTGGTTTATTGGAGTAAACCAATGATTTGACATAACCCCGCCTGATCTTTGTGGTCAGATCACATCAACATTTCTGGAGATTAAACAATCACTGAAGCTTTCTCTCAAAAAATTGATTGTTTCACGAGAAGCATGTTAAATTGTACCATCTTGATGTAGCGTTATATAGCGTCCTCCGTTAATGGTAACTACAGTTACATTTACGTTTTTTTTTTTAAAAATACGGCCCAATTAAACCTTCAGCCCATAAACATACCAAACTTTATGTGTAGATCCAAAGGTATGTTTCAGAATTTTGCAGGTGTAAAGGTATTTCAAGAACAGTGTGTGGTTTTCTTTATCCCAAATGCGACAATTTTGCCTATGAGCCTTTGAGCCAAAAATGAGCTTTATGGTTAAAGATACTTTTTCATGCAATAATGCATTTTTCACAAGTTACTCTGAATCCTAATCTGTAAAATTTCTTCGCAATAATGGTTATTTGGTTTAAATTCTTGGGTCAATTTAATTTATACGCTTTAAAAAGCAAATCCTTATGAAGAATATTCGACATAGTGTCGTAAGAAAGTCCAAATCCGAGAGAACGACGACTCATTGACTGTTTTCGATTTTAACCTACGCTTTGGTTCACAACATTTTTTAGTAATAAGTTTTTGCATGGTTTGAATTTTTAACACCACAAAAACTATCATTTGACTCAAATTTGTCAATTAAATTGCAAATACTAACCACTGAAGGTCGATTATCGTCGTCGTAGAACTACTGTCTCTCTCGGGCCTGTCTTCTTGTAGAAAACGTCTTCAATTGTCTCAGTCCAACGACCATGTCCTCCAATTTCGAGCCACGAGCAGCGATGCGCAGTCTTCGTCAATAGAATTGGATCAGAATTTCTTTAACTTTCCCAATAGCCCTCGACCCTCGGCTTTTCGTTTGAATGCCTCGTCCATTTGCTGCACATGATCAGCCGATTGCAGCTTCCGTAGTTTAAAGAACAGTGACGACCTCTGGATCATCAAATATTTCGTACAACTCGTAGTTGTACCTTATTTACCATTGACCGCTCTCCCGTTTTCCTCGACTCGTCTTTCGAAGGTGTTAAACAAGTTCGCGGATGGTTGTGGGAGGGTGCATGTTTAACATCCGCACTACAACACAGGTGTTAATATTAACTTATGGACTAAGAGCTTTGCTTCCCTGTATTGCATATACAGGGAAGCAAAGCTCTTAGTCAGTTCTTCAGTATAGTCAAAACGGAATATAAAATTTTGCTAGCGAGCTGTATTCTTCATTTTATCTGGTCAGTTTCATTGCATTTTAATAATTTTTTTTTTAAAAAAAAACTTCGCTCAGATAGGTAAATGTAATTAAAATTTGTCTTAGCCTTAAGCAAGCTAACTTAAACGTTTACGTCATGCTATAAAATTCGAGGCTACTTTTCCAATGAGTGTATTTACGAAAGAGATATCGACTTCTTTATGCAAAAAGGCAGTAGAGTAGTGGAAGAGTTTTTTTTCAGGATAATTTTGAGTGCGTTGTTTTGGATAGCTGGCAGTTTTCTCTTACGTGAAATCGCATAGTCTTTCCAGGCACGGACATTATTGGTGATGATCGGTTAAATAATCATTTTCAAAATTAATAATATGCTATCAATTGACAATTTAGAATGTTTATTGATTAGAGGCTAAAAAGCACGAATGCTTTTGTTTGCTTCGACGCAGACATGGTCTACGTGACCCTTGGAAAGTTACTTTATTATCGAGAGTTACGAGTAGATAAATAATAGAGCTTTAGGAGCTGCACACTGCGAGCTGATAAATAGACTCTAAATAATGCCGGACTAAGACATGAGCCCTTAAAAAGAATCAATGAAAGGAAGAATTCACTTTCACGACGAAGGAACAGTTGAAGAAGAATGAAGCGATTATTTCAGTTATGTATGTAGGGAATATAAATTGGTTCCTTTTGTAAACTAGACTAGTAAAACAAAGCAAACGTTTTTTCAATATTAAGCATCAGGAATCCCATCGACAGTTTCTACAGAAAAGATTTTTTTATATGTTTGCATACTCGAATGAGTTGATGAGTCGTTGAGTATCCTGGATAAGATCTAGTTTGAAATTTGGGAATCAGTTTCAAATTATTTATGACCTGACGCATACGTTAAAGTATCACATTCGCCAATATCTTGCTGACTATATATAAAAGACTAATTGGACGGGAGCTTTTATGGGGAGCTAGGATCTTTGCCTGCCTTGAGTATAAGGCAGATTCGGCTTCTTTCATCATTGGAGGAGGGATCGTTGGGGATTCATCGAAATTGTCTGTCAGCTCTCATGCTATTGAGCCATCAAATATCTAGGGTACCTCTCCTTAATCTGATGGCCATTATACTGCCGGATGATTATGTTGACTATAAATTTCAAAAATAGTGCGAAATGTATTGATTCTTTATTTTTGTAATAAATTTTGATAATTTCTATACGTGTATTTTTCCTTGGTAATTTGCCGCACAATACTGAACGCAAATGTCAAGTTTAGTGAAAATATGCAAAATGTATGAAAAAGCAATCGGACCTAGAGATATTATTAGGATGTTTGTAATAATTGTTTTACTACAGTGTGAATGTGACATTTATATTTCATGATAAGACCTGAGGTGAAGTTGAGAATGTTGGCAAATTACATAGATTCTAAGGCAACTGTGTCACAGTGCCAAAAATTAACAATTAAATTTTTAGTGGTTGAGAATTTGCGTATTTTATTGCTAAACTTCAATCATGATCAATTTATTTTGAATTTAATTTCGAATGTTGTACATATTTTGGACTTTCAGAAGGTATTCGTACTTTATAATAGTTTTATAGTCTTACATTGTCATATAAATGATATTTGTACATACGTTTCGATTCCAAGTCTTCTTTTCCTTCCAAGATTTTCGGTTTGTAGACACTGCTTTTGGTAAACTATCTGATACCTTTGATATTATTTAATAATTTTTATGAAATCCTCTTGCAATCAAGATAGTTCATGGATCTCAGCGACTTGTTTAAAGATATAACAAATAGATGAGTGATTTAAGAAACCATAACTGCATGCAATTTAATAAAACCTGATACTTTTTCCCAGTTATGTCATTCTTCCTTTAACATCAAGATTAATTCAATTTTGCTTCTCTTTAATATACTGGAGGGAAAGTTTATTTCAAATTATTTTTTCTAATTTCAGTTCTACCGTGGCACACCCATCTGAATTGCCACCATCACCACACCAATGGGAATGACGGCAAAATGAGGCGATTGCTGCCTAAAAAACAATTTTGTGTTTAGTTCGAATGTGGAGTGGAACAACCGTTCTTTATGCATATGTGCTTAAACAATAACTCTTACAAAAAACCGCAACAAAACCTTTAAAACTAGAAAGACGGCCTATTGAGCTTTCATCTTTTAATTACCCATTTTATGCAAAGTTTTTGCATATGCACGATAGAGCTACTAGCTGTGGAAGCCGCAGAACATGAAATATATAAATAAAATAGTCTGGATAAGAAAGGAGAATTAATTGTCGGTGATATGCAGAGAGAAAAAAATGTCCTAGTCGAAATATTGTTGCTGTCGTCGTTACATTAAATGGCATGTCTGCACAAAAAAATGTTTTCCGAGCATGATATATGATTCAAGCGAGTTATCTGAAAAATTTATATGCACTATGATATAATTAGACAATATATCACAGTTATCACACTGTGAGTATCGACCCATAATAATAATCCAAGCAAATTCGAGTCGTGTTCGATGTTAATAAATGCATGGTTTTTTGTAGAATTTCAAATGCAACTTAACATATATGCTACTCAACTTCGAACTTCATACATACTTTAAAATAATTAAATATAAATATATTAAAAAAAACATAGCGTAACGAACTTATACATATATATATGTATGTAAAGACAATTCCAATTAGCAATTCATTTTTGCCAAATTTACCTCAACTTATAAACAACTTTAAGAGAAAAAAAAACATAAAAACAAAAAAATTACATGCAAAAATATAAATATACCGAAACAATTACAAAAATAGTAAAATAGCGCTATCTAATGTTTTTCGTCTTTTTATAGATTGTATAATTATTCTTCAATATTTACTTTTAATAAATAATACGACACATCTCTAGAAATTAACCCAAAATAATAAATTAATGAAAGAACATTGCAAAAGTATAATAATGATAAATTTTCAAGTGGCGATGAATTAGTAGATAATTCGAAAATATTTGAAGCAGTACATTACGAACATTATTTGTAGTGGCAAACAAAAAACAAATACATAGACGTGTCGTTAATGAAATGAGTTGGTGTGAAGGATATGAAAAAAGTGAAAAACAACACAATAAATACATTCGTATTTCGTATAGGTAGTATGTACTCAAACGCTTCTGGACTGATTTTAGTTAGTAGTATGTTTTGCGCAACAGTTCTTTAGTATTCAGAAAATAAAAAAAAATGTTTTGATTTAGTTCAAGTAGAAAGGGGTTGCATGTTGAGGCAACACGGCAAACTAGGTGTCAGAGGAAGTTGCGCTATTGATTTAATTCAATTTTCAATTAGTTCTGCAATTTCGCGTATTATAATTATATGGAATGTATTAGACTAATAATCAATAAAACCGACAATGCTAGTTTGGATTTGATTTTATTCAGAATTTCATAATAATGCATGTTTATAGTGTTCAAGCAAACTCATTGGTAATTTGTTGCTCCATAATCTAATTTTGTATAGTTGCTTCTTATATTACATAAAAACTTGAAATTTTCTCTTCAAGATCACATTGTCCAAGCGAATCTAGCATTTCCTCCAAGCACAGTGTAAAAAGTTAACAGAAAACAAACGATAATTTTTCTCTCTTTGCATTACTAGTTTCAAGTAAAATGCTGGCCGTGTTGTCTATCTTCATTGGTGTGTTCAATTCAGAGATATCATATGAATAATAATTAGAAATAGGTACATATTTTCGTTACTACAACTAAGGCATGATAATTTTGTAATAAAATCAGGATAGTAAGAAAATGGCAACACTCTTTTTAGGGTTAAGATAAAAAATGTTTGCAAAAATGGACTGAAAGTATATTTTAACAATAAGCTGAAAAAAAATAATAGAACATGTAGGACGAAGTTTTTCCTATTCAAACTTACCAAATTCTTTAATATTTCGTAGTTCGATTGCTTTCAAATTAGTCAATCCGATAAGTTTCTTTTCAATATTCTTTAAGTAAAAAAAATGTACGATTGTATTAATGAACTGAATAAGTATGTTAGCATAGTAGATGTAGTTGACTCCAAAAAAAAGTAAATTTTATGCACATTCGAATATATTCGAAAGACAAAATCTAATTTCAAAGAGTGAACACTTTTTTAAAAAGATTAAAACATGCATGCAACTTTGAACCTTGACTCTACTTTAATCATAATCCATGAAACAAATACGATCTCTTCAAGTCCTTTTATATTATTATATAAAACCACATAAATATTAATTTTTGCGATAATTAGTTGGGTCTATGTTTAAAACGGAAGAAACAAAGTTGACAGCTTATTTTAAATCTCCCACTTCTATTAGAAAAATTTTTAATTTAGATAATATAAAATAATTGTTTTTTTCGATAATCCTTTTTGATCTTCATCTTTTGAATGGTGTTTCATTTCGTATCTCAAAATTGCGCGATTAATGCAAAGTAAAGAGTAAAAAAAAAAAAATAAGAATCACAAATCAAACGAATCGAGTATCAACCTATAATATATATATAATGTCTTTGACGAAAATTTGACAATTTTACACATTACATCAATGCATTACATATTTTTATTGAAACTCACACAGACACATTGTGTAGATAAATATAGGATAGCAACTTTGCTACGCATTTTCAGTACGTTTTTCAAATGATATAATTTGAAATGCATATTATTATAAGTTGTAGAACATATTTCTCTTTCGTTTATAGATTGTAAAATAATACGAGAACCACAATTTTAAATATAAACTGTAAAGAAACTGAGAATTTGTTTTTTATTTTTTGTAATTTATTATTATATATTTATTTTAGATAGCTTGTTCATATCTGAAAAGGGGTTTTTTTAGCATACATATGAATTTTTATATATTATTCTTCACAGTATTTGCAACCAAAGCATGTCATTAGTCCTTATCGAATAACACATTCACACACTTTCATGTACTCTGCTTGATATTCGGTTATGTCTCCCATTATTTAATTTATTATGTTCTTGCTAAATATCTTTAGTTCTTGCGAACTTGAAGCCGCGCAGCATATATATTCTGCATGTGATGATCGAAATGATAAATTATTTTTCGAACGTATAAATAAGTATTCCGCGTCCATTCAAATTCTTTTAATGCTAATGAGAGTTTAAAGATCAATATTGTCGACAAGCCCTTGAGGCGGAAAGCTTTGTAATTGACTGGTGTCTATATCCGCCATTCACTAAATTATCTGATGTAAAAGCCATTTTATTTTGCAAATGACCAAAGTAATCGTTATTAGCACCTATTCTAAAACGCTTCAAGAGTAAGAGGGATGAACTCGAGAATGATTCTCTATCGGGTTCGAATATTTGATTCTAATCCTGGTTCAAATTTGCTTAACTAATTTGTCTGCAACGTTTTTGATTCTAAATGGAAAATATGGAAACATTGAGTTTGATTAAAGAATAGCCATGATTATGATGATTTCCCCCTTATAGGTTATATTGTGAGCCTGATGCTTTACAGCAAGTGCAGTGGTTTTTAAATTTGACAATTGAATGAGAAATTCTTCCAATTTTAATTTTTACTTTTTAAGATTTGCATTAAGGAGCTAAATCCACGCGAAGAATTTATATACTTCCCGGCTAGTACGCATTAGATGGTGAAAAAATTCACGACTCGAACAACCTGCATTTAATGGACCTCCGCTTACTTTAAATATTGCTACTGATGCGTAGCTGATATTGATTCCATGGCATCGATACCACGGTATATGAAAACAGGAAGAGCGATATATGTCGATTGTTATCCAAAAATAATGATAGTGAATATTTCAAACACTACGATTATATTTGAAATCTTTGTTTATTTTTCTACGTAGTCGTCTAACAAGTCAACATTATAAGTCCATCTATTTTTTAAACCCTAAAACCCTGAATAGCTTACGAAAAAAGTCTCTGTATTGGCTCTACAAAAATTACTGTGCAGCAGCAATTACCTCGCTATCCTTTTGAAATTTCCTGCTCCTTTGCTGCTATTTGTGCCGAGGAAACAGGTAAAAGACGCTGCTTTTCGAACGCATGTGGAATTCGTTGACGTAGAAATCCCTGTGGTCTCAGCAAGATCTCTGATGGTCATTCTTTGGTCTGCCAAATCAACATCTTGATAAGAGACGTGGACGGGCGTACTTCGCGATGTTCACCTTTGATGCATGTCCTACCCAGCTTAAACTCCTTGCTCCACCGTCCAATTGTTGAATGTGAAAGAACAGAGTCTCCAAGTTTTTCCACCAAGTCAGCGTAGTATGTCTTTGGTAGACATTTTTTCAAGTAAAAGTACTTGAAAGTTCTCACTTCATTTTTAATTTTGGAGTGATCTCTTCCATTGCTCATATTCAAATAAATGTAACTCAAGAAATGATGACCTACTTTATATGGCATTTAAATACTTACAGTGAGCATCAATACAAAGTTAACACAAACAGTTTAGATAACTTTCGTTCAATAGCATCTAGATAAGTGATTGATACTTATTATTTCTGGATAATTTTGAAACACTTGTTGTACTCGGTTTAAAAAAGAAAATTGATTTACTTCACAGATAATATTAAAAAGAACATAGCGATAAAGAGTCATGCGTAAATATAAAGACAACAGATTTGAAAATAATATTTTATTGAGCCATCTTTTGCTTTTATCATTCCGTCTAATCTCTTCAGGGTGGACTCGGCAGGCAGTTTTGTATGTTTTTGAGCTATTTTTTCCCATTTCTCAAGAAGTGTTCGTTTGGATCCTTGGAATACTTCGTGTCGTAATTTGTTTGTCAAGATGATCCCAGAAATTTGCTACGGGTTTAAGGTCGGGG
Source organism: Nemotelus nigrinus (assembly GCA_947369275.1). NCBI lineage: Eukaryota > Metazoa > Arthropoda > Insecta > Diptera > Stratiomyidae > Nemotelus > Nemotelus nigrinus. The sequence continues at coordinate 68,033,261 of OX376373.1, read as the reverse complement.
GAGAATGGAGGATGACTTAACTGCTTAGAAGTTACCACTTTTTTTTAGAATTATGACAGTATTGTTGGGGTCAATGTTTTGCTGAAACATCCGAGGCCGACATAATGCCAACCTCTCAGCGCTAGGCAAAAGATTTATGTGTCAAATTTCCGTACAATCTTCATTTTTTTTTGTATTTTCAATGAACACAAACTGCCGATTTTCTATGCAAAGCGCTGCTATTATTCCCCTTGAACTCCGAAGCAAGGAGCCAAAATTCAACCCCGAGGAGTGCCCGTATTTACTGCTCGCGTGATGGTTGAGCAACCTGGTCGTTTCCGAACTCACGTCTCCGTGCTCATCTTCAGCTTGTTATTACAGATTGGGACGTCAGCAGAGTAGCTGAGTTTGAAGTATGTATTTTCACTATTTTATCAGTTTGAAGCATTTTATCAGCTGAATTATGACCAAGACGAAGTATCCGAAATCGATGGCTTTGCTTCGTAAAATTGCTTCAAAACACCATCAAGCCAACTAAAAGTCAAATCAGGACGTGACTTCGTCAAGTGTTATACAGGAGAGCAATGGCAAGACAGAGGTAACTGAATTCGGACAGGCTCGACTTGGTCTGACGTCACATTCTGTTATAACAAGCTGAAGGCGAACACGTCAATTCGGAAAGGCCCTCAGAGACGAATGGAATACCTGATTTTTGAGTAGCTGATTTATAAGTTTGACTAGCGGCCCATTGATATCGCAGATTCAATAAGGACGATATCTGCAGACGAGATGAAGTCAGGTTGTAATCCTTGCAAGCAAGTGCTTTTTCATCATGCCCTAGGGTTTGTAGCGCTGTTTCGGCAGATTTGCCCCACGTATAAGCATGCTGTGATTTTCAGATCAGAGTAGAGTCGAAAGCACTGGTAATCTAATGTCCCACAACTCTCTCTGAAATCATTAATAGACAGGAGCTTAGACAAATTGGGTTATCATGCTTTGGTTTAGCGTGCGAAGCTTTTCCTGACTTAGTGCTAAATAAGACTCGTTTCCTGCTAACTGATAGGAATATTCGAAAGTCTTAAGCAAGTATTTTATATGGCATAGTGCCCTCTTATATCTGCTGATTCTTAGCCAGGATGATGTCATTCGGGCCTGCTTGCTTAAATGGACCAAAAGACCAGACAGGCCATCCTATGTTTGCGCTAAAAATGGCCGGAATCGAACGTGCACCTCCTTAAGATTCTAACGGAGATGTCTCCTGACTACCATTGTAAGTGAGTGTCCATTACCAAACTAAGCGTTTCGCAACTGCTTTGAGTCCAACTACTATCAGACTTTTTTATGCAGCTCACAGCGACAGGATTTAAGATTAGAAGTTTTCAGAGACGGTTAGCGTCATTGATACAGTCAATATTGGCACACAGAGATTACCATGTAGCTCTTTTCGCCTTATACACAGCAGTTTTGAATAACCTTAATCAGACGTCGATGCTTTTGGCAAGATTAAACTCCTCGCAAGCGCTTCGCTCTATGGATCTAGTTAAGCTGCTGGATTCGCTGCATTGTTGAATTGGAGCTTATTCAGATCTTTCCGAATTGTGACGACCGGAACATGGCTCAGTGCAGAAATTTGATCGAGAAATCTCCCAATTTGCTCTTCTCCTGTTTAAGTAAGGGGTTGCCTCCAAATGCTGCAATCCTCCTAAGGTGGATGCCACGTACATGTGGTCCGAGAGTGAATACTCATGTGGAGCAACTCTTCAGGTCTCTACAGTGTTACTTTAAAACTTTAGCTATGTTTTAAAATTCTAAATGTTATTTAGAGCTCGAACTGAACTCGATTGAATGAATTAAAATTCGACATCTAGATGTGAACCTCTGGGCTTCCAAAAAGTATCAGAAGTAACAAATGCCCTGTCCCCGCGATCGTATGCACTATATTTTCTTTGTGCGTTGCTTAATTTGGCCGAGTAAAAACTAAGGAGTTGCCAAGAGCCTTGACATTTTTTCTGCAGAACAGCCCCGATAGCAATAACGCATGCGTCTACGAATAGACCCAAGCTCAGCGTTTCGAGTCCGAGAAGGCCAATAGAGTGGCTTCTCTATTAAGGCAGTCTTGACTTGGTCGAAAGCTTTGCTAGCTTCAGTTCACCAGTCGATTGCTTTAGCACCATCTCTTTTAGAGCCGAAATGATAAGCGTTGAGTGGTTGCTGCATCGCAGCTGAAGATCTAAGGAAATGGCATTTCTCCAAGTTAATTATGAGACCATGATCCGCAAATGGTTTGAACATTTGTTCTAAATGAGCAAAGTGCTCCTCTTCGGAAGTCGAAGCTACCGAAACGTCGTTGAGGTAAATGAAACAGAATTTCAGTCCGTGTAGGACTTCGTGGATAAACCGTTGGATCGATTGTACCGCATTGCATTGTCCGAAATTCATTCGGGTGAACTGGAAGAGTCCAAAAGGTGTGCAAATGGTGGTCTTAAGGATATTGTTCGGCTTGACTGGAATTTGATGGGAGGCATCAGTAAGTCTATGGTGGAGAAGATAGTTTTGTCATGTAGTTCATGACAGAAGTCTTTATTAATGGGGATCGGATATCTATCCGGGACGGTTCTGGCGTTAAGGCATCTGTAGTCACCGCACAGAGGCCATTCCCCATTAGTTTTACGAGCCATGTGAAGTGGAGATGACCAGCTGCTGTCTGAAGGGTGGCATATACCCTGCTGTAGCAGGAAATCGAATTCTTCTTTAGCCACCGCGAGCTTATCAGTTGCTAGTCGACGAGGTTTCGACACTACTGGAGGGCCAGTGGTCAGGATCTGGTCTGTAACCTTTTGTTTACAGGGTGTGAGAACCCTGTGATGACCGTGATGGCTTGGCACTTTTGGAGCAGGGCATGTATCCGCGGATCAGAGGATTGCTCAATTAAAACATTAAGTTTTCGAAGATTGAATGAAGTGTTCGTGCCTTTAGTAGAAAGCGAAGTAAGAGGATGTACGAAGATAGGGTTTGCCAAGTTTAGTCGTCGACCATCGTCCATAGTGGCAGAGGAAGTCTGTGCCTAAAATGGGTCTAGAAATATCGGCAATGATACAGTCCCATGAGAACTTTACGATGGAGTCTCAGTTCCAGCTTGATCACCTTTCGTCCATAGGTGTTTATGGTCGACTGATTTGCTGCGGTAAGTCTAGTACCAGAAAGTGGAAGTCTTCCGGTTTTAGGTGCAGGAAGCACTGAAATGTCTGCGCCAGTGTCCACAAGATAGTGTAGTTTAAACAGGTTGTCATGAATAGGATGATGGCTGGGAAATTAACAGCTTTGTCCCACCGTCTGAAGATAACGGCGATTTAGTTTTTTGCAGACTTCATGGTGTTTTCTGTTACGCGATTGCGAGGGAGATCTCCCATGAGACCCAGAGCGTAATCATGTTTGTAGTGGCTGGTGAAATAATTTAGTAAGGTCGGCAACCTATTTCGTGCGCTCCGCCATCTTTGACTGCTTTTGGGAAACGGTGAATGCATTAACTTGAGCTATTTTGTCAGTCGTTTCCGCCAATTTGTCCAGGCTGGCTTCCGGAGAGCAAGTCAAAATAGCCTGAGTTTCCTCTGGAAGCTTCTGCATCCAAAGGGTTTTTAGGAAGTCATCCCCAGCTGCCGAGCTCCTCACTAGCTTCTTATCCCGAAACAACTGGGAAAGATGTCGATCACCTAGTGTAAGATTCCCCAAGAGCTGCCTAAGTTTTGGAGAGTCGCTGACTGATAGCCACGATATTAGCAACCTCTTGAGGATCTTGTATGGTGTTTCCTTGTCTGGGCTTGCATCCATGTCCCTGCCCACTAAAAGATAAAATAAAGAAGCGTTCAGAATAAAACAGAATAATAAAAGAAAAAGTACTAAGACATTGTCTATTTCTCAGATTGGAACGCTAAACTCCTGTAAAACTTTCCACCATGGTGCGCAGAGTGCAGTATTATATCTAAAACTTCACATCAGGTCCTAAACGTTCGTTCATTGCCATTATTTACAATAGCAAGATTACTATACAAGATGAATTCATAGAATGCATTACCTATTTCGTTGGTGTTGTGGCGTTTGCACACATTAATATCTAGATTTGTCAAGTATTTGTGGCTGCTTTTAACTTCCTATTAATGTCATCGTTTGCCAGACAGCATGAAGCGACTCAAAATGACTACAACTTTGCGTCGACCACAATAGCAACATTGTCCTTATAATTGAAATTGAAAAGGACGAGGATATTTATCGATTTCTCGATGAGAAAGATTCGGGTGACACAAGCCTGTATCCTTCAATGTTTAAATCCACAGATCTGCTCCTAAATCGGTCACAGGATAGCTCGCTGATCTTGGTCACCTTTCAGACACTTACAGCTGGTTCATCATTGCTCAATGTTATTTCCTCCAAAATATCCTCAGATAGTTTGAAAGGCTCGGCGGGGATCCATGCCCTGGATCTCGTCTTGTTCGGAATCTGGTGTTTGAGCACCAGTTCCAATTTTGTGACTTATCAAATCGCACCTAGTTTGCTTACTACTAGCCTGCACAAGTCCGCAGAGCGCTGATCCTGAGAGGCTATTAGTTTAACTCAACCTTGATGCCACCCAGCATCGAGGTAACTCGGTGATGGCCCAAGATTTTTTTGAATCAAATCTCTGAAGCCAGCTAAGAGCACTTTCTGCACTAACTTTCAGTTGTGCGATGAAGTGATGCCATCGCTTTTACTTTCATCGATGACTGCGCTAATCAGACATTCTTTGACCATTTCGCTAAACGGCCGAGCTATCTCAATTGAGACAGTCTTGTGTCTCTTCGGCTGCATCTAATTTGGCTGCAACCTTTCCCGTATCTGAGCAGTCTATATTACAGAAGCCTGTTCTGCGAGATGAATCATTTTGTTTAATTTTGCTCACTTCAGGGCTTCTTTATCCTTATCGGCCAGTGCCTCAGGAGACACATTTTTAAGTCTCTCTCGCATCATTGGGATTCTATATGCCCATGCGGAGCTTATACAGGAGAGTATACTGAAATACCTGTAGTTCGTACCCGAGTCGGCTCAGTTGCAGTTCCATGTGAACCCCGGTCGGTGTAAACGGGCTTCTTTCTCTCACCAGTCCTCAGCTTTTTTGTCTTGTCACCATGAGGTCACAAACCAGGAAATGTGATTGCTCAAGGTCTGTGTAGCAGGCTTGGAAGCCATTTCTCCAAAACCCCTGAGCAGGGTTAGGGGAAAGGTACCCGTGGCTGGTGGAACAGGCTTTTTGGTTACTTCTCTGGATAGCAGTAGAGCCACTTCTCCTCCATCATTAGGGCACTTTGCCGTAGCAGCAGGCCCTTTCTTGACCGTAGGAACTGGGGTTTAATTGGGGGCCCGACACGTTTCGATTTTTTATCGTTCCTAACAAACGTTATGCTGTTGGGTCCAAACTCAGATACGTTATTTTAGCTTAAATGAGGCCATGCGAGCCTGGACACACGAGCTTATGGGGACATGTGCTCAGAGCCGGATCGATCCTATTCAGGAGCACACCTCAACTGAACCTACACAGCTAACTTAATCGCTATGAAACTATGAGCGTTTTTGAGACTCGCCACGGTTTTATTTGGACGGAGATGGTAAGGTTAACCGGGAGCCGTTCACCAGCAGATTTCACTCTAAGTCGACTAAGTCGAGAATACCACAATCACTAGCCTAGTGCGGAGACCATAGTCAGGAGGCGATATCACTACTTAATTGCCGAAATATTGGTCCCCTTTCACTTTCGTTAGATATTTTTTAAAACAGTTTAAAAACAAGTCTTCTATCTTAAAACGAACATTCATGAATTATTTCTTTAAATTTTATTCAATTATCTCTCAGTACTAAAATCACTTTGATTCTTTTTAATTAACTACTGTTTGTATGATTTTGTCAATTGAATTTATGACATTTTTTCTCTTCGTCTTCTTTTTTTGTAGAAATAACAAGTTTCTTACATTTTTTTTCCTATGTGAATTCTAGCTTTTGATTGAATACCCATAGATTGATGTATACAAAAATAAACAAATAAGTGATGACCTATTTATATGATATTTAAATACTTATCTAGTGCGATATAAGCGAAGAACATTTTTTTTCTCTACTTTTTACGTGAATTAAAAACACGCGATTATCCTTACTCTTGGTGTATACTGAAATATGGACTTAATTAAAATGTGATCAAATCGCATCGAAATGTTGGCATATTAAACCAGGATCTAGATATTTCTAAGACCTTTTTGCTTTACAATTTTCGCATTCAGCACATAAATACTAAAACCATAAAACCATTTTTGTATTCGATTAGCCATCCCTGCTTAACAACAGTAAATGAACGGGACGATATAATTTAATTTCTTTAAATGCATTGTTTTTAGAGACACACATAGTGGGAAAATATACTTAGCTTAGGATTTGCTGTAAATATTTTCCGTTTACATGACCTTATCAATACTACTGGCACCATCGTCAAGCAATAATTTTAATAATTCACTATCGATTTTTCACGCATTTAGAATACTCACATGTACAAGTAATTTTATACTTTTGTCCTTAATGAATCTTAAACTTAGCACCCATAAGACACCATTTTGAAGTTTCCACATTGTAAAATTGCATATTCTTACTTTTAACAAACAATTAAATCTCTAACTATACTAACATAAACATTCCCGTAGGAGCCATATTACAATAACCTTTCTTATAATGCTTCGTGACAGTAATTAACATTTAATACAACAATGTACTTATATTTGTACCACGTAAATGTTATAAACATTGTAAAAAAAAAAATAGAGCTAAATTCAAATATAAACATATTAAAGGAGCTGTTTGTTATAAATATCATATGTACTTGTGTCGATCGAAATATAGAAAGCATACATATAATTACTGTCTGGTACCTAAATATAGCGTGTCTTAATACGAGTGTAGAGGAGGTATGTAGTGACAAAATTATTGACATCTATTTGCATATTAACAAAAATAAAAATTAACACAAAATCAACTCACCATTAATGGAAATAATTATCGCTAAGATTTTTAAATTAAAGCACATGTTTGTCATTCTGCCATCGTTAAGAATTGCGTAGGGGAGACCGAGGAGGGTTGTGTCAGAGGAGAGTTGAGACATACTCGATTTCTCGGAGCCTATGATAGCTAGAGAGCTATCAACACTGCTCATTTATTGCTTTTTTGACGAGCTATTACATGTTATTTCGCGCAGGCCGGCACTGCAAGTGGTAGTGTCAATACGACATCGTTGTAAAAAAAAATGCCAAAAGTAAGTTTTTGGTAAATAATTCAGTGTTCTATTATTTTATATACGTATTACTAGTGCTGTTGTGATATTTTTACTGATATGCAGTGTCTATTCTAGTTTCATACCTTGATATAGCTTTTCTGGTTTGCTTCATATTTGTTAGATTATGAGCCATTATTCTGATCGACGCATGTTTTTTTTGCTCCTAGGAGAGTTGTGACAGCTTGTCACAACTCTCCTAATTTGAAGCAAACCTATTTTCGGCAACATGCTTTGCGGTGGAGGTTTGCATGCTTTACCCACCTATTTTAATTTTTATGCATTTATTTTGAATTCCAAATAAATATGCAAGAAAAACTAATAGAGCTGTGTCTAGTATCGAAATATATGAATTTGCTTATGAGGAGGTTATATTAGGTGGAAACAATCTTAGAAATAATGTCTCCTCTTACGGTTTGAGCTACATATCGCGCCAAAGATATATTAAGAAGGAAAAAGCTTACGAGGCCAATGAAACGGAAAAAGCACTATCTATTTGGTATGCTTGTCCAACAGTCTTCACCAAAGATGAAGAAAATATACTATGCGAGTATTTGTTGACTTGTGTGGCTTCAAATTATGGCTTTAATAGTAAAGAAACGAAAAACTTGGCGTACAAATAAGCACATAAGCATAATAAGAAGCTTCCGGCGTCTTGGGAAGAGAAAAAAATGACTGGAGAGGTATGGCTTAAGCTATTTATGGAGTGAGATCCAAATTTATCACTAAGATTGGCTCAAGCAACAAGTATGGCTTGGGCAACGAGCTTCAATCAAACAAATGTGGCGATATTTTTCTCCAATTATACATGTGTCTTTAACATACATAAAGTTTCCGGAAAAATATATTTAGCTAACTTAACAGCTAACGGCTCAGAATGGATGCCAGAGAATGATTTTCTTACGTTTCTGGAACACTTCAAGAACCATGTCAGACCGTCAAAAGAACAAAAAGCTTTGTTAATACTAGAAAACCATTCGTCACACGTGGCTTTAAAAAATATCGAGTTTTGCAGAGAAAATGGCATAATCTTACTCACGTTTCCCCCTTGCTGTAGTAACAAACTACAACCAATGGATCGTGCTATTTAAGGTCCTCTCAAAAAGGCTACTAATAATGCAAGTAACAATTGGATGTGCTCATATACTGGAAATGTTATGTCCATGCATGATATTCCTTCAAAAGAAAAAACTGCATTTGACGTAACGATCACGACAAGGAACATCAGCGTTGGTTTCGCAGCTACAGGAACTTGGCCTGAACAATTTGCTGATCGAGTTTGGACCGATCCAATGTCAGACCGAGAATTGACTGCAGATCAACAAGAAAGAACAGTTACTCCAAACATAATTGTTGATGCAGAAGAACAGTTCTTCCAGTCTATACATACTGTTGAATGATGTTATCGGATCCGAAAACATAGATCCTGTTGCCTCTGCATTCAGGAACCGCAGCCCTCTATACGATAGCTTTGCACCAGTTGCTTCCACATCTTAGCATCCATAGCACGTAAACGCTGACTCCGTTGTCTCCAGATCTCTCATCTGTAATGTGCAGCCTCCAGAAATAGAACATGTTGCCCCCACATCCCAAGCTTATAATCCACCACCAACAAACTTGGAACCAATTGCGTCCACAACTAAATCTCTTAATGTAAGCCACATTAAATCTAATTTATTTTCACCGGAAGTACTCAGGCCACTGCCAAAAGTACCTCCAAGAAAAGGCAACCAACCAAATAGAAGTAAGATAAAATCCGCTGTTCTTACTGACTCGCCCATCAAAAACAAGTTATCTCGAGCCCTGTCACAACTTACCTTGGTACTAGGAGAGTTGTGACATTGAGGACTACTTCATTTAATGTCAATTTTCTCATGGATCTTACTTTTTTTGTTTCCTTTTATATTTAATTTAAATACCGTATTAAATTAGCTTTCTTCCATAAAAGAGCTCATAGACGTACCAGTAATATTAGATGACTTATGTTAGTTAACGTAAAAATTGTCACAACCTTCCTCGGTCTCCCCTACTCGAATGCTATCCGATATATTTTCAATTAAAATACGAATTTCGATTACGCATTTCGCTTTGAATTGAATTAAGGCAGGTTTAACGCGTTGCGGCGAGCGGGGTTTTGTAAATAAAATAATGAAGTTCGCTATACAATTTCCGGAATTTCAGTTATAAGAAAATTGATCGCCGGTATGCATGGCACATATGTATGTACATGAAACTATTTAATTTTCTACTTTGGGTCTTTCTTACTTAGAGTACTCGTGTGAAGATCCAAGAGGATCGAACCGAAATAAATTTCAAATGATAGTCACTTTTTCAATAACAGATAAAAACAACAAGAATAACTGCAGGAAGAATTCCAGAACTGAATAAAATATAAGTAGTGATCTAGAATTTAGTGTTTACCGTACAAATGTTTAACGATTGAATGTAATTGAGTTTTCTAGACTTCCACAACAAAATATGAATATTGTCTACTTATGTAAATAGTAAAGAGCTTCGTAAAATAACAAAACAAGAATCAAATGATTTACAATATTGCAAAATCTACCAATTTAATAGTCATCATTAGTACGAAAGCACACGGTAAATGTTTTGTATATGAAAAATATTCAAGGAGTTAGTGACGTTTTTCAAACATTTCCTGAATATCTCAACGCTTCGGTGCATGTCAGACTCGTACTAAGTAATGTATTCTTAAAAACGTAGAAATGAGGTTAATGGTTCTTGAAGAAATATGTAGATGTTAGTGAAGTAGGAAAATACGGGCTGTGTCTAAATATGAATTTCTTTGTCTTACCCACTAATTCATGATCTCTTCGATTTCTTTGTCAATGACACAACAGCACAATAACTAAACTCCTATTGGTTTTAGTAACGCTGGAGCTATTATATTGAAACTTTCGTACACAATCCAGCTAATCAATCGGCACAGCTTTTTGAATTTTAAAATAATAAAAAATATTACATTTGAATGCATATATTTGAAAATACATTTTAGAGTTGGTCTTATAACTTCAACTTTAAGTAGCGACAAAGATGCAAATAATCTGTATTTAATTCAAATTGAAGAGACAATGATAATATTTCATGTTTGTTGTAAATAGCCGCAACAATAAAGCAACTACACCACGTTTTTAAATGTGAACTTTTTGAAACAATTTATGTCAGTGTGATGTTAATACTCGTATGCTACTAAACCATATACAAAGGCCGAACTAAGCTGTAGTTGTGCGGACAATGCTAGAAGGAAAACAATTATGAAAATGTGACTTTGGGTTACTTATTTGAAACAAAAAAATTCGTCTTTTTTTCATATTGCTAAACCAAATAAAGGCCATTTATATTTTTTATAAACTAAAACTAAAAATCTGGTGCAACATTAAATTGAATGCTCATTCAAGTATGAGCTTGTGTTAAAGCGGAAAAATTCACTTGAATCATTTGAAAATAAATCTACCACACCAACACACATTCGAATATTTGAAAATGCATACTAAAATTATATAAAATAAAAATATTTCATGACTTTAGGAGCAAAAAGAAAGAAAGCTTTTATGAAAATTAGATCAAAAATTGTATATGTAGAAAATGGAAACTTGTAAATGTAAATGTGTTTTTGCAGGCATTGAAAATAATTTATTTTTTTAAAACAAAAAAAAAAAATAAGGATTTGATTTCAATATTTACGAACTTATCTTCCGTGCGTCAGCACATATTTTGTTTCATTCACTAAAATTGTAGGTATAAATTAGTTAAATGCTAGAAACATGCTCTTTTTGTCGTATACTATAATTGTAAAAATCAAAATCGACGAATTGGAATCTATGTCTCAAAAAAAAAAAATTATAAACATTACAAATATAGTTTCATTAATCTTTCACTTAATATATGAAAATAATTGCAAATATAAATAGAATTGAGAATGAAGAAGTATGTGTTGGTTTTATTTTAGAATGATTAATTTCTTTTCAAGATTGTTTTCTTCGAGATTAGTGCTGCATTATCACCGCCTTGAAAAGTCCTCAAATCAGTATGTACTAAAAGCTAAAAGTAAGTGTGAGCTCACAAATTAATATTTTCAAGCAAATAAAAACGTAATGGAGGGATGAAAGAGAAACTTAGTTGAATAAAATATAGGACTACAGTATAATATTTTAAATAAGATAAAATGTGGCTCATAGGTCTTACCGGATGTTGCTGGCAGGGCTGTCGACAAAGAGGTAGAGTCGGACAGGTGATGTAATAGCCCTGGCCTGAGACCCAAAGTCCGTCATCTCGCCCATTTTTTCCACTTTTTTCTATTGTTTTTAAAATTTATAAGAATGTCGGCGCCAACTCCTGCCAGACAGGCGATGTGCACTTACATTGCTACCATTGAAGCGTCAATCAGAACCAACCAACCGAAATCTTTTTGGTGATTCATCCGTTCCTTGAAAAACTCTGCCAGTATCCCCAATGGTATGCAATTGGGTGATACAGCTGCTTCCACTCGGTTTGAAGTGTGTGAACTTTTTGCTTCTTACTTTTCCTCTTTCTTCTTACAAAAATGCCCTCCTCCTTCCCAAAATCTTATCTTTTCATCTTCTCCTAAATTACATTCGTTTTTGATAAACCCTTTACAAATTGAACTTCGGTTGGGGGATATCGACGCCAATACCGGTCCCGACGGTATTCCAAATATCTTGGCTTAATCTCTTTCATAATCTCAGTGCGTCCCTCTTAATATCTTCTCTTCTCTTTGGAAGACTGCCAATGTCTTCCCTATACATAAAGCTGGTGATCGTACATGCTTCTCAAACTACCGTCCCATTTCCCTGCTTCCTTGCTTTAGCAAGATCCTTGAGAAAGTAGTCTATATGCGAGTCTACTCCTTTATCCAACCTGCCTTAGTCCATGAGCAGCATGGCTTTGTTACAGGTAAATCCACATTAACCAACCTTATTTCCTTCACACATATGGTCGCATCCTCTCTTGACCGTCAAAACCAGGTTGCCATTCTATATACTGACTTCTCCAAAGCCTTTGACTCTGTCAATCATAACCTCGTTCTCCAAAAGCTAAGGAACGGTAACATAGCTGGTCCTCTTCTTTCCTGGTTTTTCTCTTACATATATGGTCGTACCTGTATTGTAATTGTATTTTCTGTTGTTCAATTCCCTTTTTTCCAGTATTAGGTGTTTCACAAGTATCTATTCTTGGTCCTCTTCTCTTTCTTTTGTTCTTAAACGATCTACCTCCTTTAATCCAATCTTCTTGTCTGTTATATGCTGACGACTTCAAAATGTTTCGAGTGATCGAGTCACAAAATGACTGTACGCTTTTACAAAATGACCTTAATAGCTTATCGACTTGGTGCTGCGCCAATGCTCTCACTTTGAACATCGCGAAATGCCACTAAATGTCTTTTACCTGTAAAACGTCACCTTTAATGTTATCCTATTCTGTTTCTAGCTCTCCTCTTAATGTTGTTGAAAATTTTAGAGATCTTAGGGTAATATTTGATTCTAAGCTTAAATTTTATAAGCTTACGAGGGTGGGGTGAAAAGTTTCCAGCCTGACCAAGAGATGGCGCTACTAGGTCTATTTTTTAGCGGCGTCCTACAGTAACATTCCTTTCAAGCTTATATGCACAGTTTCAGTCCAATCGCTACGTTAGTTTGCGTTTAAATAAGTAAATAAATAAATAAATCAATCAATCAATCAATAAATCAATAGCAGCGCACATAATGCTAGTATTTAGTGATGGGCAAAATGGCTTTCTCAAGTGAGCTAGCTCCATAAAACTCACTCGTTTTAAAGAGTTGCGCTTTAAGAGCCATTCAAAAGAGCCACTTCAAGCAACTTTTTTATGGTTACAAAAGTTTAAAGTAAATTGCTGTTTTTTGTTGCTTTAATAATAATAAGCTTAAATCGAATATAACATAACATAACTTTAATAATATATCATATCATATGTTATAAATTTAAAAATAAACCTTAAATTAGAAATCAATCGGATTAACAATAATCATATCTGAAAACCTTTGCATATTATTAATTATTGTGTGAAAATAGCACTTGTGTTATTCGTTTTGGCGATAAACGAGATCTCTTTTCAGTGAGCAAATACCCATTTTTTGATAATACTCGTTCGCAGGGGAGTGAAGTGTCCACTTTACCCAATTGTTGCTTCACTATCTCAAGATGTCTGGGATATATATCTTTCTTTTCTTTCCACCATTTGGGAGGGTCAGCAGCTCTAGATATATTTACATGTTGTAAATACTTATCCATTTCGTTAATGCCTGCAGCTACATAGCTTTGCTGGCTTCTTACACTGTTGAGTTTGTCATCAAATTTTCGCCATAACATATTTTGCGTTCCTTGTGCTGTAGGTACCGAAATTAGATGTAAGCAAGCACGTCTGTACGTGGATTAATTTTGAAATGCTAGTCTTTTAAATCGTTGATCTAAAAGAACGCTCTCTAGGCAAAACATATTTTCTTTATATAATTTAAATCTGTTTGAAAGTTATCTTTGGTCACATTCAAAAAACTGCGTACACCAGCAGTTTCATTCTCGTTCAGACAGAGTTCTGAAATGTAGCTTCTAAACGTTGATGTAATAATATATATTTTCGAAATCGATACCGTTTTCTCACTGCTTATTTCTAGAGTAGCCTCATTGAAGATGCTCAATATATCAGAGATTCTTTTCATAATATTCCGTTCATCAGGAGAAGGAGTTGGTAGATTTTAGTTCAGGACACTTAAGGTGGCTAATAGTGGCTCTTTTGCTTCTCGAATGCACACAATCATAGAATACGTAGAGTTTCTTTTGGAGTATGTAATTTGCTCGTATTTTCTAAAGAGTGACCTCCAGCTGCAAAAGTGTCTTCTGAACTATGAGATTGAGTGTGTGAGCAAAACACGAAATATGTTCCCAATCGCATAAACGAACAGTGGCGATTATGTTGTGTGCATTATCTGTCACAACTGGTGCTACTTTTTCTAAAATATCCCATTGCTGAAGTACTTTTTCAGTTCAGAAGACAAATTATAAGGTTTATGTCGGTAATTGAAGTCAAAACAGTCCAAGAGATGTGATTTCAGTTCACAATTTATATCGACATAATGAACTCTGGCTGGACTGCCATAAAACTTTGGTTATTAATCGAAGTCCAACCGTCAGTAGTGACTGTCATATCTTACTTCCCACGGTCTCGTAAATTTTACACTCCCGGTAGGGTTGGAGATACCTTCGCGGCAACTTGCAGTCACGAGGAAGGGCTCAGCACAGCCGAAGAAGCGAACTGGCGAACCAAAAAGGAGCTCAGCCTTTTCCTCCTTAGCACTTTTAGTGTTAATTTAAGTTTTTCCGGACGGTTTTCCGTCAGAGATCATTTTGCCGTATCTTTGAAACTACGCCGCTTTTCCCCAAACTTGCATGGAAATTTCGCCCAGAACAGCTCAGAGAGGTCCACGAATTCATGCTAGACCAAAAAAAATTTTTTTTGGAAAAATTGACGTTTTTGCCCAATTTCCCCTATCAACAGTTTTTTTTCGCCCTTAAAATATCACTATTGTACTCCCCGACCACTTTCAATTATCGAAAGCGCCGTAAAAGCAGTTTTTGCCAAACTATGGCCAAAAAAACCCTTACTCCCCCACAAAACCGAAATTTGCCCGTTATGTCCCAAACCACTCTAACCCAAAATTGGCCGATTTTGTCCGATTTCAGGTACTTTTGCCCTAAAAACTTTTTGAATATTTGAATAAAATACTTGCAAATACGAAAATCTTATATAAACTCACAGTCTCTTTTAACTTTCTACTCATTATGAGGCTTTTTTCTAATTTTCTATTTGCCAACACATTCAACATAGTCTTCAAAAAACCAAACGTACCTATGAAATGCACCGCCTAATAGCCAACATTTGGCAAATAAAATACTCGTCAACTAGAGCAAAATATATGCACGTAAACGCATACTATGTGCTCACAAAATGTCGCCTTCAAAAACCGCACACGATCAGTATTTACCATTCGCACAGTAGCATCATTCACATAGTACTTATCATTCATATTCTATTCGCACTGGCTCAGTGCTTTCAACCATTCTTCACTCGCACGGTGCTGGCTCCGTGATTTCATTCATTCTTCATTCAAAGGAACTGGCTCTTTTCTCTGAGCAATAAGATAGTCGTATACATACAGTTGCTCACAGCTTATTTGATACAGTGCTTTTTTAAAAAATTAAGTTGCATTAACTCAAAACATAATAACAATATTAAAAAACTCTAGCGCACCTGAACCGCCAGAAAACTAATTTTCGAAGAAATTTTCTTTGAGTGACAAAAAGTGTGGAAAGACGTAAAACACTGTTTTGTAGAATCATATCAACCATTCCTTATCCAAAGCAACAAAACTCAACTACAACACAAATGATGAAAATTTTCAGTGCTGGCAACCCGAACGAAGTAGTCCGGACGAAGCGTCGGTTCGGCAGTCCGAACGAAGCAGCAATAAGTTTATGATAACAAACTCATACTCAAATCAACTTATCCTCTGAATTTCGTTCTCATCGCAGGATTTTATCGAAATTTTCAGCGGTTAAACGTTGTTTGAGGCTGCCATCCGAAAAATGTTCAAAACTCGGAAAATGTAAAAATTGGTTTCTTATTTTTATCGCAAATGCTTTGCATATGAGTATGTAATTTGAAGCATCTGTTGGTGCAATATTTACGGAAATGGCTAATGCTGGTTACCCTGTGTAAGCAGCAAAGCAAAACACATACCAAATCTGCTTCACGTTAAGTTAAACCCAACCAGTAAATTTCGTTTCAATTGAATCACTGCGCACGTTATACGGGTGTAAAGAATTTTAGGGTTACCACCCTCAAAATTTTTCGAGTTTTTAAAGTGTTAATATTTGTTGTTAATTTTCATTGCAGGATCATTTCCATTTGCAAATCTAATGACATAATCGCTCAGTAAAGAAATTAAACAAAATTACAAAATGGTCATAGCTGGCAGCCCTTTCATGATTTTCGTACAAAATTTCTACGACATTTGGTTCATATTAAGGTTCATTTACTGCGTGAAGTTCGTTCTGATTTCTACACTGGACCGGAATTTATAGGGAAAAAAGCTTTATTTTGCTGAGCAAATTTGCAAGATTTAGGAAACAAAAATCACCATAGCTGGCAACTCTATTCTTATTGTTCAGCCAAATTTTCACCAAATGTTACATAGAGTAAAATCCAAGTATTGTATGAATTTGGTCAAAATCTGATGGCTGAATCGGAAGTTATAGGCTCAGTGATTTTTCAAGATGGTACCACTGGCACAGGGTTGCCCGCATTTCAAAATTACTTCTATCAGACCTGGTCCTAGCTAATGTTAACATGTCCTGTAAATTTCACTATGATCGGATAACCCGGTCGTCAGTTCTCGTGAACAGAACTTTCGAGTGCTGAAAATAGAGGTAGTTTAGTGATGGGTTGCCGTTCTTGTGCGAATCGGAATTTGGTAAATTTTAATCTGACGTGATATAAAACATAATTAGTTTTTATTTCCAATACTTTTTGTTACAAAAATTTTACACTGCTTGGAAATATAGGAGTACCTGAAAATTCACTAAAATGCCCGCCGCTGCCAAAAGGTTAAAGATAACTGAATTGGAACAAGTCATGGACCTACCTACTATATACATCTACGACATCCGAAAATTTCAGCTCAATCGGATCGGCCACTCCAAAGATTACTTCTATTAACGGATTGCTGATATATATATATATATATATATATATATATATATATATATATATATATATATATATATATATATATATATATATATATATATATATATATATATATATATATATATATATATATATATATATATATATATATTATAGTAATAAGGATAAGTTACGTTCTAGAAATAAGAAGCACCGTAGCATCTAAGATCATGTCTAGCTCTAAGAACACGGAAAACCTTAAATGTATGCACACAAAGAAGAAGATGTAAGAATAAAGAAATGGACATTCTGTCCTGAACCGTCGAACAGTGCGTTTCGCTAAAGTTTATCAGAAGTGGGATCGATCGTGGATTTTGATAATGAGTACAAAGAACAAATTAGTTGAACAGCTTCGTGAACGTGGACTCGCAACCACGGGAAGCAAAAGTGTGTTGAAAAAGCGTTTGTTCGATGCGAAAAATATCGATTCTCCGGCCGATGTAATTACGACTCCGTTAAGTCGTCCGCCACAAACAGTACCGAAAATTGTGAACGCTAGTGAAAACGACGCTAACAAGATGGCGACCACATTACGAGGCGCTCAACGATCGCAAGTATTCTCAACACGCTACGAACAGATAAATCATCAGGACACTCAAGACGCCAACCTGACACCCGTCATTAAACCGTCAATTATCGAGCAGCGTCCATTTTTCACGCCACGCGAATTATGCGAAATACTTCCGGAGTTCGATCCAGATAACATATGTGGACTGTCGATCGATAAATGGATCGAGAATGTGACGGCGATTCAATCGTTCTATAATGTTGACGAAAAGATGTTGCTTTTCACAATACCACCAAAATTAAAAGGAAACGCGCGGCTTTGGTTTGATACGTTGCCACTGGACGGCTTATCGTGGTCTAGTTTTACGTCAAGGCTTAGGCAATATTTTCCATCACGATATAATGATGCCGATCTCCACTCCACCACGAACTAAGGACCAGAAAGCGAAACCAGCATGAGACCGGTGAGCAATATTTCCACAGAATGTGTGGGATCGCGGCGAGAGGAAATATCGATGAAGCTTCATTGATCAGATACATAACGTCCGGGATGAACGACGAGCGATTCACAACAGCATTGTTAGCGACACCAATTTATCAGAATGTGGAACTGCTTGAGCGCTTGAGATGGTACGACAGCGTGAAAGTAAGGCATTCGCTTTCCAACATCAGGAGTCAATTACGGCCAGCAGAATTTGAACGACATATTCAGCCGACACCGCGGTGCTATAATTGTAACGAGATGGGACATCTAGCGATCGACTGTTTGCAAGCGCAACGGAGGGTTCGATGTAGCACTTGTCGGAAAACATCTCACCCCACAGAGCGATGTCCACAGGAAGCGTCAAATCAAGTAAATATGATTGAAAAAAATTTATTTGACATTAAAATAAGTTTAATCTATGACAGATGTCGGGAAATTGATGCTAGAACGTTGATTGATACGGGAAGTGCTATCAATCTTATTAAAATTTCAAAAGTTTTGACCAACATAGATGAGCGCGACACTCCTAAAAACTATTCTGGCATCAATGGATCAAAGTTACATATCTTTGGTAGTATTTTCGTAAAAATAAGCTTTTTAGATAGTAAGAGTGAAAAAATTGAAACTATTTGTAAGTTTTATGTTGTACCGGATAATACGATGTCCTTTGAGTGTATATTAGGCCGCGAATTCTTACAAAATTCAGATCTGTCAATCACACCAATTGGTTCCGCGAAAATTTCACAAATTCCGACGGCCGAAAATAATTTCATTGTTGACTTAATGAACATCAACTACGTAGATGATTTGGAAAGTAGTAAAGTTGAGCTTAAGTGTGATTCTAAAAATTTAAATTTTGAGTGGCGCTCACGACTGAACGAACTTTATTCCGATTTTCTTAAATCACCGCGCACTTTGGAGCCAAAAGTAAAACGAGAAATGAAGATAGAACTTGTTTGTAGCAAAGAAGTCTGGTCAAGTCCAAAAAGATTATCATTTTCAGAAAAACAAGAAGTTGAAAAAATAATTTCAGACTTGCTTCAGCAACGTATTATAAGGGAAAGTACATCGCCTTACGCAAGCCGAATTGTCCTGGTAAAAAAGAAAAATGGCAGTACAAGACTGTGTGTAGACTACCGAAATTTAAATAAAATAACAGTTAAAGACAGATACCCGCTCCCTCTAATTGAAGATATTTTAGATCGACTACGCGGGAAGAAAATATTCTCTAAAATTGATCTTAAAAATGGATTTTTTCACATTAAAATGAACGAAGATTCTGCGAAACTTACAGCCTTCGTAACCCACAATGGCCACTATGAATATATGCGAATGCCTTTCGGTCTCGCGAATGCGCCAGCTGTATTCTCTCGGTTTATTCACACTGTATTTGAGCCACTTATAAAGCAAGGCGACGTAATCGTTTATATGGATGATATACTCGTCGCTACAGAAACAGCAGATGGCCATTTTAACGTATTAAAGGAAGTTTTTGGGGTAATGATAGATAATTTATTAGAGTTGCAGCCTGCGAAATGTGAATTTTTAAAAAAGGAAATCGAGTTCCTAGGATACACGATTGAGGCTAACGCAATTAGTCCTAGTAGTAGTCACATTGAAGCTATTAGAGAATTTCCGATTCCTTTGAATACGAGAGACCTCCAGAGATTTTTGGGACTAGCTAGCTTCTTCCGAAAATTTGTAAAATCTTTCGCTTCTAAAGCTGGACCTCTATACAACCTTTTAAAAAACGATACTAAATTTGAATTCGGCGCATTGCAATTGGAATCTTTTGAACAAATCAAAGAGTCATTAACTAAAAGCCCCGTCTTATCAATTTACAGTCCACGCGCCCGTACTGAATTGCATACAGATGCAAGCAAAAACGGTTTCGGAGCAATTCTTTTACAAGAACAACATGACGGAAAATTCCATCCGGTATCATATTTTAGTAGACGATCTACCACTTCGGAACAAAATCTTCACTCTTATGTACTTGAGACCCTAGCCATCGTTTATGCACTAGAGCGTTTTCATGTATATTTATATGGGATAAATTTCACTGTAGTCACTGATTGCAATGCACTAAAACTAACCCTTTCAAAAAAGGAAATGAACCCTCGAATCGGAAGATGGATTCTTTTCTTCCAAAGCTACCACTTTGACGTAATTCACAGAGCAGGGGGCTCTATGTCACACGTAGATGCCTTAAGTAGAGTCTTTAATCCATTGCTTGATGAGTGTTGCTTGGTTGAAGAGAACTCGTTCAGTCGAGTTTTAAAAATAACTCAATCCCAAGACGAAGATATATCGACAATTAAAAGCGATTTGAAAAATAATGAAAATTCGACTTATGTCATCCGAGACGAACTATTGTTTCGCAAAGACGGCAAGCGCCTACTATTTTACGTGCCGAAACACTTAATCGATTCGGTAATTAGGACATGTCATGACGAAATGGGACATGTGGGGATGAATAAAACATCTGAAATAATTAAACGTGTATATTACTTTCCAAAAATGCATGAAAAAATATCGAAACATATCGAAAATTGTTTAAAGTGCTTGGTATATTCGAAAAAGTCTGGAAAGGCTGAGGGTTTTCTACATAACATCGAGAAGGGAGATGTTCCGTTTGATACCATTCACTTGGATCATTTTGGTCCACTTCAGCCCACGAAACGGAAAAATCGATATGTTTTGTTAATAATTGATGCCTTTACTCGTTTTATACGCCTTTCACCGACGAAAACAACAAATACTGTTGAAGTAAAGAAAATTTTACAAGATTATTTTAGACAATATGGCAGACCACGACGACTGGTATCAGATCGTGGAACTTGTTTCACGTCAAATCTATTCCTCGAATTTTTAAATGAAAATAATGTGCAGCACATACTTAATGCTACAGCTAGTCCCCAATCAAATGGACAAGTAGAGCGCATGAATAGAACTCTTGCACCTATTTTAGCCAAAATAACTGCGAGTCATGACTCCTGGGATCTGGCTTTGCCTCAATGCGAATTTGTTTTCAACAACACATTGAATAGAAGCATTGGTGAAACGCCAAGCCGAATGCTTTTCGGTATCAACCAGCGAGGTAAGTTTGTTGACGGTCTCCGCGAGTACTTAGAAGAATTAGATGAGAAAGACCGAGATCTGGATAAATTACGCTCAGACGCAGCTGATAGAAACAAGGCTACACAAGACACTAATAAAACTTTATACGATTCGAAACGGTGTCCTGCTACAGTTTATGAAGAAGGTGAGTATGTAATGGTTGAAAATCGAAGCACAGAGCCTGGTATAAATCGAAAACTACTTCCTAAATTCAAAGGACCGTATATAGTCAAACGAAAGTTAGATAACGACCGTTACGTAATTTGCGATATTCCCGATTTTAAATTAAAACAGAAACCTTTTGAGGGCGTAATCGATCACTCGAAGCTAAAAAGATGGATTTTATTTCCAAAAAATTGATCACACTCGAGGGCGCGTGTTATGTCAGGATGATCGAGTTATAGTAATAAGGATAAGTTACGTTCTAGAAATAAGAAGCACCGTAGCATCTAAGATCATGTCTAGCTCTAAGAACACGGAAAACCTTAAATGTATGCACACAAAGAAGAAGATGTAAGAATAAAGAAATGGACATTCTGTCTTGAACCGTCGAACAGTGCGTTTCACTAAATATATATATATATATATATATATATATATATATATATATATATATATATATATATATATATATATATATATATATATATATATATATATAAATACAGAAATATGAATTTTCGGCGAAACGAGTTTAATACTATTGTTCTTCGAACATTAGTAAAAATTTGAACACCATTTTGAAGAAAAATGTTGGTTGTTTATTAAACAAGTTTATATTTGTTACAAAGTTGCTGTTTTACATCTTAAAAAAACAAAAAACTAAAAGTAATAACAAATTTCATGTCACAGCTTATTTGATACAGTTTGATTAAACATTAAAATTATTGTGAATTATGAGGTTTCCAGTTGATTTCAATACTTCGTATGATAGCCCTTAGCCTAAAGCAGAGCCTGGAGCCTATTCGGCATTGAGTCAACGAGTTTTTTTTTGTGATGTCAGGAGTAATTTTTTGCCATTCCTCCATCAGTGCTTTCTTCAGGTCTTGTTTATTAAAAATCTTGTGTTTTCAAATGTTGTTATCCAACAAAGTCCACAGATTCTCAAAGACGTTCATATCTGGTGACTGTGCCGGTGGAGACATCAAATGAGGGCAATCCCAAATTGGCCAGGACTGCACAATTCCCGACTTATGCTTTGGATCATTGTCTTGGTAAAACCGAAATTGGTTGCTAACACCCAGTTTCTCAGTGCTTTGCAGCAAATTGTTTTTGAGTACTATGTTTGGTTCTATGTCCTATGTTTGAGTACTATGTTTGGTCCATTGTTTCCTCAATAAACTTTAAATTTCTGACCCCGGCTGTGGACATGCAGGCCCAAACTATCACATTGCCACCACCATGCTTCACAGTAGCTTTGAAGCTCTCCTTGTTTAGCTCAGTGTTTGCCTTGCGCCAGACATATGACATTCCGTCGGAGCCAAAAATGTTAAACTTGGACTCGTCCGCAAAAATAAAAGTATTCCTGAACGCGGATGGCTTTCCCACATGCTCTTTGGCAAAGGCAAATTGGCTTATTGTATTTTTTTTTGGAATTGAATGGCTTCCTACGAGCTACTCGCCCGTTGAAAACATGGTCGCGATGCACTCGTCGGACGGTTTCAGCACTACATGACTTCCTTAATTCACGATGAACCTCAGTAACCAATTTTGGAGCGGAAATCTTTGTGTTTGCTTTCACTTTCCTTATAATGTATCGTTCGTCGGATATGGTGAAAATATTGTTTGGCGCATTTCTCCTCTTATTTTCTACCTGATTTTCGTGCACAAAGCGCTGAATTATGTGTTGCACTGTAGAGACATTGAAATTCACACTTTCAGAAATTTTTCGAACACTGTCCTATTTAAAGTGGTTTAATACCAATTCGCGCTGTTCAATTTTGGTGCGATTACCCATTTTACAATTTTGGCTCATTTGGGCACTTCAGCTTACAAGATCTTGCTAAAAAATTACCTAAGCCAATGTCTAACACAATCAAAAATTCAAGAAACAAAAACAAGACAGATTAACGGCGCGACAAATAGAAGTTTATTCGCATTGAGGTGTCTGTATCAAATAAGCTGTGAGCTGCAATTTTTCTGCGCCAGTGGTATTTCTCTTTTGCCGGACGCCGAGGAATATTGCTGGAACATTTTTTGTTTGCATTGTATTCGTTGAACATGCATCTAGTCAAATACGTTTAAATTTTTTAGATAGGGTTCTTAATTTCAAAGTTACAGTCATTTGCATTTTTAAATAGTCGCTGTATCAAATAAGCTGTGAGCCACTGTATGTACATGTTCTGACGTTAAAATAGCCTAGATTTCGCTTCAACTACACACGGTAGTCTAGTGAAGTATTGCCGTGTGTCTATGCACAAGCTCCATTTGGTCGGGTGGTTGCTTGAGTGGCCCCGCAATATCGCTATTGCCACTAAAGTGAAGGTATGAAGTGTGCGGAGCGACTCTAAATGATGGCTCACATATGTCCAACAAAAGAGTTGCTCTTTTTTCTGAAGAGATGGTTCACACATAGCGAATCCAATCCCG
Source organism: Nemotelus nigrinus (assembly GCA_947369275.1). NCBI lineage: Eukaryota > Metazoa > Arthropoda > Insecta > Diptera > Stratiomyidae > Nemotelus > Nemotelus nigrinus. Next base: position 68,009,441 of record OX376373.1, on the reverse strand, counting down.
GCTAATTTCTGGTCCCGAAAATCCCGGGATTGATGAGTTCTAATCCCGGGATTTTCGGGATGAGAAATTGGCCTGAATTCCGGGGCCGGGAGTCAAGCATAATCGGCAATCAAATTACGGCAAGACTCGAAAAGAGCAAATAGAATCCATATTTATGAGAAAGCAATGAGCATGCTGGTTCACATCAAAATGCGTAAAGAATAGAGCAAAACAAACCGATGTAACAGTTAACAAGATAATACAAAGGGGTTTGTAAATAAATAAGTATGGATTGTTTCGCATTTAGTGCATTCGTTACTTCGAATGATTTGAAGAAATTAATACTAGCGAATGCATACACAGATTTACCAAAATCCTTAACAACAATCAAAAAAAGGCTGTGGGCTATGCAAGCAGGATAAAAAATATAATAAAAAATGAGATAAGACAGGCTAGTATCTCAGGTGAACGGTTCAGTTTGACGTTTGCTGAGTGAGCTTCGACATCAAATAGGCGCTACGCCAATACATAACATCTACTTAGTAAATTCTTGCTGGAGCTTGGTGCGAGTAAGGATATCAATGACAGTTGCAAACTACCTAGATATATTAAAAGAGCGTTTCGCTGAGTTTGATGTTTCTCTAGAAAAAGACATTGTTACCATCATAACTGATGGGTCAAATGAAATGCGAAAAGTAGGCAGACTAGTTAATACAGAGCAACATATTTGTTTGGCGCATAGCATCCTTTTGGCAGTTTCCGATGTTCTCTATAATAGGAGGTCCATTCTAGATCAAAGAGTTGATGAAGCAGTTGATAATCTGGACGAAGACCACGAAGATTTGAACGCTCCTGAATCAGCTTACTACGTTAAACCCGGTCGCCTGTAAGACACACTAGATCTGACGAAGGACCTCAGCGCATGCATAAAGAAAGTTCGTAAGGTAGTTTTATATTTTAAAAAGGCTCCAACGAAAAATAGTTACGATCTTCAAAACTGTGTCAAATCCGAGCAAGGCATTTAATTGTCTCACTTACTGGATTGTAAAACAAGATGAAATAATCTCTTGACAATGTTTAAACGATTCTCCATTTTGAAAAATAGTATACATTAATAGGCCTGCAATATCCAGAGCGATTAAAAGGAACTGAGTTTGATTCGATTTAGAAACTTATTGAAGTTTTACTCCTTGTAAAATTGACTGTGGAGGCCTTAAATCGCAAAGATGCAAATTTATGCACTGCTAATACTTCATCAAGATTTTTATTTAGGCTGCTAGGAGAAAAACGGTCCATTCTTGTGAATGCTATGAAAATTGCAATATTGGACCGAATCAAAGACGCTCCGTGTACTGAGCTATCTGGTTAGCTAAACTATCTCCAGCATCCACATTGTGCCAGCAAAAATTTACCAAATGAAATAGAATCTCTATTTTGGAAACCAAGCAACGCAAATATTTACAAATTTACTTCAATGATCTAGATGCTGAACCCTTTGCTTGCTAGCCAAAGAAATGAGGAGAACCTAGTAGATATCCATATAAAATCAAAACAAGGTAGTCGTCAATTGATGCTACAAGAAGAGCTGCAAAAGTATGAAAATAATCAATCGTGAAATGCCGCAAGAAACTAATCTAATTAAAACTATTGCAAAAGAAATGAAACTTTTCGAAAGTGGTGGCACTCGCATAGTTTGGAGCAGGCTTACCAATATTTATCGACCGTTTCCGCGGCGTCCAACATCGGGAATAAATTTAGAAGCAGGCTTGGAGACGATACTTTGGATACTTTGCAATTGCTTCAACGTTACTTCCGAAAAAACCAATGAACTTTAGTAGAATTTTTATGTGTTGAATATTTTATATGTTAAGAGTTGTGATTTATTGTTGTGATTTTTTGTCGTGATTTGTTGTTGTAATTTGTAATAGTTGTAATTTTAAATCTTTGCTTTCATACTGCCAACGTCTCGGATAAAATAATATAATTTTTTTTAATTTGCATCAATTAAATAAATTAGTAATTATTCAGTAACATATATTTTATACAGTTTACAGCTTACTTATTGCTGTAGTTTTGAAATGATGGCACATAATATAATCTGTTTATTAAAAACTTGACTTATTTTGTTGTGTTATATTTTGAATCTCGAATCCCGGGATCCCGGGATTTGAGACTTTTAAATCCCGTAATCCCGGGATTGAAAAAATGGTTCGGGATTGGAATCCCTATTCACACAGCTCCTTCAAAAGAGTTGCCCTCTTTGATTGGCTCGCTCCTGAGCGACCCATCACTACTAGTATTTGAAAGTGAATGAAGCGACTTAACTCTTGGATGCCAATAGTAACAACCTGTATATTCTGGACTCACCCACAAATAACTGCACCATAATTCCTTACTACATAGTTGCATCTCCAAGCTCATTGATCTGTGATACCATGCTTATGAAACTGGATACCGTGCTGCACCTGTCAAACTAGCACACTTTTTACCAACGATAACCGTGCTCCGAAGCTGATCACATCGCGCAACACAATTCGATGGCTGGGCAAGTATTTCTGAAAACTTCTGCAATTCAAACATTATTCCTGCTAAATTTGTACTTAGAAATCAGTTATGCCTAGGACCTCATGACCAATTTTGTCCTTCCCTGTGGCACTATATATTTTACACTGTAAAACTATTTATTATAAATATATCAGCTATTTTGGTTAATTTCCTGGAAGTTAAGGTGTAATAAATTTCATGGCGTTAAAAACATAGCTTTAAATGCTGGAAAATTGAAAATCACAGATAATATAAAATCGAACCATTTCAAAACTAAAATTCTAATGCTTAAGAAGGCTAGATACATTATAAAGTATTTTTCGGGAAAAAAAAATCCAGTGAGTTTTACACATTAGAATATGCTTAAATAATTGAAACTACAAGGATTTTTTAGCATATCATGGGTCTAAGGTTTTGCTATCTACAATACGTTTCAATATATTAGGTACAAACATATTAACTCAAATTTCGTTGGACACCAAAAATATACTGTTGGTGGGAAAATCAAGTCCTGTCACAACCTTATTTTTCCGAACATGCATTTTTCGCGAAGCATTGGTATCGATTCAAACTTTTCGGGTTGATTCCACTTTTCTGTAATTGAAAGAGAATATTAAACATAAATGATTTCTTTTAGTTACATTGAATGAGTCATACAAAATCAGTTATTGATCCTATCGAATTCAGGACGTAGAGCGTCAAATAATTGCTGAATACACCTCGGGTTCGAGCCAAGTGGAATTTTTCTTCGTTTACGTAGAAATAACCAAGTAGGTTTCCGGTTTCTTTGTCAATCACGTTGATACGGAATGTTTTCGTTTGCATCTGCTCGGGAAGAACTGATACGAAGAAGTCTGTGGGCGGACGTCCTCCACTCAGATCCTCGATAACGTTGGAAATACTTTCCAGGTCGATGCTAGGAAGGGAAGTTTCTGTGTCGCTGGACGCGTCAGTCGGAGAGCTAACTGTGGGTCGTGATGTATGTTGCATTGATTGTCGGGCAGGTCTTGCAAAATGTTGCCGTGCTGGAGACTGTATCTGCTGTGAGCCTTTTCCTTGGCTATCTTTTGTGAAGATTTGTGGGGCTGCTAGAGATAGAGCGTTTTGGGAACTATATGGTTCAGTAGAAACATTAGGGAATCTTCCTGATTCCGTTGGAATGATAACTGGGCTTGTTGTATTTTCACCAGCTGAAATTCGATGACCAGTTTCCGACGATTTTCCATATTGCCACCGAGAAGTATGACCAATTGATTCAGATCGAGAAGATGAGCTTACTCGATGATTCCGCTCTGGGGTGGATCGAAATTTTTTATCGTCTTCTCTTGTAGACTTATGAAACGGCCGTCCAAGAAAAATGCCATGTTGATTAGATGGGTTTCTGGTTTCCTTAACTCTTGTTGTATTATTTTCCTTACGAAAGTAGCTAGCGCCTCCAGCTATTCGATTTCCTTTGATAGCCGTAGTGTTAGCGCTAGAAGTTGTAGGTTTTGATCTACGAGTAAACCTGAAGCTTTTATCACTGGCTAGTGGACTTTGAAGATTCTTCTCTTTCTGCAACTCCGAACATCTTTGTGACGAAGTTTCTTCAAAAGGGGGCTTAAATTTGTCTGACGGGAAATTACGCTGTGGATTTAGGTGGATTTCTTCCCGAACTTGTTTTTCGCCTGCAAGATCTATGTGTTGTTCAGCCACTTTATGAGAATTTGAATTGCAAATCAAGTTCGATTGAGACTGGGGTTTGAAAAATAAGGTCTGTTTTTGCGATTCGATGTTCCCAGGCGTTGATGAAAAGTTTCTTGTGTGTCTCTCGGTTATGTGATTTTTTTCTCTTCGGTCAAAATTAGCTTGTCTATTTCCCAAGTAGTCCGCACCTGCACTGATTCGGTTGTGAAAGTTGGTTTTCGATGTTTTCGGTTCTCCTCGTTTTCTAGCACGGTCCGCACATATACGATCGAGCTCAGATTCAGTTAATATACGCAATTGTGATCCAAACTTGTAACAGAATTGTCCTTCTGGTTGTTTCAAAGTAGTATATGATTTTCTCGAAGCATTAGAAATACACTCAGTTTGACTACTCTCTTCGACACATTGCTTAAATTTTTTTCGTACCTCGTCTGTTCTTTGGCTGCGATCATAGTGCGACTCATCTTGCATGCCATTGTAATCGTGTTTTTTGTGACCTGCGGGAGTTTAAATCAAAGCATTGAAAAATGAACGACATTTTCAAAGAGTAAATTTGTATTTTCTTCGCCCCGTAAAATATTAATAAGTAAGAAAAGTTTTTTTTGTGTTTTGCAAAACAATCTGTCAGAAGTTTTAAGTGTATCGGATAGGTAATCGAAAGTCATTAAGAGGTCCTTAAACACTATAAACTTTATTTAGTATGCAAATTGGAGGGCATGTAAACTCCTGTTTTATTTGATAAAATAACTCAAGTTAAAGTCTATGCTAACAAAACTTTATAGTTTACTATTGTTTATGTATACAGAATGTAAACTTACGAGTATGTGTCTGGTTTCTCATCACGAAAAGAGAAAAACGTCTCAAGCAGTTACTAAAATTGCGACGAACAGCGGTGGTGATGGCACCGAAAATTTAAAACGTGCTCAATCGCGTTGAACTGCCTTTGCGGTGTTGAGTGTTGGGCAGTTCTAGTCGATTCGGTGGTCGAAACATTATTTGAATAAAAAAATAAACGTAAACGCCTTTCCATGCAGCTTTAAACTATTCTCATTACTTAATTTGATTTGAGCTGAACAAGGTGTGAATTTCTGAAGGTAATGATAGCTGCTACAACATCAGCGTAACCTACCAAGAGCATATATTCTGGCATTTCAAGGCGTAGAAAACCATCATATGCAGAATTTCACAGGTCAGGTCCGAGAATGGAGTCTTGTGGACTTCTGGCAGTAATATTTTTGCGGACATTTCGCTGCTTCGTCTCATGTATAAAATAACGGGTTTTCGGATAGTTTCGAAACATTGCTAATAAATAGTCCTCTGCCTGAAAAATCCGCTTCCAGGTCCCCAAAAACATCTGCTTACTTCGCTGAATTAAAAGCGTTCCGAACATTCAGTGTCCCTTGAAACAGCAAGCTCTGTTGCATCGATTATTTCGTACATATCACTGATTGGCCACTATGGAACCGATTTTGATTCTTTGAAAGGCCATCGGCTCTTCTTACTACTGACTTCAATAGGCCTTCCAGGAGTTTAAAGCATATAAAGAAGTATATACGTAGATGGTGTCTTAGGGTCTCTCATTTCCTTCGGGATCAAAGTAAGTTGCACCACTTTCCAGCGTGATTAAAAGACACCCATCAACAAAAACGCATTATACGTTCGTAGCAGCGTTGATGGTTGATTCTCCACCACAACTTTTAGCACTTTCGTTAGAATGCTGTCGGAGTCGGGAATCTTTTAGCTCTTGATTTTGAAAGCTGCACTCTGAAGGAATATCTTCCTGATGGAGGGCGTTTTCCACTCTCGTATGATGTTTTACCCCACGATGTGTTTCAGCGTAACCATTTCCATGAGTAGGCCAGCCTTAGCCTACCAGAAACTAATTTATAGCTTCGCCCTACGGGCCTCGGCTCAGCTCATCACAAAACGTTTGTAACCATTTATTTTCTCCTCACTTTGACAGTCTTATCCAGCTCTTTTTTCACTCTTTTGTATCCTGCAACAGCTTGCGTTGCTTCTAGTCTACCGATAGATTACTGGGCCCTACGCAAACATACTAAAGCTCTTTGTTTCAGTTCTGCTATCTCTTCGGTCCACCAATAAGCTTGTTGCCTTAAAAGAGGTTGTCTGCAGCGTGGCGTGACATCGAGGCGTCGAACGCTCACTTAATTTTCCTCATAGTGAAGACCTGCCTATCGATCCTTGCTAACCCTACCCAACCTGCACTCTCCTCTCCAGAAAATGTACCTTCCAGCGACTCAAAAAGTTTTCTTCTTTCTAACTTGGAAATATTCAAGCCAAATATTTTTTGAATGGGGCTCCACGAGCTTTGGTTTTCCTCTGATAGACAGAAGGTGACATAGTTATACTCAATTCCAGATTACTTCACCACCACGCTCTAGTCCCTCGTCAGCACTGGCATTGATTCGGAAGCGAGGGTTATGCCAGGTATAGGCTCACCAAACGTCTACGGTCTACGATACGAAGAAGATGAGCCTCTATTTAGTACAACCATGTTCACTATCACTACCAAACCTTTCGAATGCCCACAACCTATCAAGATGCAAAGCCTGAAGCCTATACCAAATCTCTGGATTTCTCCTTCAATATGGTTCGCTAATCATCGCCACTTGAACTCTGGATTCACACGCCAGCTGCGTGAACAAATCTTTCGCCATATGACATATCTCAATGTTCCTTTGAAGGGCTCTCATCTTCATGCGCTTTATTGGAAGCTTACAGCCTCTCCTGCGGATGGCACTGCGCAAACTTTTGCAAGATGGCCACTTTGACCATATTTCCAACAGTTGCTGCTCCGATCTAGTCAGTCCTAGCCCTAATATGTTTTGCTACGATATCCCACCAAAAAATTAAAGTTGGCTTGGAAATATTCTTAGTGGTAGTTAGATATAGGGAGTGGTTTCAAATGAACCTGGTCGCAATATTGATTTTATCTATCAAACTACCAATAAACTTAAATTTTAGCACTTTCAGACTCTACGATATGTTTAATAGTTAAGTCTTCACTTTCCGCTAAAGCTACTAACGCTTCGTATATATCAAAGAGATTTTACATCAGGAGATTAAAGGCATTAAGCTGACTTTTAAATCTTGTATTACATAAAAGCTAAAGTTCTCAACATTCGTCTTGAGAATGCGCCAACTATTCATAGAACTGCAAAAATACATAAAGGTATTTGACAAGGTCAAAAACATCTATTGCATCTTAAAAAAAACAGTTCATCGTTGACAAATTTTGCACGCTATATTGTCTGCGCTCTAAATTAGAGCCTTTGTCATAGATTTTCAATTTATAGCCCATAGTTCATTAATTCATCTCAAATTGTGAATCATTTTGCGGTCGTACATTATGTTTCTAGAAATCCTATAAATTGCTTTTTGTTATTATATAACCTTTTTTGAAGTGTGCGAATCTGATTACCAAAGGTTAGGCAGAACCTGGTCTTGTCTGGTGTGAAATCGACTAGAATTGCATATTTGCTTATTTTGATGTATTCAACGATCCTGTTTTTAGCAAGAACCCGTAAACAATAATATTTACCGGTTCTTTCCTTTTACAGCTTTGTGATCATGTAAAGGGAGAGAAATATGGGTCCAATCTTATTATCGGGAGCTCCCTAATAAGCTTGTATTTTCAACAGAAATTAATTAGTAGAAAAGAAAGCATAGTTAAAAATCGAATTAACAAGCCAATGTAGGGAAAAGTATTGACATTTTAGATTTTCTTATAATACACGTTTGCGCTAAGTTTTCGTTACATTTTAATACTATTACTATTTGCCCATAAAGTGTTTTCACATCATTAAAATCCAATTTTCCAAACTAAAATTTTCATTACACTCCAGAAATGACAAATCCAAGTGACAACACTAATTTCTAACCGTATACAATGTCTCTAAATGAATCAGTCTCAATTTTTCTCCTCCTTGAATAAAAAAGAATATTTTTATTCTTTGTTTTCTCCTTCGAATTCACCTACGATGATCAGTCCTTTTGTTAGACGCAATTATGATGAGATCTATACTGACGCATAGGGTGCCGTTGGTACGGCGCCTTAAGGCGCGTACACATACAACCAACGAACGGCCAACGAACCGCCAATAATTAATAGTTTGATCGAATGATGGTCGTTGGCCTTGGCGTTGGTGCTGCCGTCTACACAGGAACAGATTGGGACCAATGGCTTGGAGCCAAGGCATTGGATGCGGTTCAGGTTGAGTGTCATTGTACACCTAGTGATTGACAGCGATTAAATTGGGGTTGTATAGTATAACGCATTTATGGTAGTAGAACGAATTCCGACACCATATACTATATGTGACAATATACAAAAAAAAACACAGCCTAGCTCAATATACTACTCGGTATTTTAATAACAGCCAACTCGACAGAGTCCCAAGGCCAATGCATTGCCAACGCTTTGAAGTTACCGGCAGCAGAGCGAACAGCAACCAAGGCCAAGGCCAAAGTTGGCTCTTCGTACACACTAAGCGAATCCGAGCCAACGAATGGCTTGGCCGTTGGTCTTGGTCCTACGGCATTGGAGCGTGATTTGAAAGCGCAACAAATGAACTTGCTGAGCATGAGAAATAGGCACCCCACCTCGAAGCCAAAACGGGTTCATTCACACTCTCGGTATGTATACATATGCATAAGACATTTTAGTGCTTAAACATGGAATACATGATGTGAATCTGGTAGCATATTTTTTCTAGTGTAAACAAATTTCTATGCACGATTTTGATGAATTCTAGAAACACGTCATGTGCCATCACAGAAAACCAAAGGGATCACTATAAGCGTATCTGGCAAAACATTTACTCCACTCTCTGGAGACATACATAGAAGAAAGTTACATCAACAGTCAAACAGGAATATCTTTTTCGGTTGCATGTCCTAAATTTTTGTGCAAAACTGTCACTACTCTCTTCTTCTTCAAGTAACTGTTATGATACTGTTTGTGCAAAAAAACCCAAACGAATGTTTTTCAACTAAATGTCCTTTGTTGTGTTATCAAAAACATTGGGGCAAAGGTGTACTTACCCATTGACGATCGTTGTTCAACGCGTGGTGTTGGGACATCGTACCGGTAATCTTGCTCAATATCATGGAATGTGCGCGCCATGCCGCTATCCTGCTTTTCGGATTCAAATTTAGACATCTCTCCGTATTTGTTTTCGCGATAATCGAACTTGTCCTGCTCGTTTTCATACTTACAACTTTGGACTAAACATTCATTGGAAAGGGCTTCTTCTTGCTCCTGTTGCGGGTACATAAATGCTCTACTTTGTGGCTCATTGTATGCATGGCCTTCAGCTACAGCTTCAAAATAAGATGCAGCCTTGCTAGCGACGTTGGGAACGTGTTTCGATTTAGTCACAGATCGGGCGCTGTTGGCAATGGAGCCAGCTTTACTGCGGTTCTCACTTTGCAATCTGGACTCGTAGTTATTCCGAAATAAGTCATTTTGTTTGCTCTCTACTCCTTTCGTAGACCCGGACAAAATATTTCGACGTTGCTCGGTTAGTTGGTCAACCCTTTTCAAAGTTTCTTCGGGATACTGCGTAAAAGGTGCATTTCCAAGCTCTTGCCTTGTTTCAAACACTTGTCCCGTTTTTTCATCGATTGTTCGATTAATTTTTACATTGACGATTATTTCCTCTTTGGGCTCTTTACCTGCCAATTGTTCGGTCCGTGTCACTCGACGGCGGGTTTCAATTAGACGTTTTTCATCACGTTTCACTTCTTCTTCTTGGAAGGCATCTTCTTCTTTTATGGATCTATCGTCAGTCTTTATAAGCTTGTTAGACTGCTTTAGTACATGCCTGTATTCGTCATCTGCAAGGGGGTTACGAATTGTCTCATCAGTTCTTTTTTCAACGGTCAGAGTAACATTTTTCGCTTTAGTGCCTCCACTCTGCAGCGTATCGATATTTGTTTCGTAAGTCTGGTCGAACACTGTGCGCTGGAGATTTTTTTCTGAGATCTTATCACCCTTAGTAAGCTTGATCTGGTTAATTGTCCTGGAGTAGTCGGGATGCGTTCTACGAATCTCTCGCTCAACTTTTTCTTTAATTCTTTTCTCACCAACCGTGAACAGTTTCCCCCCAGATTCGGAAAGTTTTTGGCAAAAGTCCGACTTTATTTCAGCTAGAGTTTCTTTTATTTCATCAGCTTTCCCGATCAGATTTGATGACATGATTTCTTCCAACATGCAGGGACATTCTTTTGTGTGTGTGCAAAGTACAGTATCGTGGGAGAGCCTCCCGACTTCATGCCTAAGTGTTTCAATTTCTTGCTGAATTGAAAGTAATTTGCTGGATATATTACTGACATGAAATGAAGGCTTGGAAGAAGGAATGGGAGAAACACTTGCTTTTTCTGGAGTAGCTTGATGCCTGCCGCTTCTAGAGCGTCTTCCATCTTCATCTTCATTTTGGTTATCTACTATCTTTTGTTGCTGATGTGACTCGTTCATATCTACAGCATGCACAAATCTTGACATGGCTTCACTTGAATGTGACTTCACATTCGTACTGTATTGAGTAGACGCAAGACTTTCTACATGTAAATTCGTATTTTTAATGCCATTGGATACTAGAGTCTGCTTTGACAGTAGATCTTGGGATTGTCCGTCATCGAAAATAGATCCACCTCTAGTTCTGGCTGTTGATATGATTTGGTAAACAGTATTCTGGGGATCACTTCGTGGAACGGCAATGCTTTTAATCGACTTCTCCTCCAGAGCCTTGTTTGTAAAACTATGGGTATTCCAGTTGGCATCATAAACAGTTGTCTGCAAAGGCTCTTCGATGCAAGGGCATTTACAGTGGCCTCTATCGTTAAGAGCAACACCACAGCGACAGTGTTGCTCTGAGCATCTGCATGCTTTGGCTTGAAAATGGGTGACCATGAGTATCAGTCGCTTCTTAAGAGCGGCGGCTTGTTCCAGTAGATCATCTACCACACTAATTATATCCATGGCTCTTCCTGTTAGATCTTCTTCGTCACTATGACTGGACGATTCTCTAAAATTGAATAGAATAAAATTAGAATCATATGTTTCTGTTTTGAAGTTTAGGCTTATGAACCCTTCAATCGAATTTGCCTGAGCTCTCTCCCGGCCAGCCTGTAGTCGCACTAATAAATTATCACTCTCATAGCAATCACATCTTACAACGTTTCCCATTCGATTTGGAATTTCGTTATCCATAATGCATTCTTCCCCTGGAGAGCATCTGATGAAATTACCTTCTACTTTGCACGGGCATGTATCCGTAAACGCAGCGTTCCGATGGAACTGACTTCCAGGGCTTGGTGATTGACTCATTGGTTTTCCCATTTTGTTTTTTTACTTTAATATAATCAAAACTGAAAGCGAATATGAATGAAATGATGAAACATATGACATAAAATACATACACAAGTATGCATTATCGTTACTTACTTTTGCGATTGCGGAAAATAATTTGAATGTTTTTTTTTCTGTTTACATAAATTAACTATTTGTAAAATTGGAACTATGAATTTTTTTGTAAAATTAGAGCTATGGCTATGGCTTATTTATGCCATTTTATATTTTAATTTGACATTTTCTTAATATTTCAAAACAAATTTCAAGGAAAATGACAGATAAGTGTGAACTGAGCTTATGAATGTTTCAAGACATATTCTACTTCAACTATTCCTTTTTAGAATCCACAAAAATGGAATTACGTATTCCAGACATTGAAAATTATTGCCATATCTATTGCGGAAAGATTTTGGTTGGTTGAATGTTAAGGCAGGTATTGTGTTCAGTGCGAAACAAAATGAAATGGCAAAACCCATACGAACTCAGCTTGGGGTGGAATTTCTTTTCTTTCATCGGAAAATATTTCGTTTCTTCGTTTGTTAAGTATATTGAATAAAATAACAAAATCCTGCACATGTCACGTCACTGTGGCAGAAATTTGCTAGGAAGCGGTTATTTATGGGCTTACATGTAGAGTGTGCTGATAACAGGAAGAGTGTTACTGCTGATTATTGTGATACCGGCAGTTTGAATTGAATGAATTTACATAACACTCAGCAATTGTCAGTTATTTCATGTTAAATGTACTGACTGTTTTTCAGTGTTTCAATACAAATTACATTGTAGATTATTTCACATGCAAGTTTCATCTCTGATTTCGATTAAAACCTAGATAAGATTTCATTCAGGTGTTTTCGCTGTGTCATTCTAGTTTAACAACCAACCTAAGCGAAAGCTCAACGAATACAGCAACATTTTTAGAATGCAGCAAAGTTTCTGGTCGGGATCATTTTTTTTGCAGTCCTACGTTAATTTGCATCTCTTAAGATTATTACCTGGCACGCAAGAAGTATTAGACATGAATTTATATGTTGAGCTTTTAAATCTCTTAGAATTGAATCAAATTGACATTGCACTCCTTACGGAAACCGGTCTCAAACCCGACGTAAATTTTCCAGCATTAAATTTCTCTACGCGCAGCCTTGATTGCCCGGGAGATTCTAGAGGTGAGGAACACTTATCCATATGAAAATGAAACATGTACCTAAGCTTTCCCCAAACCAAAACTACATAGGGGCAGTTGGCGTTGTGGTTGAAGCATTGCCAGTGCCAATAACTATTTTCGCTACTTATTTTCCGGGGGAAACGGGAATAATGAGAAAAAAATCGAAATTCTGGAGCAATATAGGCAAACTCGTACGAAATTGCGGAGATCTATTCATCTTAGGTGGTGATTTAAATGCAAAGCGCAAAGCACAGTATACTTTGTGACATTGTTAGTTCTAATTGCCATCTTCATCAAATTTACCCTTCACAGTGCACATAGATACTTACTTACAACAGCATGAGACCTACAACAATTGATATGCTTAATACAAACAATTATCTTGTCACAAATCCTTTCACCTTAAACGCACTGGGTTCCAACTAGAGATGGGAAAAATGACTCAGTTTAGTGTGTCGACACACTTCGACTCACTCATTTGGATGAGTCAATCAGTGTGAGTCAATCAAATGTGTCAATTAGTTTTTCTTTGATGTAAAATGTACATATGGAAAAAGAATTATGCATATGATTAGTGTCTTTTCTATTTACCCCTTATACCTGGCAATAAAAAGGCGACTGTAGTGTCACTTCAAAACAAAACTGACGTTTCGACACTTGCCGAAATGTCATCTACATTGATGGCGACTAGAGCGCCCTAATTGCACGCGGTGGTAAATTCTCGGAACCACATAATTATTTTTGATTCGCGCAGTTTTTGAATTTGATATAACTGTGTTATCATTTGATATAAAAGATGAAATGATTTACAATAGAGGACAGTCTATTGCGGTATGCCAAAATCGGTCGGCGACCAAAAAGACTTTTAAAAAGAAACTTCGTAGTTGTCTTTTATTTCATTATCTTGAGCAAATCTCAGCCGACACTAGTAGGGGCGGTTAAATTCGCCACGTCGAAGCTGAGATTGCTCTGAGACAATAATCATCTCGTAACAATTTCACACGAGGAATTTTTAATAAGGAGATTGTTCTGAGACGAGACATTTTTCGTACAAGGAAATCTCAGTTCGCATCCAGAACATTTCTTTTGGAACATAGTCAGGCGTAGTAGTAGCCACTACTGCCAGTTGTTTTGCGATCAAGTTTAAACAATCGAACTGCACTATCAACGTACCATTTCATGGCGACCTTGCCAGCCTCGAATTCATCAAAATTACCAAAGGAAGGTGGACCGCAGCCTCGAATTCATCCGGCGATCCTAGCAGCACAAAAACTGGAAGCAGAGAAAACTACGATTCCAAAAGTGGATACAAAGAGGAAAAAACGCGGCGGACGACAGGTTTTCATCAGAAAACGCATAGCTGCATTACTACGAATAGCAAAAGATGACGAACATCCTCCACCATGGGAGCAGCAGCAACGGCTCTATGAAGAAATTGAAGAACTACGAGCACAAATGAAGCGGACATAAGATCAAACGTACATTAACATTAAAACAAGAATGAATTTCAATAAATAAATGTGTTAAAATGAAATTATAAAATACAAATGAAAAACAAAGCTAGCCAAAACAACGTTTCTTTTCTTGAGAACTAGTGACATAAAGGTAAAAGGCCTAAGTTCACTCTATTTATGACATTTTCACTTTGCTGCAGTTGGCATCACAAGCGCCACCTATGATCCAGTAGTAGAATTTAATTGCAAAATTGAAAATAAAATTCAAATGTGTACAATTATTATAATTATCACAAATTGCAATTTTAATGTGTACAATTTCTAGATTGAAGATAAGAAACAGTAAGATTTCATATGGTCCAGGATAAATTCTCTATAAATGGAAGAAAATATTTGTCTAATAACAAAAATAATAACAAATCTAAAAAAAACCCCAAACAGAATATATAAAAGAGAATACATTATTGAAAAATTAAATACTGTAGAGGAAATACAAAAAGAAGCAATTAGCTTAGATAGTAGTCAAGAGTTAATAGAAACATTAATAGGAAAATATAAAGAGGCAAAAGAACTACTATTGGAAAAATTAGAAAGTTCAGTAGATAGCAAGATGAGTAACTTCAATATTGAATTAGCGTTGAAATCCATTCCAATTTTTACGGGAAACCCCAAAGAATTGGAAGCATTTCTAACAATAGTTAGTCTAATCAACGACAGTCTTAATGAAGAGGGCAAAAACAATTTGCTGAATTTTACAAGAAATGTGAAGTTAGGAACATCAGTTAAAACTCAGATCTTAACATTAGATATAAAAACATATGAAGAATTAGAAAAAATACTCAGAAATAGATTTAAAAACAGAAAAAGTCCACAGCAACTTCATACTCAGTTAGCGCAATTAAGTCAACGCGGAACGGTTGAAAAGTTCGGCGAAAAACTATCTGAGCTCATTAATGAACTAAGCGAAATTCAGATTAGTAGTTTGGGTCAGAACCCATCTCCCGCAGAAAAAAGCGCAATACAGAAGTCAAATGACTCCTACGCACTAACTATTTTCAAAAATGGGTTAAGTGAACCCCTTAAACCGACTATTTTTGCGGCTCAACCCAAAACATTTATTGAAGCAATTCAGATAGCAACCGAGTTTGAATCAAGTAACAATATAACAGAAAACGTTATGTACGTGAATAGACGAAATAATACAAACCAGCAATTGAATAATAATAGAAATAAATCAAATGATTATAATAACACTTACAGGAATAATAACTATAGCCAGAACTATGTTAATAATAACAGAGGTAATAACAGGACCAATAGAAGCAATTATAATACCAGAAATAATACAACAAACCAAAACAATAATCACAGAAGTAATTATAGAAATAATTACAACCCCAGATATGAGGAAGTAACCAATCAAAGGCACAGGAACACATATCACTCCTCTAACATAAATAATAGGAACAACAGGGGAACAAATAGGAATTACGAAAATAACAGGCAACACAGAGTAAACATAATACAGGGAAACGCCATCGGCCCGGAGGCCAGCAACAACGAGGAATAAAAGTTGACCCCGGGATCCAGATAGAAAAGATATACTTATTAAATACGCAATTGAAGAATTACATTACTCTATATTGTAGAAAATCCAGAAAATATTTGAAACTATTAATAGATACAGGAGCAGATATATCAATCTGCAAGATAAATGCAATTTCAGAAGATGAAAGCATAGACAAAGACAAACGATGCAAATTCTCTGGCATAACAGACCAGGAAATATACTCAATAGGTATTGCCAATCTAAACTTAAACATTGGTGAAAAACCCATAGTCTACCCTTTCCAAATAGTGGAACCTGATTTCCCTATCCATACAGATGGAATACTAGGAAGAGATTTCCTGGTACAGAAACTGGCAAAAATTGATTACGAAACATATACGTTAACAATTAATATCGACGGTGAAGATTATACAATACCAATCAGTACAGATTCCAAAATATATAAATTAACAATACCCGCACGATGTGAATTTATTTGTCCAGTTGACTTTGACATTGAAGAAGACAGTGTGATAGTAAATAAAGAAATCACACCGGGAGTCTACATAGGTAGTACAATAATACCAGCAGAAGGCATTAAACATATAAAACTACTTAACACTAACGAAGAGGACATTGTAATTAAAAACTTTAAAATAGAAACAGAACCATTAGCTAGATACAAATCACATAAAAACACTTCTTCAGTGAATAAAGACATCAGAAATAAGCAGAGATTTAAAGATTTACTAAAACATATCAACATAAACCACTTGAACTCAGAAGACAAAAGATCGATACTAGAAATAATTCAACATTATCAGCATATCTTTCAACTAGAACACGACCCTCTTACAGCAAATAATTTTTATAAACAAGAAATACACGTCACAGATAACACTCCAACGTATATCAAAAACTATAGATTGCCCCATACACACATTGATGAAATAAATAAACAAGTAAATCAATTACTAAATGATAACATTATCGAAAACTCCACGAGCCCATACAACTCACCATTACTTTTGACACCAAAGAAAAGTGAGTCAGGACTAACAAAATGGAGACTTGTAGTGGATTTCAGAGCACTGAACAAAAAAATTGTTAATGATAAGTTTCCATTAACAAGATTAGAAGATGTCTTAGACAGGCTAGGGAGAGCGAAATACTTCTCCACTCTTGACATGACAAGTTCCTTTCACCAAATCGAACTGACAAAAGAATCAAGACCATTAACAGCCTTTTCGACAAACAAAGGACATTATCAATTCAGACGATTACCTTTCGGTTTAACTATTTCATCTAATAGCTTCCAACGCATGCTAACAATAGCTCTGAGTGGTCTAGACTCAGCAGCCTTTTTATATGTTGATGACATAATTGTCTTTGGGTGCAGCCTTGCACACCATAATAGCAATCTAATAAAAATATTTGATAGGCTAGAAAAATACAACCTCAAACTCAACCCTGAAAAATGCAACTTTTTAAGAAGTGAAGTAGTGTATTTGGGACACTTAATCACAAAGGACGGAGTCCGTACAGACCCTGCAAAATTTAATACAATTAGAAACTATCCAGTACCTTTAAACGCAGACGAAGTCCGAAGATTCGTTGCATTCGCGAATTACTACCGCCGATTTATCCCAGACTTCGCCAAAACCACAAAATGCCTGAACGATTTATTAAAAAAGAATACGAAATTCTTATGGACAGAAAAATGTCAATCAACATTTGAAAAACTAAAGAATAAACTAATGAATGCACCGATATTACAGTACCCAGATTTCAATAAACCATTTATTGTCACAACCGATGCATCAGACTATGCATTAGGTGCAGTACTCTCACAAGGCGAAATAGGACATGACTTACCAATTTCCTACGCAAGTAGAACCCTAGTGAAACATGAAATAAACAAACCGATCATTGAAAAAGAATTATTAGCAATCCATTGGGCGATAAATTTTTTTAGACCTTATCTATTTGGAAACAAATTTACGGTCATTACAGACCACAGACCACTTATATCATTGTTTACACATAAAAACCCATCATCAAAGATGACGCGCATAAGACTAGATTTATGCGATTACGACTTCGATATAATATATCGAAAGGGCAAAATGAATGTTAATGCCGATGCATTATCACGCATCAAATTAAATTCAGATACGTTAAAAGACATGATACCAAAGCAGAGAAATATTACCGAAGAAATGAAAGTATTACCCCTTACGAGAAATATGGTAAAAAACTTAGAAAACACTAAAAAAGTGCAAACAAGAAAAGTAAGCAAACTAAAAATGGCTAACGAAATCTACACATGGGACAGCGATTCCCCAGCTGATATAAAAAATCTAATAAAATTAAAATTCGAAATAGGGAGCATTCCAAAAATTACGTTTGAAGACAATCAGATCTTAGTTCGATGCAGCGATAATCCATCGGAATTAGTTCCAACATTGGAAAAACTGACATCACAAGCAACTAGAAGACATCTTACGAAAATATACATAGAAGAAGGAGATGAGATATATAACATGGTAAATAAAGAAGAATTTAAAAACAAATTCAATCGGCTACAGAATAGTATCCTAACAAATAATAAAGAGCCCCTAAAAATAATATTATACAAACCACCAAAACGAATAACTGATAAAATAATACAATTCAAACTAATAAATAATTACCACACAACACCGATAGGAGGACACTTGGGTGTAAGAAAGACATTACTTAAACTAAAACAAAAATTTATATGGAAAGATATGAACAAGATGATAAAAACATTTATTAAAAACTGTGAAATTTGTACGAAAAATAAACAAACAAAACATATAAAAGAAAAGCAAACAATAACTGACACACCGAAAAATACATTTGAAACAATTGCTATAGATACAGTAGGACCACTAAGAATATCCAACGGTTATAGATATATCCTTACAATGCAATGCGAATTATCTAAATACGTTATTGCCTACCCTATAGAAACAAAAGACGCTAAAACCATTGCCAAAACATTAGTAGAACAATTAATATTAAAACACGGTATTTTCAAAAAATTGAAATCAGACAATGGAACTGAATTCGTTAATGAGCTTATGGAAAACATTTGTAATTTATTAAAAATTCAACAAATTTTCTCAGCACCATATCATCACGAAACACTCGGCACTGTGGAGCGTAACCACAGAGTGCTAAACGAATATTTGCTTAATTTCGCTAATGATTATGAATGGGACAAATGGATACCGTACTATACTTTCGCGTATAATACTACCCCACATATAGACACCCAATATTCTCCATATGAACTTATCTATGGAAGATTACCCCAATTGCCCGACGATATTGTAGAAGAAAACGAACCAATAAACAATTTAGACAATTTTGCTAATGAACTGAAAATTAGACTCAAAAATAGCATTAGTTTAGCTCGAAAATTGGTCGAGAAAGTAAAAATGAAAAGAAAAAATAGATTAGATACTCACAGTATTATAAATCCAGCAAATTTCAAAGTAGGAGATCTAGTTTTAGTCAAAAATATTAACAGAAAAAAATTACAGAGTACATATCACGGACCATATGAAATATTAAAAAGAAATGGTGTTAATACCAATATATTAATAAATGGAAAAAGTAAGAAATACCACAACAATTTGCTAAAATTATATACACCATTAATTTAAAATCACTAGATAAACCTATTTGAATATGTACAACAAGATTAATGTAAAACAATACCAAATAAGTAACAAAATAAGTATACATGTAAAAAAAAAAAAAAAAAAAAAAAAAAAAAAAAATAAATGCGAGAAATAATACTTATAGTTATATTAACAAATGAAATGTGTGTACTCAAAATTATATTTAAGCAACAATTATGATGAACTAAATAACAAAAAAAAAAAAAAACAAAACAAAACAAAAAAAAATAAAAAAATATATATATATCTATTGTAAACTATCCTAATTGAGTCATAGAATCAAACAATATGTACACTATAAGATAAAATTAAGTCAAAATAAAGAAGAAAAAAATCAGGAAAAGAAATATAGAATAACAGCATCAAATTATATAAAATTGTAATGCGCGAACCTAAAAAATAAAAAATAAAAAAAAAAAAAATTTTTTTTTTCATACAAAAAAAAATTTTTTTTTTCCCCCAAAGAGAGAGGGTGTAGTGTCACTTCAAAACAAAACTGACGTTTCGACACTTGCCGAAATGTCATCTACATTGATGGCGACTAGAGCGCCCTAATTGCACGCGGTGGTAAATTCTCGGAACCACATAATTATTTTTGATTCGCGCAGTTTTTGAATTTGATATAACTGTGTTATCATTTGATATAAAAGATGAAATGATTTACAATAGAGGACAGTCTATTGCGGTATGCCAAAATCGGTCGGCGACCAAAAAGACTTTTAAAAAGAAACTTCGTAGTTGTCTTTTATTTCATTATCTTGAGCAAATCTCAGCCGACACTAGTAGGGGCGGTTAAATTCGCCACGTCGAAGCTGAGATTGCTCTGAGACAATAATCATCTCGTAACAATTTCACACGAGGAATTTTTAATAAGGAGATTGTTCTGAGACGAGACATTTTTCGTACAAGGAAATCTCAGTTCGCATCCAGAACATTTCTTTTGGAACATAGTCAGGCGTAGTAGTAGCCACTACTGCCAGTTGTTTTGCGATCAAGTTTAAACAATCGAACTGCACTATCAACGTACCATTTCACGACAAAGAAAATTAAACACACAGAAAATTTCCCAGTATTTACTTTAATAAGTGTCTTTTTTGAGTTTTGAACATTTCAAAAAGATTTTAAAGTGTAATTAACTATAGTTGATTTGAATTACAAAAAAACCCTATTTTCAAAGAAAAAGTAGAGGAAATATGTATGTAGGTCTTCTATGCATGTTTTGGTCCATATTATAACTAGAGTTGGGCCGTACTAGGATTTTCACATACTAGGTATAACTAGTACGAGTACAAAAAAATACCTAAATACCTGTTCCGAAAATACTAGCAAGTATTTGTTGCCCTCCCCACCCTTCAGACGCAAAGTTCCCAAGCTAGAATGGTGATGGTGCAAGATGATCTTCAAAGGATACCGAGTCATTAGTCCGTGCAGCTTGTCCGTAACTTTCCAATGGTCGGCCATATATGTGGCAAATTTTTTTCCAATCTAGGGGCCGTCTAAAGGAAAAAAATCAAATTCAATCAGTTTAATTTGATTTTTATTTTATTATATGACCGAAGTTAAAAAATTTACTAAGATAGGACAAACTAGTCCCTTTGCCATATATATGACTTTTCATCGATCGATCTCTGATACCAAACTTTTCTTGGCTAATATAAAACAGACGATTTTCCACAAGCATGAAGTTAGTCGAACATTTTATTGAGAAATGATAAAAAAAATTGTTTCGCCTATTAAACATGCACCCACTAAGGGGCCAACCTCTTCGGTAAGGCTGGACATGAGTCCAAGGGCATATTACCTCCCGCGGTCTCGTAAATTTTACAACCCCGATAGGGTTGGAGACACCCTCGTGGCGACCTGCAGTAACGAGGAGGCCCTCAGCAAAGCTGGAGAAACCAACTGGCGAACCAAAAAAGGATCTCAACCTTTTCCTGTTACCACTTTTAGTACTACTTTCACTTTTTCCAGACGGGTTTCCGACAGCTTTCATTTTGCCGTATCTTCGAAACTAGGCCACTTTTTCCCAGACTTGTGTGTAAATTTCGCCCGAAACAACTCAGAAAGAACCTGGAGCTCATCCTAGACAAAAAGAATAATTTCGGGAATATGGACGTTTTTGCCCAGTTTCTCATATCAACATTTTTTGTCGCCCCTAAAATATCACCATTGTACTCTCCGACCATTTTCAATCATCAAAAGCGCCATAAAGGCATTTTTTGCCGAACTATGGTCAAAAACCCCCTTACTCCCCTACAAAACCGAAATTTTTGTATCGCAGAAATAGGTATTGGCCCGTTATGTCCCAAACCACTCTTACCCCAAATTGGCCGATTTTGTCCGATTTCAGCTACTTTTGCCCTCAAAGCTTTTTGAATATTTGAGTAAAATACTTGCAAGTACGAAAATACTCGAACCAAATATTTTTTTTGAGGATTGCCACTCGCGGAAATTCCAAAATTTGTGAATAATAAACATTGTTACTTGTTATAATTATATGATGCTAATCACAAGAAAATGTTATGGCCGCATCTCCCACAACATAAATGAAAAATATAGTTGCTTTCTTTTAAGTACTTCCCATCCACATTATTCTAAAACGTTACCTCAGCGAAGAAAAAAACATTCATAGAAACTGTTTGCGAAACGGTAAGTAATTGAAAAGTTTACAATTTTAAATTTACCAATTGTAAATGAATTTATGGACTAATGCTCAATTAGAAACAAATTTTCACAAGTATCTTATCCATATACATTGAACGTCACTGCATCGAATTGTGTCATATATAGTATCAATATGCACTTGTAGAGATAATGAAAATCAAAAACTTTCGTGTTTGAATTATAAACCCACTTAAACTCCCAGATATAATAAATAATCACAGCGATAATCATCCAAAAATATATCGGGCAAACCCAACCATTTTCATTTCCCATTCTGGTATTTTGATGTTTTTTTTCATTAAAATATAATTGATCTTGAAAATTAACTCGAATATCCCTATCCAATATCTATCTCTTATACTTCATCAATAGCCTTAGAAAATTTCATTTCGATCGGACCTCGCATTCCTGAGATAATCTCACTGTAACCAATCAGAAAAAAACTTAAGAAAGTCTACAGGAAGAAAGTTTCAATTAAAGTGCACACATATATACGATCTTCATCCGCGACGGCCAGTTTCGAACACCACAAACGAGCACAGCATGCTTGCACTGTACGGCATTACCTACTAGTCCGGGGAAATTTAACATGGTGCTTCGGAAAAATTAGGGGAAAGCTGAATTATGGTGTGAACCTTGGTACTAGCGAGTTGAATAAAATGTCAAAAATCCCCATCGATCCGAGTGCTGCGTCACTTTTTATACGGGGTCAAAGGTCAGCAAAAGTGACCTCTCCTAAATATCTCAGTAACGGTTACGTCTTCAGAAAAACAATGTATGACGAATTTGTAGCTTAGAAAATTTCGAACAAAAAAGATCTACTTTTTCCTGTAACCATAACCGTTTTCGAGATATATTGATCTAAATATTTGTTACTAATAGCATCCTCTTTCTCACGGCATGTTAATATTATCTGATTTTGATTACGACTTGGAATGTTTGTGAGTTTGTTTTTCTATGTTTAAGAGGCGCATAAAAAAAACATGTAAATAAACTTATCTACCACACTCCAGGGTAGATGGAAAAGTGTGCTCCGAAAAGTTCCCCCCCTCCCCCTTTGCCATAAAATGGTATCCCTGAGCATCCATCCCAAATCTTCAGAAATGAGCTCGTTGCCTACTCTTTGCCCACTGTTAAACAAGATAGGATCACTTTTTATCCTATTAATTGCCTATTGTTGACATCGCAAGACCAGCCCTACAAATAACCGATTTTTTAGTATTTTTTCCATACCGTCTTATCCCATGAACGATCAGAACAAGGTCACGTAATTTTAGGAGCAAATTGATTTCGAGACGTGTCATGTCCCTTTGGCGCTATGCAGTCATCACAGGATTGGTAAAAAACTGATTACTCGGGGATAATCTGGAGCGGGTTGAGCTCCTATAATGTCAAGAATGAGCGTTTACAGAATTATGTCATGATATTATCTTGCTTTTTCATACTCCTAGGGCCATGATATGTTACAAAACCTATTTTCACCTACAATTTTGTTGTTTTGTCCTGTTCTTTCGTGGAATATCCCATAAATGACGCCGCAATACAGTTTATTGCCGAGAAGAGAGTAGCGAGCATATGTCCCTATAAGTTTTATGGCAAAGGGGGGCGGGGGGTGGTGGTAACTTTTCGGAACACACTTTTCCACCTACGCCCGAGTATGGTAGATAAGTTTGTGTACATGCATTTTTTATGCGCTCTTAAACATAGAAAAACAAACAAGCAACAAATGTTTAGATCAATATATCTCAAAAAC
The DNA here is from genome assembly GCA_947369275.1 of Nemotelus nigrinus. Classification (NCBI taxonomy): domain Eukaryota; kingdom Metazoa; phylum Arthropoda; class Insecta; order Diptera; family Stratiomyidae; genus Nemotelus; species Nemotelus nigrinus. The sequence continues at coordinate 67,985,559 of OX376373.1, read as the reverse complement.
GGTTATGGTTACAGGAAAAAGTAAGAAAATCTTTTTTGTTTGAAATTTTTTAAGCTACAAATTCGTCATACATTGTTTTTCTGAAAACGTGACCGTTACTGAGATATTTAGGAAAGGTTACTTTCGGTGACCTTTAACCCCGTGTAAAAAAAGACGCAGCACTCGGATCGATGGGGACTTTTGAAATTTTGTTCACCACGCCAATACCAAGGTTCACACCAAAATTCAGCTTTCTTTTAATTTTTCCGAAGTTTCGTTTATTTTTGTGTCGGATTTCACTGGACCATACAGCCTTTAAGATATTTATATCGAAATCCAACGGGATCCGTAAGAGGCTCCGCGGCACCGATTGACTCGCTCCTGTGCAAAAGTGGCGAGCTCATAATCAAGTGCCGAGCTCATAAACAAGCGCATAATCACAACAACTGATTGCCTCGTTCATGTGCTGTTCATCTCTAGCTCTACCATGTGTACACAAACATGTCGGCCAACACACGTGTGGGTGCTAGTGATTGCTTCACCTGTGGAGCAGCTCGCTCAGTATAGAGTGTGTCGACACACGTGTTGGGGCCTAGTGATTGATTCATCGCGATTGCTTACCCATCTCTAGTTCCAACCACCTTCCAGTCTTGGTAACCTATGAAGCTCTTCCTCATCGTTCTGGAAAAGTGTACGTTGTATGCGTACTTATGTTGGATCAGATAGGCGGAAATATAAAATGTACGTCAGCAATAACCTCAACACTACAAAGTTCACATTCAAAACAACATCAGGTCACCAAATGAAATTGATCAGACCATTACTTCCTTCGTTGACCATCTTCAAAGAGCAGCTGATGCTGCTATTCCCGTGATCGAACTGTCAAATGTTCCAAAGAACTATCTACCTACCAGCTTATAAAACTTATTAAACTTGGTTTCATTGTTCGCATTCTTTGGTGTCGTACGCCTGTCAGTTTGCGAAATGCATTTCATCATAATATGCATTATAAATTTTACTTTTTCTTTCTTGGATTTTCATCATGAATTGCTAAAAATATTTCCGAAGATTCTCTTTCATGTTAAATAAAATACACTTTTGATTTAAGGCAACGTAGCACCTCCAAATTTTTAAAAAATCGATTTTTGTTTTTTGATTGAATATGTTAGAATGAAGGTTTTAAAACATGATTTTAATAATATAAAATTGAAATTCTAAAACAAAAAAATTTTATGAGTATATATAGCGAAGCGCCCCAAGATCATTTTTTCTATGATTTTCGTTCACTTCGCTATATCGCTACATCGACTTAAGCCAAAGTGTAGACAAAGATAAATGAGTCATCTCCTTTAAAAGAAGCAAAAAATAAGCTAGCCTTGGCAAAAAAAATAAAAAAATAGCTGTAAAAGATGTTTCTAAAAAAAGTGTAGAATCTCCAAAAAAAGGTCCGAAAAAAGTTCACCTGACACTAAAATTAATGAAAAATTTAGCCACGCATTATGGCTTAACAATACGACGAAATCCTGATTCAGTTGATAATATGCGCAAGAAAATTTGGGCAGCATATTACCACACAATTTCAACTGATGAGAACCCTCAACACTGTTATTGTCCTGTTGGAGAAACGACTTGGTGTAACTGGCGCAAGGCGGAGGCAGTGGGTGATAATGCATTAAACAATTTCAAGCATCCTCCACCTTTAGATGATGAGGTACAAGAAATTTTAAAGCCTATTTATGATGACTTATCATCAGAAGATTTATTAAAGCGTTGCTTGGGCAATTTTGCGCAGAATAATAACGAAAGCTATAATTCTTGTGTTTGGAATTTGGCCCCCAAACATACTTTTTGTGGGAAAAACGTACTAAATATGGCTGCAAATATTTCTGTATGTACATTTAGTGAAGGATTTATGGCTATCTTGAAAAAAATGCAAGTCATGGGAATTACAATTGGCCAATGTGCGCTGGAACATGCAGAGCATAGAGATGCTGCAAGAATTAACCAGGCGGAAAAACACTCGACTGAGGCATCTAAAGAGGCCAGAACTGCTCGAAGGGAGCAAAAATCTTTAGAAGAGGAGGAGTATGAGCAAGAAGAAGGTGTATTGTATGGTCCAAGCATCGCAGATTAATTTTCGATAAGATTTATTGCAAAAAATATTGAATTTTAACTTGAAATGCGATTTTCTCGAAACAACGTTTTTCAAGTTGGCGTGCATGATTAAGAAAAACAATATTATCCAATCGTTTTGAAATTTTAACACGTTAATTTGCACATATTAATGCTCAGAATGAACTTCGGATGAAAAAATCGGCGTTAAACTTTTTTAGTTATAGCCGATTTTTGGGGGAAAAAAACTCGATTTTCGAAAAAAACGCCGCCATTTTGTTATTTTTCAACCAAATTTTTTTTTTTTAGTTCATTCCAAGGCCGCTTTGATGCTGGTCAAAACCCCGTTTTTGTTTTTTTTTTAGACTTTCCTGAGGGCAGTTATCATGCACGCCAGGTTTTTTTGGTGTATTTTCCAAAAAATTGTAACAGGCGACAGGGGGCCACAAAACATTTTTAACAATTTTGTTTATGTAGTCTAAGACATATAAAGTATGTGTAAAAAGTTTCATTAAGATATGTCTTTTTATTCAATTAAAAACAAGCCTTTGAAAATAAAATTTTTTTTTCAACTTGAAGGTGCTATGTCGCCTTAAGTAACCTACACTACCCAATGGACCAAATTAAATTTATTGCATTGATTGTTCATGAGAGTAGAGAACTTATGAGGAGAGGAACATCAGTAAAGCCAACAGGGCAAAAATCGCATACAAACAAAAAATGCAAACACTATCATAAAATGACTAAGCTGTAGGTAATTAGAGTTTTTGTGGTTTGAACGGGGGCAATCGCATGGCGCAAAATTTTGAATTTGATAACATGCAATCTTAGATTTGTATTTTCATTTTGATGTTTTTAGGTGAAATTAAATTTTATCGCTTAACCCCATGCGCAGTTTCTGAAATATATGCGTGTTTTAACGGTGGCAGTATATTTGGGGATCACATTTTTCGCAATTCAGCAGTGGTCTAATTCTGGGACGATAGTAGACAACAAGAAGAATACATAGTTAAATGAGTTTCCGGAATTGCACGTAAGCTGCATGTTTGTGAAACTAAGCACATGTTTTCATAAAAAACTTTACCCAACTAAACATATGCAGCAGATATATTATGTTTTATTTTAAATTTTCCAGCCCCCCTCTTCCTTTTACAACCGGGCTTGGGACCGTCTTCGGCGGAATTAGGGCTTGCTTAGTCCTCACAATATTTGAAGTTCACTTTTTTTTCTAAGTTCAGAACAATCGACAATTATCTTTTCCTTTACTAACACTTAATTTTATTTCAATGTTTTTCACTTTACACTCACTTTTAAAATTGTTATAATATTATTTCTTACTTATATTTCACTAAAATTAATTTCGACACAAACATTTTTGTATTGAACTTTATCAAGTTCGGTTTCTCTAGCCCGATATAGATATTTTTGGTTACGCCACTGACCGAAGACAAATCAAACATGGCTGTGTAATTGTCATTCACGAAAACGTAAACAAACGGTCTACTCGCTACTTTTTCGTTCATTTTTTGAGAAACACGCACAATGCCTGACAAATATTTTACACGCGACGATAAATTTAGCCCGGATTATATATATTAACACTCACTTACCTGTGAAAAGAGACTGCTAAGACACCAAATCCTAGCCGATTTCGGCATGAACCAACAACACACTTTTGACTCATTATTACTAAAACTTTACGAAGTGTTTATGTAATTTCGCTTTGTTACATGAAACTAAGGGTCTATAATGTTCACAAAATTAGTTTTTTAAGAAAAATCACCACCGTACAACACAATTAATTACGTTTTAAATTCACTTTACTCGAAAACACTACCGACACCGCGTACGATTGACAACGATTTTGACAGCTAAGCCCAAGCAGGCCCAAGCCAGAGAGAATCGAAGAGAGCGTTTTCGTCTTATTACACACACTTGGATGTAGGGCCAGAAGGGTGAGGTAGCCCTCTCCTCTTAGTTTTCTACGCTCATTTGTTCCCACCAACGTTATATCTCAAATGTATTCATCATAAAAATGACAATTCAAACTTGCGCACCTATTGCCTGCCCTAAATTTATTACAAATATCATATCACCTACGTCCTTTGCTTTGTATGTTTGTGTTAGAGAATGTCGCATACTAATATAAACTGATGCCGCACGGAAATCCACATTTCCCATTCATTTCTTCTATATCTTTGGTTCCCAGTGCATCTCCAAATGCAATCATTCCCTGCATGCAATCATTGCTGAATACTATAACTAAATTCTATTCTAGCAAGCGGTTTACTTTACTCGGAAAAGAGCAAACAGACAGTTACCTGATATAATGCTATCCATATCGTCCGTTAACATTAAATGCTATCCATATCGTCTGTTAACATTGAATGGACCACTTCTTGTAAGTATTTGGAAGTTGTCTTGGACGAAAAACTTACTTTTAACCTGCATATTTCATCCTTAGTCGATAAAATCAATTTACTAATCCATTTTCTATATCCGCTTATAAATAAATGAGCGAAATTAAGCCTGATCAATACATTGTTGCTCTTCCAAAGTCACCTAGCTAAAGTACAAAGGACACAAAACAAAGTTTTAAATTTAATTCTAAATCTTCCATGGCACTTTTCAACTCAAGAACTTCATACCTTATCTCGCCACAGTGAAAATCCATTAATTACAGAATTACTATTATACGAGTACTAGTAAAAAATCGGAATGTGTGCAATCTAGGCTAAGATTAGATAAAGGTATTTAGTCAGATAGATTGAAGAAAATTGTCACATGGTAGTTTTTAATTGCAATTTTCCCTCTAAAATTATCAAATATATTATTCTCGAACCCTTATTTATATTATAAATATTTTAAATTTTAGTAGTTAAGCGGTATTGAAACGCTTATTCCTAGAAATCCATCAGGCACGATATTATTCATGTAAAACTTTGTTTCGGAATCATGAACAAAATAATCTTCAATCTTGAATTTCGTTTCTGTGTTCGAGGATGAAATAGTGACTCGCTACGGGATAGCGTTCTTCCTCGCATTATGACAGTTCGTAGCATTTAAATGACTCTAATACTTTTTTGATATAAAAGTACTGTAATATATTTTAGATATAAAGTTTGACATTACGCCATTTTGTCTGCATTGGAATTGTTGCGGCATTCAGTCAATTTGGTGAATGTGGAAGAAAAATTGTTTGATTATTTATTTGATTTAAAATAATGGACGCTTGCAAAAGAAAGCGAAACAATTTCTCTTTTGAGAAGAAGAAGCAACGTGCTAATTGCCCACAATTTGGGATCTCCGAAACGGTGACCATACAACAATTTCAAAAACATTGGGAAAATCAGGTAAATTGAATGTTGAAAATTAAATGTTGAATGAACAACAAATACCTCCTCTATCCATAACGTGAATTGTTAATTTTCTTTCCAATGCGTCTACACTGGTTAGCGTTGTTGTGTTATGGATAAGGGGAGTGAAAAAACGCGCCAATTATCCTGACTAGTCATTAAAGTTATTATTAGTTATTTTAGTTATTGTAACATTCTCACAGTCTCGGCTGGATATGTATGGTTCCGCCACATGACGCTTTTATGTCAGGCGAATAATGCCTCAATTACTGGACAAAAACCGGCCTGTGAGTTGGATGAATCTCATGAAAATGTATAATTTTTATATTGAACCAAAACCCAAGAACAGAGTGTAAAAATATGAGTTGAACATATGATGTTTGATTGCGCTTGAGACCAATCAAAATGTGAAAAAAGATGAAAAGAAGGTAGCGCCCAATGTGGGAAGAATGTCTTTTCGATTGGGATAAATTTTATCTTGGAATTCTAGCTTTGAATAGCAACTTTCGCAGAGACAGTTTCCAATGAGTTTAGAGGGGTGTTCGAAGAATTTTCATGTTTTAATACTACCAGAGCAAATTTTATGACATTATGGATGCTCGCGGTAGTCCTAACGGCGACCCAGGCGATCGGAAAAACGTTAATTAGGTTTGGGGAACAATTAGGTTAGTGTTCTTTTCATAATTTACATTTTTCTCTCCCGAAAAATAAATAAATAAAAAAAATCTTGGTAGAAAAGGCAAACTTATTGGTAAAACTATCGATAAGTTGACAGTTTATTATGGCTTAACAATTAGGAAAAATTGTTGAAAAAATGCATAAAGCTATCTGGGGCATTATTTGCTCAACGGAAAAAAACATCAACACGAGAAGTGCCCGATCAGACGAGAGTCATGGTATAGTTGCCAGCGGGCAGTAGCTGTCAATGATTTATCTACTTTCAAGCATGATTATCCGTCATTACCAAAAGATGTTGCTGAGGCTATACTTTCAATTTATACAGATCTTAGCAATGAAAAATTATTAAAAAGATGTGTGGGTGGTTTCACCCAAAACAACAACGAGAACAATTATGAGCTGATATAGAAAATCTCTCCAAAAATAGTTCCGGCCGGTTCGAAAACTGTAAAAATGGCTGCATACATAGCTGCCGGTATATTTAATATAGGTATAGCATCACTATAGTATTTTGTAAATGCAATAGGGATTTTACTTCGCCACAATGCGCATTCGAAACAGGATGAACAGCGCATGAAGATCTCCGACTCCGAATGGACCGCAGACAACACCAACTCGAGTTATTAGAAGCTGCCGAAGGGGCGAATGGTGTATTATATGCCCCTGGAATAGACGACTCGATGTAAGCTGAAAAAAAATGTTGCTCTATGTAAAATGCTTTTAAAACTTTAAACGCGGTTTTCCCAAAACTGGGTTTTTACAGTCGGCGAACAAGATTTCTCGGAAATTGCAAAACCGATCAATCTCAAATTTTAACATAAGTTTTACAGTATATTTCTTTTAGTAATTAATCGAAAGTTTTTGTTTCACCGATAAATATTTATTTTATAAACAAATTAAGGCCAAAATTTTGATGAAAAATCGATTTTTTTTGAGAAGCCGCCATTTTGTCAAAAAAAATTATTTTGCTTATTTCCTCGATTAATTTCAAGAATAGACACTACTTGAACGAAATCCGTTTGGTTTCTTTTTTGTTTTAAATGATCCAGTCCAAAAATATAGTGGTCACCGCAAGACGCCTTTTTTGAGCGGAGCTCCTGGAGATCAGCTATAGCAGCTTTAAAAATTATGAATTTTACAAACAAAATTTTTTAAAATACACTTAAAATTTATCAAATTATGTGTACAAAACTTTACATTAATAAATTTAAAAGTATTGTCAGGAAAAATTCTTGAAAAAATCGCTTTGTTTGGGCCTCCTGACTGTATATAACTCCTTAAAGAAAGTCTATGGCCATAGGATTGGTAGTGGCTGGATCCACCGATGAAAATACGGGCCCTTATTTGTAAGGATAGCCGAAAGTCTAATAAGCTAAAGAATATGTAATAAAATGTTTAAAAGTATCTATCTGAAAGCATCATGATGTTTTTTTTTAAAGTTCTGAGAACGACTCAGTAAGTCAAGGCACCACGAGGAATTTAGAATAATAATGGTGCTAAATGACTCTTGTAAGCTGAGTTCTAAGAAAAAAATGTGATATTTGCACATCAATGCTCACTTAGAATAATGGTCAGCCGCGCTAAAAGAGACAGATCAGATATTTCTAAACAATGCTTGCATTTTTGTATGGGGCTAGCTATAACGCCAGGTGGTTTCTTTTGCAGGGAGGAACACGTGGAGAAATAGGAGAAATAAAAGTAGCTGATACCCAATATCGAGGCAATATTTTCGTTCAGTGGACCAACTCTGATTGTATCGTTCCGAAAATCATAGTAGCCGTAATATAGGAGCAAGTATTACTTCCTCTGAAGAGAGAGATATAAGGAAATGAAAATGGCAGTGAGAAGTGAAGCAATTTGCCTAGGCAAATTGTTAGTAGTAGTAAGCGAATTTGACATTCACTTACTGTGCCGAACAGAAAGATAGAGTGAGATAGATGGAGAAAAATAGTTGGCCATGTGCACGCGAATTTGACAATTACTTACTCAGCAACAACAAAAGCTCAGATATCGGGGAAACCAAGGGGAATATCTGAGGTAGCAATTCTCTCGATTTGTTCTATTTATAGATTTTACCTTTGTAGTAAAAATGCTTCACTAAATTTCGTATATGTATACGCTTGTTTCATTTCCTTATATCTCTATGTTCTAAGATTACTTCACATTATGAGTTGCGAGAGCTCAAAAGAAATATGGGCAAAGTTCGTCTCTATTTACGAGAAAATTCTGAGACGAGTATAAAGTTTTTGTAGCCATACGGTTACGTTGCGACGCACATCGTCACGACGAACATGGTTAAACTTGAGAGCTTGTCACATCGTGTGGGAACTTTCAGTGAACAAATTTTTAGCTGACTTGATATCCACGGGCCTCAGATCGGAACACAAAATCCACATGCAGAAGACAGCGCAAAGACCTCGGAGAATATGGAGACCAGGCTTTTGCAACGCTTGCAGAAAATGCCACAAGAAAAAATCGCCAAAATCATCTGAACGAAACAATGAGGAATCAAAACGCAACGCGGTTGTGAAATAGCTGAATAAGCTCAACGAAAACATCGAGAATCACCAATCAGCGTGGAATCTTGACACAATTGATTTTTTTTATAACAAATCTGAAATTATTGCTACAGCTTCTAACCTTCTAACCTAGCAAAGCGGCAGACCAGCATCCGTTACTAGAAGATCCGTTACTTTAAGGTAATTTATAGGGCAGTTGCTCTTTTTTGCTACGTTGATGGCCACCGAGCACACTTCTGGCAGGCTCTCTATTGGACTTCAATCCAGATGAGATGCCCTGCCATCCGACGACAAAGAACTAAAAAGTAGCCTGAAATAGTCAAAGTTATATATTTAGACATTTCATGATTTTTGGTAGTTAAATGTAACAAAATTAAATTCAAAAAACTACAAACAGCCCAATCTGCCATCATTGGTTTGAGTTGGATTCGGTTTTATAAAGTTTTAAGGATGTGGACAACCTTCTGGCTGTAGTGTCGTTTTAAAACAACTTGAATCAAAAAAACTCTTTCTCCTATTATTTTTGATGCCGTCATCAAATTAAAATGAAATGCACAGAGTGTGCTGATCTTCAAGTGAAGCAACTGTGGTAGACTAAGAAAATGTCAGCACTAAGCATTCCACCGCTTTTGTTTTGAGGCAAGTGCATTTGACCAATAAATTATAGATTAATCAAATTTCAATATTTTTTACATTGCTCTAGCTGTTAAACATGAAAACCACTGAAATTCATCGAATTATGAGACAGTGCAATCGTATTTATTGATCCGTGAAAATGAAACAAATATAGATTATCTTATCATGCATAAAAATAATGAACAAGCAAAATGTATTTGTCGTATTCAAAACAAACAACATTTCTGACATGTATTATCTGAAGTACGCTCGACTCAAAACCGACATCAATCGTTACAGTTTACAAATTGCATGGTAGTATGTATTTGTTCGATTAGATTTAGATATAGATTTCATATAAATACAGTTGGACACAATAGAGTAGGCGTTACTTAAGAACGGAAATTATCACATTAGCGAGGCATTCGTTTGAAAAATAAACCTATGGTTATCATTAGTTTATTTAATTAAGGCTATAATCTCAATTATTAACATTCGTAAATCTTATTTCCTCATACTTAAGCAAGTTTGGATATACTTTACAAATAGAAACTACGATTTTCGTCTGTTAAGTAATCAGAAATATCGGTATTGAGTCTAGTTTCATCTAGTATGCAAAGTTTCTTTAATAGTCCATTCAAGTGTTCATGTTAATTGTCAGCTCCTAATTTATAAATGAACTGATAAATGCAACTAAAGCATAGTCGAAATAATAGGCATGAAATGTTATAACCAGTCAGTAGCTTCTAAATTTACCGAAAGTGCTATTCGGTTGGGTTTGTTCTTGCGAGTCAATATATCTTGATAACAGACGATGTCTTCTTCAGTTACTAAAAACAGTAGAAAGTAAAACTTACGTCAAAAATAATACTTCCACTAATATCTGCTCAAACCGCATTTATTCAGTTTTGTCCGCATTAAGTTCCATTGATTACAACATGATTCACAGTTTGTAAGTATTTTTTACGGTGTTAGTTTTGGCATTTTCTGTGTTTCTATGCTATTTGATAATCTTTTTCAACACCTACACAAAAACGTAAGTGATCGTACAGTAAGAAGAGCTTCGGATCGAATTGAATTAGTGTCTGCAGTTGAACAAAAATCTGCACTATGCGGCAATAATATGAAGGCAAGGCTCGAGTTCTGTTGAGATCTGATGAAGTGGATCATTGATAGGGTTTACAGCGGTTGGACCAAATCTGAACTGACCTATAGGACTAAGTGAATTTAGTCCTAAGGTGTATAAATCGACCTGACCTAAAATTTGGTCGGGACGAATTTAGTCCTGGTTTGTACGTGAAAGCTGTCATTTAGTTTAATTTTAGTTGATGTACTGTAATTATCGTTTCATTTGTCTTTCAGTATCATTTTTATTTCAATGATTTTGAGTCAAACGGGAAGGTTGCGAGCTTATATTCAACATACATATATTGTTAATAGTCGCGCCAAAATCAATGCTTAGGTCGGGTGTGTTTACAGCGATATAGGTCACGACCTATTTTAGGTCAGGTCGCTTGAATTCGTGGACTGACCTATCGCCAGTTTGGATCGGGTACTAAGTGTTTACAGCAAATGGGCTAAATAATTTTCGTGGAATTTGGTGTATAGTCCACGGACTAAGCGCCTCCTGTAAACATACCCAACGTGTCAAACACGAACTCCAAGTATTTATTTTATTATTTTCGTAGCATTCCAAAAAGTTTTAGCACCTTTTCAGAAAGTACACAGAAGATGGTTACATTTCTTGTAACGGAAATCAAGAATGTCTTTTTGTATCTCAGAGTTTGATGGCTTGGTCTGGTGGCCAGCAGTGAGTAAAACCAGCTTTGATAGCATGGCGAACAGAGTTCAGCGGTTGCCGGTTCTGTGCACTACAGGTGCCTTAGCCTCGACTCCTTCGTCTGCTCTGAACGTCCTGCTTTATCTCCCTTCGGTTGATCTCTTCGTTAGAGGCACTGCCGCAAAAGCTGCTTTCAGGCTTAGGGAATCAGGACACTTCCACAGCAGTATTGAATGGGGATACGCAGGAAGCACTGACTACCTGGTTCCCACTCTGTGCTTCGAGCCGGGATATCGGGCGACTGTGGGAGATGGGCAGGAATGGAATCAGCAAATGTGCGCAGCAGCTCTTAGCATCTAGACTGACGTCTCTAAAACAGCTGCAGGAGTGGGTGCTGGAGCATATTCTGCAGATGCAGCTATGGAAGCAGCTTTCAGGCTTCCGAATTACTGCAGTATTTTCCAGACAGAGGTTTTTGCGATAAGTAAAGTCACAGATCTGGTATATGACAAAGATACTACAAGTCAGCAAATAAATATCTTTACGACAAAAGCACTGATGTCCCACACAAAAAGATCGAAGTGTGTACTCCTGGCCCTGAACAGACTGGATAACGGCAGAAGAGTCAGAATCTTCTGGGTTTGCGGTCACAATGATGAAAAATGAGATGGCGGATGCGTTAGTCAAGTATAAAGCACTCAATCGACTCCGAAATGATGTAAGGTGCGACGTGCAGATGGGGTGCAACTCAGACCTACAGGGTAACTAAAATCATGTGGGGGTCATACAATCTCGCATCGACTAAATATCTCCTCGAGTTAATGCGAACTGACTGCAAACGACTGTTTGGCATGCTATGAAAATGGGACTCCTAACCAGCGGCACCTGTAGGATGTGACAAGAGCCGGGGGTCTCAGGAAAAATCCAGCATCTCCTGTGTCACTGCCCGGCACTGGGGAAAACGAGACTTCACTGCTTTGGTGAGCCCTGGCTGGTGGATCCCTCACACGCGGCGGAGCAAAAGCCGAAGGGCATCTTTCAGTTCATAAAAAAGTCCGGGGCCTTCAATGACCGCTTGGACTGAACTTTCTTTCTCGTGGTCCATTTATCTGGTATCACTATGGATCTGTAGGCTTATGTGTGACCTTTTGCCAGTCATTACAACCTAACCTAGCCTAACCTTGGTGTATAGTTCGCGGACTAAGCGTTGCTGTAAACATACCCATTCAATGCTGTAAACGAATTGTTTGGTTAGATGACCCGACTTAGAGGGCAAAGAATATTATTGATATCGATTCTATGAGCACTAAGCTATGCAAACAATGAAGGATAGAGGTGGGCATTTGACTGTTTTACATGGTAGGAGTTAGGTCCAAGACCGAAGGTATAATGAAAAAGTAAGACTACATTAACCTTTTGCGTATAAACTCACCCAACTTTTTTTATGAATACGTTTATCCAGTTGACGTTTATCTAAGTGACTCCTGATACAGAAGAAGGTTCTTCAGGCCGGATTAGGTTCTGGTAGGAAATGGATTTGGCTTTGGACTTCATGCCCATCTTTTTGGTGAAAAGATGTCTATTGCGCTGAAATGCGGGTTTGGCAGCTTTGATTTTACGCCGCACATAAAGATTAAACTTCAATGATTCGTGAATATCAACACCGAGGTACTTCAGCAATGAGCCAGGAGTAACGCTGACACAGTATTTTCTGCCTCTCCCGGGAAATCAAAATTGATTAGCTTAAACAGAAGGCCTTCGTGCCATACGGAAATGAAAGCCTTCTCGAGATGGCGTGCTGTGTCTTGTGCTTGCGCTTAAAGCCTAATTGGTAATCAGGAAATATCTGCATGAGCTCACAATGATAGTTTATCATTTTTCTCCTATTTATCTTCAAAAGCTTACCCGAATTGGGGGCAGGGAGATTGGACAGAAATTCCTGGCCTCATTACTTTTGCCCTTTTTATGAATGGGAACAATCTTTACCACTTTCCAAGTGTCCGAAAATTAGCCGTTATTCAGGGCGTTGTTAAATTTAATGGAATGAATTCTGAGAATTGAGAGTGGTAGATATTTAATAATGAAATTAGGCATTCCATCATGTCTAGAAGATTTGTTACTTTTTATACTGCCTAACAGTTGCACCAAGTATCCATTATTGACAATGTAGCAATGATGGTCATCTACATTTTACGAATCATCCGAAGGATTTTCAGACGAGAATGTAGCCTGTGGTTTGTTGTATATATTAAGGAGAGATATACACCTAGAATGCTCGTATATTTTCTTGAAGATTGAGGTCTCAACAATATCTGGTGAAAACGCCAAGTTAATATTTCTATAAATAAGCTAGTTATAGCCGAGAGAGTGAAACGTGTTTTGCGGCGCTGATCCGACAGGCAGGTAGCGACAAGTGACTCTTCGAACAATACGTGTCTTTTTATATTGTGAACGAAGTGTATACCTATTTTATGATTCTATTGTGTTTTTGGGCATGCTTGTCTTCCCAAAACTACGATGAGAGCTCCAAACAACTTATTTGGAAGATAGCTCCAAAAACGATGAACAGCGGGGCCAAAATCGTTAACATCGCAGTATTTCTTGCAGCATGCACGTTCAACAATGGTTTCACCTCATTGTTGGAAGTCATGAACGTGTTAGGAATATCAGTCGGATCAGGAACGCACTTGTATAATGCGCAAGAAGATGAAACTCGCAGAGCAAAAGCCGAGTTGCAAGCGCAAGAACAGACGAAAGAAGGTCGAATATGGCGTTGGTAGCAAAAATTAGAAGCTATGAATATTCTGGAGACCGTAGAAGACTTGTACCATGGGCCTGGTATCGATGATTCCATGTAAGTTGATAAATTTAATGATTTATTCATTCCCAAATTAACCAAACGCGTTTTTCTTAAAAACACGCTTTTCAAATCGGTACCCAAAATTTCTCGAAAACCAATGAACCGATTGCCTTGGTTTTTTTGTGATTATTCTATTCAGCATTATCTAGTACTTGTCGTAGGATTTTTTTTTCGTTATTTAGTTTTTATTTTATTGGCAAAATAATAACTAATTTTTGGTCCAAAAACCACAATGCATGTTCAAACGTCCGCCATTTTGTCATTAATCGATATTTTCAAAATCGGCTATGACAAGTACTAGATTATTGTGTCTAATTTAATAATCCTTTTTTGATTTTTTTTTCAGATGATTTTTGAAGAAACACCAGTGGGTACCGTTAACGCTGTTTTTTACGGCGCTCCAAGGATCATACAATATCCTTATATATTTTTTATAGTTTGAAATAATATAGATAAAACATATTTTTGAGTGTATATTCTTTCAAATAGTTAAACTCCCAATTCGAAATTTCAAATAGTTTTCCTTAAAAAAATGCACAAAAATGAACTTTTTTTCGGCTCCTAGGTGTATATCTCCCCTTAAGGGGGCAGTTCAGTTGCTCCCTTACCATTCGGCTGCTGGTAGCAGAATAATCGGGCAAAACAGCATTCAAATGATATTGGTATGTTGATGCAAACAACTCAGCCTGATAGGCTGAGCTGCGCAGCGCACAGCAACTTTTTCAACTGCCACTACCATCTCCTGATTGTTATATTTACCAGCAAGCAAATAAATTTTCTTAAACATGTCGGGGCCCGGTCGGATTTTAACACACGTTGGGTAAGACGAACCCAATGGTTAAAAAAAAAACACATTTGTATTTTTTGGTGGTTCGATTACCACACGATTCAATGCATCCTATTAAATTTATCTTAAGTGGTGTATGATCCATTCGTAGTTCACTTGAGGCTAGACTACCGTTTAAAAATTTTTTGCCACTTTTTTTATTTTTCAATTAATTCCTTAATTTTGTTTTAAATGGCGTTGGTTTTGTGATTTTTCGACCGATTTGATTTGATTTGCCGTTAACGGTACTCCAAATATATTTTTGATATGTCCGACTTTGAATTTTTCATACGAGTGAAAGGAAAATATAAATAAAATGATACGGTAATTACTTATTGACGCACACTGAGAGTTCATGTAATATATATCTACTTAAGAGGAAAAGGAAATCTAAAAACCGAGGCATTTTAAGACCCTCAGAACTAAAAAAACCCCGGATGAAAACAAGGGCACGCGAGTCGTAGAGTGGGAGTGGAATAAAGGAAACAGGCTCAACGATGAATAGAAGGTTACACAATATGTAGATAATCGACTGTCTATTTCAATTTACTTGGATTGTGATAAATTTACGTTTGAGCTGAAATAAAGGAAAATAACTACAAAAATTAGATTTTCTTTTCTCTTTCAACTGTCTAAATGAATGCTTTATATTGTAATTTCGTACACAGCGTACTGTTAGAATCAAGCCTGCATTTTAACTAACTAACGAAAGTCAGTCGTTTGCAATATGGAATCGAAACTCGATTAATGCAATCATAATTTAACACTAAGCAGCATGTACGCAGTCATTTAAACCTTTTTCTTGTACACTTTAAGCAAGTCCGAGCCCGCGCAGTGTCAGTACATCAGCTCATAGTTAACTAACTAGACCAGGTCAATCTGACGTTGCATATTTTTTCATTCATTCAACTTTTTCCTTTGTTTATAATATCAATATTGGCTCTACTATGTAAGTCTTTCGACGGCCAACTTGCGTCAACTTTAGATAGTCGGCTGCAATTGCATGTTACCATTCCAGTAACACTGAAAGTGCGTTGAGTACGTCAGTACGCTCGTACACTTGTACATACAATGTATCAATTCGCGGCTACTAAAATGCGATTTTGTCCCACTTTCAGATTGGCTAGTGCAAGCAGTTTTTTCATGATTTCCAGTTCTAGATCGAAGTCAAGTCAAATTCATTCCTCGCAAGGGCTCATTCATTTGGTATAGTATATACATGTCTGTTTTTTGATGAATGCAAGAAGTTTGCGTATTTGTAATCGTTTTGTTAAATGGACTGGTTAACAAGTTAAAACAGTTTACTAGGAACATGACAAGTAACAGATGCAAGTCAATGAAATCAAATACGCATTTGGCCTGCCGACAACTATTTCTGTCGTATTCCAACGAAAACAAATGACAATTTTATCTGCTATTTAAATAAATATTAGCTTATAATGGCAAGTTAAAGTTATCTTGAATGACCGTAATTTGCATAGAATGGCTTCATTTAGCATCACTTTAAATATACTTAGAGCTGCCATATTTCTTTTGTGTAAATGTTGAATTATTCTCATGTCATTGGCTTTGTTTTGTAATTAATCATCATATCGTTAGGGATTCCGATTTTACGTAGTGTTCCAAAACAAATAACAGCACTTATAAATGTCAAACTCTCAATTTCAATGAGTTGACGTTGATGAGCTAATCACATTCTTGAACTGCTGCAATAACCACTTTTAAACATGCATTGCTATATTTCTTATTGAGATTCTCAATTAATATAAATGGGCTACAAGATAGAGTACGAATCTAGCTTTCAAGGAAGTTGAAAGACAGTGAAGTGGATTGTGCCCCATAAATGCTTTCGGAGGATCTGAAAACGAAGCTATATAGTTTGGAGACAAGATTGACTATGATTGAGACGGTCAGAGTCAGAGCAAAACAACTGCAAAATCGTGTTCCGAAGATTCATAACTTCTATCAATAATATTTATTTTTAAGTTTCAATTCATCAGAAATATGAAGTAAAGTTGTATTCAGATATCTATCAATCATTTAGAAATTATTAATGACCAAGTGCACTGAAAAAAATTCACATGGCGCCCAGAGCCATGTAACATAGCGCATTATTTATGGCCCCATACGCTATGTACATAGTACACTGAGCTATGCAATATGGCGCCCCGCCCTATAATGTCACAATCTACATAGCGCGTGGTCCTATGTAACATGGCGCAGTATTTATGGTCCCACACGCTATGTACATAGTACCCTGAGCTATGCAGTATGGCTCCCAGCGCCATTATTATATGGCACATAAATTATGGCCCCACACGCTATATTACATAGTGCCATGAGCCATGTAATATAGCTCATGGCACTCCAACTATAATTCGCAGCCATACTGTGTGAGGAGATGTATAAATGTCAGCGAGCTTCTTGAGTATAGGAAAGGATATGGTCTTTGATGCAGTCGATGATAGGTGAAATCCATCACCTATCATCAACTGCTATTAAGGTGCTCAGAACTGAGAAGGCTCGTGGCCTTTTGTTGGCTGGATCATCTTCATGCAGCAAATACATATTGGCCGAGGTCCAGCGAGCCGAAGTCGCGTTGACTCGTGACTCCGATCGGAAGTCGCACGAGTGCCGGCGAGACCTGTCAAAGTCGCTTGTCTGGACCGTCCACACAATCGGGCTCACTAGCTTTTGCCTGGGCTCGGCAAATATGTATTTTCCACATCAGATGCACTGAAAGATTATTATGGCCAGACGCCATAATTTATAGACTTCTGGCGTCATGTACATGGTCGATTTGTGATAAAATATAGCGCGACACGCCATAGTACATAGGAGCAGACGCTATGCTTATAGCTGTCCACGCCATATACTATAGTCCTCCACGTCATGCACTATAGTCCTCCATGTCATGTACTATAGTCCTCCACGCCATGCAGATGGCGTGGAGGACTATAGTCCATGGCGGACTATAGTGCATGGCGTGGAGGACTATGGTACATGGCGTGGAGGGCTATAAGCATAGCGCCTCCTCCTTCACCATGTATTATGGCATGTGGCGCTATATTTTATCACAATCCCCAAATCGACTATGTACATGGCGCCAGAAGTCTATAAACTATGGCGCTATGTGTTTTTTCAGTGTGGTGTTTGATTTTCGTTTTGAAGAGCCACCTTTCACGGCTCAGACATCTATATCTTCAGCTTTAATGTTCCTTCAAACTGATTCCAAAGAAGACTCACTTAGGCACACAATGGTATGGTTTGATGTCGCATTACTTAGCGCACAACTATTATTGAACGCAGATTCGCCCCGAGTCTTTGATAAATGAGCGATTCTCTTGAAGCTCACCAAAGCTACCTCGGTTAGGCTTGCGAAGAACTATGTGCAAAAGGACTGCTTCCTTTTCTTTGCAGGGGCCGGGAATTCGCACAAGAGGTGGAATACTTTTTGTTCTTCCTCCTTACATTCATCGTTGAATCTATCACTTATCCATCACTTATCATTTATCGTTTTTTTGAATATCACTTTCTTGGAGATCGGGTACATTTTGAAAATAACTGCAAGGGCGCATGTAAGCACTGATAGGAAGGTGTTTTAGAACACACATAGAAATGTTGTCTGGGCCAGAAGACTTTTTGTGGTTCCCTGTTTTGATGATTGCGGCCAGATAAACGGGGTTGTTGAAGATTTCCTGATCGGTGGGACACATTGCCAAGTTTTCTATTGTAAATGGAATCAGATGTGGAAGATAATTGGTTTCCAAGAAGGAGTGTATAGTGCTTTCTACTTCGATGGAAAGCTCTTTGGATTTTCATAAAGATTCAAGAAATTGAGGTTTCAAACCGATCTGCAAAAGCTTCTGATTTTTGTTCATCTAAGCTCAAATGTTGATTGTTTATTGAGACTTTCTGAAGAGAAATTGACTTACGGCCAGTAAATCTATTGATGTGTTTGAACATATCGGGGCCTGGTTTCAATACCCTTAGTGCTGCCCTAAACTTTAAATTATGCCAGTTTGTTACAACTTGAGCTATAGTTGCTTAAATGATTTTAATTTGCTCTAACACTTGTCTGTATTCAGCGCTAGCTCTATTCAGATTCCTGCGATAGGTGCGATTGAGCCTTTTTCCAAGTGTCTTTCGTTCATCGTAATGGTTTTCAATGAAAGGTGGTATTTTTTGATTCTTATGGGATTCAATAGCAGTTGAAACATTGATTACGAGAGAATCAATTTATTGATTTTGGTAAATTGAATTTGTGAGAGTTTTGCATCAAGGGTTTTCGCGAAATTTCTCCAGTCCATTGATATATAAGTGAAATGAAATAGGGGTTCTTGTAGGCTTTGAAGAAATGCGGAGAAGTTATACTGCCATGTGAGCTGATTCTGCATTTTTGGCTGCAATACACTAGCGGCTGGCATTATGATCGAGAAGATTTCCGGATATGATAAAGAAGTCAATGTATGATTGCTCTCTAGGATGGGTTGGGTTCGTTGATGGAAAGATAGCTCAATCAAGTTCCAAGATGTTATCATTCATCCAAGAAGTTAATACCCTCCCATGTGCATTGACAAGTGAATTGTTCTAGGCTGGGTGTCTGCTGTTGAAATCGCCTCCGAAAACAATATGTGAGTAATCACGAAAAAAGGTTTTATGCATAAAAAGGTCTGCTCTGGAATCAGCGGGTCTGACAGTGCATGGGACATAGATAGCACACAAGAAGATACATTCGCTATTCTGCAGCACAAGCTTACTGGTACAGACTTTCATTGCGCTTAATGTGGGTAGAGTCACTTCTACAATATGCAGGATTGATGTGCTTGAGTCTGAGAATGAAGGTTTATGGCGAGAAGTAATAAACGACAGATGCTTGGCAATTTTATTTCTTAGATCATTGATTGAAATTTGATCTATGTTTTTAGAAAATATAATTACAACAATTTGCATAAGTGACTGGAAGAATTCCCAATAATCATTATTCAAACCATTTACATCGCCAAAGATAAACGGAAAATGTAAAAGCAAACAAAAAGTTTCAGAAGCAGAAAAAGTCATGCTATCTTTTGATATTTTCGTATTCGGTAAATTTTTTCTAAATGAAAAACCAAAGTTGAAACTTGCTATCCTGTTACTGACATCTTCAAAAGTGAGCAGACATTTATCAACGATAGCATTGATTGTTAAAAGTAAAGAATGTGGTATAATGCCTTCTAGCAGGTCATGCATTGGGTCAACCATAGCATTTTTTAGAGCATTGTAACAGTTCAAATTATTTAATTTGCTAAGGAACTTTACACCTTTACTACTCGTCAAAGTTTTATTTTGAAGAAGGATACTCTTAAGTTTTTCTAGCGAGCGAAGTCTTGTTGAATCCTCGAATAGAAGGCTTTGACATTCATTTTTCTGTCATTCACAAAATCTGCAAAAATAGTTTGTGTTAAATCCACCTAAGAAGCCGAAAAGCACACTCAGAAAAATTTCATTACTTAAAATTTAATAGAATCAAATTTAAATCAAAAGTTGAACCACTTTTAAATAAAAAACGAATCTCATTTGATTCAAATAAGCCCCCACACTCAATAAAAATGATTCCACTTTATTACACAAATGTTATTTTCAAATCATAATTTTCATCATTGCATGTAAAACAAAGCATTTTGTGCTAAACAAGATTGATTTGATACAGCGTTATTGAAATGAAAGCAAATTATTTGAAATAAAAAGAAACGTATATGACGCCAAATCGTATTTGAAAATATTTTATTCATACCTATTTTTTTTATTTATACAATGTTTTTTCTTTGAGTGAATGTTTGCTGCTAAATTGTCATGCGAAAATCCGAATAAACAGCCATTTAAAATTTTTCCGTCAAATATTATTCCTTGATTTTCAAGCAGCAAGAGGTCTTCCACAAAAGGGCGTAAAATATAATTGTATGTTACACATTTATGTATATCGTCAACAATAAAAAGTGCAACAAGATACTTATACAAAATTGAGATGCGTTTTATATTGCACAGGCAAGTTACGGACCGACATATATATTGCGCCCAGTCTAGGAACAGTTTTTCGGCTTCGCAGAGGATTTGTACATTCGAAATCATCATAGTACAACATTATTTGAATAGCGTTTTGGTGAGTTTGGTAGAATTCACTATTTTTGTAAACTGATCCACAGCAAAATTATTTATAAATATTATCCTAGCATTCATAATCATTTTCAAAGAAAATTTTTTAAAATTCCAAATTGCTGAAAATTACTTTCAATGATTGAAATGTATTGAAATGCATTTCGAATACGACGTTTCAGCTAGCATTTTTTTTATGATCATATCTACACTGAACGAAAAGAATTCGAAATTTTAACTAATTGCAAATAGATGACTTTGATTTGGTAGAAAAGTCTAAAAGTATGATTTATTCTTCAAAAAACTTTAATTAATAAGGAAATCTAGATTAGTTGATATTACTAATCTTCTTTAGTTAAAAAAGGATCAACTGTTTGTAGAGTTTCTTACTATTGAAATAGAAAATTTTGCCAATATAATTTGCATGAATGTCTGCATTATAGAAAATTTAGTTATTTTTATTGTAAAAATGTCTAAAGACAGTAAAAGAAATGATTAATATTATACGGAGATAATTAACGATTCATGATTTGCGGAAACAACAAATTGAATTAGTAGGCTGAAAATCAACCATTTTCTTTAGTAAATTATGACTATTTCTTTATATGAAATACCAAATGATTTTTTTCAGTGTACGATCCGAACGGAAATCAATTGAGATTTCTTTAGGACTTACAAAAAAAGAGGATTCTGAAATTCATTAATTTCATTTATGTTTCGTGGAAAAGTTTTTTGATGTTTTTTGACTATCTTCAATAATATAATGTGCCTTATGCGCTAAGTTGGTAGCATTATTTTAGGTTTCAGAAAGAATTTTAATATTGTTTGAAATCGCCCCCGAAAAATCGCAGCTATGAAAAATTATTTGATTTATTGTAATGCTAGGAAGTCGTAGTAAATTTAGGTTTGATACAAATCTTTCACTGGACATGGAAATATTTTCAACACTTCCTATCTGCTCATTTCCAGTATCATTTAAATCTTGTTTGTAGTGTTGGCATCTATTGGATGTTTCATAATTATATCTGTTTTTCTATTATTCATTTATTTTTGTTTTGCATGTTATTGCGTGTTTTTTCAGTCCACAATATGTTGTAAAAATTAAGTCACACAGCTTAGAAGCTATACAACTTAATTTTAGAAATTTCGAATCAAGTAAGGAATGATTGTTGATGATAAGTTTCATTTGTTTGATAATATTGAAAATACTAGAGCTTTGAACGCCACATACAAAACAAAAACAGAATTCATTATTCATGTTCGAAATAGTACTTAAACTGTCTGCATTTATTTATATTTTACAGTATTTTTTGATCTATCAGTTTACTTAGTGGCAAATTAACCTCTTTTAAGAGTGATATATATTTATATATATATATATATATATATATATATATATATATATATATATATATATATATATATATATATATATATATATATATATATATATATATATATATATATATATATATATATATATATATATATATATATATATATATATATATATATATATATATATATAGCTGCAATAAGGAATAAAATAATCTTCGAACAAAAAATGGATTTTGAAGAGGAGATCAAAACATCGAATAAAATCATAAGATGATGGAATGTCAATGATATGCCCATCGAAGGCAATTAAATATTGACTTATTTTAGACTTCTTCTCCTTTGGAGCGATGATGAATGGTGGGCATTTCAAGCGAGATTTTTCCAGAAGCTCAGGATTTGTTGCATTTACTTGTGATTATAACATATGATTAAATTTTTCGGTATTAATGCAAATCTTATATATATATATATATATATATATATATATATATATATATATATATATATATATATATATATATATATATATTTCTACAAACCTTTTTGAAAATTATCAACCGGTCTACAGCTGCCTCATCGCTTGCTCTACTTACTTTCTTGCTTCCATTTGGTGGTGGAGATAGAAGACGGATCAAATTGATTATGGAAAGCGTGGTTGAATCCCAATCTAAATTAGTGAATGATTTTGGAATATTTCACATAATTACAATTACAGTGAAAAGTTCTAAGAAAATCTTATCATCGAAAGAAAGTTAACAGGGGCTTCTTACCACTCTCTCTAACGGGTTCTGTATATAAAATTGTTTTCCCCGTGTTTCTAATGGCTGTAAATATAACTTCCTGATATTTCTACCAGTTCGAGATCAAAGACGATAACTCAGAATGTCAGTTCAAAATCAAAGCTTATTTGAAGTGAGAAAAAATAAAATAATCTAGTTTTATAACGTCTTTGTTTGCGCTTAGTTACCAATTCGTGGCATTCGAAAAAAATGTAGTTTTTGTAAGATTCGTTCTTTAAGTTTCCATTTTTTTCCTAATATGCACTGTTTCCTTGAGCACATTTTGCAATCTTCCCATTTCATCCGGCAACATAGCTTCCCTCAAATCAAGGAACTTTCTTATGCTAGCGTTGTCCACTTCGTCGTTTTCAGCAGACTCGGACGCAAGAAGATCGTTTAAATCAACTTCAACCGATTGAAACTCCGTATCCAGTCTCCTATTTTTGGCCTATCGTTTTTTATTTTTATTTGCAAAAATCCAGCCGATTCGTTATTCACAAAAACATCCTAATAATAACATTAGCACATGAATATAAGGAATTCATTCTGTAACAAATGCGGAAAATTATTACTAGTTCATTTGGTTCCTCGGAATTAAGGCATGGAAATATTGATATGCAGGCTCTGGCCACAGCATATAGCTCTTTTTTTTGCGAAAGCCAAAGTTTTCCTCAGAATAAGAAGCTATCAATGAAATTAATCGACGAAGATTTGTTGCTGGCAATATATTTGCTTGCTCATAATTTAGCAATAGCTGCTTACCTCCATTTTTTTGACTTATGTAAAGTCTAAGTGACTATTGTGAAGGACCAGACACAAAAAAATATATAGCTAGCTATAAACTCAAAAGAAGAAGTTTACATGATATTGACAGATTTTAAGATTATAAATTACAATACAACGTAGTATTCATATCAGAATTTCTACATGAAAATTTTGCTTTTACACTAACATCAGGAGTAATATATAAACTGGGTCCAATCACGGTATTACATGTTCGAGGAATTCCGTGTCTGAGAGTTACACCGGTCGAACTATTATTACTTTTAAATGAAAGCTTGGAATACACTGTTCGACAAAGTCTAAAAACACCTCCGACTCAATGGAGATGTCAATTCAAATATCAATTCAACTCAATACAAGCATTCAAATTCACTCTTCTCTAATTGAAAAGACCCGTAAATAAATCTACACAGACGTGTGGTATATTAGATGGGCTCTTAGTATTCCCCAATTTGACCTATAGCTATTTATTCAAACCCTTAAACTCTTTCCAACATAATTGCAAAAGTTTGGGTGAGCTAAACACTTTAGGATAATATTGCATCTAATTGCGAAATACTTTAGCTGGGAATATACATACTTACATCCATTTACGAAATCGGTGTATTTTAATTTCCCATCTGCAGCCAATATACGCATACGCACTATTTTCTTGAAAGATTCACAAACGATTTGAGCAAAAACACCGAAATTTATATTCACTTTTATCACGGACAACACTTCACTTCATGAAATTCTATCGGCAACTGCGAAATTATGCGTCGCTCTTAGAAAATCGTAATGAAAAAGAAACAACAGGCAAAAACACATGCCATTAACTCAACGCTGGGATCCCAGTTCCAAGTTGAATACTGTATCAGATAAGTTTGATATTTCTTGTAGATGGATATTATACTTTTGTGAAGGATACCATTTTATACGAACTTAGGATAAAAAGTTATACGTAAAGATAAATTTGAAACCACTTTTCTGAGATTGAATTATGGATCTGAGTTTCGAATAATGTAACCTTTATTCATTGGAATATATCGGGGCTAATATTGAAAATCGCATACATAATTCTATAAATTGGAAAGTTTAGAAAATACACCAAGATTTCTAACCATGTACAGACTAGTCTCTTAACTCTGGTGACACTTTCCTCAAGGATAGTGGAATTTTGCTCATGCTTCGTTTTTGATGCTACTAGCGATTCGATCAACGTTGATCATCTTCACAGTAATATCAGTTTTAGTAATCATGTAAGACAGATTTGGCACACACGTTTCCTCAATGAGCATCAGCGAAACATTGTCTATGGAGATAGGGAGCCAATAAATAGATGCTCTACAATATTCAACAATTTTTCAAACTACTATTCCTCATCTACCTCTAAATATTTATTAAAAAAAATATTCTCTACTTGAAATTTTCAAATTAATTTTTTCTCCTCTCCTTATAATTTCCAGGTTAAATTGACAATAGTGATGGGTAAAAAAGCAGCACACTTTACTGTGCTAGCACACTTCGCACACCACACTTAAGTGTGCTAGCACTGTGCTCCCAGCAATGACACAGTGCCGCACACTGACACAGTGCCGACACACTGACACAGTGCCGACACCCTGACACAGTGGCGACACACTGACACAGTGGCGACACACTGACACTGCCGACACACTGACACAGGGCCGACACACTGAAACAGTGCCGACACACTGACACAGTGCCGACGCACTGACACAGTGCCGACGCACTGACACTGCCGGCACACTTGTACTGGCAGGCACACTTCACGGGAACGAATGCTGTACGAGTGGCGTTGATTTTGCCCATTAATATGATGTGTTTCGGTAACAAGGCGTTGTTTGCATTGCAGAATGTGTACACATTTTGCGGTTTCGAAAGCATTAGCTATTGAATGCATTAGCTGATGAATGAGATAATTAGGGAACGAAAAAAGGCAGATAAGATTTGTTATTCGTATATTTTCTGGGTGAAAGTTTTAATTTTGAGTACAGTACCGATGATTTGTGTTTTTCTAAATGCTGCGGACGTCTTCAAACGGGATGAAAGTTTCAACACAGATAAAAATACGTTTATTTGCGGTACATCTGAAAGAAATGTTTTCACGTTGAAAATATTTGTGAAAAATAGGTTTTGAGCAGATAGAAGGGTTTTGTCGTAACATGCAACGATAAAATGATCTGCTGCAGATAGAAGGTTTATGCTAAGTAGTGCTATGTTTTTAAATATTCAAATATTAAAGGACTTTTTAGGGCGAAAGTAGCTGAAATCGGCCAATTTTGGATTAGAGTGGTTACGGACATAACGGGCCAAGACATATTGCTGTGATACAAACATTTCGGTTTTGTAGGTGAGTAAAGGGTTTTTTGGCCATAGTTTGGCAAAAACTGCATTTACGGCGCTTTCGATGATTGAAAGTGGTCCCCAGTACTCCCGTACTCCTGTACTCCCCAGTAATGATATTTTAAGGACGAAAAAATTTTTTGATAGGGAACATTGGTCAAAAATGTCCAATTTTCGCAAGAAATTTTTTGTTGGTCTAGCATGAATTGGGGGACCTTTCTGAGTTGTTTTGAGCGAAATTTCCATACAAGTGTGGGAAAAAGCGGTCTAGTTTCGAAGATACGGCAAAAGTATCTGAAATCGGCCAATTTCGGGTTAGAGTGGTTTCGAACATAACGGGCCAAGACCTATTGCTGTGTTACAAACATTTCGGTTTTGTAGGGGAGTAAGGGGTTTTTTGAAAATAGTTTGGCAGAAACTACATTTACGGCGCTTTCTGCTCTTCTTGTCTATAAATCAGCATAGACAACGTATATCATTTCTACCGTTTCAATATGCTCGGCTTCGATAAGCTGTAGAAATGATATACGTTGTCTATGCTGATTTATAGACAAGAAGCGAACCGTGATCAAATTCAATTACCTTTACTAAGTAAAATTATATCCATGGATATAAGTCGGAGATGTTAAAATTTGTCACAACTAGCATAAATAAAAATGTAATGATTTCCACCTGCAAGTGGTCACGCCAGTCAAGTATGCACTGTGTGCTGGTGTCTGATGAGAAGCAGTGCATACTTTCGAAACCACTTTGTCAAAATAGAATTTTCAATGTAGATTAAAATTTTTAATGTTAATAAAAAGTTGTTCAATTTTAATCATCCCGCAAAAACAATTCTAATGATTTAATTGTTTATGGGCCTGGCTTTTGGGAAACAGGCTTACAATCTATGCCTGTAAAACTAGTTACATGGTATTCACGCAGATTAATAGGATGAGATCTGCCTTAACATCAGAATACATGGAGAGGAAATACAAAGAGTGGCTGGATCTAAATATTTAGGACTAATTATTGACGATAGATTATCTTGGTCCCCTCACATAAATAATGTGAAATTTAAGTTGTTTTTCTGGGTTAGGCTGTTCAGAATGAAATATTACTTAGATTGAGACCTGAAAAATATGATCTACAATTCTTTTGTGCTGTCTAAGATTACTTATGGTACACTGAATTGGAGTCAAGCTTCAGAGACGAATGTTGACTCAATTCATATAATACTACATAGGATAGTTAAGGCAGTGCATGGACTTGATAGAATGACTCCAAGTGATATACTATACAGACAAACAGATAGATTCAATGTAAGGGATATTATATTTATGGAAAAAGCTAAGATAATATATAAAATATTCAATAACAATTTAAAATCTTCGATATCTCCAATAAGACACGGTGATTATCACAGCTATCACACAAGATTTAAAAATAATTTTAAGCTTGATATCGCTAGAACGAATAGAAAACATAAAGATCCTATTAGATTAGCTATGGAAATCTTCAACAATTTACCTAAGTTGCCGTTTAGTGCAATGCAATTCAAACGTGGAATAAATCGACTTTCACGCTGCGTTTACATACACGTTGCATACATGTTCCGCGGCACACTCGCTTAAGATGCACTTGGTTTATCTCCAGCCCTATTGTACCAAGAAATAGCAATCTGATTGACTTACCGGCTGTTAATCTAGCATTAGACTAGATTAGAGATCTGCTGCAATTGTAGTAGGGGAACAACACTGGCTATAAGCATAGCGTCTGCTCCTATAAACTTTTCGCCATGTACTATTTTTATCGCCATATGTTACTAGAATCCCGAAAGATGCCAGAAGTCTACAAATTATGGCGTCTGGTGCTATGCATTTTTTCATTGTAGTGTCTTGGATTCGCAGTTAATGTTTGAACCTTTTCTTTTTCAATTACTATTGATGTTACTCAAATGTCACTTGCTGACATTTATACAACCCCTCACACAGTATGAATGCGAGTTATAATTGAAGACATAACTGAAGCCATATTATATGGCTCATGGTACTATGTAATATAGCCTGTGGGGCCATAATTTCTGCGCCATGTAATTATGGCGCGGGGAGCCATACTGCATAGCTCAGAGTACTATGTACATAGCGTGTGGGACCATAATTAATGCGCTATGTTACATAGCTCTGGGCACCATGCGGATTTTTTCCAGTGCAGACAAGAGTCTGCAGACTTGTAGCAATATAATTTTAATTTAGCTGAAGGAAAACATGTTTGAATTTGTTATTGTTTTTTTTTGTACACGGTGGTGAATCAATAATAATATTTTAAAGTCGTTTTAGTAGAATTGTAAGGATGCCTAAAATATCACTTAAAAATCCAAAGGTTATTGAAATGTCAACAGGTTAATGATAACTAAAATTTGGTGTTATTTGGACCTATTCTGCATAAACATGAATGCTTCTTAAAAATTTCAACTCATTAAGATGACGCATTAGCCTTTCGGATTATTTAATTTCAAATAGTATGAAAATAATGAGCTTCAATATTTTATTGTGTTCTGTGGCAATTAATCGCATTTAGTATTCAACTGTTATTCAACTGTCTATGCATATCTCCTGCGAATAAACTAAACAAAATTTTTTTATTGACACAAAAATACATGAATAACAACTTGAAGTACAATCTAGATTTTTTAAAGTTTGGTAGCTTTCTAATGAAGAAGTGCACGAGTTTCTATGTGAATCAGTTGAATAAGACAACTGGTACTTAAACTATAGGTGTAGTAAACACTCAATGTCTTTGAATATACATAGTTCAATAAATACAGCTGAGGCTCTATTGAAGAATGTTTTGTTATTGTGTTACGCAACGATTCACCTTCAGTAAAATCTCATGCTAATAAAAATACGTGCTAAGAAATGTGATACTGAATTCAAACTGTCTTCATAAGAGCTTCACATAAAATTATTTGGCAAAATAAAATTGTGGATTCAATAGATCAGATAGATTGATATCCAGCAGCACCTGATTTAAAGCTTTAGCATTGAATTTCTAGTTCTCGCTACTTTGAAATCTCTTCAAAAACATATAAAACACACAAACATCTATGTATAGTGATTGTATATCAGCGTCTATTTCGAAATCTTTGCTCTGTGTTGAGTTTCGATGTTATGCTAATGTTCTTTACGACCTTCGTCGAAAACTACAGATTACCATATGTATGTCGATACGTGTATATTTAATCCAGACTGCCGTCATTAACCTTACATGGCTACGATTAATCAATAAAAGCAATATTTCTAACGTAATTAAGTATTCATTCACCAAATTTGGATGGGTGTTGCATCCGGCCGGCACATGGATCTTAAAGCGGAAGCGGTTAAAAGTAGGTGTTGTTTTCGAAACATTAGAATACCGTTGACACCTACTGGATTTTTTTTCGAAAAGCTGAGTAAGTGTTCCTTATTGTGCTGATGGTTGATCTTACACGTTCCATTCTCGTATTATAGGAACCTATAGCAAAAAGTACTATAATCTGATGATCAGTTAAGTAGGCCGATGTATCATAACCGAAACACAGTGTAACAATTCTCATTGTTTGTCTTATTTTATTGCTCGTCTACAAATATTTTCTTTTAAACATTTGTAAAACTGATATAATCCGATTTTCCCTCCGTTTAACGTGTTTTTATATTTTCTATAATCTCACTTCAGATTCTATCAAATTATATCAAAACTTTATCAAGAGAAAATCTAAAATGTATCTGTAGTTTATTCAATGGAGCAGCCTCTAACAACTGGATTTTTTTAAATTCACAGTACGGACCCGTTCTACACCGTTTGTCACTAGTATCAGTATGCCTTTATAATTCGACTTAATCTCATTGGTGAGATTCACAGGTAGTAACCCACACAATCTGAGAAGCGTAATATATCTTCTCTTGCGGCATCAATCAAACAGTGGTTTTAAAGTGCAGCATGTGGGTGTAAGATTTAATGTTGATCAATCATTTTGGGAAGATTAAGAAGCTTCTCTGAAGCGAAGGTAAGGTAAGCATGTTAAGTACGAACATGTGCGCCACGAATTCCGCCAAGTCTAGTCCCGAAATCGACTTGATCGCGGCCGCAGAATCTACATCTTCTTCAGTCGTCGAAATATTATACATTCACTCCTTTTATAATTTATGCGACAATATGTAGCTGTGACTTGGTTATTCGTTCACCCATTCGTATCACACGAAAAGCAACCAGCCGGTCATCATAAACAGCGCCATGCGTCCGAAAATGCTTTTTGCAGTCAGTCAACGTTTCATGTTGAACGTGTTCGGTTTAAATCTGGTTACGCGTGGTATATGGTAGGTACCTACCCTGAATTTCGCCTAGCATTTCAAATAAAGCTGATTTTGGTATATTTTCGGCATTGCGCAGAACATTTTCTTCAAGATGTTCGGCTTAAGTCACTGAATTCGGATGATTTCGCGCGCCCTTTTCCATTAATTTATGACATCTGTTTGCGCTACAAGTGATAATTAATAAGCTTTTGTGTTTTTGCCCGGAGGAGTTTGTCGATATACGTACTTATATATTATGTATGTACGTATTGCCGATTCATAATCGGGTCGAGAAGACGATTGACAGGGTTCTTCCTAAAGAATATATGGAAATAGTGCGTGCGCAACTTCCGTAGTTTTTGTGGATCACTTGCCCAATATTGAGGTCAGGCATGCGTGCGCATGCACGAATACGCCGAAAGTTTCGCGGAAAGTGTAAATGCTACAAAGTGAAAGACGGGCGTTCCGGCTCCGGTTACGTAGCTGTGCGCGGATAACTGCATGATATAAAAGATTCGAAAATCGTAAGATTATTAAGTTTCAAAGTGATCTAAGGTGGTAGGCAAAGTTATGATTAGTCAAGTGAAGAGTTCTTAAGTGAAGCCCATCTTCCCATATGATTAAAAATCGGAGTGATCGCAAGGTAATCAAGAAAATACATAATTATGCTTGTGGTCAGGGGTCAAAATTAAAAGTGAAGTGCAATACTTGTTTGCAACGAAGTGTTTGTGGTGGAAATTGTGTCTCAAGTGCGAAAAATATCACGATCTTGTGCGCGTCTTAACTCGTTCACCTTGGTTTGAGGAAATTATGGTCGCCTCTGCTGCAACGTAAAATGATAACAATTTGAACGAGTGTCCATAAATCCATAATTGGAACCGGTTCCACGCCGGTTGCTTCGCGCAGTTCATTTTGGATGATATCTTGGAAATTGTCGTGTACACACTGGAGTGTTAAAATCCACACACACATACATTTCAGGTCCATTCACGACAATTTTTTTTATGTTTCTTGATATTATTTGATGTTCTTCATAGAAATTCTGTTCAAATGATTAATTGAATTCATAAACATATCAATTCAACATGCTTCCTTGATATCCGTAATCAAATCATTGGGAATCCAAGGGTTTGTCACAATTTGAGAAACACAAACATTTGAGAAACAACGTCCAAGAAATATTAAAATGCTCGGTGTCTCGTTTAGTTTTTGAGTGATTGAAGACCGGAAGTTTTGATATTTAACACTCTGTCAGAGTGGATGGTACTATTTTCGTTTATAAGCCTACTTGATATCTACTTCAACGACTATCATTACCCGTAAAAAATGCTAATGTTTTCTGATATAATTTTTTTTATCTGAATGAATAAATGAAGAAAGCAAACAAACTAATAAAGTAAGTACCCACCTACCATTTTCCTAGATCATTTATCAAATATTTAGATTTCAAAAAGGGATCAAATCAATATTTATAGATTTGGTGTGAAACATTGAATTTCATGTTTCAAAAAAGTCTTCTCTATATTGAGTTGAAGAGTATCTTTGACTTACTCCAGTAAATTCACTAACATCTGAGAAGAACGTAACTCTACTCGGAAAATGGTTCTGTTATTTATAAGAGTTGCACGACTTGTTGAACACATTAGAAATACTGTAGTGTTCCCACCAGGACCTTCAGACTGTAAATAGATGCAGGCTCCATACACTTGTTCACTTTTGTCTACAAATCCATTTAGTTGGAGATAAGTCGATTTCCCAAATGATCTAATTCTTCGTGCAAGTTTCAAAGAGCTGAAGGGTTGCAACTCAGCTGGATATGTTGCCCATTTATGCTGAATGACATCTGCATGTCATCAATCAAATTTGATGTGCTATAGCTGCTGCATATTTGTTTGGCTAAAATGATTACTTTATTAACCAGGCCCTTGCTTTACTTTGGCGAAAAAAATTACTGTATTAACCTGTGGTGTAGGATGTTGTCCCATGCTACTGTCTTTCAGTGTGAAGTTTATGCTTCACGCATGGCAGTTGAGACCATTAGCGCTCTTGCGTCTTACAGATGTTTTTCAAAAACTGTTAATGCTTGCAGAGTTGCTCTCAATGAAAAGGCATATTCTTATCCAGATTATGTGGGTGCCAGGGCATAGTGATGTCAAAGACAACGAAAAATCCGATGAATTGGCGAGGAAAGGCTCAGGAGCTAGTAATAGCAACTGCATCACTGTACCACGGTCATACCTACCATATGGGCCAAACTATAGTCCGATTGGGAAAACAGGATGGACTGCGGAGTGGCCGCGACATTATGGCCATCACCTGATCTAAGCAAAAGCAGTAAACTGCTTACCGCATCTCATGCGAACAAAATGGGACTGACGTCCAGCAATTTATGCAACAGCACTAGTGATGGGTAAAACCAGCACACTCTACTGTGCTAGCACACTTCGCGCACCACACTTAAGTGTGCTAGCACTGTGCTCCCAGCACTGACACAGTGCCGCAAACTGACACAGTGCCGCACACTGACACAGTGCCGCACACTGACACAGTGCCGCACACTGACACAGTGCCGCACACTGACACAGTGCCGCACACTGACACAGTGCCGACACACTGACACAGTGGCGACACACTGACACTGCCGGCACACTGACACTGCCGGCACACTGACACTGCCGACACACTGACACAGGGCCGACACACTGACACAGTGCCGACACACTGACACTGCCGGCACACTTGTACTGGCAGGCACACTTCACGGGAACGAATACTGTACGAGTGGCGTTGATTTTGCCCATTAATATGATGTGTTTCGGTAACAAGGCGTTGTTTGCATTGCAGAATGTGTACACATTTTGCGGTTTCGAAAGCATTAGCTATTGAATGCATTAGCTGATGAATGAGATAATTAGGGAACGAAAAAAGGCAGATAAGATTTGTTATTCGTATATTTTCTGGGTGAAAGTTTTAATTTTGAGTACACGACCGATGATTTGTGTTTTTCTTAATGCTGCGGACGTCTTCAAGTTTAAACACAGATGCAAATACGTTTATTTGCGGTACATCTGGAAGAAATGCTTTCACGTTGAAAATATTTGTGGAAAATAGGTTTTGAGCAGATAGAAGGGTTTTGTCGTAACATGCAACGATAAAACAATAGCGATAAAATGATCTGCTGCAGATAGAAGGTTTATGCTAAATAGTGCTATGTTTTTAAATATGCAAATATTGAAGGAGTTTTTAGGGCAAAAGTAGCTGAAATCGGCCAATTTTTGGTTAGAGTGGTTTCGGACATAACGGGCCAAGACCTATTGCTGTGTTACAAACATTTCGGTTTTGTAGGGGAGTAAGGGGTTTTTTGGCCATAGTTTGGCAAAAACTGCCTTTACGGCGCTTTCGATGATTGAAAGTGGTCGGGGATGCAATATTGATATTTTAAGGACGAAAAATTTTTTTGTCAGGGAACATTGGGCAAAAATGTCCTATTTTCGCAAGAATTTTTTTTTGTTCTAGCATGAATTGGGGGACCTTTCTGAGTTGTATCGAGCGAAATTTCCATACAAGAGTGGGAAAAAGTGGCCTAGTTTCGAAGATACGACAAATAGTTTAGAATCACACCCGACCATTTTCAATCATCGAAAGCGCCGTAAAGGCAGTTTTTGCCAAACTATAGCCAAAAAACCCCTTACTCCCCTACAAAACCGAAATGTTTGTAACACAGCAATAGGTCTTGGCCCGTTATGTCCGAAACCACTCTAACCAAAAATTGGCCGATTTCAGCTACTTTTGCCCTAAAAACTCCTTTAATATTTGAATATTTAAAAACATAGCACTATTTAGCATGAACCTTCTATCTGCAGCAGATCATTTTATCGCTATCGTTTTATCGTTGCATGTTACGACAAAACCCTTCTATCTGCTCAAAACCTATTTTCCACAAATATTTTCAACGTGAAAGCATTTCTTTCAGATTTACCACAAATAAACGTATTTAGATTTGTGTTTAAACTTTCATCCTGTTTGAAGACGTCCGCAGCATTTAGAAAAACAACAATATCGGTAGTATACTCAAAATTAAAACTTTCACCCAGAAAATATACGAATAACAAATCTTATCTGCCTTTTTTCGTTCCCTAATTATCTCATTCATCAGCTAATGCATTCAATAGCTAATGCTTTCGAAACCGCAAAATGTGTACACATTCTGCAATGCAAACAACGCCTTGTTACCGAAACACATCATATTAATGGATAAAATCAACGCCACTCGTACAGCATTCGTTCCCGTGAAGTGTGCCTGCCAGTGCAAGTGTGCCGGCAGTGTCAGTGTGTCGGCACTGTGTCAGTGTGTCGGCACTGTGTCAGTGTGTCGGCCCTGTGTCAGCGTGTCGGCAGTGTCAGTGTGCCGGCAGTGTCAGTGTGTCGCCACTGTGTCAGTGTGTCGCCACTGTGTTAGTTGATAAAAAGATTAAACAAATTGAAGACGCATTCTTGAACTTATTCCTTCAACACCTGCAGAGGACAATTTGATATGGTCTTACTCGTATCTAGACTGAATCTTTATTAATTTGAGCCAATTAATTTCTAAGCGAATAAAAGTCGGAGAAAACCTTACGGGCTCTGTATGCAGCAATGTGATGCCTCTTTAATCACTACTCTCTATTTTTTTGTTACAAGATCAGCCCAATATGCCTATCGTCGGATATAGGCGGTCTTTATACCACCTGCACTAGATAATGAAATACGTGACACAGTCGGTCGATTTCATATTTATTTACTGTCATTTTTAAGCCATATGATGTCAAGAACCGTTTCTTAAATGATTGGTGGAGACAACTCTCGCCCATCATCAGAGCCTCTAGCTAATCGCCTTCCTTGTTGCTCAGTGGCTCAAAATGCATTACTTCAAAATACAATAAATCAGAACTCACTCCTTGTCCTGGGCTTTTCTCTATTTTGCCGTTAACCACTTTGACGTCAAATCTAGAACCTACATCAAAATCTTGATCTACCTCTGCAGAATAGATAACCTTTTCGCTATCGATAGTCTCATCTGTAGAAACACGAAAACTGATGCGGCTGATGTCATAGCATTCGCTTTGCCTTCGCAGAGTGTGTAGCTCTTATTTTATTGTTTTTCACTGACTAGGAAACCTAAACCCAGTATATGATGCTTTGGATGGATATTTTACAGTTACTCTTCTCCAAAACATCAATCTATTCGACGCCAATCAATGCAAAGCTGTTATGTCAGTACGGTATTTAAAAAAGACCGCTGAACCTGGATAGTCATACCGACACTTCGACTAACCATACACCTCATTTACTACAGTGGAAACTAAACTGGCCCATTGCATTGTCCATATTTTGACCTATTAGGTTTATTTTATATTTCTTGTGAGGAAAACAACTCGTAGTTCAGCAAAACATTTTGGTTTAGCGAGATTAAGGCAGGTTTATACCTTGTGCGGTCAAAAAATCGATTTTTTTTTGTTTTTGCATTTTCGGATAGATACATACAGATAGATACGGTAGATACATGAATTACGAAAGTTATCCCTTAAAATAGTGAGCGGTGTCGAGCGCGCTGAGCCGCCACAGCCCGGGGTTCTGCACCGCATTTTTTGACTTGGTGGAAGTGATTGAAGGCAGACGGGCTAAGCACAAAATTGTTACAGTTACGTATCAAAAGCTTGTTCATGGCTAGTAGCAGAATCATTAAAAAATATTAGTAAGCTTTCATTTTACATAACAATTTGTAGCCAAAGAAAAGGGAAAAAAAATCATTTTTCTTTTTCAAAATTTTCATTTATTTTTTCAAAATTCTGGTAGGGGCAACAGACAAAAGTATATTAAATAAGATTATGTTTCATTTTGATGTTTCAGATCATCTGAATCGACGGCTGGACTTCCACCAGCAGCCAAAATCCGTTTGGCGCGCCGCTATTGCTCGAAATAACACCCCCCCCCCTTTGCATATTTTGACTAATTTTTTTTACATTCAAATTAAACTTATACCTACAATGGAAAACAAATTTTAAGTGTCTATCTTAAATACATTCCCCAAAAAAATTCCTAATGAAAGCACATTTCAATCGTTTATTTGCTGCTTTTAAATACTTTTTCTGGCGAGTAGGACACACATATGTAGGCTGAGCAGAATAAAGTCGCTTTCAATGCCAAAACTATTTATCTTTAAATATCTCAAATTAAAAGCATTCCTACGTTGAAACCTCATCATTCAATATTATTCAATTTCATATTAGTTTTACATGTAACTGTCAAATCACTTATGAAACAATGTTATATTAGCGATAACCCCTATCATCCACATACAATTTTACGCTTCGAAACCGAGAATGAAGCTCTTTCTGAATTCAGCAATGTTTCCAATACGGCTTACGCCGCACAACCTCAAATGGAATTAATCAGTTTACACCTTGTCCAACCAAGATCAATTACGCCGAATAAACAACTTTACGCTAGCGGCACGTTGACTGAGTAGCTTGGCCGATCTATTATGGACACATTTGCTTCTATGAATTGAAATAATTGCTACTTCGAGTTGTACATGGGTCTCAATCGAATCGTGTTCACCTGTCAAACAATTAAGGAACAATTGTACGAAATAACGGAAGCCATTTAAGGTATTCATTTCAATTGAATGGTCCATTCGAATCTATGAATGGCACACATGTTATTTGAAATGGTAATGTGCAGTTTGAATTGCACATAATTCATGAGATTTTACCACAATATGTAAACTAATCCCGGAATTGTTTACTTTTCTGTAAACTACTGGATAATAGTTCTTTACTGCGTGATTATGGGTCTATCGTGCTCTGGTCAGGATTTATTTGGATCAACATGTCTAGGAAAGTCTTAAACATTCAATATTTTACATTTAATATGGCTGTATCGTATATTTTCGAACAAACTGAGTATGAATGAGAACGTAAAACAAATTTCTTTTAGTTTAAAGAAGAAAAAACAAAGCTCTTTTAGGCAGTACCTCCACAAGTCACAAATTCCAAAAATTCTTTTTGCATCCTTCGATTGAATCGAATTTATAATCTTGTATTTTATTTCTTTATTTTTCTGTTTTTTTGTCTGTCTAGTTCTTAATCGTATATGTATTTGTTGATTTGGACAATAAAAAATAAAGTGACATAAATTACCGGTCGTCTCGTCCTGTTTTGTACGTGAAAAAGTGGATCGTATGTGCGTTTTACTTGCACATTGATATCAGTTTTTCGTAAGGTAAACTCTTTTGATAGTTTTTCAGTAGTTTCAGTTGATATTTGAGTTATCTATTTTAGACTTTCGTTAAGTAGTACGGTTTGGGCACCAAATTTCACGAGTGTTTCCGTACGTAAAAAAGGGTGTTTGTTTTTGCTCCAACTAACTGGTTTTGGCAAAAGGTTATCTTTCCATACTGATTTATAGTCAGTGTTATTGGCTCGCCATAAACCTAGACAAATTTGGCAACTATGGACCGCTGATGTGGAATTCTTGAAAAACAAAATTTTTAGCTGCGATTTTCGGAAAAGAAAATTAAATATTATAAAAGTCTACTTTGGTGTTGTTCCGCTTGGTTTAGAGGTTCGTGTTCTACGCAAGGAAAATTCAAAATTAATTGTAATGTACTTTACACACAATGTTATATTAATACACTTGTAACGCAGAGTACAACTTAGCGTAGCGACTTCAGTGGCCGTTGTTCGATGATTTGTTACTTTCCGTAATGGTGTCCATCTTTGGCTATGAGTCGAACAGTGCTGTCCAAAGTAAGTTGGGAAATAACGATTCATATGTGGCACTTATAATTACAGAGTACAGTAGATCATAAGATTATCTTACAGCTCAGACAATCTGACTCTCGAACGAGGATGTTTTCAGACCAGTAACAGTTGAGTGTTTGACACTCCCAATTTCTTCAGTTACAGCAGAATCCTCAGTACCATCGGTTACTTTTAGATACTACGGGTCTCTCGCGACTTAATCACGTACATTTCATTTTTTGACTCACTTTAGGGTTTGCTTACTATCTCCTTAGTTGGCCTGTCTTAATCACTTCATCTTATTGTAACTGTGACTGCTGATAATCTTATATTTTGCGAATGACGTGCCTATCTTTGCCTAATCGTTTGTAGACGACATAATAATTGTAGTGATTTAAAGAGCTGGAAGGTTACTTGCAGGCGCCTCAACTGAACCGAAGTCCAGTCGAGAGCCTGACAAGCAGCGGTAAAGGTGATGGCAGACCATCAAAGGGGCAGATCAACTAAAAAAAAGAAGTTTCCCGGGAGCAGGGTGCCCTAAAAATGGCCGTGAAAATCCCTCGTCCGCATAAGCAGAAGACCCTTTAGTCCAACCCGGACGGATGCTGCTTTGCAAGCTCTACGCGGCGGGGTCGGGTCACTTAAAAATGGGGTGAAATTGTTCTCAGGGGGACGCTACGTATATTTCGTCTGTCATGAAAATATAATTGTCGCAATTAAAAAGGGAAGGGGCTTTTGTCGTTAAAGGAGCAGATGCGGCTCTCAGGCATGGGCTGTAGGCCAGTCCCAAACGAGACGTGACAAAGCACGTTGCTAGCTATCTGAAGGGGGCAGAAAAATCACGCGAAAAAAAATCTAAAAATCTTGTTGATGGTCTATCATCACCCTTTCCCCGCTTGTCAGGCTCTCGACTGGAACTTTTACTTATTTTTAACTATTCACCAAACAAGGTACAAATTTCATATACAAAACCAAATAAAAATTGAAAAGTAAATTAAAGTAAACAAGACGAACCAATTAAATAAGTAACTAATAAATCTATAAATTACAATACATAAATAAAACATTGATATATAGTTTATAGCCTAAGGTAAGGGGGTACATATAGTACGCAAAAGAGAGGATTTGAAGGATGATTTGGAAATCGTAGGGGAGTTTAGATTGCTTATGATGTTGAATACACTGCAGCATCTATTTATCGGCTCATTAGCTGTGATCGAATGTGGATATTCTTTTAGGAAACGATTGGACGTGGTGCTCTTTACAGGGATATTTATTAAAATTTTCCTATTCCGGAATT
This sequence comes from Nemotelus nigrinus, assembly GCA_947369275.1. Classification (NCBI taxonomy): domain Eukaryota; kingdom Metazoa; phylum Arthropoda; class Insecta; order Diptera; family Stratiomyidae; genus Nemotelus; species Nemotelus nigrinus. The sequence continues at coordinate 67,946,056 of OX376373.1, read as the reverse complement.
CAACATTAATAGCGCCTCTAATGACGTCGAATGTGAAGCAGGTCGATATCACCATTCTTCTGGACGCTAGTGTCGATAAGTTTAAATGACCCAGTCGAAACTCATAAGGGGATAGGCTATTAAAATCATAAGGGTTGTACAGTTCTCTCAAGGCGAAAAGTAAAAGTTGCTTTTTTATTGGCTCGAGTCTGTCATTGTGGGTTTCAAAAGCGGGATTCCAGCTAATGCAAGCGTATTCAAGAATAGGACGTACAAGTGAAATGTATAAAGATCTTGTGACCCATAGGCTACGAAATTCTTTGGTACGTTTTTTGATGAAGCCTAGCTGTTTGTTTGCTCGGGAAAATATTTTATCATAGTGAAAATTGAAGCGGAGTTTTTCATCGAAGATAACACCGACGTCAACAATGTTATCAAATCGAGCTAGCAAATTGTGTGTGACCGAGCAATTTCGACAAAAAATAATAATTTGGCATTTATTAATGTTGAGAGAGAGAGAGAGTTTGTTGACATTGCTCCAATGATCAAGTGAATCAAGCTTGAATTGAAGAAAGAGGGCATCCGATTTAGATTCAATGCTTAGACAATGTCGGAAATAAATATAATAAATAGAAGTGTGCTAAGGTAGCTTGTAGTACACCAAAATCCTTGAAATTTTACACATTGTTTTCGATTGCGAAGGTATGGAGTCATCCAGCTAAGTAAAGACCTAGCAAAACCAAATTTCTGAAGCCTTAGAATTAAGTTAGAACGGTCAACTCAGTCAAACGCCTTACTGAAGTCAGTGTAGACTGCGTCAATTTGGTATCCTTTTTCTGTTTTGCATGGAGCTATGAGATTATCATTGTCATATTTGTGGTAGTTGAGCGACCTTTTCTAAAGCTATGTTGTTGCGCTTTCAGACGGGAATCAACAAACTGAGAAAGTTAATGGTATGCAACCTTTTCGAAAAGTTTCGGAAACGAAGTCAAAGTGACAATGCTTCTATAATTTCCGATACAGCGTCGATCACCATTCTTGAATATGGGTGGGACATACGAAAGCTTCCCACAGGATGGGAAAATTTCCGACAAAAGTGATCTATTAAAGAAAATATGCAAGTCAGTTATAAGCTGCTCTACACACTTGCACAAGGAAGTTGTAGGAAGAAAATCGGGCACAGGACCTTTGTTGCAGTCGAGTTCGAAAAAAGCTGTACGTATTCCACAAATAACTCAACTTCTTGTTCTAGCCTATGGGATATAACTTTTTATCCAACTGCCTCTGCAGGATCACTAGTCCAAAACCTATTGAGTTTGGCTCAGTATGAAGTTCAGTTTCGTTCTTTGGATTATAGATGACCGAAACAGTTTCTTCTTACGTTTTTTAAAGGTTTGACAGTATGCGTGAGCTAAGTCATGCCTTGTTCCCCTAGGGTTTCGAAATTCTAGAATAATTAGGTGCTACACGTCGGAAGTACGAAAATAGTCCCTTAACTTGGCTGGCATGTTGAGTGGTCTTTAGGCTACCACATGGGAGTGACTCGGGGCGATTCCAGCGGCGGCTATCTTATGTCCTAAGATGTCCACTTCAAAGTAACCAATCTTGCATTTCGTCATGACTAACTCTTATCAGCGATTTATAATTAGACTATGCACAGCAAGTCAAAGTTTTTTTAAAAGAGTCTTCTCGACTTTATCTTGCAAAATAGCAGCTATGAAGTACTGAACGGCTGCTGGAGAATTCTTCAACTCAAATGGCATCGAAGGCATTGAAGAACTAAAGCAAAGAGCACACAGAAATAGCCCAAGTCGAAATAAACTACAGCCTACTGCAGTAAACGTAACTGCAATCTAACCGGCCGCTCAATTAGCAAGTACTCCCGGCAAACTGTTGCATGGATTCATAATAGCAAAAGAACAACTGCCAAAATGAGAGGAACTCTTGGAACACTCGAAAAATAAGATGCTTGGAAGGTGCTGAAGGTGGGCAGAAGCATACAATATCCTCTTAACTTAAAAAAGGAACTGTTCGTTGCCGGGGGCACTACCATGAATCAACCCCAAATATTTGCTTTTGATGTATTGATTAAGATATATGACGACTTAATCACCTAGACGTTGTCCCATGTTATGTTGTGTTCCTCATCCAGGATGTGTTTCGCTACTGCTGATCGTACTACCTTTGTTTTTCTTTTCCTTGCTGACGCTGCCTCCCGCTTATGTTCGGTTAGTCTAACATCAACTAACCGTTTCGTTTGACCAATGTATATTTTGTCGCATTCTGGGCAATTAATTTTATATATTGTACATATTTTCTTCTTATATTTTTGTCTATCAGGTGACATAATTATTTTAACACTTATTTTTTTGAACCTACTGGCTGAAACTGCTTTTATATTAAAGCGTTCGAGAAATTTTTGATGTTTTTTTTGGTTTTTTGGTTTCCAATTATTTTCTCTTCAAATCCATTTTTTCTCGCGGTATGTTTAATAAACTTAACTTCTGAGTTAAAACTTTCCTGGTCATGGGCACTGTTAATAGATCATCGAGTTAAAAGGCGCCATTTTTCCGGAATGCCAATGCTCAGACGTTGGAAGATGTTGTTCTCTGGTTGGGTGTGGGCTTCCGGTAGATATTAAACCTCCTAAAGAAAACCTCCTTTCCTTATGACCATTAAATCCAAGAAGGGTAGTTTCTCATTGTTTTGGACGTCCATTGAAAATTGGATATCCTTATGTGCTTGGCTCAACTTCTCCAAAGTTTCTGCCAAAGTATCGTTTTTTACGATAGCTAGAATGTCGTCTACATATCTCAACCAGACACGAGGAAGCGAACCTTCTTCATAAAGTTTCTTCTCCAGTCTGTCCATAAATATCTCACTCATAAATGGAGATAAAGGATTTCCCATTGCAACACCTTTCATCGCTTTAAAGTATTTCCGCCTGAAAGTAGAGCAACTTTCATTCATGCAAACCGAGGCAAATTTCAAATAGTCTTTAGCCCTCTTCCTCTCTTTCGGTGAGCTATTCTTTTCTAATAGTCAGTCCTCAAAGAGCGCGAGTGCTTGTTTTACCGGCACGCTTGGGAATAAAGCCTTGACATCAAATGATACAACTAGCTCATCTTCCCCTGTTGCTGCTAAGTCGCTCTATCACCTCGTTTCGATTTTTAACCATTCTATCGCTAATCTTCCCTAAGGCCCTACACTCGTCTTCAATCCACTTTGGGATTCTCCTTGTCGGAGCGTTTGTAGCTGCTACAATTTCCCTTCGCTCATTTCCTTCCTTGTGTATTTTCGGAAGCCATCTAATTCTAGGCAACGCCGGGTTTGAGACCCATAGCTTGTTGATCGCTCCAATCGTACCTTTGCAGTCTTTCAAGATTCTTTCAACTCGTTTGATAGAGTCTGGTAAGGGATCTTTCCTTAGCTCATGGTAATCTCCGTTGTTGAGTTTTTCCATAACTAATCGGTCCGTTTTCCACAACTAATCTCCGTTGTGGAGTTTTTCCATAGCTAAAATAAAGAGTTGAGGCATGGCGAGCGTGTAAGAGTTGAGTCAAAGAGCTGATCCCTGTATGGCTTTCTCTCTATATATATTGGCATTCTCTCGCATTCTCTATATATATTGGCTACCAGTCGGAGTAATATAATTCCAGCTGAATTTGCGTTCATCTGGAACTGATTCGGATGAGCGATTGCGATCTCTCCCACGTAAAGAATTAAAATCAAAACCAAAAATAGCTCATCTAAAAAATTAGACCCAACTCAAATCCGACTATTTGCTGTCAGCTATTAACGTTCAGACATGAGCGAAAATCTTGACACCTACATGCCCAGTTTTAATCACATGATACTTGCGCATAATTAGGACGAGTGATTTTTCCAATCCAAATTTAACGAAACATCAATAGCACAACACTGTAAACATCAATTCAAACACAGATTCCGCGTTGCTGACGCGCTTGGCCGACTCACATCGATTCAAACACAAGATCTGTTTATTTGACTACTAGCATTAGTAGTGTGCGCAAAAGCCAAATAATGGTGTTATTGTTTGAAATAATTTCACGTAAAACATGTACAAAAGATGATATTGTAGGTCTCCCTAATAAAAATAAAATCAACGATATTTACTTGACGAACGCAATGTTGAAACCGCATTACGTAGGAATTGTGGTTGGTAAAGTAACTTCAGATTTCTGTAATAGAATCGTTCAGAGTGTGCAACATTGTTTAAAAAATACAATAGTTTTTTTTTAATGCATTTACCAACGTCAGAGTGGAAAGATTCGTTATTACTTCTGAGTTTGGGATTTAGATAAGACGTATACACTTACATTTTCACGTATTTTAGTAAATTGTAAAATCGTATCTAGGCGTGCTAGAAGCAAATTAAAAGCTAGTTAAGCTGTTGGCTACAAAGACACTTGAGGCTCTTTAATCAAAATCTTTTAAAACTTATGATCATATGCATCTAACTTAATACCAAATGCACAAAGAGAAGATACGTTTCTTTCTCATTGCTGCTCGTGGCCGCCTCCACACAACCAAATTTAATGCAAATGGATGAGCCAAACAGATAAACAAATGGGCGAATTGAATAGATTGCAAGAAAGTTCAGCGGAAAAACGAAAAAAATCAAAAATCGCAATTACGCAGTTTTCGACCAGATGAATAAAATTCGCGGAATGAAGCAGGAACTGGTTCGTTTTCACATATGCATGCCTGGCGAAATTACCGAAAACTCATAAAATCAGATAATACTTCTGTTCCATCCTCCTCCGCAAGCACTTCGACGAGCACTCATCGCTGTGGTTTCTCGAGTGCACGGAATCAACAAGAGCTTGAATTACGACTTAATGCTCGCTGAATCTTAATTTAAGGTCGATGCTTATAATTTGTTTGACTGTAAGCCGGGAGGTACCTTACCTGCATACATATGTGTGCCCATAAATTAGCTGAACGTCAAATCTTCAAGACAAAGTGAGTTGGCTGTTGGCCTCGTGTGGTTTAGTAAAACTGAAGCAAATACAAAAACATCAATTTGTTTTTAACACGGATAGTAATTCGACAGAATTTGGTCTTCCTTTAATACTCTCCTAAAGCATGTCATTTTTGTAGCTTCGTTTGTTGCTTTAGTTTGTAGCTATAACTAAATTTTGTTCTGGTAGGTAGATTTAGATTTTGATTATATTTTCTCTGGTGAAGCCAAGACACCAACAATTTTCTATTATGCTACATCACAGCCTTGGCGGATAGAATGTAAGAGTGAGGATTAACAAAAGTTTAAAAGATGGAGATGGGTCTAGCCATTGAACACTTGTGGCCTATAGAAAGAGAGGAAAATGGCAGTTAGCAGGCTGTTCCTTATTCGTATTGTGCTAAATAATAAAGAATCGTGGAATTTAACGATTTAACTGGCACTTATCACTGGTCCAAATGTTGAGCATACACAAAGCTTACAAGGAATCAGAGTTTATATTCCGTTAGAGTAATATCTGTGATAATAACAGTAAAGAAGAGATAAACAATCCACATTGAATTGAATAATATTTTATTTTAAGTTAACCGTACATTCTTAGCCTAACTTAAAGTTTAATTAAGAAGAAAGTTTACAATCTAGCGACTATACTATTTTAGCCTGCTGGCTCTGGTTGGTTTTTTTCTTTTTTTTTTCGGCACAATTTTTATTTCCTTACACTCTAATGGTATTACTCAGTTTGTACAGCAGCTGAGATTGCGCTAGCAATGCTTTTCTTAAAAACTACCTAACGCTAAGAGTACGATCTAACTTATACCTAATTACAACTAACTTAGCCTAATTAGACCTAAATCTTAACTTAGGTCTTAAGTCTAACCCCTTCTGCTCGTCGGATGGCCTGTGTAGGTGAACAGCGCATCCGTGAGCCGCCGCTGGACTGCTATGTTCGCGGGGCGCATGAATGGCTCATTAGAACCACCTGTACGCCCTAGTTACCGAATCAGTCCGTTCTCATGTCCGTCTGTTTGCCTGTAGAATCGTGTCGTCAATTCCACAACACGGTCCCTAAGTGGCTTCAATCCTGACTCCTGATATAGGAGAAGGTTCTTCGGCCACTTTTTAGTTACCGGGTTGTATAACCTGCCAGTACAGAAGCGGAGGATTCTTCTTTCGAACATCTCCGCTTCGGCCATGACAGTCTTTGAGCAGGTAATCCAGGATGGGGATGCATAAGTCAGGATGGGTCGAATGAGGTTCTGATAGCAAATGGATTTAGCTTTGGTGGTTATGCCCATCCTTTTGGCGAAAAGAGGTCGGATGCGTTGAAATGCGGATTTGGCAGCTTTCTTTTTCGCCGCACAAAGGGATTAAAATTTTAAAATTCATTGAAATCGATTCCGGGGTACTTTAGAGATGAAGTAGGAGTAATCTTAGATGTTCTGAACGAGACAGCGAGTTTTTTGGCCTTGTTGCGGATAGTTTGAAATCCCCGATACTTGGAAGGACTGTGAAATACACATAGCTGAGTCTTACTGCTGTTTGGTTTGATGCCCCATTCGTCAAAGTAAAGACTTAGTTCTACCAAGTAGTACTCCAGGCTCTTCGCTGCTTTGAACGGGTCTTGGCTCGATGCGAATAAGAGCGTGTCATCGGCATATTGGAGGATTTGAATTTGGGGTTGGCCCACTGGAATAGGTAGGTCAGCGGTGAATATGGTATAAAGAACTGGTCCAGTGACAGAACCTTATGGCACTCCTGATGTCACAGGCTCTATGAGAGAATCTGCTCCATTAACGCTGACATAGTATTATCTGTTGGTATGAAAGCTTGCGGCGAGTCTTATTACCTCTTTTGAGAATCCAAAATTGATCAACTTAAATAGAAGGCCTTCGTGCCAAACGGAATCGAAAGCTTTCTCGATATCTAAAGCACATACTACTGTCGGAATGTTTCGCTCATTCAAGTGAGACACGATTTGATCATGCAAGTACGAGATAGCGTGCTGAGTGCCGTGTCTGCGCCTAAAGCCAAACTGGTGGTTAGGTATTACCTGTGTGAGCTCACAGTGGTTTTTAATTATATCCATCCACATTCTCTCAAAAAGCTTCCCCAAATTAGGAAGCAAGGAAATTGAGCGGAAATTGCTGGCCTCTTTAGTTTTGCCCTTCTTATGAATGGAAATGATCTTTGCTACTTTCCATGTGCTCAGAAAGTAGCCAATGTTCAGGGCGTTGGTGAAAATAATGGAAAAAACTCTAGCGCACCTGAACCGCTAGAAACACTAATGTTCGAAGAACAGTAGAAGAATCGTGCAGGTTTTGAGTGCATATTCCACCACATGAGCTGCTTATTACGGCCAAACTGTTTCAAATGCCACGTTTTACTTTGGTTTCAAGAATGCATTATAACTCATATGGTAGAAGGTTTCAGATATTACCACTGGCATGGGTTTCAAAGTTTATGAAAGAAAAACACTTGTTAATTATATTCGTTATCAGTTGCTTATTTCACCAAAATTTGAAAGCAGCATCTCATACAACATCAATGAAGAAAATGCTCAGTGCCTGCAGCACTGTAATTGAAGTTTGTGTTTGGGGCTGCGATCCGAAAAATTTGCAGAACTTTGGGAATTGAAACATCGGTTATTTATTTTCATTGTAAATGTTTCCGGTATGAATACTAACTGTAAGCATTTATTGATGCAAAAGTAGCACAACCGACTCGTGCTGGCAACCTTTCGCCAGTATCAAAGCCAAGAATATATCACATCTGCTTCACGTTGTTATATTACATTCGAAGTTATAGGAGTATAAAGAAATTTAGGGTTACCTGCAGCGAGTTTTTTCAAATAATCGAAAGCTTAATATTTGCTGTTTATTGTCACTACAATATCATTACCAATTGAAAATTCTACGATAAAACTGCTTAATAAAGATATTGCAAACAAACACAAAACCAACAATAGCTGGCAACCCTATCGAGGCTTTTCAACCAAATTTAGCCTGAATAACGCTTATAATAGGTTTCATTAATTGTATGAAATTCGTATTGATTTCATGACTGCACTGGAAGTTATAGGGCAAAAAGTTTTATTTTCCTGAGAGAATTTTCAAAACCAAA